>OY992530.1:18768854-19968854 GCA_963921185.1 Dasysyrphus tricinctus | reverse complement strand
TAGCAAAATGTTTACTAGTGTCACGAAAATATAAATCTGAAAAAATTAGGGATTTTTTCTTTTATTTAGAGCCGATTTAGACCCATCCTCCTTTTTTTAACGACCACGTAACTTAATAAAAAAAAATCGGTCTTAAAATTGCAAATATGCTTATTTTGTTTGTATTTCTTCGGCGCGTGGCAGCACAAATTAAGCACAAAAGAGCAAAACATTAATTTTTAAGGAATTTCAAAATTGAAAAAAGTTTAATTCTAGTCCAGTCAATTTGTGCTCAAAAGGCTCTTTGCGAGCAAATTGTGGGGAATTTTTGATTTCTTCCCTCCTTTATGTTTTCGGGGGCTTACAATCCGAATCTGAGGTTTGCCAACAAAATTTCATGACGCAACATGGAAAAAAACGCAAAAAATGATGAAAAAATGCATTTATTGGGAGTTTATCGCTAATGACTCGAAAACTACCAACTATTCGAAAATTACATCAAAGTACCATTGAAAGTATACACAATTTCCAATAAATCTCTATTCAAGGTTTTTTCTGAGACAACCCATTTGGAATCTAGTGCTAGTCGAAAATTGGCGTATTTTTACTGTTTTCGAAAATCCACTCGAAATTACTTTGTGTGACAAAATATGAATTTTTGTCTGTAACATGAACCAAGTTATATTTTTCTGATGGTCTTTGATGCGCTGAGTTTAATTCTGGCCTTGAAATCGCTCTATCACGTCACGTTTTTGAGGTATTCGAATCTAAGAAAATGCATTTTTTATACAAATTTGGGGTTATTTTTTTTTCTCGAGGAATTTTTTTCGAAAAAATGTTTATGGTCATTCTGAAGTATGAACATTTAACTTTAAAATTCTTTTTGAATCTTTCAAATATCTCCATTCGTCTTCGAGAAATCCTTGGTTTTCGTCTTCTTATTACCTAATTCAAAAAATTCAATCAATTTGTGCTCAAAAGGGCAGATTGTGGGATTTTTCGAATTTGGTAATTAGACGAAAATCAACGATTTCTCGAAGACGTATGGTGGTATTTGAAAGATTCAAAATGAATTTTGAAGTAAAATTTTCATACTTCAGAATGACCACAAACTTTTTTTTCGAAAAAAGTTAGCTCTAGTAAAAAAAATAACCCCAAATTTGAATAAAAATGCATTTTTTTAAATTTGTAGGTTCGAATATCTCAAAAAAGTGACGTGATAGAGCAATATCAAGGCCAGATTCGAATTAAGCGCATCAAAGACCATCAGAAAAGTATATCTTGGTTCATGTTACAGACAAAAATTCATATTTTGTCACACAAAGTAATTTTTTAGAGCTATCGAGTGGATTAAAAATACGTCAAATTTCGACTAGGGCTCGAGTCCAAATGGGTTGTTGCAAAAAAAAACCTTAGATAGGGATTTATTAGAAATTGTGTATACTTTGAATGGTATTTTGATGTAATTTTCGAATAGTTGGTAGTTTTCGAGTCATTAGTGAAAAACTCCCAAAAAATGCATTTTTGCATCATTTTTTTGCGTTTTTTTCCATGTTGCATCACGAAATTTTGTTGGCAAACCTCAGATTCGGATTCAGCATTCCCCAAAACATAAAGGACCGAACAAATCAAAACTACCCCACAATTTGCTGGACTATTCGTAAAATTTGCAAATTTGAATTCTTTTGTAAATTTAAGCTACAAGACGGACAAAAATTATTATTTCGAGTGTTAAATATTTTGATTTTTGAGAATGTAGTTTGATTAAATAATAAATATGATAGATGAAATGTTAGTGATTTTGAAGCAAAAACTGAGCATACCTTAAAGATGATTATTTTTAGTTATATGATGATTTTGACTTTTTTGTTATTTTTTCTGCATGTTTAAGCAAATTAAATTTTGGGAAAAAAATTATTATAGTTGGAAAACTAGTTTGTGCGAATTTTTAAAATTAGTACCTTATTTTAGGCAAATTCAAAATTCAACTAAGAAAAAGTTAATGTTCCCTGCTCTTTCCCACTCGGGCTTATAGTTATATTATTCACTGAACCACCTGCGATCCTTCAAAAGCACTGAAAACAAAAAATTATTGAATGACTTTTTCTTTATGAATTTCAAATCCTTGCGCTAAAGTATGGAAACACCTTTATGGGTGATTCTCTGCCAACTGTGATTCTTTTTTTAAGAAAATTTCAAAAATTAAAACTTATTGAAAATAATTTTTGTTTCGTTTTTGTGGCTTCATTTAGTCAGAGTATCAAATCTGTAAAAGCATTTTGCTACAACTTATAAAGAACAAAAAATATGGTGAAATGTACTAAGACTGGAATAGACGATAATGAAGCTCTTTTACGTTTTTTATTTGTATTTTGTTTTCTATATTTTTGACCATATTTTTGTTGAGATTCTAGATTAACTATTACGTTTTGACCTCTTGACATTTCTACTTCCCTTATTTTCTTTAAATATGTATAACGTTTTCGTTTTTGTAGTCTACTCTTCCCAATGGCAATCCTTTTCATTGTGCTGGGTAATTACTTAGTTTTTATTGCACGGAATAGTTTTTATTTGGTTCTTTCGAGGTATTGCTACCGTTTTAATAAAGAAAATTGGTATAGAAAGTAAATATTATTGCAAGATATAATTTAATTATAGTTCACGGTGCCACGGTACTGACATTTAGACAGATTATGTGGCCTAACTTCTCTATTCTAATGAGAAAAATAATCTCCAGGACAATTTTAACATATGTCGTTAAAAAGAATAAAAAATTCTGATAATCAACCAAAAACATGTTATAGCATGCTTAAAAAATACTACCACGGTACTGACAAATTAATTTGTGACACACTTTCCTTGAATGAAAACATATCAGTCTTAAAGTACAACAACGTTGAAAAAATGAAACGAATGTAACTATCTATACATAAAGAGTGCCTCTTTTAGAAAACCACCATACAAACCGTCTTGAAACTAAAACAAAACGGCGGTTCAGCGAGAAATCTTTTGAATTCAAAAATAAAAGTAAAGACTCGGACAAGATTCATTCATGATTATTTTATTCAGCAATAAGTATTTTGACTTAGTTTTTGCACAATTTTGTCAACCAAGTATTGCACTCAAACTATTCTTAGGACAACATTTCTATTCAATGAAGTATTTCATTAGAAAAAAATTAATTTTAATCGGGAAAACAAGGAGTGGACATGCCACAGTACTGACATTTTGACTACACTTTTCCAAGCCATGTGGAAGAAGTAGCAAATTTGGTCATTAAATCAAATATAGATTGTAGTTAATAGCCGTTTACACAACTCAAACCAAAAATATAAACGAACATTTTACATTAGATAACAAAAAAAGCACTGGACACAAAGAATCACAGTTGGGACGGAATCACCCATATGAATGTTATTTATAGAGCGAAATCTCTGCATTAGTATCATTTTCAATCCACTTTCTTATGAACATTTTTAAGGGACCATACAAAATCCAATTTATGACTTCCTTAACGCCCTTGACTTTCGTTAACGAAAAAAAATGTTTAATTTTTTAGTTTTAGTTGGTATTACTTCTCTTCAATACACCTCTTAAGAGTGGGCGTGGTAAAAAAATTTGTATGACCTTATTTAAAAAAAAAAAACTCCTGTACATTTTATTCTATGTAACTTTTTCACATTTTTAAGAAAACGATTAAAGATTTTTATTTTTCAAAAACGCCCTCAAAAGTGGGCGGGGCAAACACTTTGCATTATTTTTTGTTGTTAACCTATTACTAAGGTAATTCGTTTTGTTTACACAGAAATTAGCCAAAAAAAATACTTTTGTCAAAAAAGCCCCCAAAAGTGGGCGTGAAAAAAAGTTGTATAGGTATAAATTACATTATCTATAACTTTTCTGAAGAACACACCCCTAATTTTCATCAACTTTCGACGATTAGATGACCTATATCAAAAAGTGGGTATGTCAGTGGGCGGATATTTACTCTGGTGATGACTTATGATATCCTTTATCTTTCCTTAGAATTTCATTTTAATCGGTTTGCTGTTTCATATTTTAAAGATTTAAGAGTGCCTCTCCATACATCTTGAACCACTGTGCGGCCCAAAATGAGCAGAATGCCGCACAACTTTTTTTTAAATTTAAAACGCCGCCGGTGCTAACTAAATGCTACAGCCTTTCGCAAAGTTTATACTGACCATAATTAATAGTTGTAATTATGCGATTTTTTGTATCTCTTTGGTTCTTAGCTGCATTTCCTGACTTTCTTTTTTAACAAATCTCAAAATTTCAAAAAAATTCGAAAATGGTGTACTTGAAGAAGTGGAGAGCCTTGTTATCTAAAACTAAAAGCCATTCCTGCCTGTTGGCGTGTAGGGTTGTAAGTTGACAGGAATAGAAGGGACCTAAATCTTTCACTCTCTTGCAGGGGCAGAACCCTTGATTTTTTGTTTAGGTAGCATAGGCTGGGATTTGATCCCAGATTTCTGACACGGTAGCGCAGCGCTCGTCCAAGGCACTTACCATCAGGAAAAGGTGTACTACTGTTGTATATATGAGGTGATGAGAATCAAAGCTCACCATTTCCATGTCATAAAAACTCCTCATAAACAAGTTTAATTGTTAAATACCTTAATGGAATTACCTACTTCGAAAGAAATTGTTTGTATCTAATCATAGATTTTTAAATCTATTTTTTATGGTTTGAAGAAAAATTATATTTAAAGTATCGCTAAAGTGCTGTTAAACAATTACATTTGGTTATGACAGGTTTTTCTGGCATGGATATGGTATGAGTTTTGGTTCTCATTGCCTCATATGTATGGAGGCACTAATGTACGTATTAATCAGGTCCTGAATTATAGCCCAGCTTAAAATGCTAGTGAATGAATGTACTTATGAACCTTTTAGTGAAGAACAAAAACGTCAAAGGGTTTTTATTATTGAATATGTTTATTTGGTGTATATACCCAAATCTGCTTCAAACCGAAAATACTACTAAATTAACACTTGCGTTTCTAAAAAAAATGGTTATACATGTGTAGAATTGGTATAACTCAAAAATCAAAATTGATTTTCCTATCGTATAGTTGGTTTAAAAACATGTTATACAAAATTTTAGCGGGAAAAGTTAACAGAACCAAAAAAATTAAAAAATCAAAGACTTCTAAATATTTTACTAAACTCGGCATACCTTTTTTTGCAGCAAAGATAGGCTAAAGACATGCTGAGACATTTCGAAACTAGACGAACACACGACCGGCCACTGCCGAAACCAGCTTTATGTCTCTTGTGTGTGGACTAGATTCAAACCTTTAACTACTCGATAATGGTGGTTAACATTTGTTTTGGAAAAATGGACAAAACTGTAATAAAACGCCAATTGCGGCAATTCTTAAGGTCACCTTTCTTTAGCGACTCAACAATCACACCATCCTTCCAGTCCTTGGGGTAGGTATCGTTTTCCAACACCGCTTGTATCAAGGAATGTTGAATTCTTTTTCACTCCCTCTACTCCAAATTCCATGGGAATGGAACAATTGAACGACATCGGAAGTACAGTGGTAAATAAAACATAATAATTAATTGGTCTTCGGTCAATGGCAAGCACAAGGTGAAAAAAAAGTAGAAGTAAACAAAAAGAATGATTCAAAAAGCATTCCGAAACCCAAGTGCCCACGTTTTAACTCTCGTATCGAAAAAATTGGTCAAGATAAGGGGAAAAATGGAACAAAACTTAAGCACTTTGTTTCAATTTTCATTGTTTCTCGTCTGTAAATTATCCATGTGTTAACATGAAAGAATCTTTTTCATTTTGGAGGGGGGGTCCAAAAGAACCCTGAAAAAAAACACTTTTTTGTGTATTTTTAAATTATTTTCCTACAACTTTTTTACCAGCAGATTTATAATATAAAAAGATGGGGAAGATAAAATGACAAATCCAAAAGAGGTTTTTGAAAATAATCAACCGGCGAGAAACATTTGCTCAATAAAAAGTTGATAGTTTTTAAAGTTTAATAAATGGCATTTTTAGCTATTTCGAAAAACTTGTAAGATAATACGCTCAAACAAGGTGCATGATTTATTCATGACCAATTAAGTTAAAAATAATAATCAAATTTCAATTTTTTTTCAAAATTTGAGGGTTGTCATCTATTTTTTCAAAATTTAAAATAATTGCACAAATTAACACACTTCCTCTTACAAAGAAGAGTTTTTGGGTCGAAAGTGCTTGCCAGACGAGTTCAACGTTCTTAAAATGGTACTATCAGATATAAGTTTTGTGGCTTTTCACATTTTTTTTTTAATTTGAAACTAGCTAAAAAATTTTAGTTTTTTTTTTTATAATCCATTTCGATTGAAAATTTTATCCTCTACAAAAAAGTTTTAACATTATCTCGAAATTTTGCTTCGTTTTCAAGCTATATGCAAAAATCCAAACAGCATTTTTGGTGATGAAACAATTTTTGTTTAGACTTATTTAAATTTCACCAAAGGATATAAAAAAAGAAACAACAAAAAAAACAACAATATAACTGAATGTAATAGTTTTATTTTCGCTCATTCTTATATATTCTGGTTCATTTTTCAAATAAAATGACGAACCTTACCCATAAAAATCCCTACCAGATTTCAGTCGTACCAAACAATAATACTGTAATATGTCGTATCAGATAAAATCTCTGTCTGACCGTAAGTAAACAAACTTTAACGTTGTATCAGATTTCAGATAATATCCTTCTTTGAACATAAGCAAACAAATTTTACATCGTGCATCCAGGAACAATTTTTCATAGATTTTTATCTGTCACTTTTGGTTGGAATCCAGCAAGTCAAAAACCCAAACTATGAATAAAAAAGGCACCAACCAAAAAATAAAGAAAAAATAACAGGAAGTTAGGAGAATGGGACGTGATTATATCGTGGTTCGTGGATATTCATACTCCTAATCTACATAAGGAAAGATGGGTTCCTCGCAGAGCCTATGGCAAGTGAGTTCTTTCTTTTTGTGGTGGAGTGGATAACATTGATATTATTTTTTTTTTTCATGAATTTTGTGCGCTTACAAAACGCTTGAACTATCCTTAAAATAATTAAACACGGTCTAAACCCTAAGGGTTAGGAACATAAAGAAAGATTTAAACGGAAATACGGATTGACATTTTTGTTTTCAAGATCTGAATAGAAAGATTTTTTGAGAAGAAAAAAATAGATTTAAGTAGAGCATTCCACAATTGTGTATAGTGTAAAGTCATGGGTAAACCGATGTGATATTGAGACGTGTAAGTATTTTGATGGAACTGTTAAAGGGAAAAGTAATACAACCGGGTATTTCACTAAATTACTTTCTTTATAAAAAGGAGCGACAAAATAATGAGGCACATGGAATAAATTAGCATCAGGCGATGTATGAGAGGAGTAATTCTTTTTTGATTTTAATAGAAGAGTATAAACAAGAATGCGCTGGTGCGGAAGTCCCACCTTAGGTTAGGCTAGGTTAGATACGGCAAGCTGTATCATCTCACTCGAATCTCAATGGATCCATTGTGCTCCCAAGGATGGGCAATGTAGGTATAGGAGGGGTAATAGGAGGGAGTAAGAGGAAGTTTTGGGAATGGGGTACCTCATGGATTCTGAATAAATTTCAGAAAACTTTCTAGTGGTAAAAGTATGATGTCACCCATATCTTTCTGGTTCTGGCTAGCCTGAGGCATTTACAAAGAAAGTGAATGGAGCCCTCATCCACTACTTTGTCCCAACACCCTTTGCGTAAGGCAAATGAGCTGGTGCTCACTTTGTGCGTGGATGTAGGTTCCCATTAAGTTATAAGCCATTAGGATTCCAAACAAGAGAGACAGAGTTGAAGTCTGTTTAGCTTCAATAAAAATTCTGTTAGTTTCTTTCTCAGAAATTTCTGGCCATAGATTCCTTAAAATCCGACAGTGTCAATTGTTGGCCACCTATCGTTAGCGGCTTTGAGGAATCTCTGGTGAATCCTATTCTTTTTTTGCTTTAGTGGCATAAGTACCCATCAGGGTACTGTTTGGCTCGGCTCAAGAGATGAACCGTTTTCGGCCAGTTCATACGCCTTTTAATTTCCATAAATGTCACGATGGTGTGCTGGGACCCATCGAAGGGTGACTGAATTAGTTTGGCTAATCAATCTAAATTCATTGCGGCAGCGATCAACGAGCTTTGACTTCGTGACTTCATTGCCACCTCGCAAACTGCAAGTACTTCCGTTTGGAAAACACTGCACTTTGGACAATCGGCAAAAATGTATGGAAGGTGGTCTAGGAACCAATAGCAACGAGACGTATGTCGTTGGAAAGGTATTTTTATGCGCTACAATAGTCACTATGGCGGCTCATTTCAAATCACTGTGTGAAAAAAGTTATTCGTTAACCAACGTTTTGTTTTGGTACCATTAGGTGTGGAAAAAATGTATACAAACTGGTTTTACCAGTACTAATAAGATGCATGTCGTTGAAAAGGTATTTTTATGAACAATAATAGTTACCATAACAACTTATTTAAAATCACTGTGTGGAAATAGTTATTCGCTGTTTTAGGGAATCTTAGCACAGATAAAATGTATGGAGCAAGGGTAACAATTAGCGAATAACTTTTTTCACACAGTGATTTGAGTTAAGCTGCTGTATTGACTATTGTAGTACATAAAATTTTCTTTCCAACGACATACGTCCCGTGGTTATTGGTTGAACTTGCCATCATACTTTTTGCCCATATTAAAAAAAAAAAACATTTTTTTCACACTAAAATGAACCACAATATTTCATTAGTTTACGAATAACTATTTTCACACAGTGATTTGACCTGAACTAATATAAAGATATTGTAGGTTATGGAAATATCTTTCCAATGACATATATATTGTCGTTATTGGTAAGACCAGTTTTCATAAATTTTCCCCATACTAAATATGTTTTATTCATACTAGAATGCACCAGAACGCAATCCTATTTAGCGAATAACTTTTTTCACACAGTGATTTGAAGTAAGCCCCCATAAAAACTATTGTAGTACATACAAATACCTTTCCGACGACATATGTCTCGTCGTTATTGGTCTTGTAGACCGTTTTGTCCTATTCTCCTTTGGAAGTCTTAATGATGATTTGTTCATGGGAGGGTTATCTGAGAAGTTGTCTGACCCTAAGCCTACTCCAGCTTCCGTTTTGGAACCGCCTGTGAAGACCGAAAAGTGATTTATGTTTAAGGCCCCATTTGCCTTCCGAAACTCCCTTGATATCTATATAAATATAGTTTGTTTGAGTAACTATGTCAGTGAAAATCATTGTAGTTCTATGACCACAGTGTCTCTTGTCCAATGCTTATACTCTTTAAGTCGAAGAGCACTTTTTCCCGCCAATATCCTCGGGTATAAGTCAAGTGGGGCTAGTGAAAGGAATATTTCTAGGGCTGCAGTTAGTGTAGTTCTCATGGTACTGACTGTGCCGATGCACGCCAATCTCTGAACTTTTGTCATGGTTTTAAGATTGGTTGCCTTGTCTATAAGGTTGGCAACCAAACCAGACATGCGTTTCTTAGTACAGGCCTTATAAGTGCTGTGTATACATCCAATGAATGGTTTTGGGGCTGGGTGTCCATCCCCTACCAAAAATTCTTCTGCAGATGTTTAAGACTATTGAAGCTTTCTTTTCTTTTTCTTTGATGTCTTTCCAGTTTAATTTTTGATCAATAACCAAACCAAGATATTTTGCAGTACCAGTAATAGGGAGTGGAGTCCCATTTATGGTGGGAGTGTTTATATTTGGGATGTTATACGTTTTCTCGTAAGCAAAACCAGTTCTGTCTTGAGAGAGTTGACATTAAGTCCGTAGCTACTGGCCCAATTGTTGAGCTTCTCAAGGGTGGATTGCAGGAGCTCGCACAGTTTGGGAACGAATAGGCGACCAGAAGCCAAAGCAGGGGAGAAAAGACCTATCACTGTGACGTACCCCTACATGGCCTAACTTTTTGCTTGCCTTCAACCATTTCTGAATTTAAAATTCTAGTTTGATGCATGGAATCAATCCACTTTGACAGCATCGGATCGCTACTACTGGAGTCAAAAGCTATACGTATTGCGCTATTTGCAACATTTTTGAATTGTTGAATATCAAGGAATGCATCCAATCTCAATTCTTTAAAGTGATGATTTCTCAATCATGCCCACCACTTCATGGAGTGCGATCTCAGCAGATTTGCCCTTCATATATGTGTGTAAGGTCTGTGAAATAACACTATCATTTAGCGTTAAGCTTAAGTGCGTTTCTATTAGCCTTTCGAGGTCTTTAAAAGAAAGGAGGATCACAACAAAAACATAAATGTTAAAAAAGGAGCCAAGTTCTTATGTGTACAAGAAATCTGTGCGTAAAAAGTCAGCCAAAAAAAGTAATGAGATCCAAAATATATGCCAAGTTTTAAGTTCATGAAGTTTAATATCAAATATCATAAGTAGAGTAATATCGAAACAATTCCAAATCATGACAGAAATTTGTTAATTAATGATTACTGATTAAAATTTGGTGGGTTCACTGGTCAAGTTTTCATACATTTTAAATTTGTGATTAAGTAAGTATTTAAGAGAAAACTTGCCAAGTAAATCCACCAAATTTTAATCAGTAATCATTAATTAACAAATTTCTGTCATGATTTGGAATTGTTTCGATATTACTCTACTTATGATATTTGATATTAAACTTCATGAACTTAAAACTTGGCATATATTTTGGATCTCATTACTTTTTTTGGCTGACTTTTTACGCACAGATTTCTTGTACACATAAGAACTTGGCTCCTTTTTTAACATTTATGTTTTTGTTGTGATTTCACTCCTTTTTGCAAAGATTTATTTTGCCAGGTGAAAGTCAAGCCCTACCGCTCTACAAAGTTTCATAATTCTACGACAACCAAAAGTGCTCCATACAAATAATAGCAGTTCTGATAAAGTGAGTGGATTTTTCCTTTCTAGGTACTTCAATTCCTACCAACCTACC
This sequence comes from Dasysyrphus tricinctus, assembly GCA_963921185.1. NCBI lineage: Eukaryota > Metazoa > Arthropoda > Insecta > Diptera > Syrphidae > Dasysyrphus > Dasysyrphus tricinctus. The sequence goes on along the minus strand of OY992530.1, from coordinate 19,957,849 downwards.
AATTTTCATCGTTCTACAACAATCGGAAGTGCTCCATATAATTATAAGAATTTTTAAGAATGTGGGTGGATGCCACGCCCCCTGAATGCAAAATTCCAATTTTTCAATTTTTTCTTTCTAAGTACCTTAAGTCCTACCAGCCTACCAATTTTCATCGTTCTACAACAATCGGAAGTGCTTCATATAATTTATAAGAATTTTTGAGAATGTGGGTAGATGCCACGCCCCCTGAACTGAAACTTTCAATTTTTCGATTTTTGTTTCTTCTAAGTACTTCAAGGCCTACCGACCTACCAATTTTCATCGTTCTACAACAATCGGAAGTGCTCCATATAATTTATAAGAATTTTTAAGAATGTGGGTGGATACCACGCCCCCTGAATGAAAAATTCCAATTTTTCAATTTTTTTCTTTCTAAGTACCTTAAGCCCTACCGACCTACCAATTTTCATCGTTCTACAGCAATCGGAAGTGCTCCATATAATTTATAAGAATTTTTAAGAATGTGGGTGGATGCCACGCCCCCTGTATGGAAAATTCCAATTTTTCAATTTTTTTCTTCCTAAGTACCTCAAACCATACCAACTTACCAATTTTCATTGTTCTATAACAATCGGAAAGGCTCCATATAATTTATAGAATATTTAAGAAAGTGGGTGGATACCACGCCCCCTGAATATAAAATTGCAGATTTTCGATTTTTTCCTTTGTATGTACCACAAGGCCTACCGTTGTGCGAAATTTCAAGTTTCTACGATGTCGGGAAGTGCTCCATAATTTTGATGATCTGTCAGTGAGTCAGTCAGTCAGTGAGTCAGTGAGTTAGTGAGTCAGTGAGTCAGTCAGTTACGGTTTTTGCAATTTTTGAAGTCCTATATCTTGGGAACTACTATTGCTAAAGAGTTGAAATTTGGTGAGCCACCTGTGTTTGATCAGTTCAGCAAATACTCCGAATTTGAAGTTTCTGACTTTATTGGTACGGAAGTTAGAGGGGGGTTGAAAATCGCCTGAGTTTGTTCCTGTAAAAAGGGTGTAGTGCCGCGAACTTGGCTGGGCACTACCGTGCCCTTTGATAGACTAATAGGTCTGAAGTCTTTCGGTTACAATCCTTTTTGATTTCCAAAGATACGACCCAGAAAATGAGTGCTCATAAGTGATTCGAGGGTCTCAAAGCAGTAGTCATTCCAGGTGTTATCCGATCTTTTAAGAAAACCGGGGAGAGTATGGACCTTTGACATGACTTTCCTGACCTAGCAGCATTATTTGTAGACTAGGCGTTTTGCAGAGGTAGTTCTATTTTCATATTCATTTTTCTGATCTTTAAAAAATACCAATCAGCTGGTTCGTTGACATGTTTAGCTATATTGATAAGCCTTCTGGAGTTTTTCCTAACGATTGACAGCTCTTAAGACCTCAATACGTGATTGAGCTTGCCTTTTCCTTTGGTTATGGAGCAAGAACTTTCGTAGGAACTATGAATTAATGACGTTAGTTCACTGACACGTTTTTCAATCATGTTCAACCAGTTTAACGAAGCCAAATTTCCCTGATGGCCTAGTGATGTGGCCAATCTTATGTTTTCAACAGGCCTCCCAGATTATTTTCTTGGGACTTCTGTAGGGCTTTGGATTTCCTATTTCGTTCTCTATTTGGAATGTTGTTATCCTATGGTCTGAGAATGCTACATTAATTGAAACTTTTGCTTGCTTTTTTTTAGACATTTCCGTCTTCAGGACCTGCCAATCCTTACTCGGAAAGTTGGGATTCTGCACAAGAAGCAGGTTCTCCAACAATTTATTCGTAATTTGCGGCCCAGGAACAATAATTCGGACTTTGGGTCTGATTGGAAGGTCACTTCCGAAGGCAACTTTAAATGTTACCCCTTCAAGTTACCCTCCCATTTAATTTACCTATACTAAAAGTCATTTCAGGGTTGACACAAAACTGGAAGATTGACACAAAACCGGTAGAGGCACTAATTACGGTGCTTAAATATTCCGAGAGTCTTACCTCCACTTGAGGTTCACTGTTAGCCGTCGTTCGGAGCTCCCCTCGTTCATAACGTCCACCTGAAGGCTCTCTATCATTCCGCTAACGTACCTGCGCTGCCAACTGACATAGGCTTTTTGCTGACGGGCATTACAGAGGGGGCCTTTTCGTCTCTCCTTAACTGCGCTTGGCAGCATGTTCGACCCTTTGGCCCCACCTAAGGATAAAGATAGGATAGAAGACATCATTTAGTTTCTTGAGCAGTAAATTCTAAACGCAGTTGCTGTGCAGATCAGAATTTGATGAGTTGATCTTACGCTGCCGTTGAAGTTTAAGTGTGGATCTAGAAACTGTAATAAGTCAATCAAATTAAAAAAATGCAGGCAAGAGTTAATTGATGAATATAAGAAAAAGAGTTGGAGACAAGTCAGATCCCTGCTGGGGCACCCCAGCATTTATTCTATATGAAAATAAGATTTAAAATCATCTATAATATGACTTGTATTTAGCAGTCCAAATGTTTATTTCTGATCTATCGAAGAACAGATTTCTGATAAGAGAGCTTTTGATGCCAAACTTCATCAAACGCTTTTTAAAATATCAAGTGGAATAATCTTACTTTCTCCAAAACAATGCGACCGACGCCTTATCATTTCATTTTCAAATCTTTAAACTATCCATCATTATGAAATTTTAAGTCAAATGCCCTTCAATTCTTTCTCAAAAACTTTTGTTATATATTTCACATATCCTAAGAAAAAAAAAACCAAATCCAAGTCAGCATGCTATACTGAAGCACCCAGCTATTAGATTATGAAAATGATTTTTTTAAGGATGTAATTTAAGATGATCCTATAATGTAAACTAAGCCATAAGTAGCTTCTTCGTGTGTTTTTTTTTCTTTCTTGTATATGAATTGTTAGGCAAGAGTACCGTTAGCATAAATTACAAAAAAAAAAGAAAAAATGTAAAACAATTTCATTAGATTTCAAGACGTGCCTTCTGAATATTAAGCCGACATGAACATAAACGCGCACACCACAGTGGGTCAGGAAGCCCAAAGAAAGTAACATTAAATGGAACGTGACTGTGAGTATGTACTGTTCGAGTACAAGTGCGCGAGTACGTATTGTCTGCTGCCGCCACATGCAATACCAAAAATCCGAGCCTTACCTTATCTATACCTGCCTGCATATCTACATACATATGTATCTACCTGTTACCTGTTTTGCTACTACAATTATACTCATACTCATAAATGCGAATTTTTATTCAATTTCATAGTTTTAAATCAAACAAAGCTAATTTGGAGCCAGTTAGTGGCATGGTAGCGCGATGTGTGATGTCTATGTTGGTATTAATGAGTTTGAATACTAAAATTGTATCTGCACTCACTACTGTCTGTGCGTCTGGTATTTGATATAATTTGATTTGAATTGTTAAATTTTAATACCTAATCAAATTGAACAGTGATGTGCAAAAAGTATGCACGGAAACACGCAAGGCCCAAAATGCTTATATATAAAAAAATAAACAAAGTAACAACTTCAGCGGAAGAAGTCAGATTCTTTAAACGTTTTTCATTGAGAACATCTTTGGATGTTTAGTTTCCACAAAAAAAAAACCCGACACGCACAGTGAGGCAAAATAATAGCAAAATCGTTGGCATCAATTCATCCGGTATAGACCTGGGATGCTGAAATTTTGAATATTTGCTTCTGAGACAAATTGTCGTGTTAGAGTGAATAGCGGATAGCTCCTCATATTTTTTATAACTATAGACCACTTCAAAAAATCGCTAAAAAACACAAAAATCTATCAAATCTTTTCAATTTGACCGAATTTAGCAAAAACAAGTGTAACAATATTTAGGTTTTATTAAAATAATGCGAATACTTTTTTTTTATAATTTTTTGAAGAATATGCAAAATAGAAGTAAACTGCTTTTCACCCTAAGCTAACGAAATATAGTATTAATAAATATTTGTATTTATCCTTTCTTGGTTTGTTTGTTACCGCTAATCTCAGGAACTACATATCTCAAAAATTCTTTTGGTGTTTGAAAGGTTTTTTTTTAGAGAAAGGCTTTAGATATAAATTTTTGTAGAGAAACTTTTTATCTAAAGGGGAAAATGGGGTAAAAACAAAAAGTGGTACCAGAATTTTAATTACTTTTTATGTTTGATTGGGTTTACTTGCCTAGACCTTAGAGAATGGGTTAAGGGCTAGCATAGCAATCACATTTATTAGATTTTCTTAGAGCATGCTTGGGTAGTGGTCCAGCTAGTCAATGCCTAAATAGTTATGTCATCTCAGTATTAATAAACTCATTCCAGCAATTGTCCAAATATGGCCTTATTTATGTTTATTCAGTGACAAACCTGTACAGCGGCGTATACAGCTTCACTCCTTGGGGGGGTCATACCAACAAAAAATTACCCAAATCAGTATTAATTAAAAGTGTTTTTTTTTTTTCTTTTTCGATTTTGAACTTTTGTTGCAATTAAGTTCTGCTGGTCTCACAAATGTTACCAATTTTTGTCTAGATTTTAAAGTATTGGGGTCGAAATGTTGGCAACGTCAAAATTTATTTTCCAAAATATTACTTTTGAAATTCCGCTTCTCAAAATTTTGATTTTCCAAATTCTGTTTATATAATTCTGACAATAATAAAAAGGTAAAGGTAAAAAGGGTGTTCTTGTTTCTTCCTTTTTCAATTACCTGCGCCTCGTCTTAAAATTAAATTATGAATGAAATAATTTTATTTGTTAACCGAGTTGGAAAATTGTTTATTTGCGTTTATAAATATGAATTGTTTGAGAAAAAACTGAATAAACCGTTTATACTTTGGAATCACAGGATTTTTTAAAATAAGAATTTTGAAAGCAGAATTTTAACTGAAAGAACTGAACAAAGTAGATTTCTTAAAGACATATTTTCCTAAAAAAAAAAATTTTGAAGAACTGAATTTTGAAACCAGTATTTTATTTACTCCTGATTTTAAATATGTATTACGGATTTTTTTGTGCACGCAAAAAGGTATGTAATCTTAAAATTGTACAAATATCTCACATTTTCGACGTTCGAAGGCGACTATTTGCATTACTTTTTTTCATATCTGATGTTTCAAAATAATCAATTAAAAATGGTAGTTGGAATTAGCTTTGCTCTAATGTTAGACAAAAATTCATAGCTTCCACAATTTTTACTTGCGATTATAGATACTATAAGGCAAGTTTTGGATTCGTGCAAAAAAAAAAATTGAGATAACAATCAAACATGATATTACGATGATAGAGAACACTAAAAAAGTGGGTGGCAAAATTCTGTCTGTCTGCCTGTCTGTCTGTTCGTCTACAGCCTAAACGGCTCGATCGATTTTCTTCAAACTTGGTACATAGTGGTTTTTGGTGATTCTGCCGACACGTTTTTTTCATTTTTTTTTAGAACCAAAAATAACGGTACCTGTCATACATTTTTTTTTGGCAAATTTACATAATCGTATTTTTCTCAAAAACGGCTCGACAACTTTTCTTAAAAAAAAAATCAGTAAATTTATTTTAGTAATAGCTTTCTTTGGGTGGAAAACCATTTTTCAAAAATGGTTATTAATGGTACCTCCCAAGGAACCATTTTTTTAATTTTTGATTTTATTCAAAATGGTATGACCGATTTCAATTATTTTTTTATACAGAAGCTTCCAAGAAATGTCAATAGTTTTGTGTACCAACATTTTTGAAAAAATATTTTTTTGATTTTTAAAAAATATTTCAAATTTTTTTTTGGAAAATCAAATATTTCGAAAACGGGATGATATATTTTTTTGAAACTCGATATTTAAGACTTTTTTAGTACTTTCTAAAATATTTTTAGAAAAAATTTTACATTTATGAAAAAATAACGGTACCTTCCATACAAAAGTGAAAAAACCGCAAAGGAAAATATTTTTTTGCTTGAAAACGACTCCTACGATTTTGATTAAACTTTTTTCATATACTAAAATTAGTACGATCTACCATCAAAAATTATAAAATTTTACACATAGCAACTATTAGTAGTACCTGTCATAGAACGTATTTTTTTATTTTGAGTTTTCTCCGTATCAGCTTAACGAATTTAAATGAATTTTTTTATATACAAATTTCAGATAAGATTAAATAATATTGCATATCAAAATTTTCAAAAAAAAAAGTTTTTGGATTTTTAAAAAAAGTTTCAAATTTTTTTTTTGAAAATTCAATATCTCAAAAACGGGTTGACAATTTTTTTTTCAAATTTTGTTTTTATATACACATAAATATATAGTTTAAATCTGCATACCAAAATTTGTTCTTAAAAATGTTTTAAGAATTTTATATATAAAAAATTAATTAAAAAAAAAAACCGCTCCAACGATTTTAAATATTTTTTTTTCCCATACAATCATATTCCATCATGAATTAAGATGGCATACTTTTTTTTCACCTCAAACTGTCAAAAGAGTTGTTTTAGCTAATTTAAGTGTCGTATTTCATGCTTCTCTACATTTTTCTCTCATAATTTCCATGTTTGTATATACATGTTCTTAAACTCGCAGTGTCTTGAACATAAGAGCAAGTACGTGCGACCCAGTCGTGCATTTTATTTTTTTTACTGAAGCACGAAACGTAAACATTATTGACCGCTTGTCAACAAAAATTGATGCAGAGCAAAGAAGGTCTTCGATCGTTCAAAAATTGAGTTAAATATGTGTTTATTTAAGATTACCTTCTCCATGGATTTTAAGTGTGTACAAAGTAAATATTTTTGAAAAGGGACAACATTCTTCCGTAAAATTTTTAAAGTTGGTCAAAAAAATAAATTAATAATTCAAACTCATTGAGAATTAAATAACTAAAAAAATTAATATTATTGATGTTTTTATTCCTTAAAATATTTATTTTTTATCTATTTTGGAAAAAAATCATACCATAATTTTTTCTGACTAGTTATGGAAAAACAAGTTGTTTTCATAATAATTTTAGCATAAGAAATAATTTGGATAAACCGGTAGGTACAATTTATATTTTGTTTTTATAAAATTCATATATTGATTGATAATTTTAGAAATCTGAAAAAAAGATAAATACAATTTTTGGACCCTTAAAAATGTATTGCAAGACAAACCCAAAATTCTTTGGTTAATTCAGATTCAGTCAAATTTTTTTTTTTTTTGTGAATGGAATACATTTAAAATTGAATTTTGTTTTGTCACTGTGTCTGTGTTCGTATAGTTTCGGCCTCGTCATTTTTTTTTTGTGATGCATTTCAAGTTGACAAGCACGTGGAATATACCGATTCATTTTAAACTTATTCTTTTTTTATTGGAGACGATTTCCTCCATATTTTGAACAAAATTCTCACGAGCGATTTAAGTTAAACGGATTAAAACAAATATTAAAATTTGTTTGGCAATAGAGAGAGTATATCTGTCAAATATGTAGATCTACCAAATTGATTTTAATTGAAAAAATAAATCAATTCTGTTTTCCAACGAAGTGCAGAATTGGTCAAAACCGTCTTTTTGATAGATCTTATTCATTTCACCAATAAAACCCCAATACTAATGAATGATTGTCAATTCTTACGTTATCATGACACTTTAGCTGGGGGTCAATACTCGATCTGTGAAATTGTGAAGTGATAAATATGATAACGCCTTCACACCAAATGTGATTCTCGAAATGTGAAAAATTGAAAACAAATGCCAAAATGTTTTCATATGAAATTCGTTTATCACAATCATTTCATTTTGTGAAAACCTGTGAAAAGAAAAATGATAAACAGAAACAAATTGTGCTCATTTGATACACCCAAGTCGCCATCTTAGTTGAAAGTGGTAGCACTTTCCATGTTAGTACTTTTTAGTACTCACTTTGACAGCTGTTTTTCATAACGAGTTCGTGAATCGCCTTGCGCGTGTTTGTGAAGTGATAAAATGATAAAACTCTGTGAAAACTGAAATGATAACTTTGTTTTCATTTCACAGTTTCACAGATCGAGAATTGACCCCCTGAAGTACCTAGACAATGCCACAAAATAGGTTACGGCTGTTTGTCAATCGTTAAAACACGTCATGAATTGGTATCAAATAAAGAATATTATTTGATCTATGGCTTGTAAATGTTGGTTGGAGTAAGTAGATACTCTATAAAAATAAAGAATATTCTATTCCCAAGCTATAAACAGAAAATTTTTGAAATTATATATTAAAATTGCAAATTTTTCTTGTTTTCTTATAATTCCTTGCGTAGCTCTTTGAGTTCTCTCCCCCCATGTATACGCCGCCGTTGAACCTGAATTCGTTCATTTTTGAGTGAATCAATGAATTTTGTTACGTTTTGGGGTACGTTCAATTACCTTTTCATTCATTTCAAAACTAGAAAATTAGAAAACTAAAAATGTTTGCCTTAATTCCTTCATTGAACATGTCTACTTTAAACAAAGATTTGGACAGAAAATTTCAATGGCTATGTTAGCCATAATCGGTGCAAAATATTTATTAATAACATTTTGGAGTTGGACATGCGACTTAGATTAGACATTGCTTGGAATTATTTTATAAATACTACGTTAGATGTTTTTCGAGATTTAGCTACATATATCTATAGGGTAAGATGGGGTAAAAACAAACAAGTATCCGATTTCGATTTTTGTTTTTGCTAATTATTTTTAAAGGATGGGTTAGCTACTGCAATTTTTTGTAAATAAAGCTTTCTTTACTGGGTGAAATGGAGCAAACACAAAAAAGGGAATCCAATTTTTAAAATTCTTTTTAAAAAATAAGGGTGGAACTCACGCAATAAAGTTGATAACTTATATTTTTTAATTTATTTATAATTCAGTTTAGTTATTTAAAAAAGAAAACTTTTGTCCACTCAAAGTTGGGGTGGGCCAGCTAGTTACTTATAAATTGTTACTGTCTATATCTGGATTATAACCGGGAATGATTGTTCTTGTCAGATTTGTAGTTGTCAGATATTTATATTGAAGATCTTATTTGCCAAAAAATGTTAATACGCTAAGAGCGTGTTTTTTTAATTCCGAGATTATTTAAAAAAATGCGAAATTTTGTTATTTGTGATTTTGGTTTGCGGGATTTGCAGATGATGTTCATTTTTTGCCCGATGCTTAAATTTCATGCACTTGTCCAACTTGCAACTTTGCAGAAACTTAAATAAATAAAATAAATAAATTGGGTGGCGCAACAGCTCGTGGAGAACCAGGGCCTAGTGACTTACAACTCTCAACCATTCCTGTGTGCTAGTTTTGTTGGCAGGAATGGAGGGGAACTACAGTTTTTTACACTTTTTCATGACAAGTATACTCTTGGAGGATTTGTCAGTTCCTCGCAAGAGGCAGTACCTCGAATAAAACATTTCCGTTTTTAGGTGGCACGGCTGGGAATCGAACCCACACCTTCGGCATGACAGTCCTACGCACTAACCATCATGCCATGAGGTACTACATGCAGAAACTTAAATAAGGGACTAAATATTTAGCTCAAAAAAATGCATTCCTTAACTACCATTTGCAATTAAAAAATATATATTTTGATGGCAAAGGCATATTTCGATCCAAATTACCTTTTTCTGGAGCAGTAGATAATATTCAAAAATTTCTGATTTTTTCGAGGTTTTTGAATCCATTTACATTGTATTATTCGATAACACTACAGTCAATGATCGTCAACGTTTAAATGATTGAATTTTGGTCTTATCAACATTGCGTCAACGTTGATAGTATTCGGATTTGGTCAAGTAGTGTAATCATCAAAGTTTCACGTGTCAATGCGTTTACACCAAAGGGTACCAATCGTGGTGACAATGATAATACGTCAACGCATTTTGGGACAACATTGACCGAGTGGCGTCTTTTGTAATCGCCAACGTTTCAAGCGTTGATGCGGTTTACATTGACAGTATATTGACGATGTTTGTGGTGACGATAATTAGTCAATGCGTTGACCATTTACGTTGAACGTGTAATCTTCGCTTTACACTTTTTCATTCATCCGCTGAACACCCTTTCGAAATAAGTATTTATTTTATTTACTGAACCTATCGCACCGGGCCCTGGGTTAATTGACAATTGCAAGACGGAGCTGGAATATATGTCAAAAATGCTGCAGCTGGAGCTGCAAGAGTTGAACAATTTTTAACTTTTACTGCAGCATTTTTGATATCTACTGCAGCATTTTTGACACCTATTCCAGTTGCGTCTTGCATTCTGTTCAGGCAGTTAGGCATACTACAGACAACCAGATCACGAGATGTTGGTTGAGCTGAGCTTGTATGGCGTTGTTATTAGTTTTTTTTTCGTCGCTTTATCTCAGTTCACACTGCCTTGTGTCTGAATTGTTAACATGGGGACTTGGAACTTCAATACAATCTCGTCGTCTACCTTTGCCTGTTGTTTATGTTTAGTACCAATTAAGAGGGCCAGTTAAGAGTTCGTCTTGTCTTTTGCTAGGAGCAGGCCCGCATCCCAACGATTATTTCTGGGGCTACTCTTCTTCAAAGAATACCATTGACATTCTTCTTCTAGTTTTTGCTAGAAGTAAGAAGGTTATCGTTATATTGTCCCTGATTCATTCTGCATTCCACTTCTTTTAAGTGTCTCCTAGACATGGCTTAGCACTTAGCCTATCCAGTTTTTCCTTTAATAGAAGCAGGACGTATCCCACCCAACTGATTCTCTCTGTGACTGCTGTTCTTCAAAGAGTATAACAAAAAAGGCTGTTGTTGCGAACAGGTACACCGATTTTTCCTCTTGTCTTTATGAACACTTATATGAAATACGAGTCGAAGTCGTCCGCATAGCCAAGCAGTTCAGAACACTTGTTAAAGATAGCGCCTTCCATGCTAACACCTCTCTTGGGTACTATATGTTCCAGAACTAGGTTGAAGAAATCACATGATAGCGCATCTCTTTGTCTGGAGAGCCGCAAACCAAAAAACTCGAATAACGAAATCTCGCAAAATAGAAATCTTGTTTTTCACAATCTCGCAATTACAAAATCTCGCTTTTAATAATCTCAGATTTACATCTAGAACCTAAAAATCTCGCGAATTTCAACCAAAATCTCGCAATTTAAAATCTCGCAAATCAAATCCTCGCAAATTCAAATTTCACCAGCAACGAATCGCACACGGCTTTTACAACAACAAAAATTGAGAATACATATACTCAAGAGTATTTTGCATAATTTTATAGAACTGGCAGCGGGTGTTGGTGGCGGTGCTTGACTCCTCGATATACCTGAGCTGAGAGGCTACGGATGCTCTTTTCTTTCTGCGCAGGGTTTTTTCTCTTTTCTTCTCTTTTCACGGTACTCCTCTCTTGCTGTTCTTGTTTTCCGTTGCAGCATTTACATTCGTGCATTAGCCGCATTCTCCTGCTTCAATACTGCGCATTAATTCCTCGCGTTCGGCCATCTAACCGATAGGCTATCCATAATCCAAAGAAATTTCAGATACCTTGAGTTGTTTTTTCATCAGCAGTTTTTGTACAAGGGATTACAACAACACAAACAAATCCAGATCGCTAAAGATCCGCAGCCGAACCTGCCCATTTTCTGGGTGGTTGATAGCATCCCAGCGGGAAATATCGTCCTTAATGAAATTTATTGCTGAAATAATCAATGAATTCACTTGACAAATCATAAGAGAAACGACATGCAATGATTTAGTAGGTGAAGAGTAATGCAAAGTTTCCTCAGTTCGTAGCTTTGATTCCACTTTCTGCTTTGTGTTTATGAAACGACCCTTTATTTCGGTGAATTTAAAAGGAAAAAGTATGTGATGAAAAATTTGTGGAAAAGTAATGTACAAGATCATCAGTTCATTGTTTGAATCCACTCATCTGCTTTGTAAAGTGTTCATGGCGAGAGCAAAAAAAAAAAAAAAAAACAAATGTGAGTGAAACTCATGTTGAATTGTAATCGATGATTCCAACGATGAATAGTAATGCACAAAGTAGTTTATAATTTGTTGGCAACTATAAATTCTCATTTTGTTGGATACAGTTCACAGTGACTTTCTGTAAAAAAGTTAATGTAACACGAACTGAAGTCAATAGAAATTGCGTTTGTCGAAACGCCAAAAATTTTTGATTTGAAATGGAAACAACTTTTTGGTTTGTTTTCATTTTAAAATAAAGGGTGCATTACCGATGGGATTTAGTAAACAATACAAATGGGAGGATTTTATTGATGAAAAAGAAACTACCACTAACCTGGTGATTTCATAACTGAATTTTCATTCGATTTTTCATCGAAATTATTGAACTGATGAATAAGCTAAATACCCGTATGTAGTGAATTCACAGATTAAGCAATCACCATGTTTTTCATCACCTGGGTCGGTGAATAAACAACTTCCATTGAAGTAGTGAATTCGTTAGTGAATTTTAATCGGAAAAGTGGCATGTGCTTCCCGCCAATGACACGCCCATGTTAAATTCATCAAAGGAATAAGCTGAAAAGTGGCAGGTACAGCTTCCATTCCTCAAGGAAAAAGCAGGTTTTTCCTCAATGATTTTTTTAATTTTTCCCGCTGGGATATGGTGGCATCAGCCGTCTCCTTAATGATGTCGTCATACTGGTTCCACTGCTTGTTCACGCTTGAGGCTGGGGGTACGGCAGAGAATTTTCAGATCAATTGCTCCCTGTAGTCTCTGGCTTTCTCAGATGTGCTAAGGAATACAAAGTCGAACTTCTTCCTTTGGGCGGTCTTCGTTTTCTTTTCGTTGGACAGTTGGGGTCTGAACTTTGTCACATCAAGAAAGTGCTCAGATTCCACCTCGCAAAGTTCGCACGTCCAAGATGATCGATGCGTGCCTTGCGCCAATTAGCACGTGGCCAATTTGGTTGTCGGTTCGACCATCTGGAGATTGCCACTTTGCCAGGTTGCCCTTCGTAGGTCGTATTCCATTTTCGTTCCGGGTCTGGTTGCCATTTATCCGAGGCTTTACGCGTCTCTATCATATAGGTAACAATGATTTTCGTTAGCCTATAACGTACTAACCTCCAATCTGGAGGGCCATGGGTTTAATGTTGTAATTCTTTCCTTGATCAACATCCGCACTTACAATTTAAGCAAGTCATGAAACCAAGACCAGTATCCGGCAGCTACCAACTTGGAGGCAATGTAGGCACTTGATGTATAGGAAAAGATATAACTCGAGGCCACCAGTTCCTACAATATCCAACCACCAAAATAAACACTTCAATTTAAAAATTAATATTCCGAATGTAAAGTTGAAATAACGTCTGGTGATTCCATACAAATTTCAAAATATTTTTTTTTTGTTTTAGAAAAATTACACTTCAAATCAACAATACGCAAGTGCTCTTCTTAGATATCAGTTACGAATGCCGTTTTCAAAATCGAGAGCTAAGGGTACTAGAACTTCTCAACCCATGCTAAAATATATTGTTAAAAAAACATGATAGGCTATACGCCTATCAATACCTCTGTCAAAATAGATTTGAATTTTTCATTACAGAGTTAAGGATGCATCTTAAAAAAAAACTATTTTTACCATATAGTCTATAACCTGTGTGACTTGACGAACGTATTTTAAAAAACAAATATCTTTGCACAGCACTGTATGTTGCTATTGTGATAAATTTTCTATAACATGTAATGCTCATTGACAGATACCAGTGTTTTCAAATTATTTCGCTCGTTACAATAATCACACATAGATTAAGGTTAGGGTTGGGGTTGGAAGCTTGAGATTGATTTAAGTTCAAGTTTTGTGTGGATCAATGTAAGCTCAAAGTTTATGTAGCTTTGCTTGATGAACAAAAAAGTCAAAGTTAAATATTTGTTTAAACAAAAAAAAAACAACCTTAGTAATAGGTAAATGTTGGTTTGCTTTGAAAACAATATTATAAGGCAATTATTCGCTTAGGGGTAAGTTAAAATTTAGGTACCTACATTTAATTGATCTTAGACAGCAGGGTTCATGCCCAAATAAAGCCACATTGACAAATATGGCTTTTAATTTTCGTTTGTTAAATGTTTAAGAACTAAATATTTTTAAGTCCCACGTTTTAACTGTCACACTGACAAAATAGAACTTAAAATATTTAACTTTTTTTTCTTTCTATAAAACACCTGTGGAAATACTATAATAAGGTAGCAGGTAAGGGTTGGGTTATACATTGAAAGGTATGAATATTTTGACGGGAGTACCTATTTTGTTTAATAAAAAACAAAACATAATTAATTCAGCATTAATTTTGATTACGACAATAATGCAACCTCATATTTATTGAAGAGTTTTTAATAAATTTATTAATTTGCCTTACATTGTATTCAGCTCTTTAAACATTAAGCATGACTTTGTTCAATGGGCAAATTTCGATGGCGATGCTTTTAACATATCGTAATTGCTATAGTGTCAAAGACTATTATCTTGTTTCAAGAGCTTTGTCATTATTGCTGACCTGTGGTCAGTGTGTAACCAAATCCTTGAGACTGCTCTGGTATATAAATGTTTTATTTTACATCATCGAAACATTTAATTGAATTTAGAGATAATGAGAAATCAAAGATTAATGCGTTTAAAATTAAACGATCTAGCCACAGATATTAATTTTATTTTAATTACAAAAATGTGCTCTCTTCCGTTATCGTATTGATATTGGACTGATGTGCTGCAGAGATTATTACTAACTACAGAAGCAAACAAAAAATTAGTATATAATAATTTATTAATAATAATTTTACTGGCTTACCTTTAATTGATGCACGCTACAAAAAAATACTAAAAAAAAACAAAGTGAGGTAGTTATTTAATTTCCGCAAGGAAGAACTATGAGCATGGGCACAGGGGCACCCAGTTCTCAAGTAAAGAGTTTTTACCATCAAAGATGCTAAAATAAAACGTGGCAATTTCCTTTTTCCCAATTTCATCAATTAAAGAGCACGGTAGTGTCCAATAAAGTTCTGGCTATACCTACATCCCTTTAAAGAACAAACTCAGGTGATTTTCGACCCCCTATCTTCAGTATCAATAAAGTCAGAAACTTGACCTATTCTTAAAAATAGTTGTTCCTGAGATAAAGGACTTTAAAAATCACTAAACCCGTAACTGGGTGACTCATCAGTCATCACTCACTCATTTACTGACAAGTCACCAAAAGCACTTCCAAATACCGTAGTAATTATTAATTCAATATTAAAACTATTATTGGTTAGAGTGTTATTGGAACATCCTAAGCTGCATTTCGACCGCCGTTTTTTTTCTCTTCGGACGATAAAACCGAAGGTTTAAATGCAGCTTTAGAATAGAATAACTCACAGCTCGTTCTTGTCATTTCATAGTCCTAAATTTATTCCATCAATCCACGACAAAGTCGTTGCCTCTGTTGACAACTTGTCACCCTGTTGTATTATTGACAACATTTGTTGACGCGATCTTTTGATTGACATCGTAACATCAGCTTTGTATTAAGGGAGTTTTTTTTTTCTACAAACCATTTGTTTTGAAATTGCAGGAATTTAACACAAAAACCCAGTTCGACTTGCGACAAAATGGACTCATTACAACATATTTGATTGTTGGTCAATTTCACACTTATCTATCAACACATGTGTTTTTACCTTTTTTTTTTGAGAGCGCTTTAGATGCACGTTTCGAAAAAAATATATTATACATATTTATTATTCAATCGGGATGTCAATTGACCTCAGGTGAATTTTAATTTTTGCAATTGGGTAAAGTCTAGTACACTTCTAAGGCCTATTATAGATACACTGATAATGAAAAGGAATTTTCCAGAGATCTCCAACAAGACGACGAAATGCTTACTCTAAAAATTATTGAATAAAAACTCCGGTCAGGAAACCAAATCTTTTAGATGATTGGATTTCATTTCTCAAAGATGAAAGTCCTGTCACTTGGACGCCATTTTGAAAAATAGCACCCAATCTTTGGAAAATGGTAAAATAAAAAAAGCTCGTAAAATACTTGAAAATTATCCATGATCAAAGTTACGATTATAATGTCTTAAAAGATAGGTGTTGAGTGGACGCACCTTCGGGTAAAATTTCAGTGTTGTCACTTTTCGAGAACATAGTTTTTTGTATGCCAACAGGTTGAAGCCTCCACTTTTTTGTTTATTTTTGATATTTGGAACATGAAAGAAGTTGTAGAAACGTCATCAGATGCCAAGTGCGTGTTGGGAAATAACTATTGATATCGTATAAAATAAGTATTGGAAAGATAACGGTTGAAAGAAAGATGTTGAGTAGAGGCACCCTCAGGTAAAATTTCAGTTTTTCCCCCTTTCGGGAAAATACTTTTAAGCGTCTAATACCGTCGGTGGGATTGTTAGTGAGACCAATCTTTCATTTTGACCTGACGGGTTGAGCTTTAGTATACTAATAGTTCATGTCTTAACTTTACTTTTAAGACAAGAGAAGGGTTGCCACTTACCTGTTTAAATCCCGAAATGCTGCTTATAAATCAAAAACGAACGATGACCCCAGAACTCTCGTTGGATTCATCACCCTAGAAACCATGGGACTACATTTTTGATTTTCTCCTAACCCTCCCCTTGCACGAAGGGGGTCGAAACAAGTCGTTTTGGGATAGAAAATTTGAAAAGCCAAGAAAAGTATAATAATATTTTTATTAATAAAATTTAAAGATGTTGTCGACGCAGAATTTCACCATCTACTACTGTGTTGCTTTTTTATCTAAGCTTTATTCTTTAGGCTAAGCTCGTCGTAGTCCAAGGTATTCCCGAAGAAAGCAAGTAAAATTCGGGTTAAGAAGGTAAAAGAATTTGAGATAGTCACCGGTTTTAGTATTTCTATTCTTTATTTATAACTATAATAAGAGGGGCTTACAAACTTACAATATTATCAAAGGGCACGGTAGTGCCCAGGAACAAACTCAGGCGATTTAAACCCCCCTCTAACTTCAATACCAATAAAGTCAGGAACTTCAAATTCGCAGTATTTGCTGAACTGATCAAATACAGGTGGCTCACCAAATTTCAACTCTTTAGCATTAGTAATTCCCGAGATATAGGACTCCAAAAATCGCAAAAACCGTAACTGACTGACTGATTCACTGACTCACTGACTCACTGACAGATCATCAAAATTATGGAGCACTTCCCGACATCGTAGAAACTTGAAAATTCGCACAACGGTAGGCCTTGTGGTGCATACAAAGGAAAAAATCGAAAATCTGCTATTTTCTATTCAGGGGGCGTGGCATCCACCCACAGTCTTAAAAATTCTTATAAATTATATGGAGCACTTCCGATTATTGTAGAACGATGAAAATTGGTAGGTCGGTAGGGCTTGAAATACTTAGCAAGAAAAAAATTGGAAATTTGAAATTTTTCATTCAGGGGGCGTGGCATCAACCCACTTTTAAAAAAATTCTTATAAATCATATGGAGCACTTTCGATTGTTGTAGAACGATGGAAATTGGTAGGTCGGTAGGGCTTGAAGTACTTAGCAAGACAAAAATTGGAAATTTGAAATTTTTCATTCAGGGGGCGTGGTATCCACCCATATTCTTAGAAATTCTTATAAGTTATATGGATCACTTACGATTGTTGTAGAACGATGGAAATTGGTAGAACGATATGACTTAAAGAGCATAAAAAGTTAAAAATAAAAAATTGAGATTTTGCATTTAGGGGGCGTGCCATCCACCCACTTTTTCAGAATTGCTGTTATTTATGTAGAACACTTTCGGTTGTCGTAGAATTATTAAAGTTTGTAGAGTGGTAGGGCTTGATTTTCACCTGTCAAAATAAAATCTTTGCAAAAAGGAGTGAAATCACAACAAAAACATAAATGTTAAAAAAAGAGCCAAGTTCTAATATGTACAAGAAACCTGTGTGTTAAAAGTAAACCAAAAAAAGTAATGAGATCTTAAATATGGGTTGGCTACGAAATCTCGCATTCGAAATCTCGCATAACGAAATCTCGCAATTACAAAATCTCGCTTTTCATAGTCCCGCAATTACAAAATCCCGCTTTTCATTATCTCGCATTAACGAAATCCCGCAAACTAAAATCTCGCATATCAAAATCTCGCAAAATTGAATTGCATTGCAACAAATACATTTTTTTAATCAAAATCTCGCAAATTAAAATCTCGCGCGAGATTTTAATTTGCAAGATTTTGATTAAAAAAATGTATTTGTTGCAACGCAATTCAATTTTGCGAGATATCTTACCTACTGCAAAATATATAATCCAGTGTCTGGGTACTTTAGACCACACTGTTATTTATTAATCTGAGCTTTTGATTTTTCAATATTATTGTTTTCAAAAGAACAAAAAGGAGAGAGAACATAGAGATGGTATATCCAATTGTAAAGTGTCATGTGCAAATTGCATTACTCGTATTTGGCCTTGAACTAGAAAATACTTTTAGTTCCATTATAAACGCGTAAAAGACAACCAAAATGATTATTAACAGTAATAAAGGATGTACAATTTCTTTTACTGACGGGTATAGGTAGTTATTAGTTGGAAAGAAAAATTATCCAAAATGCTTCTGGGTAGTTATATTCTCAAAAGAAAAGACAAATTTGTCTAAAAGCCGTGTGCGATTCGTTGCTGTGAAATTAGAAGTTGCGAGATTTTGATTTGAGAGATTTTAAATTGCGAGATTTTGGTTGAAATTTGCGAGATTTTTAGGTTCAAGATGTAAATGCGAGATTTTAAAAAGCGAGATTTTGCAATTGCGAGATTATGAAAAACAAGATTTTTAATTTTCGAGATTTCGTTATTCGAGATTTTTAAAAAAATGCGAAATTTCGTTATTCGAGATTTTGGTTTGCGGGATATCGTAGCGCTCCCCTTAAATATATGTATGCCAAGTTTTAAGTTCAGGAAGTTTAATACCAAATATCTGAACTAGAGTAATTTCGAAACAAGTCCTAATTATGACAGAAATTTCGTATTTAATGATGACTTATTAAAATTTGGTGGATTAACTTGGCAAGTTTTCCCTTAGTTACTTACTTAATTACGAATTTAAAATGTGTGAAAACTTGACCAGTGAACCCACCAAATTTTAATCAGTCATCATTAAATACCAAATTTCTGTCATAATTAGGACATGTTTCGAAATAACTCTAATTCAGATATTTGGTATTAAACTTCCTGAACTTAAAACTTGGCATATATTTTAGATCTCATTACTCTTTTTGGTTTGCTTTTAACACACAGGTTTCTTGTACATATAAGAACTTGGCTCTTTTTTTAACATTTATGTTTTTGTTGTAATTTAATCTTACTATAAATAACACGGTATTTCATATACAACTAAGCTTTGCTCAGTAGAGCTACAGGAGTAGACTCGGCCCAAAATTCACTTTGAAGAAGTGAACCAGGGACAAATACGGTAGGAATCTGATTCCTGCCCAAGGCTAACCCAAGGGAACAATTACTTTGGTGCCCAATCTCTCACTCAGAAGGAGCAAGCAGGGAGTTTACGGTAGGAATCTGATTCCTGCCCAAGGCTAACCCAAAGGAACAAATACTTGGGTGCCCAATCTCTCACTCAGAAGGAGCAAGCAGGGAGTTAACGGTAAGAGTCTGATTACGCCCAAGGCTAACCCAAGGAAACAAATACTTTGGTTTTTAAAGGCGGAAGCCAAAAACATTATCTTTAAATGGTTCACGAGTGCACCATGAAAAGTTACCTGAGCTTATCAAGAGTTGCTACAAACTGAGATTAGCTGGAACCTCTATGTCTCTTATAATTCGGATTGATCGAAAATCGGAATTAACATGAGTCAATAAGCTTCGACTTTTTTTTTTTTGTTCTCGCCATGAACACTTTACTAAGCAGATGAGTGGATTCAAACAATGAACTGATGATCTTGTATATTACTTTTCCACAAATTTTCATCGCATACTTTTCCCTTTTAAATTCACCGAAATAAAGGGTCGTTTCAAACACAAAGCAGAGAGTGGAATCAAAGCTACGAACTGAGGAAACTTTGCATTACTCTTCACCTACTAAATCATTGCATGTCGTTTATCTTATGATTTGGCAAGTGAATTCATTGATTATTTCAGCAATAAATTTCATTGAGGACGATATTTCCCGCTGGGTAGTGGTTCGGCTGTGCAGGGTGATGGTGTGGGTTAATGACTGGTCTATGGTGATTCAATGGAGATGTAGGGTGTTGTTAGCTGATGTGGATGGTCCCAGCGGGAAATATTGTCCTCAATGAAATTTATTGCTGAAATAATCACTGAATTCACTTGCCAAATCATTAGAGAAACGACATGCAATGATTTAGTAGGTGAAGAGTAATGCAAAGTTTCCTCAGTTCGTAGCTTTGACTCCACTTTCTGCTTTGTGTTTGGAAAACGACTCTTTCTTTCGGCGAATTTAATGGGGAAAATTATGTGATGAAAAAACTATGGAAAAGTAATGTACAAGCTCATCAGTTCATTGTTTGAATCCACTCATCTGCTTTGTAAAGTGTTCATGGCGAGAACAAAAAAAAAAAACAAATGTGAGTGAAATTGATGGTGAATTGTAATCGATGATTTCAACGATGAATAGTAATGCACAAAGTTGTTTATGATTTGTTGGCAACTATAAATTCTCATTTTGTTGGATACAGTTCACAGTGACTTTCTGTAAAAAAGTCCATGTAAGACGAACTGAAGTCAATAGAAATTGCGTTTGCCAAAACGCAAAAACTTTTGATTTGAAATGGAAACAGCTTTTTGGTTTGTTTTCATTTTAAAATAAAGGGTGCATTACCGATGGGATTTAGTAAACAATACAAATGGGAGGATTTAATTGATGAAAAAGAAACTACCACTAACCTGGTGATTTCATAACTGAATTTTCATTAGATTTTTCATCGAAAGTATTGAACTGATGAATAAGCTAAATCCCGTGTGTAGTGAATTCACAGATTATGCAATCACCATGTTTTTCATCGCCTGGGTCGGTGAATAAACAACTTCCATTGACGTAGTGAATTCGTTAGTGAATTTTCATCGAGAAAGTGGCATGTGCTTCCCGCCAATGACACGCCCATGTTAAATTCATCAAAGGAATAAGCTGAAAAGTGGCAGGTACAGCTTCCATTCCTCAGGGAAAAAGCAGGTTTTTCTTCAATGATTTTTTTAATTTTTCCCGCTGGGGTGGGTGGTGTATTTTACTACACTAATACGTGATGGGTCGGTGTTTAATTGCAGGTCGGTCGGTGTGAGAGAAAGGAAAGTGTAACGCTTCGTTACACTACATTACATCCAAAGTTGATTGAAAACCTACTTTGGTATTTCTAAAAGGCCACTTTCAAAGTACTTAGGATGGGGAATATGAAAGATTAAAGCAATATCAATGCAGCACTTAATTCGAGTGACCTTGAAATGCACCTTAACAGCTTAGCCAAGAAACCTAAATTGCTTAAATCTGACTCCACAAAGAAAAGAAAACTGCCATAATTGAGGGCTACCGGAGCTCTGTTCAAAAAGGTATATCTTGAATTTTTACTCCCACCCTTTCATGGTCAAAAAGTCTTGTGGACCTTGTGTGGAACTTGTGGTGATGTGGGGTAGGCGTCAAGATAGCCGCACCACAAACGAAATTCGAAAATCTAATGATGCAGAAAATACGTCCTACTTAGGGACTAATTAAGTGCTGTAATACCAACGCAGCACTTCATTCGGATGACCTTGAAATCGGATGCAGAATTGCAAATACGACCTTTATCCAAAAAGATAAAACACAAGAATTCAATTGCTGTGGAGTAGGTTGCGAACAGTCATATTTCATTTTTCTACTTCAACTAATTCGCACTTTTTATGAATGCATTTTTTTCATAAGAGCACCGTCACAACACAGATTTCAAAATGAAATGATGCCAGAGTCATATAGAGGTGCAAAAATGCTCCAACATTATTATCATTTCAGATGCTTCATGACATTATTTTAAGATAGGATGCAATAGTTATATGCAAGTTAGGAATTGAGTGTAACCTTTATCTAAAAAGTAGAATTTAAAGTGCTGTCAAGTAGTCTGGTATATACATAAGTATACATAAGTAGCTTATGGGTCAAAATTCTATTCTAAGAAGTTGCCTTCATCAATTTGGAACCCCACGCGATGACGGACTTAAGACCTTATTAAGTTGCCTTCTTGAAGATTGATTTTTTTTTGCATCATTTCTATTAGATTCTAGATCTTAAAATCAATTTGGAGACATTATATCAAGTTAATTACAAGTACTACTTGATGTTATAAATTTACTATTGATACATTTTGAACGGCTGTCTCTTGGAAACTCATGGGTCTACACTCTACAGATACGCTTCAGGGCTCAAACTGATTCAAATTTAATTAATTTTAAATCGTGGAGCAATGTCTAAAACAAAAACTATAGCCCTTCAGGTAGGTATATTAAATCGACAGTTAATGAAAAAAACACGAAAGTACTTTATGATAGTGTTTACAGTTTAAGAGTTATACGTAAAAATTCTGTATTTTCGATATTTGGCCATTTTGAAATCGCAATATATTGTAACCGACCACTCGTAAGGAAAAAGTGGAACAACTTTTTAAGCAGAATATTTTAACCTCTACAAATTGAGCATTTTGAACAACTTCGTCATTTACGGGTATTTACCAGAAACCCGTTTTTTTTGGCTTTTGACCAAATTCTTAAAATAATTATATCTTTTTAACGGTACATTTTTGGATTTTTTTAAGATATTCGTGTAAAAAATCAAATGGTCTACAAACGTTACTTGAAATACTTTCCGAAATTATTTACCGTTAAGGAGTTATACCCGAAAAACCGATATTTTCGTCAATTTACCAATTTTAAAACAGCTCTATTACCTATACCATCTATCTTACGAAAAAAAAGTGTGTTAATATTTTTTGTAGAAAAGTGCCTGATCTACAAAATTTAGTCATACTACTTTTCAATAGCATTTACCGTTTGAAAGTTATAGGTAAAAAACCATTTTTTTAACACTTGACCTTCAATAACTTTTTATGCTTGAGTGGAATTGACAAGGACTTTTCACAGATGATTTGTTATGTCAAAAAGAAGGTCTATACCAGTTTTCAGCCTTATCGGAATTTTGGCTAGGTCAAATCTATATTTGAATGGACTAAATTAAAAAATAAATAAATTGGGTGGCGCAAGAGCTCATGGAGAACCAGGGCCTAGTGACTTAGAACTCACAACCTTCCTGTGTGCGTGTTTGTTGGCAGGAATGGAGGGGACCTACAGTTTTTTGCCGAGTCCGAACGGCTAAATGAGAAGCACTTTTTCATGACAAGTATACTGTTGGAGGATTTATCAGTTCCTCGCAAGAGGCAGTACCTCGAATAAAACATTTCTGTTTTTAGGTGGCACGGCTGAGAATCGAACCCACACCTTCGGCATGACAGTCCTACGCACTAACCATCAAGCCACGAGGTACTACGTTTTGAATGGACTATTGCTACTTAATTGCGAATAAGCTGTACCTTGGTTCTAAAAGGGCCAATGTCCAATTTGATAATTTTTGA
The DNA here is from genome assembly GCA_963921185.1 of Dasysyrphus tricinctus. Lineage (NCBI taxonomy): Eukaryota > Metazoa > Arthropoda > Insecta > Diptera > Syrphidae > Dasysyrphus > Dasysyrphus tricinctus. Next base: position 19,934,297 of record OY992530.1, on the reverse strand, counting down.
TAGATCGAAAATCTTGCATTTTTATTTCTAAAAATGCTTATTCCTTTTGAAAATTAAACTTTCTATAACCATTGGTATCTTGTTGAGAAACAATTGGAGCACATTTGCCCTTTAACAGTCGTAGAACATCTTCCGCTGAGCCAAAAAGTGGAATGAAAAAAACATTAATTGCTTTTATTTTCAATTTTCATCAACGTTTCAGTTTCGAGAGGGGATTCACGCTAGTAGCTCAAAATTTCACTGAAAAAACCCCTTTAACTATAAATATTTTTGTAGACTCTTTTGATTCTTGTTGCTTATGACAAATGAAATATGTGGACCAAGTTTCGTGTCAATGCTGTTGAAATTTGGTAATATTTTACGTGTATCACTAATAATTCGTTCATCATTTATGAAGAAGGGTATAACCTTTTTGAAGGTAGTTGTATCGAGTTCATTCTGATATAGTAAGATTGGGCTTTAAAATATACCCTTAAAACATGTGTCATATGCTTATATTATTTCAAGATAAATATATAAGTTTGTTAATTTTTCATATCCCCCCTCCCCAGCACTTTGAAAGTGGCTTTTTTAAAAAACCAAAGTAGGTTTTCAATCAACTTTGGATGTAATGAAGTAGATTGTGAAATTCTGCGTCGACACCATCTTTAAATTTTATAAATAAAAATATTGTTTTAACTTATTTTGGCTTATCAAATTTTCTTCCCAAAACGACTTTTTCCACCCGCTTCGTGCAAGGGGAGGGATGAGAGTAAATCAATAATGTAGTCCTAAGGTTTCAAGGATGCTGAAGTCAGCGGGAGTTCTCGAGTCACCGTCCAACCCTTGGTTTTCGATTTATAAGCAAGATTCCGGGATTTAAACTGGTAAGTAGCAACCCTTCTTATGTCCTTCTGACAGTGTTGCCACATTGGAATACTTCTTAAAAGTGAAGTAAGGACATAAACTTTAAGTGTACTAAAGCTCTAAAGCTCAACCCGTCAGGTCGAAATGAAAGGTTTGCCCTTATATCGTGCACTAACGCCCTTACTATCAGATTCTTATTTTTTAAATGATGAACATGGTATAAAGAAACAACAAACCAAAAAATGCTTGAGTAAAAACTTGCTTTAAAATATTGAGATTTAAACCTTAATTTATTTAACTTACATACGGCCGAACAAATTTCAAAAGATGGACTTTTTCTTATTTTTCAATGTGGCATGTGCATATCTCACGACCGATCGACAACAATTGGCTAGGAAGGAGAAGAGTTAAGTTCTTTTCAAGACTGCATACAAGAAAATGGCCTGACTCATTAATTCAGGCCGTGAATGGCCCTGTTACTTTAATGACGTGTTACTTTTGTGTCCGGTCTCCCCCACATTGTTATTATTTCAACTTTTTTCATATTATAGCATTCGCAAATAAAATTAACCAAATCGCAAATAAGTTTAACCTAAACGCAAATAAGTTTCATCCAAGCGCAAATAGATTTAACCCAAACGCAAATAGAATTAACCCAATCGCAATTCGATTTAAACAAAATGCAAATATAGTTAAACTTAAACTATTAAAAAATTATTTCAACCAAAATGCAAATTGAATTAACCTAAGCTTGATTTATTGCTCCAGCTGTACTCTTAGGGTCTAATGGAATTTGGTATTATGCATAATTGTTGAAAAGCCATTACTAAGGGACTGGCCTTTTATTTTGTTGGTAAGTTCTTGGAAAAATGCGAAGAACTAGTTGAATTTTCAATTGGGGTTTTCTCAAAATCTTATGGTGACCTATTCCTAACTGCTATAAGACTTCCATTTCTTCACCACACAGCAGGGACAACAAGTTGATCCCGAGTTAATTCAATTTGCGTTTTGGTTAATGATATATACCTATGTAGATTACATAAACTCCACTCACTCTCTTATTCTTAGTACATAAGCTCTTGTTAGTTTTAAGAACTTTTATATAATAAATGATTTTAGTCTAAGCCGAACTCTCAAGTTGTTTTCTTTAAGCGCTTCCTTTTTAAAGACATTTCAGTGGCGACGAGGAAAATTAAATTTGGTTAGCGCGTGGTCGGCGCAAGTTGACGAGTAAAAGTTTAAATTACTTTTGTTAGATAAGGAATAAATCGGACGGAGTTTTTTATAATTCGTATCGAACTATAAATAAATAGTTTGTGGCAAAATGTCAGAAAGTGCTAAACTTTTTATGGGTTCAATTGAATCGTTCACATTGGGTGAAGACTTCAATTTATATGCACGACGATTGGATCATTTACTTTCGTTAAATAAAGTTTTAATAGATTCAGAAAAAGTGTCATTTCTTGTAAGCCTTGGTGGTCCAGATTTATATAAAATCCTAATCTCTTTAATTGCGCCAAAATTTGAAACAGATTTTACCTATGCCAAATTGATTGAAAAGCTAAAATTGCATTTCGCGCCCAAAAAGAATAGTTTGGTAGAAAGCTTTAAATTTTTTAAGAGACAGCAGAATCAGAGTGAAAATATTAGTGACTACATAGTTGAATTGAAACAGTTGGCTAATGAGTGTGAATTTGAGAGTTTTTTGGACAGGACACTATTAATACAATTTGTATGTGGTCTAAGTGACTCAAAAATTCAAAACAGACTCTTGAATGAAAGTGGTCTAAAAACGCTAGAGAAAGCATCCGAAATCGCTCTTTGCATGGAAATGAGCAACAACAATATTGATATGATGAGAGGCAGTAATGTAAATTACATCGCCAATCATCAAAGAAGGAGCAACAACAACCGGTCGAGTAGATCTACTTCCTCACATCAGACAGAGCGAAGAAATTCACCGCAATTCCATGGTCAAAGGCAGATCAGGCAGCAGCATCAGCAGAGGACAGTGCATGGCTCGCGGGATAGAAGCAGCAGTAGAAAAGGTGTTAGGTGTTTTTATTGTGGCAAAATAGGACATTATGCAAGATTTTGTTTTCAGAAGAAAAATAGAGAAACACATAATGTAAATAATTTAGAAGAATGTGATATAAATTCATTTGGTATACGTTATTTAAATTCTATGGAATACAGTGCAAAAAGGCCTTTATCAATTGAGTTATGTATCGAAAATATAATGTTAAAAATGGAAATCGATACCGGAGCTTGTGTTACTGTATGTCATGAATCGGATTATTTTAAATATTTCCAACATTGTCAAATGGTGAAAGAAAATGTTCCTTTAAAGTTATTATCAGGGGATAACGTTGTTGTGGCTGGAAAAATTTCTGTGCAAGTTAAAATTAATCAAGTGATGTATGATCTTGATTTGATTATTATTAAAAGTGAGCACGTTTTTAAAGCTTTATTAGGAAGAAATTGGTTAGAGGTTATATATCCAAATTGGAGGCAATATTTTTTTGAAAAGTGCGGAATGGTATGTAAAATTGAAAATTTAAATGGGATTCCGGAAGGTATCATAAATAAATACGCTTTAATTTTTTCAAAAAGCAATGAATCGGTTGTTAAACATTATAAAGCAGAAATTGATCTTGTAGATGATGCTTATCCTATTTTCTGCAAGGCATACACCGTTCCTTTCGGATTAAGAGATAAGGTAAAGCAAGAGATAGAAAGATTATGTGAAGAAGGTGTCTTAGTACCAGTAAAGAGGAGTAGGTGGGCAAGTCCGTTAGTGGTCGTTAATAAAGGTGATGGTACAATCCGGCTGTGCGTTAATTGTAAAAGAACGATAAATAGATTTGTAGAGATGGAGCACACGGTGATTCCCAGAATTGACGATATTTTGGCAGGTTTGGCTGGTTGGAAGTATTTTTGTAAATTAGATCTGACAGGTGCATATTTGCAGGTTCCATTGTCAGAACGATCCACGGAACTGATGACAGTAAACACACATATTGGGTTGTTTAGGTTTACAAGGCTTGTTTTTGGGTTGAAAACAGCTCCTCAAATATTTTCGGGAATCATATGTGAAATTTTAAAGGGCATTGAGATGGTTCACATATATTTTGATGATATACTGGTAGGTGGTAAAGATAGAGATGATTGCATGCGAAATTTGTTGTTGGTATTAGACAGGCTTCTGGAGTTCAATGTTAAAGTTAACTTGAACAAATGCGAGTTTTTTAAGGAGGAAATTGAGTACTTAGGATACTCAATTAGTGCCGTAGGCATTAAACCAAGTACGAACAAGTTGGAGGCAGTTTTGAAAGCTCCTGAGCCCGTTAATAAAACTCAATTAAAATCGTACCTAGGGATAATTAATTATTATAACAAGTGTATTCCAAATTTATCTGGCGAACTATCAGTTTTACATGAATTGACTTCAATTAATAAGCCATGGATTTGGAATGAGAATCATAAAATTGCGTTTGAGAGAAGTAAAGACTTGGTGTTAGCGATCGATGTTTTAACGCCCTACGATCCTAAGAAACCCATAATTATTTCCGCGGATGCCAGTCCGTATGGTGTAGGTGCGGTTTTATCTCACTTAATCGATGGAGTAGAACGACCAGTGATGTTTGTGTCCAGTACACTTAGTTTGGCTGAGAAAAACTACTCGCAATTACACAGGGAAGCGTTGGCAATTGTGTTTGCTATTCAGAAATTTCATAAGTACATATATGGGCTTAGCTTTACAATTTATAGTGACCATCAGCCTCTACAAGCTATTTTTGGTGAGAAAAAAGATATTCCCTCAGTGGCAGCAAATAGGTTGCAACGATGGGCTATTATGTTGTCAATGTATAAGTACTCTATTAAGTACAGGAAAGCTTCACAGATGGGAAATGCAGATGCATTATCGAGGCTGCCGCTTTCGGTAGGCACGGAGGTTGAGGACGATAGTATTAATTCCTTATACATTTCTGATTTTCCACTGAAGCTAGAAGATGTACGTCAGGAAACAAAGAAGGATAAGGTGTTAATGGAGGTGTACAAATATGTTATAAACGGATGGCCAGAGCATGTTTCGATAGAAGTTAGACCATATTTTTTGAAAAGAGGATCATTGGCCACGGAATCAGAGTGCTTATTTTATGGCGATCGAATCATTATACCAAAGAGCTTGGTAAATAAAGTTTTGGAACTGGTACATGACGGACATATTGGTGTAGTACGGGCGAAGTCATTAGCACGCTCATATGTGTGGTGGCCCAATATTGATAGTGATGTTGAAAGGTTTGTATTGCATTGCGAGGTGTGCCAAGTAACACAAAATTCTAAAAAGAGTATATTAAGTAGATGGCCTTTAGCTAGTTTTCCATTTGAAAGAATCCACCTAGATTTTTGTACAATAGATAGAATAACTATTTTGATTTTGGTAGATACATTCTCTAAATGGATAGAAGCATTTCCTATGAGCAGTACCACAGCCAAAAGCGTTATTGAGCGACTTAGATCCGTTTTTAGTACATTTGGGTTACCAAAATGCATTGTTAGTGATAATGGGCCACCGTTTAATTCTAAAGAATTTCTTTTATTTTGTGCTTCAAATGGGATTGAAGTTTTAAAGTCACCGCCTTACCACCCACAGTCCAACGGCATTGCTGAGCGAGCCGTTCAAACTTTTAAGAGCTCCGTTAGAAAGATGTTAGTAGATCCAAAAATGCGACACCTACCTTGGAATTTAAAATTAAATAATTTTCTTATAAAGTATAGAAATACTCCTTGCACCGTTACAAAGTTATCTCCTGCAAATATGTTGTTTAAATTTAAACCTAAGACATTGCTTGATTTGATAATACCCCAGCATGCAGATAATAATTTAGTTAATAAGAAAGAAGTAACGACGAATATAGACCAAATTTCGAATACACAGTCACACAAGCCGGTAATCGAAAATTTTAAAGTAGGTGAAACTGTATTATATCGAAATATTTTTTCAAATAATATAAAATGGATACCTGGTAAAATAATTAAAAAACTCAGTAATTTTAGATACTTAATTTTTGTCAATGGAATTCATAAACAGGCACATATCGATCAAATAAAACGAAAACAAATTAAACAAGTAAGATTTATGTCCTGTCCTATTGTACAAAATGTAAATAAAAATAAAAGGCGTCAGTGTGATGATAGTGAGGACAATAGAAAATCACATATGACAAGAAGTAAAACTAAAAAGTTGAGGAAAAATTTTGTTAAAACTGATCCCTACAATACTTAATAAATTGCAAATTTAAAACATTTTTCACAATTTGATGTATATAGAATGAAGTCATTTGTTAATAGTTATTATTTTGAATATGAATTAATTTTGTTCTTTATCGATTTCTTCAATTATAGGTAGATCATTTATTATAAATTATTATTAACAATAATAATTGATTTTTTTTTATCATTAATTTTTCAATTATTTGTTATCAATTATAATTTTGAATAAGAATTGATTTTGGTTCCTTGGTAATTATTTTAATAGCATTTTTTTAAAAGGGGGAGGGAATGATATATACCTATGTAGATTACATAAACTCCACTCACTCTCTTATTCTTAGTACATAAGCTCTTGTTAGTTTTAAGAACTTTTATATAATAAATGATTTTAGTCTAAGCCGAACTCTCAAGTTGTTTTCTTTAAGCGCTTCCTTTTTAAAGACATTTCAGTTAAAATGATTTGTTAATAGTTTAAATTATTTGCGTATAGTTTAACTATATTTGCGTTTTGTTTAAATCGAACTGCGATTGGGTTATTTCTATTTGCTTTTGGGTTAAATCTATTTGCGCTTGGGTGAAACTTATTTGCGCTTAGGTTAAACCTATTTGAGATTTGGTTAATTTAATTTGCGAATGCATCAAAAGTCTTTAAACACAAAATTTTAAATTCTAAGATATCTAGGATTTCTATATATCGTCGGGTTAGAGTTAAAACGAGGTAACGAGTGTTCGCATTACTTGAATAACACCAAAATAACATTAAGTATTTCTCTACAATCGTTTTTGCTTCAGTGAAATTGAAAGGATGTGATAGATTTTTGTATTTTTTAGGAATTTTTGAAGTGGTTTATAATGATAAAAAAAATTGTGGAGCTAGCCGCTTTTCACTCTTAGCCGACGATATGTGACTTATCCTCCTTAAATCTCAGATAAGATAGTATTTAAGATCGATTAAAGATGAAAAATATGTTTAAAAAAAAAGTGGGTTACATAGGTACCTATTTTGGGCTAAGAATTCCTACCACCTACTTTTACTTATTTTTATTTCTCCCATTTATTTCTACGCTCTATTCTTCTTCAAAGAGTATCAGACAATATTTTTGCCGCGAACAAAACATCGATTTTTCCTCTGGCTTGTTGCTGGGAGCGAGCAAGTAAAATTGGTCCTCTTGTGCTCCACTTCCTTTGAGGGTCAGTTGTTGTTCAAATTTTGATCCGTAGTAAAGCAATTTTAGCTCGTCGATGCTAGCAGAATAACTGAGGTTCAACGATTGTTCACGCATATAGTTGCGAGGCTGTGACCTGTGAGTGCAAAAGTGGTGTAACCCACTTTTTTTATCATATTTTTCGATCTTAAACACTATTTATCTGAGATTTAAGGAGGATATGTCACATATATGGAAAGCTTAAATATTTTAGAATTTAATATTTTGCCTTTGACGACTTATGATGCATAAATGTAAGAACACGAGACAAAAATATCAAAAATGCTATAAAATGGGTTGCACCACTTTTGCACTCACGGCCTCAATTAACTTACCGTCACTTGCCAAAATCGGTGATTTAAAATTGCTTATACATATATTCAATATTCAATAATTTTTTTAATCGAATTTCAGCTACAAGATGGAATTTGTTAACGCAAATCGACTTTCACAAAATTTCTATACGATTTATATTGATTTCTAACTTTTAACATCAACCATGTAACCCCTTTTTTTTAAGATTATAATATTACTTTATTTTTCGTCGAATAGATAAAATACTAGCTACTCCCTTTTTAAACCTTTTCCCTCTGAAATACTTACTTTTATTGATTCTTTTGATTCTTCATTCACATGGTAAATGAAACGTTTTATTAGGCTTCATGAGGGGATGAGTTATGTTTATTTTACATGAATTGAACAATTGAACATGGCTTACTTTAGCTATACTACATTTTTGTTGCATGAAGCTGTGAAAACGCTAAGCGTTCTCACTGCATTTGAAGGCATTGTCATTGAATGCGAGTTCAAGTAAAAAATATCTCTAAGAAGTATTCACTTTAAAGGGAATTCACCTGACTTTTTGCATTTCAAGGAATTTATCTTTACACATAGAGATATCTACTTCTTAACTTGAATCCTTCTTTAACTTTAGTTTCCTGTTGAGAGGGAAAAATAAAATAATAGTTTTATCTGAATTTTTACTTGCAATTTACGAGCATTATCGACCCCTTGTTAAGGGCGTACCATTTGTTTTTTGAGACAAAAAAAATAACGTAAACTATATCACAACAAAAACATAAATGTTAAAAAAGAGCCAAGTTTTTATATGTACAAGAAACCTGTGCGTTAAAAATCAGCCAAAAAAAGTAATGAGATTTAAAATACACTAGTCAACAATATTAATAGCCTATTGAATAGACCTTTTAAAAAGGAACAATTACGTGCAAGGGTAGTTATTATTGAATATGTTTGTTTGGCCCATAAGCATGCTTAAAACCGAAAATGCTACTAAATTCACCCATGCGTTTCTGAGAGAATGGTCACACTGGCCACTTTTCAGTATTTTTGGTATAACTCGAAAACTAAGCTGAATTTGACAATTTTACATTTAATACTTTTTGTTCAAAATTAAATTTTCTATCGAAATGGATAGTTTGGAAAATTTCTTAAAAAAATTTAAGCAGCAATAGTACACAAAAACCAACATAAAAAAAATCGAAAAATCAAAGATTTTAAAATTTTTTTCTAAATTCCCATAACTTTTTTCGGAGCAAAGATACGCTCAAGACATGCATGAACAAAGTAAACTGGAGTTTAAGGGCTTTAATATGACATGTTAAAAAGGCCATATTATTTGAAAATTGACAGAGATATATCCATTCAAACTTAACCATTTCTTATCATTTTTCACAGTTTTTGCCCGAAAGCCTATTTTTTGGTACTTTATGACAAAGTTAACGTTCCTAGCAACTAGTACCAAATCTTATGTTAATCGGACCAGCCGTTCGGTCTGTAGGTCTGAAAGCATTAAAAAACAGCCGAAAAACGAAATTGCGAACTTTTATCCTTTTTATAAATTCTCTATAGTTTTAATGTCATATTATATCGAAATTTTTATTTCGAACATTTTTACCAAAGTGAAATTTGCCAAATTGTACCGAAAAAGGGACTTTCGAGCCAAAACTGCGAAAAATTATAAGAAATGATAAGGTTTGAACGGGAATATCTCTGTCAATATTGAACAAATATTAATTTTTGAACATGTCATATTAAGGCTTTAAGTCTCTACTTTATTTTTTCTCTGCGTGTTTTGACCCTTTCTTTGCTTCAAAAAAAGTTATGCACAATTTATAAAAAAATTTAGATATCCTTGATTTTTTGATTTTTTTTAGGTTGGTTTTTGTTAACTTTTCATGCTTAAATTTTTTCGTAAAATTTTTTGAACTATCCATTCCAATAGAAAATTTAATTTTGACAAAAAGTATTATATGTAAAATTGTCAAATTCGGCTTAGTTTTCGAGTTATACCAAAAATACTGAAAAGTGGCCAGTGTGACCATTCTCTCAGAAACGCATCGGTAAATTTAGTAGCAGTTTCGGTTTTAAGCATGCTTATGGGCCAAACAAACATATTCAATAATAAAAACCCTTGCACGTAATTGTTCCTTTATACCCCTCATTTTCCCGTCTATTCAATAGGCTATAAAGGAACAAATTTTTTTTCAATTTTTGTTAGCGTTTTTTGAAGAGCTGTATCTTTGTGACGAGTGGTCGTATTGAGTTGAAATAAAAAGCATTTTACAGCTTTATGTTTTTTTGTTTTGAGATTTGTTTGCAAACAAATTTTTTTGAAGTACCGTTATTGCGTTATTGCAAAAAATGAGACGAGACAACTAAATTATTTTTTTTTTATTTTTTTTGAAGGTCCTCATTTCTATGGATAATTTTTTTTTGAGACAATTAAATGTCATGATCAGATACCTTGTTTATTCAGCTTCAATTCAGTTTTTTTGTTGTTGTCGTACGATTTTTTTGACATGATTTATCTGACTTTGAATGAAAAAAGATACTTTTAGCCTTGATTACCAATATCTCAGCAAGTAATGATGTTATAAAAATTTCAAAGACAGTTTTGGAAATTTGAAAAAGCGTTTTACAAGATTTTTTTATAATTTTGTAGAAATTATTTTTTTTTACCGTTCACCGTTAGTTTAAAAAAAGTACTAAAATCCGACGTTTTGTGGTCTTTTCGTAAATCTTTTTTTTTTCGTTGCAAATATTGATTGCATGGCTTGCGTTGGTATGCAAATTTATAGACTTTTAAATCATCAATATTCTTGTAAATTTTCAAATTGATTCATCGAACCGTTTTTCCTCACCAAAACTTCAAAGTCTTACAAACCAGGTAAAGGAACAAATTGTGGTGTTCCTAAACAATGCGAAGTTGTCATCAAAATGACAAGAAAACCGCAATTCCAGTGGATTTTTTTCACAGTTTTGCATTAGTTACATTACATTTTTCAAAAAAAAAAAATTAAAAAAATCAAGTTTTTTTGTTTGAAAATTTTTTTAAATTAATTTTTTTTATTTTTTTGCTTAATGTACTTTTTATTTCATTTCAATTCAAAAAAGTATCTAACTAATGCAAAACTGTGAAAAAAATCCACTGGAATTGCGGTTTTCTTGTCATTTTGATGACAACTTCGCATTGTTTAGGAACACCACAATTTGTTCCTTTACCTGGTTTGTAAGACTTTGAAGTTTTGGTGAGGAAAAACGGTTCGATGAATCAATTTGAAAATTTACAAGAATATTGATGATTTAAAAGTCTATAAATTTGCATACCAACGCAAGCCATGCAATCAATATTTGCAACGAAAAAAAAAAGATTTACGAAAAGACCACAAAACGTCGGTTTTTAGTACTTTTTTTAAACTAACGGTGAACGGTAAAAAAAAATAATTTCTACAAAATCATAAAAAAATCTTGTAAAACGCTTTTTCAAATTTCCAAAACTGTCTTTGAAATTTTTATAACATCATTACTTGCTGAGATATTGGAATCAAGGCTAAAAGTATCTTTTTTCATTCAAAGTCAGATAAATCATGTCAAAAAAAATCGTACGACAACAACAAAAAAACTGAATTGAAGCTGAATAAACATGGTGTCTGATCATGACATTTAATTGACTCAAAAAAAAATATCCATAGAAATGAGGACCTTCAAAAAAAATAAAAAAAAAATAATTTAGTTGTCTCGTCTCATTTTTTGCAATAACGCAATAACGGTACTTCAAAAAAATTTGTTTGCAAACAAATCTCAAAACAAAAAACATAAAGCTGTAAAATGCTTTTTATTTCAACTCAATACGACTACTCGTCACAAAGATACAGCTCTTCAAAAAACGCTAACAAAAATTGAAAAAAAAATTTGTTCCTTTAATATTGTTGACTAGTGTATATGCCAAGTTTTAAGTTCATGAAGTTTAATATCAAATATCTTAAGTAGAGTTATATCGAAACAATTCCAAATCATGACAGAAATTTGGTATTTAATGATTACTGATTAAAATTTGGTGGGTTCACTGGTCAAGTTTTCATACAATTTAAATTTGTGATTAAGTAAGTATTTAAGAGAAAACTTGCCAAGTAAATCCACCAAATTTTAATCAGTAATCATTAATTACCAAATTTCTGTCATGATTTGGAATTGTTTCGATATTACTCTACTTAAGATTATGTACTTGATATTAAACTTCATGAACTTAAAACTTGGCATATATTTTTGATCTCATTCCTTTTTTTGGCTGACTTTTTACGCACAGGTTTCTTGTACACATAAGAACTTGGCTCCTTATTTAACATTTATGCTTTTGTTGTGATTTCACTCCTTTTTGCAAAGATTTATTTTGCCAGGTGAAAGTCAAGCCCTACCGCTCTACAAAGTTTCATAATTCTACGACAACTGAAAGTGCTCCATACAAATAATAGCAATTCTGATAAAGTGGGTGGATGGCACACCCCCTGAATAGACAATTCCAAATTTTCGATTTTTTTCCTTTCTAAGTACTTCAAGTCCTACCGACCTGTATTCTTAGCAATTTGGTTTCGATGTTATTTTTTTCAAGTTTTAACAAAAAAGATGTAACATATAACCTTTGTTTTATAAAAACAACACATTTTAATTGCATTTAAGTGTTTGGAGTTTAAAACATTTCTCTCAATGGAAGTGAGTATGAAGCAAAATGTGAAGTTAATTATTCAGCAAATATACTACATTCGCATCATCATAGAGTTTAATTTTGACATTGTGGTAATAATTGGCGAGACTGTGTGAAGACTAAAGACACTCGAATATGTAGGTAGGTACACCCCTAAAAGTCTTGAACTACAACAGCCAGCACGTGCGACCCCGCCTGGTATTTTATCTATTTTTTATTACTAACAAGTATACCACATTCATTGCAAAGAAGACGAAGTTTCTCATCATTGTTCTTTGCAAAGATGTACCTATACATACCTTCTTTAGTTGCTTCATTGTTATCTGCAGGTGGGAATAAAACCAAAAAAAGATTCAAGAATCATCTCAACGCCAAGCTTCCATTGTTTTCAAATCATAAAACCAAAGATAAAAATCCGTTTCAAGGACTTTTTTATGGAACAAAATTATTTTGTATTCGTACTTCAGAAGATACTCTTACTTTTAGATTTTGTCTATGGTTAATTCTTGGTGCATGTGGCTTTGCATTCATGATTCTTCAGTCTTTTATTGTTTATGTCAATGCTCCAACTTTGAGCTTGTTTCTTTAACAGAATTATTAAGCATAATCTTGTTCATATATGTTGTACATAAACTATGAATAAGAAGACTTAAATTAAAGCTTAATTATTACAACTTTAAAGTGATCATCTTGATGTGTTGATTTTATTTGTAGGTAGGTACATGATTAATGGATGTCGAGGTATTTCAAAGAAATATTTGTTTTTAAATAAATCATATAATATTGGTGATATGCATAAAACGGAAGTACTTACTATAGAAGTATAAGGTTAAAGAATAAACTTTGACTTCTAGTAGAAGGTATAAGGATTTACTGCATTTCGTACACTCAGAAAATAAAACAAACTAAAATCGAGAATATCGGTGTCAAATCAAGCCGATTCGTTGCCGAAAGTCTGTTAAGCTCGGAAATTTATAATCCAAGCCCAAAAAAGTCCGATTTTTATAAGTTTCGAATTCGAGAATGAAAACCCTTAATTCCAGACAAATCCTACCTTAAATCAATATCTCGAATTCTTATATGTATGGTGGAGGTGCCTTCGGTGTCATTTAGGTATGCATGTATCTGCTTCTATTGTCAGAACATAATTTCCTTCACCTTTTTGGACACGAATATTTCACTGTTCTTAATTGTTTGTTCTAAGTTCACTCCATTTAAGTATATCATTTTCACTTTCGTCCGTCGTTAAATTTCCACCATAATTGAAACACTTAAATAACTTGAACTTATCATAAGCTATTGATTATGTCATATAAAAAAAAGGAACCAAAGGCGGTATTACACAATTATGTTTATATATTAGGGTGGCCGTTATAATGGGTTTCTTTGAGTTTTAATGTTTGGATGGGCCTAAATCAGCTATAAATGAAGAAACAAAATTCCATATTTTTTTTAAGATTTTTATTTTCATCCGCTATAGTCGCTGTAGGGGTAAATTGGATTTCCCCTTTTTATTCAAATATTTTATTAAATTTCCCCTCCCGTCCAAGCGGCGGGAGATATTACCCCCCTCCTGTAGGACTTTTTTTCTTGTCTAGTTCCCACCTGCATGCTCTGAATTGCTCTGAAAAATGGAACAAACCCCGGTGATAGGTATTTTTTCCTTTTATTTTGGGTTATTACGTAAGTAATTTAAGAGTTTCTCTTTGTTTTACTAATTGGCCCAGATTGGGTGCCAATTTTCAAAATGGCGTTGAAACGACAGGATTAAAAAAATGATTCCAAAACTAAATTTCATTCGTAGCATGTCAAAAATAAATTTTAAATGTAAAAATAAGATCTCCCCCACAAAAAGTGCCAGGATTTGGGTTTCCTGACAGAAGTACAGGTTGGGTGCCATTTTTAAAAATGGTGGCCAAGCGACAGGATTACAAAAATGATTTCCGGGCTAAGTTTCATCATCATTATCTCAAAAACAAATTCCAAGCATAAAAAAGGTCCCCGCAAAAAAAACCCACGGGATTAGGTTTCTTGGCCGGACTACGACTCTCAAATTCACCTTTGACTTAAGGAAAATTTAACGAATTAAGGGGTTTTGGATCTTTGGCACCTCATATATGGGAAATTTGGGAAAAATTATGCCATCTAATTGGTCAGTAATTGGACAGAAAAGGTAAACTAGTCCTAGAAATTGGTCAGCCCTAGATAACTTGTTAATCAAGGCTTAAAGTTTCTCAAAGTCACGTAAGGTCACACGCGATTTCTGGCACCTCATTTGTGGGAAATTTGCGAAAAATGTTTACCATCTCAAAGATATCTAAATCGTGATAAAAGGTCAACTGTTTTCAGTAATTGGTCAGCCATAGATTTTGTTCTATGAATTTTTAAAATTCGTTTCAAGGTCACAAAAAAAACTTTTGGCACCTCATTTAAGTCAATTATTATAAAAAAAAAAAGTATGTCATTTGAAAGGCTACCTGACGCTTATAAAAGGTCAGCTATTTTTAGTAATAGGTCACTCATACATTTTTTTATGAATTTGTATTGAATTTGTAAAAAAAATTCAAGGTTATAGTGATTTTTGGCACCTCATTTATAGGAAATTCGCAAACTCAAAAAATCAGAAGAACACATTATTTCATTATAATTTTTATTTAAAGAGGAGGAATTTACGTTTCTTCTCCGACTCTCTTACTCATTTTCATTAATGATCTTTTGTCTGAAACTTCTAATCCATTAAATTGTTTTGCAGATGACAGCACCCTCAGCTTTTCATATTCGTTTCAAGATTCACTTAGCAATTCTTCGGATGTGGAACTTGAACGGCAGCGTATGATAAGCTCATTAAATTCTGATCTTGAGCGCATTGTCCAGTGGGGAAATAAAAATCGTTTAGAATTTAATGCTTCAAAAACCCAATGCTGTCTGTTGTCACTAAAGCAAAACCCACCCCCAATGTCGCTATCCATGAGCGGAACTTGCATCAAAGAAAATGCACAACTTTCAGTTCTGGGTATGTGCATCACAGATCAGATTACTTTCTATGGAATGATCACATATTCAAAGTTGCCAAAGACGCTGCAAAGTGTTTAGGCTTTCTTCGACGATGTAAGAAATTTTTCTCCCCTTCTGAACTGGCTGTAATTTATAAAATAGAGCCTTAAAAATTATAGGTGACACAACTATTACGCTAACAATTACGTCTTTGAAACACCGCCGCAGTGTTTCTTGTCTCACATTATGTTATCGCTATTTTTATAAACAGTGTTCTAGTGAAATAGCCAGTTGCATTCCTCCCCTTAAAAAATTCAACCGCAATACTCGTGCTTTTAGGAATGCTCATCAGTTTATCCTTGAGCCCAACTTCGGACGTACTGTCAAGTATAGAGATTCTTTCTTTAGCCGCACAACACGAATGTGGAATGCTTTACCAAGCTCTATTTTCCCCTCCCATTTTGATATTCAGAACTTCAAAACCAATGTGCATCGGTATCTCCTTTCTAACCCTTTCCTATTTCCCTAATCGCTCGCACTGTGTTCATCATCTTAAGGGTAGTCAAAACCCCTTTAGTGCGCGCTCATTATAAAAAAAAAAAGTTCTTATTTCTTAAGTATGTTGAATTATAAGTTTTGTTTAAGCAAATGGACTTAAGTACTCTTGAAAAGTCTTATTATTTTATTTTCTAATGAAAAAATAGCAAAAAAGCAAAGAAAACATGCAGTATAATTTGTGTCTACCCATTTTTGTGCATCATTTATCCGTAGAGTGAGTTATTTTAGGCTCAAAGATTTTTAAAATTGGACTCGACACCTCTTTAAAAATCTACCAGCACTGGTAGTGTTATTCAAGAGGCTTTTTTATAAATATTTTAATGTGGGAAGCTGGTACTATAGTAACCTTTAAATAATATCTCTCTGCTGCTATAACTTCTTAAGACTATACTTTCCCGAAATACTTCACATGTTTGAGGTCACATTCAAATTCAGCGTATGAAAATCCATCGGAAAGCTTAAGTTTGATTTCGGCACCAAAAGAATTGTCGATCGGAATTATCATCAAGAAGTCTCATGCAAACTATGCGTAACTGCATAATACCATTGTATTAATAGTATTATCATCAGACGAAATTTTTTCTCGACTCCTTCACAAACCAGATGTCGTATGATCGCCTCTCACAGAAAGGGAAATTAAAAATTCCCTTACTGAGGCAAAAAAAAAACAACTGAGCAAACAGCACAAGAGCCCATAACAATTGGCAGATAAAAACAAGAAAAACTGGTTCCAAACAACAACAAACGACAGACAAAAACAAGAAAAACTGGTTACTTTTTCGATTTTCTTGTGTTTAGGAATAAGGGAGAGGAATAGGATAGGAACATTGTAGCATGTAGCATGTGGGTATGTAAAAAAAACTGTAAGTATGAGCAGAGCACACAAAAAATGACAGAGAAAAAAACTTGTTTGTGGTTTAAGCTAGAACTATAATGCTCGGAGGGGCACTTAAGTGGTCGGAAGAAAACAAGCGAATACACGGAAAGCATTTGACGCGACTATAATAGCGGAGTGGAGCGTTTCGTCAAGTTTCGTTCAACTTTGGTTACGGAAGTGAGGTGCGCTCCCGAGCGCACCTCACTTAAGTAAAACTGACATTTGGTGAAATAGGAACGCCAAAAAGAGATAGATGACAATTACATTATGGGTATGTTCCCCTTTTTTCGGTTTGGAAAGCTACTTTTCGTTGGTTTTTGACATTAGCTTCAGTGCCCTTCCGACTATTATAGTTCTACCTTTAGGGTTCGATTTGTTAGGTCTCTCTTGTCTGAACTCTGGTAGTTTATTTTGAAGTAAGAAAAAGTATACTTAAAAAAATTGAGATAGAGAAACTCATTCGAAGGTAGTTTGAGTTTGGTTTTCTTGTACCAGAAGTTTTTCAATTAATTAATTTTCAATATTTCAAGCTATTTTTCATGCACTCTAAAAAGAGTTAGGTATCTGCCTGCCTAATTGGAGTTGTGAGTGATTTCTTTGCAGAAATGTGATGTCAATTAAGATCTATAATTTTTAGCTTTGGAAGTGGGTGGACAGTTATTTTTCGTTGAAAACATGAACCAAGAATTTATTTCATCTTAAAATTGTCGGGGTTTAGAGTTATTTAATATTTACAAATTTAAATCTTCGTGGCCACTATTTTTTTTTTCTTGCAAGGTTGTTATAGTTTTTTTTATAGTTAATTAGGTAGGTAGCTACTCCTGTGTTTCTCATCTTAAACGATCAAGTTAAAATAAGAGGGAGCTCCAAAATATCAATACAAACGTTGCATTATGAAAGTTAACAAAAAAAATAAATTAAGTATTCCTATGTATATATATCTATTTTTGTAGACACAAATCTAAGACAAAAAACTATTTTACTTGTAAATTTTGAACTTCCCACACTTTATTCCAATTTTATTTACAACGCAACGGTTCAAAGATTATCGATAGAACTTTCGAACCAATGTTCAAAGTGTTTTATTTAATTTAATTTAATTTTATTTTATTTTATTTTATTTTATTTTATTTTATTTTATTTTATTTTATTTTATTTTATTTTATTTTATTTTATTTTATTTTATTTTATTTTATTTTATTTATATAATTTATAGGCTTCGTAAAGAATTATACAATTTCCAGTCTCTTAAGCTTCTATCAACACGACTAAAATTGACTGGCAGAGCATCCAAAGTTGAACTTCATTCTAATTGAACATTTTTGTCAAAACTGTATGACTATGATTTCAATATTTTTTTTTAATACAGAAGCTTCCAAAAAATAAAACAGTATTGTATACCAAAATTTTCAAAACAATTTTTTTTTTTTGATTTAAAAAAAATGTTTCCATTTTTTTTTTGAAATCAAATATTTCGAAAACGACATCATCGATATTTTTGAAACTTGATACTCAAGAGTTTTTTAATAATTTCCAAAATATTTTAAGAAAACATTTTACTTTTATGAAAAAACAACGGTACCCTACATACAAAAGTTAAAAAACGGTTAACGAAAATATTTTGTTCTCAAAAATGACTCCTACGATTTTAATTAAACTTTTTCCGTATGCTTAAACTATTAAAAATTATAAAATTTTAATCTTAGCAACTATTAGTAGTACCTCTCATACAATGGTTTTTTATATTTTGAATTTTCTTATTATCAGCAGAACGGATTTAGATTAATTTATTTATATATATGGGTGATTCCGTCTCAACTGTGATTCTTTGTGTCCAGTGCTTTTTTTGTTATTTAATGTAAAATGTTCGTATATATTTTTGGTTTAAATTGTGTAAATGGCTATTTACTACAATCTACATTCGATATCATGACCCAATTTGCTACTTTCTAATGAAATACTTCATTGAATTGAAATGTTGTCCGAAGAAAAGTTTGAGTGCAATACTTGCTTGACAAAATAATGCAAAAATTAAGTCAAAATACTTATTGCTGAATAAAATAACCACGAATGAATGTTGTCCGAGGTTTTGGTTCTATTTTTGAATTAAAAAGATTTCCCGCTCAACCGCCATTTTGTTTTAGCTTTAACACGTATGTATTGTGGTTTTCTAAAAGATAAACTAGTTATGTATAGTTAACAACAGTCATTTTAATTTTTGAACGTTGTTGTACTTTAAGAGTGATATGTTTTCATGGGATGAAACATGAAAGTATGTCACAAATTTATTTGTCAGTACCGTGGTAGTATTTTTAAAGCATGTTATAACATGTTTTTGGCTGGTTATCACAATTTTGTGTTCCTTGTAACGGCATAAGTTAAAATTGTCCTGGAAATTATTTTTCTCATTAGCATAGAGAAGTTAGGTCACATAAACTGTCTAAATGTCAGTACTGTGGATGTCAGTACCGTGGCATTTCAATACTTTTTGAACTTTAATTAAATATAATTAACTTATTTCTTGCAATAATACTTTTTTCTACCAATTTTCTTTGTAAGAACGGTAGCGGACGAGCCAAACAAAAATCATTCCGTGCAATAAAAACTAAGTAATAACCCAGCACAAGGAAAAGGGTTGCGATTCAGAAAAACAGACTTCAAAAACGAAAAAGAGATAATTTTTTAAAGAAAAAAAAGGGAAGTAGAAATGTCAAGAGTACAAAACGTATATTAGACAATCAAGAATCTCAACAAAAATATGGTCAAAAAGAGGGAGAACTAAAAACAAAAAAACAAAAAGAGTTTCATTTATCGTCTATACTAGTTTTAGTACATTTCACTATATTTTTTATTTCTTTAAGAGTTGTAGCAAAATGCTTTTACTGATACGATACTCTGACTAAATGAAGCCACAAACACAAAACAAAAATTGTTTCCAAGAAGTTTAAATTTTTGAAAATATTCTAAAAAAGGAATCATAGTTGGCAGAGAATCACCCATATACATATTTCAAATAAGTTCAAATAATATTGCACATCAAAATTTTCAAAAAACTAATTTCTGGACTTCTAAAAAGTTTCAAATTATTGTTTTGAAAATTTGATATCTTGAAAACGGGTTAAAATTTTTTTTTTTTGAAATTTAATTTTTATATGTACATAAATAAATACTTAAGATTTGCATGTCAACATTTTTCCTTTAAAATGTTGTAAGAATTTGATATATAAAAATTAATTTTTTTTAAAACTGCTTCAACGATTTTAAGTTTTATTTTCATACAATCATATATGAGGCTGTGAGTGCAAAAGCGGTTTAACCCACTTTTTTTTTATCATGTTTTTCGTTTTGAATCGATTTTTAATAATCTTTTTATTGAGATTCAAATAATATACATCACATTTTTGGAAAGCCTTTGGAAATTAAAATTTTACCTTTGATGACTTTTGATACATAAATGTAAAAATACGAGGCAAATATATCAACAATGCCAAAAAATGGGTTACACCACTTTTGCACTCACGGCCTCATATTGCTTTGAATTAAATCTGAGAAACTCGACGCTCCACATCAAAAAACCACTTAGAAAGCGATAAAAAAATAAAAAACCTGTTTCCACCTACATACAAGAAAATAAGAACGAATACCTACGCAAATAGACATCAGTTTCTAATTTTCATTAAAATCTATTTTAAAGGCTCCCGACACGGAAAGCATTTTGTGTGCCTTTTCTTGGCAAAGGACAGTCATCGCGAACAAAAGAATTTGTTTCTGTTTAGAAAATATGCAATGTGTATTGAACCTTTATGTAACGATAAGAACTTGTTTTGATCCTCTTTTTTTGTTTCCTCTTCTCCTCAATGTCTGTACCTACGAATATATGTATGTACATACATACATACCAATTCATTCTTTATTTTTTTTTCGGCAGTTTGTTTTTGTTCCCTTCTCACTCTCGTATATTGGCACTGCTGTGACGTGAGGAGAAGGAAGATAATTGCCTTCTCTCATGTAGTGAGGAAATAATGTATTTTTTTATTTTTCATCTGCTGTGAGTTGGGTGTGAAGCTATGATGAGGGAATAATACACTTCATGCTTCAGTCGTCTGTAGCGCTAGTATCTTTTTCCTCAAGTAATACTACTATTAGATTTATATACAATGATAATACCCAACTAATTTTGTTGTTCAAGATTTGTACTAGAGCTCTTGATACCCGGTTACCCGGTACAATGACCGGGTACCCGGGTACCCGGAGTTTCCGGGTATTACCCGGTTAGCCGGGTACCCGGGTACCCGAAAGGTGTCGGGTACCCGGGTACCCGAAACATCACCGTGTACCCGGGTACCCGAGACATTGCCGGGTACCCGTCAAGTGGCGGGTACCCGGGTATTTGTAACAATGGTCCCAATGGATCATTAACTCAGAACAATTGTGGAAAATTGAATTTTGAGGCGTTTTTGGAGGGAATATAATAAAATTAGTGCTCGTCACAAATTATTGAAGACTAAATAAATTGTGTCAGGACTCAGGAGTCATAGTTATGATTCATGAGTAATGGTTACAATTTCATATTTAAATTTTATAAAATAAATATATGGAGAATGTTTGTTAAGAAAAAAAATATATATTTTTTTTTCAATTTCACAATAGGGTGCCTCTTAAAAATGTTTTATTCCACGTTCTTACATGGAATTCAATAAAATTCTTTGTGGTGTGGTTAATGTATAAAACTAATAATTGAAGAAGGCAATATTTTCAATGAGGATGGTACAAAAATATTTTTTACTGTCTTAGGGTGGATTATATTTTAACTTCACATTCATAAAGCATATACACAGGTATTAAAAAAAAAAAAGA
The DNA here is from genome assembly GCA_963921185.1 of Dasysyrphus tricinctus. Classification (NCBI taxonomy): domain Eukaryota; kingdom Metazoa; phylum Arthropoda; class Insecta; order Diptera; family Syrphidae; genus Dasysyrphus; species Dasysyrphus tricinctus. The sequence continues at coordinate 19,912,681 of OY992530.1, read as the reverse complement.
AGTTAAATTGAGTATTTTTATAATAAAAAAAAACTTCTATGTCGAATTCAGTAAAATTCAATATAGTGATTGAGGCAAATTATTGAAGAAAAAAATATTTTCCAAACAAAATTTTTGTATGAAGATTAAGGACGAATTATATTTTAATAATAAAAAAAGTTTATGAAATATGTAATTTAAAGACAAAAAAGTTTTATTCAGCATTTTCACAATAGGGTGTACCAAAAAACGCTATCTTCTATGTTTTCCAGTGGAATTCAATAAAATTCGACGCGGTAAATGTTTGAAGCAATGTTTGAAGAAAAAAATAATTTCAATTAGGGTGGTCCAAACAAAATTTTTTTTGCAGATTTAGGACGAATTTAATTTTAATTATTCAAAAAGTTTATGAAATATGTAATTTACCCTGAGGCCACACGAGCAAGTACTTGCAAGCAAGTTGGCTACATACACTGCCTGTCAAATTCGTAATTTGCATTCCACTTGCCTCCCACTTGCTTTCCACTTGCATTCCACTTGCTTGTCTCCCAACTTGCTTCTCAACTTGCTTCACTACTGGCTTCAAAGCTTGCATGCCAGTTGATAAGCAAGTTGCTTGGGTTTGTTTGTGTTAGTAAACAAATGTGAATGTATTGCAACTTGCTTGCAAGTACTTGCTCGTGTGGCCTCGGGGTTAGAGAAAAAAAGATTTATTGAGTATTTTCACATTAGGGTGTCCCAAAAAACGCTATCTTCTATGTTTTCCAGTGGAATTCAATAAAATTCGACGTGGTTAATAATTGAAGCAAATTTTTGAAGAAAAAAATATTTTCAATTAGGGTGGTCCAAAGAAAAATATTTTTGCAGATTTAGGATGAATTAAATTTTAATTATTCAAAAAGTTTATGAAATATGTAATTTAGAGACAAAAATTCAATGGTGATTTGCTGACAGCGTTGACCACGGTGATTTTACATAAAAAAAATCATATTTCTTTTGAAAACAAAACTTTTTATTATTTTATTATATAATTATTTTACAAAAATAATAACATTTTAATTAATATATTTTATTTAAATTTACGTTTCCCCACTTCCATTCACATTATGAAATACATATCTGTGGTGTTTGGTAGAAACATGATAACTCCATTTTAAAATGTGCGTGTTTACGCCCACTTTACATTGAGCTAGAGCCTAAACCAGTTCACCGATTTTCTTCAAATTTGGAATAGTTATGGACATAACTTTTGAAAAATTATGTTTCAAATTTGAAGAATATCGGTTCACCAGTTTAGGCTGTAGCTCAATGTAAAGTGGCCGTAAGGACGCAAATTTTAAAATGGAGTTATCATGTTTCTACCAAACACCACAGATATATATATGTATGTAGATAATAATTAAAACACAAAGATTTTCATTCAAACAATTTTGTACTGAAGTAATGTTTAACAAAAATATTTTTTTTACTTTTTCATACAACTACTTTTAAATTAAATAGGTCTTTAAACTAAAATGAAATAACTAAATAGTAAAATAAGCTTAAATAATCTAGGTTTTGTCTGTTCTCAAAATCTGGTTTTACTCTTTCTCTTGATTTTAACGTCCTAAGTTTGAATTCTAACTCAATTGGCTTATATTGTTGGGAATATACATAACTACGCATATAAAAGTGTTACAATGCTATTTCTTCACCATACTTTGCTATGTTATTAAAAATTAGTATTTTTCTTCTTTTTCAATTTAATTCATCCTAAATCTGCAAAAATATTTTTTTTTGGACCACCCTAATTGAAAATATTTTTTTCTTCAAAAATTTGCTTCAATTATTAACCACGTCGAATTTTATTGAATTCCACTGGAAAACATAGAAGATAGCGTTTTTTGGGACACCCTAATGTGAAAATACTCAATAAAACTTTTTTTTTCTCTAAATTACATATTTCATAAACTTTTTGAATAATTAAAATTAAATGCGTCGTAAATCTGCAAAAATATTTTTTTTTGGACCACCCTAATTGAAAATATTTCTTTCTTCAAAAATTTGCTTCAATTATTAACCACGTCGAATTTTATTGAATCCCACTGGAAAACATAGAAGATAGCGTTTTTTGGGACACCCTAATGTGAAAATGCTCAATAAAACTTTTTTGTCTTTTTTGTCTTTTCCTCAATAATTTTAAATTACATATTTCATAAACTTTTTTTATTATTTAAATATAATTCGTCCTTAATCTTCATACAAAAATTTTGTTTGCACCACCCTATTTGAAAATATTTTTTTCCTCAATAATTTGCCTCAATCACTATATTGAATTTTACTGAATTCTACATAGAAGTTTTTTTTTATTATAAAAATACTCAATTTAACTTCTTTTTTTTAAATACCTGTGTATATGCTTTATGAATGTGAAGTTAAAATATAATCCACCCTAAGACAGTAAAAAATATTTTTGTACCATCCTCATTGAAAATATTGCCTTCTTCAATTATTAGTTTTATACATTAACCACACCACAAAGAATTTTATTGAATTCCATGTAAGAACGTGGAATAAAACATTTTTAAGAGGCACCCTATTGTGAAATTGAAAAAAAATATATATTTTTTATTATTATTACTCATGAATCATAACTATGACTCCTGAGTCCTGACACAATTCATTTAGTCTTCAATAATTTGTGACGAGCTCTAATTTTATTATATTCCCTCCAAAAACGCCTCAAAATTCAATTTTTCACAATTGTTCTGAGTTAATGATCCATTGGGACCATTGTTACAAATACCCGGGTACCCGCCACTTGACGGGTACCCGACACCTTTCGGGTACCCGGGTACCCGGTTATTGCGGGTATTACCCGGTCGAAATCAAGAGCTCTAATTTGTACCTACATCAAGGCATAAAGAGCCACAGAGGACCCTTTTAACTAGGTCAAAGTATCCCTTTTTATCCTACTTAGCTAAGATGTGGTAGTTTTGTGGACGATTATGAGAGTGATTTTTTTGTAAAACTGCTTCGCAAACTTTTTTTGTGTCTAACTGTAGGAAACTCTATCCTGTTAAGATGTACACAGATATTTTAGTAGGGCCATGTTGTCACAGATTTTAACTTAGATTTTATTAATATTTAAATATTTTCTGTAAATGAATTAACGTTAGGTATTATTAAAATACTTATTTTGTTACTTTATACAATCTTTATAATTATGACGAAGGACACACTAGGATTGCAATGGCACTAGTTTTGACCAGAATCCTTTCTTTGGTGCCAGGTTTAACATTCCTGCATCCAAAACCATGGGAATGGTCGAATTTGGTGATGGTTTGATTTCGAATTCACCGACGAGGTAAAACAACATTGCCTTCGCCTCCATAAGTGCAAATCTGTTGGCTAGAATTTAAGATGCAATTTATATACAAAACTACTTCATTAAGGGTGAAAAGCTATCTAATTACCAATACAGTTCCTTGGACCAACTCCGAAAGGCAAATAAGTGAATGGTGTAATGTTGGCTTTATTTTCATCGCTAAATCGCTCCGGATCAAATTTCAGTGGGTCGGGGAAGTATTTTTCATCCAAGTGGTAACCAACTATAGGAATCCAAAGATGTTCACCAACCTTAATAGTCACATCTATTTCATCATCTTTATAGTGGAAATCCTTATTGCACTGACGATCAGTAACAACAGCTGGCGGCCATCTTCGAAGAGTCTCTGAAACAACCATATCCATGTATTTCATTCCTTGCAGAACTTCATAAGTCAGTGGTTTTCCACTGAGATTGTCTTTGACGTCTAGAATTTCTTGACGAAGTCGTTCCTGAACATCAGGATTTACCATAAGTTCATGTGCAGCGAATGCCATAAGCACCGAAGTTGGCTCAAAACCGGCAAAGAAAAAGACGAAAAATTGAGCCACAATCTCGTCGTCAGACCATTCCCGTACTGGTTTATGGTCTGGTTCTTTGCCAATATACATGCCTTTTGCTTCCATCATCATATTAATCATATCGGGTCGGACTAGTTTGTGTTCTTGGCGATACTTCATTGCGTCCATGACAAGTCGAGTAAAGTAGTTGGTATACTTGGTATCGAAAAGAGTGATTTTAAAAGCCTGGAAATATGCAAAAAGACTAAAGTTTCATGTCATTCCAAAAGCTAAAAAAATTTGTGCCACTCACCCTCATGACATACTTAAAGTTAGTAAACAAAATGAACTTCAAGTTCTGCCATGTACTGAATTTTGTTACTTTCTTGCCCATGGCATAGAACTCATTAGCTTCGTCCGTAAAAGAATTGATTTGAAGACCAAAAACTGCCGAAGCTATAACGTCATTAGTGAAACGTGTAAAATAGTCCTTGATATTGAAATCGATTTCAATTTTGCCATCTTTCTTCAAAAATTTCATTGATTCATGGGCCACTTCGTTGATGAGGGTAAACATTTGACGCATTTTACTGCCTGTAAAAACTGGACTGAGAGTTGAACGCATATTCTTCCATTTCTCGTTCTGCATGTTGGATAAGGCATTGCCGAAGAGACCACCATCTTTGTCTGTAAAAATGGTACGATGATTGACAAAGTGGTCAAAATCCTTGATTGTGATTTGTTTCAAAAGAGCCGGATCACGAATTATGTAAGTAGGGTTGCGTTGGTCAAAGACTCCAGAGAGACTGAAATAGAGAGAGGCTTTACAATTTTAAATTTTTAATTAATCTTATAATTTTGTAGATAAATCTTATAACAAAGGATATAGAAGGAAAATAAAATTAAGTATAGGAGTTGAAAGCTTGAGCAAAACAGCTTATTCAAAATCTGCTATAGGATATCGGTCTCTATAAACAATTGAAAGATTGCAGTGATTCATCTAAAAAATGGTTAAAGGTTAAGTATTAAAAGTAATGTGAATAAGACAAGCAATCAATATGAGTTGCTTCCTTCATTTAAGATGGTGTAGAGTGTAGACTACATCAAGTATACTAAACTTTTCTCCTTTACGTACATGGAGATATGTAGACAAAAAAGCTGCAATGGAAATCAAGATTGTTATTCGAAGCCAGAAGATCGCATCATAACTTTTTGTTAATTGTTTTTGACTGCTCTTGCTTGGCAGCAATTTATGTATAATATACATGCGCATATTCAAAGACATTATCTAAGTTGTTGCTAGCCAAAAATGCCGTTTACCTGAAGTTTCAATTCCAGGCTGCATACATTTGTATATTCTAAAAAACGACGGAAACTAACGTGTTTGAATTTATATGTACATCTGATGGGCTCTGGACCTTTGGCACCTCATATATGAGAAATTTGGAAAAAAATGATCTAATTGGTCAATAATTGGTCAGAAAAGGTCAACTAGTCCTAGAATAGATCAGTTTCTCAAGGTCACGCGTGATTTTTGGCACCTCATTTTTGGGAAATTTGCAAAAAATGCTTACCATCTGAAAGATCTGATCATGATAAAAGGTCAACTATTTTCGGTAATTGGTCAGGCATAGATTTTGTTCTATGAATTTTTAAAATTCGATTCAAGGTCACAAAAAAAACTTTTGGCATCTTATTTGGATCAGTTAATAAAAAAAGTATGTCATCCGAAAGGCCTCTTTACGGTTATAAATGGTCAGCTATTTTTAGTAATTGGTCACCCATACATTTTTTTTAATGAATTTTTATTGAATTTGTAAAAAAAAATAATCAAGGTCATAGCGATTTTTGGCACCTCATTTATGGGAAATTTGCAAAAATGTAATACTATCAGAAAGGCCCTGAGAAATATATAAAAGGTCAGCTAGTGTTAGTAATTGGTCAGCTATAGATTCTTTTATACGATTTTTTTTTTCAAGGTCATGAACAATTTTTGACACCTAATTTGGGCAATTTAAAAAAAAAAATATGTTACCTTATAGGTAACTAGATCGTCAAACAAATTGGGCAAAGCACCCAAAAAATCATAGAAAACATTGAACGACAATTTCGAAATTACCACAGCTAATTAACGGCAAATTTTCCACCAGCTCATTTTTCCATTCGCCAAAGTTGCTTTGCTAACTTAGATCTCATGTTTTTTTTTTTGTGACTGTTTTTGAAAACGTCAAGTCAACGTCAATTCGATTATCAAATGATCGTCATTTTTCGACGCGAATATTGCTATTGTATCAAACTGCATGAGTCTGGCAAATCTGCAGTTGATATTTTGTGCATATATGAAACATTTGTATAAGGCTAAGTATATTGTAAATGAAATGCATAACGAAAATTAGTCACAAGCTAAGGCTGAACAGAGAAGGTCGGATGGAAAGGTTTAATAAAGAGTGGTTTTTGCTTTGTATTTTCCACTAAAATGTGTTCTATTTCAATGTCGGAAAGTTTGGTTTCGTATCGATGGACGAAGGCAACTGAGCAAACGATACGGTTCATCTCGGTTTTGATCTATAATTATAGTTTAGCTAAAATACAGCTATTGTCAAATTCATGTGATGCACCAAATGTTTTTTATCAACGTCTTTCCATTTTCTTGCAAACGCATCTTACTTACTTACTTATACTTACTTAATTACTTAAGGTGGCGCTACAGTCCGGGGTGGACCAGGGCCTCAACCAACAAGCTTCTTCCAGCCGGCTCGGTTTCTAGCTAGCTGTCTCCAGTTTCGCACGCCAAGTTGGTTGAGGTCCTCTTCCACTTGCGTGCGCCACCTTTTACGCTGTCCACCTCTACTGCGTTGCCCCACGGGGTTGGATTCAAAGACTTTCCGGGCCGGAGCATTGGTGTCCATTCGCTCTAGATGACCCAGCCATCTCAGTCGTTGGCTTTTCACTTTTGTGGCTAGGTCGGTGTCGCTGTACAGCCCATACAGTTCGTTGTTGTATCTTCTTCTCCATTCCCCATCTGTGCAGACGGGACCAAAAATCACCCGGAGAATTTTCCTCTCAAAACAGCCTAACGCGTTCTCATCCACTGTTAGCAGTGTCCATGCCTCTGCACCATACATCAGGACCGGGATGATAAGCGTCTTATACAGGGACAGTTTAGTTGCTCGAGAGAGGGCTTTGCTTCTCAATTGCCTTCTTAGCCCAAAGAAACAGCGATTGGCAAGAGTAATTCTTCGTTTGATCTCAGCGCTGGTGTCGTTCGCTGAGTTTATAGCGGATCCTAGGTAGACAAAGTCTCTGACTACCTCAAAATTATAGCTGTCTATAGTGACGTTCTGTCCGAGACGTCGGTGTTGGGTGTCCTTTCTTGTGGACAGCATATATTTTGTTTTGCTTTCATTCACCGTTAAACCCATCTTCTTGGCTTCCTTCTCAATGCTCACAAAAGCACCACTGACATCACGCTTTGTTCGTCCGATTATGTCAATGTCGTCAGCGTAAGCGAGTAATTGGACGGACTTTTGAAAGATTGTGCCTCTGGTGTTGACGAGAGAGTTTTGCACTATTCTTTCAAGAACGATGTTGAAGAAGTCGCATGACAGCGCGTCGCCTTGCCTAAAACCTTTTTTGACATCAAAGGTGTCGGTGAGGTCTTTGCCGACCTTGATGGAGCAGCGTGCATTCTCCATCGTCATCCTGCACAAACGGACGAGTTTGGCAGGGATGCCAAAACTAGACATTGCTCTATATAGCTCGTCTCTATAGATGCTGTCATACGCGGCCTTGAAGTCGATAAAAAGGTGGTGGGTATCGATTTGGAACTCCTGGGTTTTCTCCAAGATCTGCCGTAGTGCGAATATTTGGTCGATAGTGGACTTCCCTGGCCTAAAGCCACACTGATATGGACCTATCAGGTTGTTGACGAATGGCTTCAGGCGTTCACAAAGTACGGCAGAGAAGATCTTGTAGGCGATATTAAGAAGACTGATGCCTCTGTAGTTGGTGCAGTCCAGAGGATCGCCTTTCTTGAGGATCGGGCAAACAATACTGAGGTTCCATTCATCGGGCATGCTTTCTTCCGACCATATTTTACAGATGAGCTGGTGCATACTCCTAACCAATTCATCGCCAGCCGCTTTGAATAGCTCAGCCGCAAGGCCATCAGCTCCAGCAGCTTTATTGGACTTAAGTTTAGATATGACTATCCTCACTTCGTCAAGATCGGGTGGGCGGAATTGTTGGCCTACGTCGTCCAGGTTGAATGGTGCAATTTGCATGGTAGCGGAATTCGGTTCGTCATCGCCGTTATACAATTTGCAGAAATGATTTTTCCATATCCTCAGCACCGACTGCGTTTCCACCACGATGTTCCCCTGATCGTCCTTGCAGGCTTCGGTTCGGGGTTTGTAACCTTGGGAGGTTCTTTTTACTTTTTGGTAAAACTTCTCTTCTGCTCGTAGAGCTCGCGAGCAGCTCTGGTCCTTCTATGCAGCGCCGCTTTGTATGCCTGTTGTTTGGCTGCATGTACTTGCCGGCATTCCTCGTCGAACCAGTGGTTTTGCTGTGGTGGTCGTGCGAAGCCCAGCACGTCAGAGGCGGCATCTCTGATGGCTTCCTGGCAGTTTTTCCACTGGTTCTCGATGTTTGCAGTTGGCGACAAAGGACTAGCTAAGAGGGCGCGAGAGACTCGATCGGAAAAGCACCTGGCGATTTCTTGTGACTGTAGCCGTCCGACGTTGAACTTCCTGACAGTATTTCCCTGTTTTGGTTTTGGTGTGGATATCCGTAGCATTACCTTTGCTACAACGAGGTAGTGGTCCGAGTCAACGTTGGCTCCTCGGAACGTTCGGACATCCTTGATACTGGAGGAGTGCCTTGCGTCGATCGCAATGTGGTCAATTTGGTTGGCGGTTGATTGACCAGGAATTCGCCATGTCCCCTTATGAATATCGAGATGCGGGAACTGCGTACTAGCTACCACAACGTTTCGCCCCGCAGCAAAGTCGATTAGCCTGAGTCCGTTATCGGAGGTGGTGTCGTGCAGGCTGTATCTTCCGATTGTGCCACCAAAGACGTCTTCTCTTCCTAGTTTGGCATTAAAATCACCCAAGACAATTTTAATGTCATAGCTAGGGCATTGCTCATATGTCTTGTCCAGGAGCTCGTAGAACTCGTCCTTGGTGTCGTCATCTTTCTCCTCTGTGGGGGCATGCGCGCATATCAGGCTGATGTTGGCGAATTTAGCCTTGATGCGAATTGTCGTGAGGCGCTCGTTCACATAATTGAAGCTCAAGACCTCTTGCCTCAGTCTGCCTCTAACAACAAATCCACATCCAAAAAGACGCTGCCCTTGTGGTCGGTAACAGTCACCGTAGTATATATCGCAGTCTTTCAGTTTTCTTTTGCCCGGCCCATCCCATCGCACTTCTTGGATGGCGGTGATGTCTGCTTTGTAGCAGTCTAGGGCCTCCGCTAAATGTTCGGCTGCACGTGGTCTATAGAGAGACAGAACATTCCACGTGCAGATCCGAAGTTCGTTGTCCTTATTTCGTTTCCTAGGTTCGTCAACAGTAAATCCGTCCGTATCCGAGGCTTGTTGATGCTTCGCAACTAGAATAGCTTTACGTGGCCGGGAAGTCACCCCGACGGCACGACCCCCAACCTGGAGGACCAGGCCCTATATATATAACTCCAAGGGCGGGGAGCCGGATTAACCGCTCCTTATAGGCCTGAGCTCCGAATATGTCGTAGTAGCCCGTATAAGGTGTTCACTAAGTAGTTCAGCCTAACTGGAACTGTAGACGCCACCGTTGATTCCATCTTGAGAATTCTTCCGCTGCCGCCTGGATGAAGGAGAAGTGCCTTAGTGGGAACACTCATCCCCCCCTCTCTCGTTTGCTGCCCCCTAAAACCGTCCACAGGGATTGGAACCCCATCTTCAGTTAAAGGTACTAGGCACCCGATAGGTAAAAGGCTGGATAGGTTAAAGGCTGATATAACAGCCATCCAGGAAGTGCGATGGGATGGAGAGGGCATACGAAGGATGAAGTCGTGTGACATATACTTCGGCGAGTGCTGCAAGGAGCAGGGTCAGCGACTCTTTGGTTGTGGTTTTGTGGTAAGGGGAATACTTAGGCAAGAAGTCTTGGGCTTCAGAAATGTAAGCGAGCGCCTGGTCACAATCCGCTTCAAAGCAAAATTCAAAAATGTTACGTTGATCTGTGCCCACGCCCCAACGGAAGACAAAGATGGCTCAACCAAGGAAGACTTCTACGATCTCCTCGAGAGCACGTATGATAGGTGCCCCAAGTACGACGTCAAGATCATTCTTGGCGACTTCAACGCCAAAATCGGAAAGGAGGGCATCTTTGGTTCGATAGTCGGAGGACACAGCCTGCACGACAACACTTCCGGTAACGGACTCAGGCTGATTGACTTTGCGGCAGGGCGTAACATCATCATAGCCAGCACTCGATTCCCACACCTCAATATACACAAAGGGACCTGGCGGTCTCCGGATCAACGAACCGTCGTCAACCATATTGACCATGTTGCGATATACGCCAGACATGCTTCCAGTATCCTGGATGTCCGAACGTTCCGAAGGGCCAACATTGACTCGGACCATTACTTGGTTGTAGCTCAAGTACGTATGCGGATATCAATGACGCCACACCACCGAGCGGATGCTGTGAGAAGATATGATGTCGGGAAGCTTAAATCGCAAGAGAATGCCAGGACCTTTGCTGATCAAGTCTCTCTGAACCTTTCAGCAACTCCACCACCAGCACTAACTGCAGAGGACCAGTGGAAGCACTGCCAACAAGCCATCAGAAGTGCCGCCACTGATGTGCTGGGTTTCACTAGGCGACCACAACGAAACCCCTGGTTCGATGAAGAATGCCGGTTGGCGCATGCAGCCAAGAACGAGGCCTACCAATCAATGCTGCAAACTAGAACCAGAGCTGCTGAGAGAACAGCCCGGGAGCTCTACGGGCAAAAAAGAAGAGAGGAGCGCCGACTTCTCAGGAGGAAAAAGAGAGAGCATGCGAAGCGGGCGGTCGAGTCTATTGAGGACTGTTGCGTTAGAGGGGATGTTCGAAAGTTCTACCGAAGGGTGAGGCAAACTACCCAGGGCTACAAGGCCAGAACAGAAGCCTGCCGAGACGAGAGTGGGAATATGGTAGTAGACACACAGTCGGTGCTCAGGATCTGGAAAAAAACACTTTTCTAGACTGCTAAACGGCGAAGATGACCAAAATTCCGCTGTTAGACAGAATAATCCATTCAACCTGGACGATGATGGTCAAAATTTCCGTCCACCCGACCTAAATGAAGTGCGGTTAGCGATAAGCAAGCTTAAAGCGTACAAAGCTGCTGGTGCATATGGCCTTCCAGCCGAGCTATTCAAAGCAGGAGGAGATGATTTGGTAGGGAGTATACACCAACTTATCTCCAAAATTTGGTCGGATGAAAGTATGTCCGATGAATGGAACCTCGGTATAGTGTGCCCCATCCACAAGAAAGGAGATGCTCTGACTTACGCCAACTACAGAGGTATAAGTCTCCTCAACGTCGCATACAAAATCCTGTCATCTGTGCTGTGTGATCGCTTAAAACCGTTTGTCAACGATCTGATTGGCCCTTATCAGTGTGGTTTTAGGCCCGGCAAATCGACCGTCGATCAAATGTTCACACTTCGACAGATTCTCGAAAAAACCCAGGAGTTCCAAATCGATACACACCATCTCTTTATCGATTTCAAAGTCGCGTATGATAGCGTAGACAGAGACGAGCTATACAGAGCCATGTCGCATCTCGGAATCCCTGCCAAGCTCGTCCACTTGTGCAGGATGACGATGGAGAAATCTCGCTGCTCCGTCAAAGTCGGCAAGAACACCACCGAACCATTTGATGTCAAGAAAGTTTGTTTGAGGCAAGGCGATGCGTAATCATGCAACCTGTTTAACATCGTACTTGAAGCAATTGTACGCAACTCGCAAGTCAACAACAGAGGTACCTACAATTTATCAAAAGTCAGTTCAACGACTTGCTTATGCAGATGATATTGACATCATTGGTAGAACGAAGCGAGCTGTTACCGGCGCATTTGCAAGTATTGAATCGGAAGCGGTGAAAATGGGTTTGGCTGTTAATGAGGACAAGACGAAGTATATGCTATCATCGAGAAAAGAATCTCAACATCGTCGACTTGGCCAAAACGTTACGATGGATAGGTACAAATTCGAAGTCGTCAAGGACTTTGTCTACCTGGGCCCCTCTATTACATCGCAAAATGACATCAGTGCAGAGATCAAAGAATTACTCTTGCCAACCGCTGTTTCTTCGGACTAAGAAGTCATTTGAGTAGTAAAGCCCTCTCTCAAAGAACCAAGGAAACCTTATATAAGACCCTCATCATCCCGGTTCTGCTATATGGGGCAGAAGCATGGACCCTGTCAAAAATTGATGAGAATCTGCTTGGGTGCTTTGAAGGGAAAATTCTTCGGGTGATCTTCGGTCCAGTATGTATCGATGGAGTATGGAGGAGAAGATTTAACAACGAGCTTAGCTTTTCAGCCACGTCAAAAGTCAAAAAGCTGAAAATACAGCGGCTGAGATGGCTGGGACACGTGGAGCGTATAGACACCGACGCACCAGCCCGACGAGTCTTCGAATCTACCCCTGATGGTCTCCGCAGCAGAGGAAGACCCCACCTTAGGTGGCGCACACAAGTGGAGAACGACCTCAACCAACTTGGAGTGCGTAACTGGAGGCAGCTAGCTAGGGACCGAGCTGGCTGGAGAGGCTTATTGGTTGAGGCCGTAGTCCACCCTGGACTGTAAGCGCCATCTAAAGTAAAAAGTAAGTAAGAAATTATTAAGGTTCTTAAGGCATAAAACACACTTAATTTGACAAATTGCTTACATTTATTTGAAAAAAAGTTAATATATTTACATATTTTTTACTTAATTACATGTACCTACATATGTACAGTACATACATAGGTACATATGATATTATAAAATCATAGGAGTTCCATTAACATTCAATTAACAAAAAAAGAATAAAAGCTCATGTAGGTATAAATACATACAAATTTGAACATTTTAATTAATACAATCGTTTCCGCGTGATAAAGTTACAAAAAAAAATCACCAACAAATAATTTAAACTAATCTTGAACTAATGAGAAATGACGCCATATGCCTGACAGCCGCATCTCCTCAAAGCATTTTACAATCAATTTATGTACATATGTAGGTTCATAGGTGCATGATTTGATTTTCAATAATAAATGTGATTCCTCCAATGTTTTGTCAATCAAAACATTTTACATTCATACAAATTATTTGAATTTGAAAATAATTTTGCTTAGAAATGAAAAATTATTTTAAACTTGGAAAGGGTCTTTCACGCTTGATTTATAAATCTAAAATAAGTGCAAATTATTTTCTTTTTATTTGAAATAACATTTTAAATCAGTCGTTGAATAGCACGCATCTGGGTCCCAATTTAACATGGTCTTAAATCGCTTGAGCGAAATGTCCTTCGTGCCAAAAGTTTTTTGTTGTGACCTTGAAACGAATTTCAAAAATTCATAGAAAAAAATCTATGGACCACCATTTACTGAAAATAGTTGACCTTTTATCACGATCTAGAAATCTTTCAGATAGAATACATTTTTTGCAAATTTCCCATAAATGAGGGGCCAAATATCGCACGTGACTTTGAGCGACCTTGAGAAAGTTTAAGCCTTGATTAAAAATTATCTAGGGCTGACCAGTTTCTGGGACCAGTTGAGCTTTCCTCGCCAATTACTGACCAATTATATGGCATTTTTATTTATCAAATTTCCCTTATATGAGGTGCCAAAGGTCCAGAGCCCCTTCCATCATGGTGATCTGTCATTCACTTTTGAATGTAAAAGTAAATTTAACAAATATTCCTTTTATAACATGGTGGTAATAAAACCCTAAAAATTTTGAGGGTCCCTATTGAAAGACCCTTTAATATTTATATCAATTTACCTAAGCAGCAGGCGGCACGTTGCGCGTGGCGATTTGTTAATCAGTTCTAAAAATAAACAAAATCTTATCGTTGTCTGTAAGAACGGTATACCTAATCAAAATAATATACAAAGTAGTAATAGTAAATAGATTAGAGCTTCAATTAAGACACTTTAAATTGTTGTTGGCGCTGATCGGTATACCCATGATAAAAGCCCATCCACACTATCTCGTACAGTAGGAATAGCCCAGTCGGAATGTATTTACAAACAAAACATGCTGAAATGTAACACATACATAGGGGTTCGTTTTGATTTGATTCATTAGGGAGGTTCATACAAAAATAAAATAAATTGCGTGGTGCAACAGCTCGTGGAGAATCAGGGCCTAGTAACTTACAACTCTCATTCATTTGTGCGTATTGTTGGCAAGAATGGAGGGGACCTACAGTTTTTTGCTGAGTCCGAATGGCAAGAATACTCTTGGAGGATTTGTAACTTCCTGGTAGCTCGGAATCGACTTTGCTGCAGCTCGTAATACGGTGATAAGTGGCACTAGGTTCCCCAGGCGAAGAGGATACACACAGCAACCTGGCGATCTCCAGATGGTCGAACCGCCAACCAAATCGACCACGTGCTAATTGGCGCAAGGTATGCATCGAACATCTTGGACGTGCGAGCTTTCCGAGGCGCAAACGTGGACTCTGACCACTTTCTTGTTGTGACAAAGTTCAGAGCCCGACTGTTCAACGAAAAGAAAACGAAAACCGCCCAAAGGAAGAAATTCAACATTGCATGCTTTAGCACATCTGAGAAAGCCAGAGACTACAGAGAGCAATTGACCTGGAAACTCTCTGCCGTAAACCCAGCCACAAGCGTCAACAACCAGTGGAACCAATATCGCGACATCATTAAGGAGACAGCCGAGACCACCATAGGCTATCAACCACCCAGAAAAAAGAACCCGTGGTATGACGATGAATGCGCGGTATTGAAGCAGGAGATGGAAAATGCACGAATGCAAATGCTGCAACGGAAAACAAGAGCAGCGAGAGAGTGGATGTAGTCCAAAGAGCCAAAACACGTCGACTACACTGGCTCGGCCACATCGAGCGAATGGACAACAACGCTCCAACCAAGAAAATCTTCGAATCCCAGCCCCCAGGTTCGAGACGACCAGGAAGACCGAACCTCCGCTATAGGGGCCAGGCGGTCACAGATGCAAGAGCGCTTGGTCTCGACGACTGGAGGGAGCGTGCGAGGGAACGCAACCGATGGAAGACCGCCATATCTCAGGCAGAGACCCTTCATGGATCGGGAGCCGGATAAGTAAGAAAGTAAGAAGTAGCTGGGA
The DNA here is from genome assembly GCA_963921185.1 of Dasysyrphus tricinctus. Lineage (NCBI taxonomy): Eukaryota > Metazoa > Arthropoda > Insecta > Diptera > Syrphidae > Dasysyrphus > Dasysyrphus tricinctus. The sequence continues at coordinate 19,897,466 of OY992530.1, read as the reverse complement.
TAAAACATTTCTGTTTTTAAATGGCACGGCTGTGAATCGAACCCACACCATCGGCATGACAGTGCAACGAACTAGCCATTATGTCACGAGATACTGCTAGGGTGGTTCATAAGGAGTCTAAAAAATTTTCGACCTGCTATCCCTATTATGTTGACCGCCATCTTGGATTTTAGAAAAATGACTTTCTTTAACTAACTCGCCTATTTTCAACTTTTTACTAAAAATGTACTCAATAAAAGTTTTTCAAAATGTAATTAATAAGAACAACCTTGCTCATAATAGTATGAAAAAATTCACTGTGCCATTGTATTTCAGTAAACTCATCAATGAGCGTTTTTGAACGTTTTTTCAATCCTTTGAAAGATGAGGGTATAAGGAATCATGAATTAAAAAAAAATGGCTTTGGTAAAACATACAGGGTGTTTTGCAAAAACACAGGGAGTATAACAAAAGGCTAGATTGTGTAGGTTGGGTTGATACAAGAAAAAAGTCATTGACTTAAAATAGAACAAAATATATCAAAAACAACGGCAATATACTTGCAATGTCAACCTATTGCTTTTTTGAAAACCTTAAGTTTAATCTCTTTATGCTTTAGGGGATGAGAAATTTTATTCCGAATAGGATAACGTCTATCAAACCGACAAAAAATTTATGGTTTGATCCGAGCTGTAAAGAGGTTATCATCAGGGTTAGAGAAGTGAGCTTCCGTTGTTATAGAGCCAGCCCCACTGAGGAAAACCGGAATAAGTTCAAACAAGTTAGGAAGACCTGTAACGTCCATATTCAAAGAAACAAATTTTTGCATTACCGAAAACTCCGGCAAAAAATACTACAATGTCCCAAAGGTATAGTAAAAATGTTTGGTCATTTGTTAAAAGCATTCGTAATTCTACTTCATCTTCGGTTCAAACGCTCGTCTTCAATAGCACTCCCTACGTTAGCTCACTAGATAGATAAAGCCGATTCAATTGCAACACAGTTTGCTGTTAATTCGACGCTGCCAGAGAGTGTTATGACTCCTCCTGTACTTAGGAGCGCTAATGATTTCATGGGACGAATCTTCCTTCGCACTCTTGCAGTTGCGAGAGTCCTTAAAGATCTTGATATACACAAATCTGCTGACCTGGATAGTATCCTTCATATTGTTCTGAAGAGGTGTTCTTCTCCGCTGGCAAAGGCACTGCGTAAGCTTTTCCATCTGTCCCACCCTACAGGTCTCTTCCCGAGTGGAGGGAAAACAGCACTTTTCCAGCCTGTCCCTAAAAAAAGGCGAATCTTCTTCACCCACTAATTATTATTGTCCAATTGCACTTAGGTCATGGACACGCTGATGAACTATCAGCTTAAGAAATATCTCGCAGAACAGAAGCTTCTTAATGACCGGTAGTACGGCTTTCGGAGCAATAGGTCCACTGGTGATCTGATGGTATATCTCACCGAGCAGTGGAACAAATCTTTATATCTTTTTGGAGAAAGTAAGATTGTTGCACTTGATATTTCAAAAGCGTTTGATAGAGCTCTTTTATCGAAAATGCGTGCATTTGGTATCAATGAATCTCTTCTTCGCTGGATTAGAAACTACCTTTCGGACCGATCAATGCAAGTTGTATTGGATGATTTTAAATCTGATTTTCATGAAATAAATGCTGGTGTGCCCCAGAGCTCCATTTTGTCTCCGACTCTCTTTCTTATTTTCATCCACGATCTCTTGTTTGAAACTTCTAAGCCTTTAAATTGTTTTGCTGACGATAGTACCCTCAGCTTTTTATATTCGTTTTCAGTTTCACATCCTTGTCCTTCGGAAGTGGAACTTTAACGGCAGAGTATGATAAGCTCATTTAATTCTGATCTCTACGGTATTGGCCAATGGGGAGTCAAAAATCACGTAGAAGAAAACTCAATGCTGTCTCCTGTCGTTAAGGCGGAACCAACCGCTTATGCTGCTATCCATGAGCGGCACTTGCATCGAAGAAACTGAACAACTTTCAATCCTTGGTATGTGCCTCACAGATCACCTTCTGTGGAGTTACCACATATTTGACGTCACTACAAGCGCTTCTAAGTGTTTGGGTTTCCTTCGACGATGCAAGAAATTTTTCTCCCATTCTGATTTGGCTACAATCTATAAGGCCTTCATCCGACCTAAGCTTGGGTACAACTCCCATATCTGGGCAGGTGCAGGGCCGTTCCTAGCCCTCAGAGCACCTGGGGCAAGTTTAGACTAGCCACTTTTTTCGCTACATTATTTGTATACAGAGTTAGTAAGAAATCAAATATTAAATCGTGTCACTTCCACCGCATTTATACGGAATCCAAACCAGTACCAACATATTTTTGTATAGGTTGCGTACGAAGGACCGGCAAAAAAACTGTTGAATGTCAGTTTTTATCGACTTCTCACAAGTTAAAATACCTTCTTTTTTTACTGATTCATTAAATTTTGACCTTTTGATATTTCGACTCGACAAAAGTCAGCTGGCTTGAAAAAAGTCGAGAAAAGGATCGACTTTTATCAACTTGTCGATATTTTTTTCCCAATAATTAGTACATACAAAAAGTCGATATGAGAATCAATATTTTAACCCGTCGATATTTTAACCATGTTTCATTCTTACGAAGCCTAAAACACAACGCTTTGCTTGGAATGCTTGGCACGAAATCAGCACAAGCTCGAATCATAAATTATTGTCTGACTTTTTAACACGAACTAAAACGTTTTTTGATACTATGGAACATTTTAGATTTTGTTTAAGACACATGTTCTTCCGGTCCCTTAATTTGATTGATGAAAATCCGAAGCAAGTTAAGCACACTTTTAAACATCATTCCCCAAGTTATTAACGGATCAAAATACCGGCCATTTTCGAAAACGTCAATTCAAAGTCAATTGGATCGTCAAGTGATCGCTGTTCTATGACGCAGATATTGCTATCGTCAAGTATGCAATCGTCCTATTTTTCAATATCTTAATCGTCAACTCGATTTTTTACTGCAAAGCTTTACCACAGATGATGCTTTCGAATATATCGCACCCAATCCATTTCAGTTTGGTCAATATAAAAGCAAAATAATTTTTTAATGATTCCTACGAAAGTTCGCCACGTATTGGCATTCACGACATGGTGGCGCCTTTCATAGAACGTGACGTGCCATTTGCGGTACGGCGCCTTTCATGGTTAGGCGCCCGAGGCATTTGCCCCACTGCCCCACCCCTAGGCACGGCCCTGGGCAGGTGCTCCTATAACTCACTTGAATCTCTTGGATAAAATCCAAAATATCTTTAAAAATGTTAGGTGATTCAACAATTACGCCAGTTATTGCATGTGTTGCATGTCTCTCATTATTTTATCGCTATTTGTATAAAAAGTGTTCTAGAATATACTTGAAAGGAAGAGGAACGAAACGATTTGCGATAGTGTTGGAGGAGTAGTTAATAGAGAGAGGTATTCTTGGTTTTATTTGACAGATAAAAGTAATAGTTTGGTCTGTCTCGGTTTTAGGAGCTCTTCCCAAAATGTTTTTAATCTTTAAGCCACTTCTTCTGTTATGATGCAATTTTTAATCACGTTTTTTTCATGTTCCAAATTTATAGTCTCTTTCTCATTTCTTTGAAAACACACCCCATACCAGTAGCGTAGCTACCGCGGTATCAGCCATATCAATGATACGGGGCCCCGAGATATAGAGGCCCCGAGATACCAGGGTACCTACTTGACTTGTGTAAGAAATTTTTCATTGAGATGCATTCACTCGTTGAAATTTGCTCAGAATTGACCCAGGTTTTCTTGACAATCAAAAGAACTGTCCAAAAACTGTGTTTTTCGGTTTTCAAAAACACCAAAGGATCCTCAAATGTAAAATAAGCAAGAATCAATATTTTTTCTAAAAATGCATAGAAACAACCCACAGCTTCCATTTTGAATTCCTGTGTCAAAAAAAAAAAGAATTGGCTGGTCAAGGTGAGATCAGGGTTTTCAAAAAAAAAACCTTGGGGTGACTTCAGGGCTCAACGAACAAACCTAATTTACATATCATTTAAAATGTACCTTTTACCAATTTTGTTTACATGTGCCTTTTCGAAAGTTTTCATTCCTGTGTAGTTATCTTTTTCTAAGTCCTACCAACTAACGGAACCACAACTACAACGTGCAAATACCTTTTCTTATCCGACCATTTACCAGTAGCCCACGAGAATATTAGGCAAAAAATGGTAAAACTGGGAAATAATTCTTATAAAACTGAATTTCGATGGAGAGCTCCAATTTACTTTACCTACCTTCATGGCCAGTTTAGTTGAAAAACTTATCAAAATTTCATTTATCGATGGACAAAATTTTTTGTACAATTTATATTCGGGTTTATCTCCTTATAAAACAAAGTTTTTGGGTGTTAGAGGTACAAAGGGTGTGAGCTGTGAATTTGTTTTCAAATTTGAATTCCATTTACAACGATTAATTGACGAACCAGAAGCTATTATATATAAATAATGAGCTATTAATGAGGTCTAAAAGTTATATAGAAAATTGTTATTTTGTCAAAAATCTATACCTGGTTTAAATTTAAGCTCATAGGATTCTACACAAGAAAGATAATTTCACTATTTCGTTAGAGCAGCAGATTTTGGGAAAAACCAAACAAAATTATTATTGATATCCTTTCAACACTACCACTGCAGCACAAGGGGTAAATACTGAACACTGAGCGTTTTTCTCAAAATTTGTTTCTCATACAAAAAAGTGTTATAATATTTCTTTCATATAATTTCATGAGTTAAGATTTAAATCTTTTGAAAAATTTAACGGTTTTCGAGGTACAATTTTACTGTCTCTTTTAACGTAAAAAATCAAATATTAAATTGAACTTATCTAATGTGCTGATGGAAGTAAAAAAAGTGATTACCTAAGGCTGAGCACCTGTTAGGAAAAAGGGGGCCCCTAAAAAATGTTGATACGGGGCCCCCGAGGTGCTCGCTACACCACTGCCCGGTACCCAATTCAGTGTGTAATCGTTGTTCTAATCAATTAAATTTCACCTTCTCACAAGTTCCATAACAATATGGAACTGATTACATAGCAGTTAAGTTCTTTGAGTGCGACTTTAGGTGTGTTCCTTGCCGACTTTCAAACAGTTTGAAACCGCCAGATTTAGTGCGAAGTCGTTCCACACTTGAAAATTTGTACTGTTTCGGACCAAAGTGAGCTGTCATAAAATTTCCCCTCCTTCCCAGATTTGGTCCGAGTTGACGTAATTTAGACGTTTGTTGCATTCAAATTAAAAAAAAACCAAACCTTTATTAAGGGTTACCCAAGTGCAACTTTTATTCCTATTTTTATTTTCATTTTAAAAAGTGTGTTTATTCTTTAATTTTGTTTTTCCTTAAAATAATCAAATGATATTTATAAAATTATTGCACTTAGCAAAACTGCTTGAAAGAACACATTTGTAGTACTTATTGGCAATTTAGTATTTCATGTATATTTCAGTATTATTTCTTAAAAAGAGAAGAGATTTAAACATTTTACCACCGTGTAGGTAAGTATTTAGCACGCTACTTTTTTAAGCGAAGATAAAAATGCACTAAAAAACAGGGCTAAAGTAAGTATGCTCATTTTATACACTCAACATCTTGGGGTTTTGTGACGTCACAATCTTTTTTAACCAACTTTTATTATTAATCAAACGATTGGTTTAAAAGGAGCAATCAAATTACTTTATTTTTTTGCTATTTCCAAACAAAATCAGAGATGATTCTGACGTCACACATCGTGACAAAAGCAAAAAAGCATTGAATGTTTGCTTAAAAGAGAAAAAGCGAAGCAACTGGGTGCAGCATAATTATGAGAAAGATGAAAAGGTAGGCATAGTTGAATTGTAAAAGATATGAAACAAGACTCCATTTTGGTTTGTGGTGCTCTTATTTTTTCAATGCAGAAATTCGTTTGTTTCATTAATATCCACGCCAGAGGTTTTAATGAATCATATTACAACTCCATTTAAAAATCACAAATTTTTCCTTCAAATTAAGGTAATTTAAGAATATTTTTTGTTTTTTTTTTTTATTTTAATAAACTTGATATTTTTATTAACTTTTATTTTTTGAGTTGTTATTCTTGAAAATTTTGATTTTGTTTGATAGTGCCCAAGCCGTTCCACACATTTTGACAGTTTTTCTCCTCTCTGAGAGAAGAATGTCAAAATTTGACATTAAGTCCGAAACAGTGCGAAGAATCCAAGGAACAAACCTTTTGACTGCCTGAAGTCTGACCAGATCTTAACGTTTTCTTTTGAAATAATATTCTGCACATTTTTCCCTATCACATTTTCTTCCGGCTTTTAAATGCAAGTGTATCTACGTAAAATTTGGGTTTCGGCCCAAAAATGTTTGCATTAGTTCGCTACATTGACATTCTCGAGCCATCAGTATAATTCAAAGTTTAAACCATCTGATGGCATTTGATTGATTTGAAGATTTTGACTGTAATTCACCATTTTGCCAACCATTTCTTTTTTATTAAATTAAGCAATTCAATTTTATTTTTTTTTTCTAGAAATTGAACCCTAAATATGTTCCATTCTATAAGACCCTTAAGTTTTCCATTCTTTATGTAGTTCTCTCCTTCGTGAAATTAATGATGTCTTTCCAATAGAAGACCTTGACTTTAGGTCAGTGACTTATACTTTAGCAATCTTTTGTATAGTTAATCGTAATCTTGATGTCTTAAATTTTCTATCCTGTGGTCAAGTGGTAAACAAAATTAAAAGAGGCAAAATACTTAATGTTATCAGATAATAAATTTTGAAGTGTTTCGAAAAAGATATAAAATAAATGTGTATATATACTAACACTCTTATCTTTATAGCTGAGAGTGGAAAAAAATATTTGCAGAGGAGGTAAGTACGAGGCGCCGGATTGAAAAACAACAAAACTTCTTTTAAAAAAATGTAAAACCTGGCTTTTACAATGCATGCATTTGTTAATGTTAGGCGTTAGGTGTTATCACGCTGCCGAATAGAACGGGAAGCTTTGGAGAAAGGAGATGGAGCAGTCCGAAAATAATAATTTTAATTTTTATTCTTTTTGACATGCATTATGTAGGTACCTACATTATGCAATCAATCCCTTTGGATGGTTGTTGGGGACAGCAAACGAGACAGGAGGGATGAGTGTTTCCACTTAGGCATTTCTCCTTTTCCCAGATGGAATCAACGGTGGGGGTGGCGTATATTGTTCCAGCCAGGTTGAAATACTTAGTGAGCACGTTATACGGGCTACGACGACATATTCGAAGCTTAGGCCCTTGGAATATGATCCTCCACGTTGAGAGTCGTGCAGTCGGGGTGACTTTCCGGTCACGTAAAGCTATTTAGTTGCGAAGTAACAAAAAAGTTTTTTAATTAAAAAGCCTCGTATACAGACGGATTTACTGTTGACAAAACAAGCAAACGAAATAAGGACAACGAACTTCGGATCTGCGAGTAGCACGTGGAATTTTTTGTTTCTCTATAGACTATTTAGGTACAGCTGAACATTTAACGGAAGCCCTACACTGCTACAAAGCAGACATCACCGCAATCCAAGAAGTGCGATGGGATGGGCCCAGCAAAAGAAAAATGAAAGAGGGCATGACACCAAAAACGAGTTCTACGAGCTCCTGGACAAGCCATATGAGCAATGTCCTCGCTGTGACATTGAACTTGTTTTGTGTGATTTAAATGCCAAACTTGGGAAAAGAAGGCGTCTTTAATGGCACAATCTGCTACAGGGCGAAATGTTGTATTAGCGAGTACGCAGTTCCCACACCTCGATATTCATAGACATGGCGATATCCTGGGCAGTAAACCACCAACTATAGATTTACCACATTGCGATTGACACAAGGCACTCCTCCAGTATCAAGGATGTCCAAAGAAAGAGCCAACATTGACTCGGAGAACAAAGCTGCGCTGCGTAGAAAAGGACCAGAGTTGCTCGCGTGCTCTAGAAGCAGAACGGGAGAAAGGAAAACCTGCTTCTCAAAAAGAAAAAGAAAGAGCATAAAAAGCACCCAATCGAGGAAATACATGATGCCATTGCAGGAATGAAGTTAGGAAATTTTACAAAAAAGGTAAAAGAACCTCCCGAGATTACAAAGAACAATCATTTCTGCAAACTGCGATAACAAAGATTTCAGAGCTATAAAGATCAATGTCTAGTTTTGACATCCTTCTCAAACAAGTCGATTGACTATGCACACTGTTCCATCAAGGTCGACTAAGACCTTACCGATACCTTTGCTGTCAGAAAGGTTTTAGACCAGGTGGGAAGAGGTGCTGTCATGTGACTTATTCAACATCGTTCTTGAAAGAATAGAGTGTTAAGCTCTTAAATCACGCCGATAATATTGACATAATTGGACAAACAGAGAGTGATGCCGTTGGTGCTTTCTTGAGTATGTAGAAGGATGCCAAGAAGATGGGTTTAACGATGAATAATGGCAATATAGACCAAGATATGCTGTCAACGTGAAAGGACACTCAACACCGACGTCTCGGACAGAGCTTCACCTTAGGCAGCTATGATTTCGACTCAGTGCATAAAACCAGTGCTGAGATCAAATGAAGAATTACTCTTGGCAATATCGCTGGTTCACTGGACTAAGAAGGTAATTCAGGAGCAAAGCCCTCTCTCGAGCAACTTAAGTGTCCCTGCATAAGACACTTATCATCCCGGTCCTCATGTATGGTGCAGAAGCATGGACACTATTAACGGTAGATGAGAACGCTTTGGCTATTTTGATCGGAAACTTCTCCGGGTGATTTTTGGTCGCATCTGCTTCTGCGTTGATAGAGAATTTTGAAGAAAAGACAACAACGAACTATAGAGGCTGTACAGCAACACCGACCTAGCCACCAGTGGCGTAGCGAACAATTCAGGGGCCCCGTATCAAAAAGATTTTTGGGGCCCCTTTTTCCTGACAGTGGAAATACCTTTTTTGTTTCCTGCAAAATAAACTTACATCAACTCATTTTAAAAGTAAATATAACAATCCAAAAACGGTCAACGCAAATGGTCAATGCGTTGACTTTCTGACGGCAAAGAGACGTCAAAAAGACGTCAAAAAGACGTCAAATTCTGTCCTTAAGTTTACTTGCCGTATGATCGTCAACGCAGAATACTGTGTGAAGCTGTCAACACTCTCGTTGACACAAATTTAAGGGTCAATGCGATGATTATTTTCGTTGCCCAAGTAATCACTCTGTCAACGAAGTTAGGACACGTTCACCAACGGGTTGACTGTAAGAAATGCAAAATTTTCTAGATTGATATGAAGGTAAACGCAAGTTTCGTTGACATGGCAGAATTCTGCTGTATGAACGTAAGAATACAGTCAACGCATTGGTGAACGTGTTCTAACGTCACCGTTTCACGCACTAATAGCGTTGACACATATGACACGTCAACGCATTTTAGGACAACATTGATTGAGTGGCGTCATTCGTGTGATCTTACACGTTTTATACGTTCGCTGACGTGGTCTACGTTGACAGTATATTGATAATATTTCCGGTGACGTCAAGAAGTCAATGCGTTGACTATTAACATTGACCGATTAATCTGAGCTTTAGTCTTAAAGTTATGGCGGTTCAATAGTTGCCTTTTATTTTTACGGTACGGTACAGTTTTTTTTATAAATATCTTAAAAACTGTTTATTTTTTCAAAATACTTAAATTTTGGCTCATAACGTTGTACACAAAAAAGATAATAACACTTTTTTCGGCAGAGCAAGAGCAACAAATCTTGAGAAAAACACGGTAAAACGCTCAGTGTGCTCAGTATTTAGATTAACCCTAGTGTGTCGCAGTCGTAGTGTGGCACGTGGCACGTTTCTCTCAAAATTTAAAGCTCTAACGACTAACCTTGTCATGAAGTTCTTGCAGGTTTTTCTCTAAATGATTGATTGTAGGATAAAAAGTAAACTATTTTTTTAGTGCATATTAACATTTGCTTACCCCTAAAAATACTAGCCCCAGCCCAAATTAAGAGAAGGAACTTTTTTATCAAATGCTTTAAATGTTAAAACGAAGCTTCACATTTAAATTCAGTTTTGTAAGAATTTTTTTCTAGTTCTGTCATAATTTCTTCTAATTTTCCTGGGCTTCTAACACGCGTTCCAATTAAAAACAAAGTGGTTGCACGTTACAGTTGCGACTGCTTTAGTTTGAAGGATGAAGATAGATACATAGAATACATATATAGGAAAACTATCGAAATGAAATAAGTAAATTTTAAAAATGTAATCGACATTACAGGTCGTATTCATCACAGTGAAAAATTTCTTACACACATAGAATCCTCTATATCGTGGGAGCCCCTTTATCTCGGGGTCCCCGTATCATTGGTACGGCAGATACCGCGGTAGCTACGCTACTGCTAGCCACAAAAGTGAAAAGCGAACGAAAGAGACAGAGCGAATGAATATCAATGCTTCTATCCGGATAGTGTTTGAGTCCAACCCCTTGGGACGGGGGCGTGCGGTGAAGTGTAGGCGGTGACGCACGCAAGTGGAAAAGGACCTCACCCAACTTTTCGTGCGAAACTGGAGACAGCGAGCTGAAATCCGACCCGGAAGAAACTTTTTGGTTGAGGTCCTAGTGGTGCCGTGACATAAGGCCAAGTGACATAAGGCCAAATTTGAATATTTGGCCTTATGTCACTTAACAAAAGTGACATAAAGCCAAATTTTAAGAGTTGGCCTAGTGTCGCTTTTACAAAGTGACATAAGGCCAATTTGGCCTTCAGCATGCCCCCCCATCCATACCTCACTGTTTATTTGAAAATTTTTATATTTCGCAAACCAAATAAAGGAGAGGTTTTATTAGGTTTGTGAAATTTAAAAATTCGCAATAAACAGTGAGGTGTGTATGGGGGGGCATGCTGCCCCCCTGCAACCTCCCTGCTTGAGCTCACTATAGGATTAGGGGTGGGTGCGAGATTGGGTGTATGCAAAGTTTCTTTTCCAAAAATTACTGTTTTTTTTTACAAAACATTTTACGTTTGGCCTTGAGTCACAAACAAATTTGGCCTTATCGTCGGCTTAGAGTGTAAACCTGCTAAATCCAATTTTTGTCAAATTTGAGATAAGTATGCAGTTTGAAAGATCGAACGAAGACGCATCGTCTGACATAATTATTTTTGTTAAATTCGGCTTCTTAGCTGGCCAAAACGCTTGATGAGTAAAACAGCTAAGTCCATAACATCCAAATTCACTTGCTAACTCCATAACAATTAAAAATACCATATAATATTCGAATAACAGGACAGAGGGGGGAACCTGATTTTTAAGAAATAGAACAGTTTATTATCATAATAGGTATTCTATAAAATAATTTAAAAAAAGTACAAAAATAGTACCTCCGTTAGTACCCACATACTTTGTTTCGAAATGTACATTAACATTGTGTTTATTAAATCTCAAGGTAGACACTACCAATGAACCATTGTGTAAGCGAAAACACTACCTTTTGAAATGAACCCCTATATATAGCATTCGTAAACTAAATTAACAAAATCGCAAATAGGTTTAACCTAAACTCAAATAAGTTTCACCCAAGCGCAAATAGATTTAACCCAAAACCCAAACGCAAATTGAACTAACCCAATCGCAATTCGATTTAAACAAAACTATACGCAAATAATTTAAGCTATTAACAAATCATTTTAAGCAAGACGCAAATTGGATTAACCCAGACTCAACTTATTGTTCCAGCTGTGTGGTGAAGAAATGGAAGGCTTATAACAGTATTGTAAATCGCTAGTTCTGCGCGTTTTTCCAAAAACTTACCGAACAAATAAAAGGTCAATCCCCTAATAATATCTTTTTAACAATAATTATGGATAATTCCAAAATCTATTAGGTCCAAAAAGTACAACTGGATCAATAATTCAAGGTTATATTAATTCAATTTACGTTTTTGTTAAAATTATTTGTAAATTGTTTAAATTATTTGCGTATAGTTTAACTATATTTGCGTTTTGCATAAATCGAATGGGGTTAGTTCTAAAGGGTCCGCCAAATAACTTTTTTTTTTTTGAAAATGCTATAAAAAAAACTACTGAATATTTTCTCAAATTTCTTTTTTTATTTGAAAGTACAATCTTTCCGGTTAATAAAGGAAAATAATTTCATTCAAATGGCTGCTTCGCTAAGTCGGCCTGCGATCGACTTAGAGAAGATGCCGATTTTGCCAAAAAAATCATCTTTTCAGATGAAACTCATTTTGATCTTAGCGGGTATGTAAACAAGCAAAATTGTCGCATTTGGGGCACAGAAAACCCGCACGCATACATTGAAAAGCCGATACACCCAAAACGAGTCACTGTTTGGTGCGGATTTTGGTCCAGAGGCATAATTGGGCCATTTTTCTTCGAGTGGCCGTTACAGTCAATGGCGATCGTTATCGGACAATGTTGAACAAATTTTTGTTCACAAAAATTGAAGAGGAGGATATTGACAACATTTGGTTTCAACAGGACGGCGCTACGTGCCACACAGCCGAAGCTACACTCCATGTAGTAGTAGCATTTTCAAAAAAAAAAAAGGTTATTTGGCGGACCCTTTATTTGCGTTTGGGTTAAATCTATTTGCACTTGGGTGAAACTTATTTGTGTGTAGGTTAAACCTATTTGCGATTTGGTTAATTTAATTTTCGAATGCTATATATTTTATTTTAACATTATTTATACTCAATAAAGCTATCGATTAGCAAAAATCCTACTCTATTTTTGATTGTTCTGGAAAAACAGCTAAGTCCATTATTTTTTTACATTACCAGAAAAAGAAAACCGGCTAACTTACAAAGATGCAAATAAGTTCAAAACTAAGATCCTGCTTGAGTTGTTTTGTGTTTAAGGAAGAGTACCAACTAACACACAATCCATGTTTTGGATTTTATTTTCTAGCGACGATAAAAGTTTTTGCGAAGTTTTTTCTTTCTCCTGTAAAATTTCCATTTATGGAATTAGTGGGTTTACACTCTAAGCCGACGTTATGTCACTTTGTAAAACCGACATAAGGCCAAGTCTTAAAACTTGACATTAAGTCGCTTTGTGTATGCCACATCTGTGAATAATTTTACACAAATGAAATTTGTATATTTTTGACAAAATACACAAATTGTCTGAGCCACAAATATCTGTGGCATCCACGAATCGAATTTAGACAAATTTGTGTAGAATTTGTGTAAACTATACCCAAATGAAATTTGTGTATTTACACAAATCTTCTGATCTAAGCTTGTAAGAACTCAAAAATACTCGTAATAACCGGAAAATGATAATTAATATCGATACGAAACCGCTTTGAAAAACTTACACACCTGATATCATTTTATCCACAAAGAAAAAACATGTACTTTAAACGACATGTATGTTATGGAAGAAGAAAATATAAATTGAAATCACTACACTGAGGGAAAAATGAATGCACTCCGTACAGAACCATAAATGTAAATTGTATGTACCGATGTTTGCAAAGGATTGCCATCGAAGGTCTATTCACTAAGTAAAGTTAATGTGTACTAGTTATAATTCAAGTTATGTATCGAATAAAACTAACAATCTAGAGTACCGATTTGTGTATTGGATAAAGACGTAATATGCTCATTACAAAACTATGGACCAGCTAAAGTCAAATATGTTTCGATTTAATAAAATTTAAATTTAAAAATTAAGCTTATGTGCTGAGTATAGGCAATGTGTACTAAGTCCATCTCGATATCTATTCAATAGAGATGTTTAATACCCAACACATATCAAGTGCCAGCCATCTAAATAAAAAATTATTAACTACATTAAGTTATGTGCTGTGTAAATACGACGTGTACTGAGTCTATGTCTACATTTATAAAATGCAGACGGTATATAATCAGCGCATATCAAGCGCCAGCCATCCAACAATAAAAAACATTTGATACATAAAGTTATATACTGAGTATATGCAACGTGCACTGAGTCTATAGTGACATTTATTCAATGCAAACAGTTTATACTCAAGCGCCAGCCATCCACCAATAAAAAACATTTATTACATGAAGTTATGTACTGAGTAAATATGACGTATACTGAGTCTTTGTCGAGATTTATTCAATGCAGATGGTATTTACTCAGTTCATATCAAGCACCAGCCATCAAAGTATAGAAAACATTTATTACATAAAGTTATGTACTGAGTATATGCAACCTGCACCGAGTCTATGGTGACATTTGTTCAATACAAACGGTATATACTCAACACATATCAAGCGCAACCCCTGCAACTGAAACTGTTATAGGTTACATTAAATTATGTGTTGAGTAAATACGACGTGTGCTATTTCGACATTTATTCAATACAGACGGTATATACTCAATACCTACACATGTATGTATCTATTGACTAGCTACAGTGCTGAGTCCACGCAATTTGTACCGACTCTATGTGTATATTGAGCACTTCAGCCATCCAAGCAATGAGTTTCAACTTATTCAGTTTTGGCACCAGTTTTTTGTGCCCCCAAGTGGCCTGGTGGATGCGTGCTATCTTCGTGTGTGAAAGGTTCCCAGTTCAAATCCGAGTAAGTATCACAAAGTATTATTATTATTATTATTTTTATTTGCATACTTGCATTTTAAGATACATTATCTTATAAGCTAATACAAGTTTTATAGTGAACGCTAATTCTAAGCTAATTTTAAATTCACAAAAATGTTAAATTGGCTTTCAAATTACTTATTTCAATAATTACATACATACATACATAAGTTTAATTTCTTAAGTTTTATTTATAAATATTTTAATCTTTCCATATAACTTCATGTTCCTTTACTTCTTACTCTGAGCAAAGTATATAATGAGAAAATTTATTTATAATTTAGTCTTGGGATAGATGTACCCCTAAGTGTTTTTTAAAGATATTAAGGTTACTAATGTTTTTCAAATTCCGAGGTAGTCTGTTCCATAACCGAGTTGCAAAAATAAAGAACTGCCGTTCAGAGGTTAAGCAAGTAAATCGAGTTTGTATAAGCTGTTGTGACCTAGATGATGAAGACAGATGCAATCTGTTGTAAAGATAACAAGGCTGATGAGATTGCATTATCTTAAACAGCAAAATCAATGTCCTATAACGGATGATATTATCGAATGTAAGATTATATATAGATTTTGAAAATGATGATATTCTGTCATATCGTCTTAAACCAAAGATATATCTGGCAATACTATTATATGCTACGTTTAACTTTCTTCTACTGATGGAGTCGCAGTTTCCATATATTTCACATCCATAAATTAAAATAGGAATAATTAATGTTTTGGAGAGCATAATTCTAGTTTTGAGAGGAGTATAATATTGTGTGGCCCACAACGTACGGAGCACTCCATAGACCTTGCCTACTGCTATGTTGATATGTGTGTCCCAAGTTAGCTTCCGATTAAATACCATACCTAGATTTTTCACGGTTTCTACATACTCTATAGCTAGACCATCGAGAAAGATTTGTGGAAAGTATGACAAGTCTACTGGTTTTTTGGAAATAACAATGCATTTGCATTTGCTTGGGTTTAAAAACAAGCCATTACTCTGACCGAATGAGGAAATAATTCTAAGTTCTTCATTTAACACTGAGACAGAATCTTCTATCAACCCAAGCGGGCAACTTTTATATATCTGAACGTCATCGGCGTACATTTGTATTGTAGTCTGTGAAATGATTTGAGGGAGTTCATTTATGTATATGGAGAACAGTAGTGGGCCAAGAATCGATCCCTGGGGAACACCTCTTGATGTTGGAAGAAAATTTGATAACCTACCATTCACCATTACAGGCTGCTTTCTTCCGGTTAGATATGAATAGATCAGATGAACCGCAGAATTTGAAAAATTGTATAATTGTGATAGCTTTTTACAAAGATTCAAATGATCTACCGTATCAAAAGCTTTTGAAAAATCTAATAGTAATAAAAATGTTAGGTTACCTTCATCCAACGCCCCTCTTATGTCTTCTATGACGTTTATAAGCGCTGTAGAACAGCTGTGTTTTTGTCTGAAACCAGATTGCTTTATTGATAAAAAATATTTGCTTCGGAGATAACAGTTTATTTGGTTTTGTACAACTTTTTCAAAAACTTTTGATAGAAAGGGGAGTATTGAGATAGGTCTAAAATCATTCGCATTTTTCGGAATAGGTAAAATCTTACCCATTTTCCACTGATCAGGATAAAACCCTGTTGTCAAAATTGTATTAAAAATGTGCGTGATGTGAGGCAATAAGATCGGCAAAATAACTTTCAAAAACTTCGGAGATATGTCATCTATACCGGTAGCATTCGATCTTATCGACAAGAAGCATTCAACGACATCAGTACTATCTATTCTTGAAAATTCAAAAGAGTCTATCGAATTGTTCTGATTCAATGGCAGATTTTCATATTGAAAAGGAGAAGAATCAGGAAGTGAAGGAAAAGGTAGTGCAACAAATTTCTGATTTAAAATATTACCGTCAATGTCGTCTGACAACGCTAAACTCTTTTTGCTTCCTATTCCCAAATCTCTTAAGTTTTTCCAGAGTTTTCGGCCATTTAAAGATAAATTCAGATTGCCACTATAGAATATTCTTTTGGCAGAATGTATTTTGCTTACAACAAGATTACGAAGAACTCGATAGTTTAGCTGAAATTCCTCCAGTCTATAAATTTTCCAGTTTTTGAACGCTTCATTTCTTTGATTTATAAGCAAACGAATTTCAGGTGTAAACCATGATCTCTCACCAGGTCTCCTTATTTTTGTACGTATAGGAACGAAATCGTCAAAGAGATTAATTATTTTAGAGTTAAGATACGCAACTTGATCATTTGGATTGGGTAAATAATAAATGTTGTTCCAATCTATGATTCGGGCATGTTCTTCAAGCGTGACGTAATCAATTGCGTTGAAGTCCCTGTATTTATAATGAAAAACTGATTCTTGTACCTCAAAGTCAAAAGTCATAAATATAAGGTCATGTTTTGAGAATCCTGGCGCTGAAAGTTGATCTTGAAAAAGAACTTTATTAACATCGCTAACAAAAAAAACATCTAAGAGGGTCTGTGAATTATCAGAAAAGTGTGTAGCAACGGTAGTATTTACTGGAAACATGTTGAATGCTCTCATGCCATCAGTTAAATTTGCTTCTAATAATAGATTGCTGTTAAAGTCCCCACACACAATTATGTTAGAAGATTGTACAGATATATCCTCCATCATACAGAAAAATGAGGACAGACTTATATTTTTATTTGGTCTGTACACTGTTCCTATAAGTAGTTTGTCTTCACCACATATTATCTCCACAAACAAGTATTTGATCCTGCTACTAGCATCTGATTGATATTTGATTTTACTTGTTAAACACTCTCGTACAAATATCTAGAAAATAAACTTTCAGAATAAGGTGAAACGTTACAGAGGATTCTCTTAAATGTATGGACTCATAACATAAATGTGTAGTGACATATGGACTCATTACACAAATATGTGGAGTACATAGACATATGGACTCATTACATAAATATGAATTGAGTACATAGACTCGATACAAACATATGTAGTGAGGACATACACACATGGCATAAACATATGGACTCATTACATAAATATGTACTCATTACATACAAATTTGATCAGTCCTCACTACAAAGAATCTGTACTTATCACAGATAACCGGTTTGTTTTTAGCAAATGCATACATAAAATATTTATATTTATTTATTGAGTGCATAGACACTGTACTAATTGCAGAACAGAACAGTTTTTTCAAAAAATGCCTAAATAGATTTATTTACATTTATTTAATAATCGCATATGAGCTATACTCAGTACATCATCATGCGACAACCTACACATAATTATTTACTGAGTCCATGGAAAGTTTATATTTACGCAATGATACCAAAAAATAGTGCATAGAATCTATTCTCACTACATAATCGTAAGCTGGCGTGGTACATATTCGTGTAATGAGTCTACAGAACTATTTAGTAGCTGCTTCACTGCCAATAGGTTTATGTTGTCAGTATATATTTCATTAGGTAATGAGTACAGAAAAGTATGTGTGCAGAAAAATATAGGATGAGTAAATAAAATGATGTGCTGAGTGCATACATTTTTCCCTCAGTGTAAGTACCTACCTACATACATATATTGTTTGTTGTGAATTATACTCATAAAATACGAAAAAATCAAATCATTTCATTGATAACTCTGGGATTTATTGCGGAATTTAAAATTCTATCAACAAAAACCCACCCTCTATTATGAATAAATTTGTTTATCTACATTGTAAAACAAAATTAACATAAATAAACAAAAACAAAAACACACAAGCCATATTAACCCACAACCCGCATTAATCAACTGAGATCACTAGGTATGTAGGTAAGGTATGCATCATTTTAGGGAACTTTTATATTGTATCTATAATGTGTATATAAACTGGTTTAATTTATTTCATATTCAATTTCAATCATTATCTCAGTGAATAAGTTGAATTTCAATGACGATATCACTCAATTAATTAAAACCACTAAAATCACAGACAATCAAGCAAAAACCACTTTAAATCACAGTAAAATAGTTGAATCAGAAAACTTACCTTGTATTAAATTGCTTATAAAGTCTATTCACATTTTCACACATAGAAGTTTTCCTCAAAACAATATCCTTTTGACTCCCAAACAATGGGAATGGTTTGTCATAAGGAATACCTTTCTTTTCAAAGAAGTCAAAATTTGAAGTTGACCATTTGTAAAAGAAAAACAGGGCCAACCCCAAAAGAACTATAAACTCAACAATCATCACTAAGTCAAACCGACAGAGCGTTAGGTTTAAACACAAAAGTAAAAACAAACAATAAGGCTATTTACATCAAACAAAACTGCACTTATTTTTATCCGCTTAACCACCTCTGACGTCTCTGCAATGTATACTAAACTTTGAAGACACACAATTGAGCTAAGAAATTGACTGGATCTAATGAATTGAAGCTTTTTACATTCGACGAGTACTCATAATGAAAAGCTTATCGGTAGTTAGTGTGGCCGTTAGACTTAGAACAAAACAAAAATATGTAGGTGTTTGTATATCAAACGATCAGGATGCTACATAAAGCATAAAGGGTCTTTCAATAAGGACGCTCGATCTACAAGTGTTCATAGAATAAGTAGAGTTTCCACCCTTTACATAAAAAAAAAGTAGATATGTTCTCGAAAAGTGGTAGCACTGACTTTTTAACTAAAGATGAGTCTACACATCGCCTTTCTTTTAGAACATTAACCATTATTTTAACCATGGAAATTTTCCAATTATTTTACCATTTGGCCTAGATTGGCCACCATTTTTCAAAATGGCGTCCAAGCGACAGCATTACAAAAATTATTTTCAAGCTAAATTTAATCCTTAGGAAAGGCCTCTCGATGCCAAACGCGTGTTTGGAAATTAAAATTGATATTTTGAAAAGAAGTTGTTGGGTAAACGCACCATCTGTTAAAATTTCAATGTTGCCACTTTTCAGGAACATAGTTTTTGTAGTGT
Source organism: Dasysyrphus tricinctus (assembly GCA_963921185.1). Lineage (NCBI taxonomy): Eukaryota > Metazoa > Arthropoda > Insecta > Diptera > Syrphidae > Dasysyrphus > Dasysyrphus tricinctus. The sequence continues at coordinate 19,877,878 of OY992530.1, read as the reverse complement.
CAAAATGTGGGACTTCTCCTATTTTTGGTTGTTTTTAACTTGAAAAAAAATGCGGAAACAGTTCTGGACGTCAAACGTGTCTCGGAAAACTGATGGTTATCTTAAAAGATAAGTGTTAAGTAGACGCAGCTATGGCTAAAATGCCGGTGTTGCCACTTTTCGGGAACATACTTTTTTTATATTAAAAGGGTGGGATTTTCATGTTTTTGAATATTTTGAACAGGAAAAACTTTCAACTTTTTTTTCAACATGCGTTTGACATCTGTGCCGAGATTCAGCTATTTCAGCGAGTGAGATGACATAACTCGCCTTACTCTACGACTCATCTCACTTCACTCGCAAAAGTGATTCAGCTATTTAAGTAAAATGAGTTTGTTCGAATTTAGTTCCGAAAATGAGACAAAAAATAGGAATTTTTGAGAAAAGCACACATACCTATCCAAAACTGGAAATTTACCAACACATACACCAAGTCACTGCGGAAATATCTGGCGAGCAGGGCTGTCGTAGTACTGCAATTGAAGTATTTGTACTGCTTTTTGAAACTCCGTACTGCCGTACTGCTAATACGACCAAAGTACTGCTTTTTTGAAAATTTGTTCACACAACATTTTCAAATCATAATCATATCCAAAAAGTTTTAGTCCTTTTTATCTAATGTTTTCTTTTATAAACAAAACAGATAAAATTGTATAGAATACGCTCACTATGTATATAGATGTATTGAGAAAGATCTCGAGTTCCATTTTTTACGAGTGCGTAGTTTGCAATATAGGCATAGCCTGTATATCACAAGTAAAAAATTCGTTATTCTGGAGTTTTTCAGATTTTCTTTTCTGATCCAAAAAAAAGGAAGTTTAAGGATATTTTGATGCCATTTGGAACGAAATATTCCACACACGTCGAAATGTAGTTTTTTCACCTAACTGTCAAAAGCAATGTTAAATTATACTAATGGATCTCTAGACCATGAAATTTAGATTTTAACGTACTTCGAAAAAACTCCTACAAAGTTGAATTTTGGTGGGGCTTTGTTTTGACGTCTTGAGCAATTTCCAATTTCTAAATTTTGGCTGAAAAAAAGAATTTTTGGAGGAGTAAAAAGTTGTAAAGTTCAGTTTTTTGCAAATTTTTCGAAAACTATCACCTTTTTGTTATGAAATAAACAAGGTAAAAGTTGCAGCTTATTCAATTTTATAAAAAATACAAACTACATGTTTTTTGATGCATTCAATAGTTTTAGAGTAAATCATGGAGCCCATTTATGGAGTGGCAAATTTTGTCAAAACATTTATTAAAATTGCATTAATCGATGAGCAATATTTTTTGTACTATATGCGCTAAATCTTCTCATTATAAACCAAGTTATTGTGGTGCCCAGGATAAGTAAGGCCATCAACTGGAAAATTTATTGGCTTTAATTTATTTAAATAATTTTGAGAAAAACGTGCAGAAACACAACAATAGTTCTGTAGGTAATGAAATAATGAATACCACCATTGCAGTGCGCTAGAGTTAAATATGTAATTGGCGGATATGTGATAGTTTTTAATGAACAATATTTGCATTTAAACAAAATTAATGCAGTAACAATTATGTTGGTATATATTTTATTGCCGTACTGCAGTGTACTGCAATTTTTTTCCTCGAAGTACTGCTTTCTGTGAAATTGAAACGACAGCCCTGCTGGCGAGTAATCTGACATTTCATTTTACTCGCTTACTCACTCACTTTTGCTAGCTGAATCGATTTTCGACGAAAAGTGACTCATCTCACTCACTCCCTGCGGTTTTGAATTAGCTGAATCTCGGCACTGAAGCCATTTCCGCAACTTTTCTCACGTTATAAATATTAAAAATTACCAAAAAAGTGGAGATCCCACGCTTTGACATTAAACAAAAATTATGTAAGCGGTAAAACTGAAATATCAAATGAAGGTGCTTCTACTCAACACCTATCCTTAAAAACATCAACTGGTATTTTTCCAATACGCGTTTGGCATCTTGGGGCATTTCCACAACTTTTTTCATGTTCAAAAAATTAAAAACTACCAAAAAAAAGTGAAAATCCCAACATTTGACAAAAAAAGTATGTTCCCGAAAATTGGCAACACTGACATTTTACCCGATAGTTGGTCTACTTAACACCTTTCTTTTAACACATATCTCATTATTTTTCCCTTACGCGTTTGGTATTTGTGCACGTTTCCACCACTTTTTTATGTTGAAACATTTAAAATTACCAAAATTATCAAGATTCCACCCTTTTGACATAAATTATAAAAATTATTCCCTAACACTAAGATTATATACCTGGAGGTAAGACTACTCAATATGTATCTTTTAAGGCATATCCCGTCATTTTCCCAACACATGTTTGGCATCTGGAGCCGTTTCCACTTTCATGTTCATAAAAAGTTAAAAAAAAGTGGAGGTTCCGCTCATTGACATAAAAAAAGTATGTTCCGAAAAGTGGTAACCCTGATATTTTACCCAAAGGTGCGTCTACTCAACACGTATCCTTTAAGGTACCAACCGCTTCCAATCATAAAAAAGGTCCCTCAAAAAAACGCATGAAATTCGATTTCCTGACCGGACTAAAAGCAAATAGACCAGGAAAAATAGCACAAATCGTATAGAGAACCTTGAAAAAATTAATTCATGAAATATTAAAATCGGAATCGACGCAGAATTGAAACCTCTATAACATATCCACAGTCCCCCAAAATCCTATCCTAATCTAAATTTTGAAAAAATTAGATGGCAACCCTAAAACTGTGAAAAATTTGAAACTTGACTTTTATTTTTGACTCAACTGGTCATGACTCCCTAATACACCCAGTTTGAGTGCATAATCTAACAAATCCATCAAAATAGCCAAAAATGCCATTTATAAAGCTTTAAAAACTTTACATCAGCCTAGTTTGAACGACTATTTCTAGGTCGATTTTTATCCAAACCGTTTTTTTTTAATTTATTTTAAAGAACATTTAATTATCTTTCTTTTATATGGTGCAATGCCTATACCTATCTCTGCTGGTAAGAAAGTTATAAGCAAATAAGTAAGAAAAACCAAAAAATGCGATTTTTCACATTTTTTGCAATTATTTTTTGTTTAAATTAGCTAACTAAAAATTTTTAAAATTTAAAAAAAAAAAACCCATTTTGATGGTAAATTTTATTCTCTACAAAAAAGGTTTTTGAGAATTATCTCGAAATTTTGCTTCGTTTTCGAGTTATATGCAAAAAACCAAAAAGGGTACTTTTGCTCCCCCCTCTCAAAAATGCACCCTCCAATTTAATAGCACTCCGCGATTTTCTCATCATCAATGACCCCTTTGATGATTTTTACAATAAAATTTCATGAACGTCTTACTTCCTTATTATATGACATAATCAATAGCCTATTAATTTTCAAAGGGTTTTCGGTAGTATTTTACCTGTTGTACCTGAAAAAAAAGTCATCATTACATAAAAAGGACTATAACTTTTGTTTTGGTGGTTGTATCATTTTGAATTTGGTTTCATTAGATTCAGCGTTAAAAACTACCCTTAAAGCATGCACCATTCGGTAAGGTTGTACCGAAACAAATATTTTAGTTTGATAGACCTCCAAGTTCTCCCTGTCTGCACCTCTTCAAATGCATCTACACAAAAAGCCAATGTGGGGATTTTGGGGGACTTTGGATGTTATAGAGGTTGCAATTCTGCGTCGATTCCGATTTTAATATTTCATGAATTAATTTTTTCAACCTCGGAACCCATTTTTCCTGGCCTACAACTATTTATCGTGATTTTTTGTTTTAATATTGTAAGAAAAGTATTTCGTAGTACCTATAGACCGAGAGCCCACAGCAGATATTGGGTGTGAACGATAGCAAAAAAAGAAGTATAGGCGTCGAAAGCTCCATTAAAGACTATTAAAAAAAATCAAAGTCTTGCAGTCCACAACTGGGGCCTTTGCGAGAAACAGTGCATCGAAAAAAAAATATGAATGCAACTTCGAGGAAAATCGTGTTAGCCGAAATTGGTTTTCACCCCTCCCTAAATAAGCTCCGCGGATTCCATATCACGGAATTTGAGATCATTTGAGTGTTTAATTCGCCCTGCCACACTGTTTAAAAAAACCGTTTTTCACTTAGAATTTTGAATTTTTTAAACGGTCCGGTAGAGCGAATTATACACTCAAATGGTCTCAGATTCCATGATATGTGATCCGAGGAGCTTCTCAAGGGATGAGTGAAAACCAATTTTGGCTAACACGATTATCCTCGAAGTTGCATTCATATTTTTTTTTCGATGCAGTGTTTCTCGCAAAGGCCCCAGTTGTGGACTGCAAGACTTTGATTTTTTTTAATAGTCTTTAATGGAGCTTTCGACGCCTATACTTCTTTTTTTGCTATCGTTCATACCCAAAATCTGCTGTGGGCTCTTAGTCTACTAGCTAAGCAGTTTGAAATTTAAAGTTTTTTATCTACTTCTTCCCGCTGTGTGTGTTGCGTCTGGAACAACACATTTCTCAGTATGCATATCCATATCATCCGGTTAAGTACGCATTCATTTATACATATCAACGATTTGTTTCAGTAGGCCGCACCATGCAGTGACTTTCTAAGGATATGCATTTGGGTATTTTTTCACAAATCCATTCGTTCAAAAATAGACCTCGTCGTCGGTAAGGATATTAAAAATCATGTAATGCTCACATTTCACACTTTACCCAACGCTATAACCTTTTATTGAAACTGGTCATGCACTACAACAATTCACACAATAAATTTGACAGATGTTGCTAAATCCTTACATAAATTTTGAACGTCCCTATTGAAAGACCCTACTATACTAGTAGATAAATAAATAATTGAATTCGTCTTTATCTCTCACTTACATGTAATAATGGTTAACAAAAGTCTAAGGCCCATTTCACACATGCCCGGCAACCGGTTAGCCGGCTTCGGTTACCCGTTTTTCAACAAATGAACCGGTTCCGGCATGTGTGAAAGCTTCCATAAGATCCTTAACCAAACGACCGGTTAACCGGTACCGGGTACCCGGTTGCCGGCTATGTGTGAAATGGCTCTAAGCCCCCAAAGCTGTTTTTCGTGTACAACTGCACTTACATAGACTCTTATCAATGATAGTGAATTAGATATATGATATAAAGTGACAGAAGCCTTATACGATTTTTATTTTTTGCCTGCACTTGAACCGCTTGTGATATTCATTGATGGTTCATGAGTGCTATAGCTTCAAACTTATTGTACTACGCATCACACAAACCGGGAATTTATTAAAGTTTATTTGCAAAGTCATAAGAAAATTATCATTTTACTGGCATTTATTTTAATACAAAGTATACAATGCAGTGATGCATGCAGTTGATGGCAATGGATGGCGTAGCGCCATCCAGCGCATTTTCTGTTGTAGAGAAGGGAAAGGTTAGAAAAGAATTATTTACATACAAAATAGGTTCATACGAAATTTCCTAGATAATAAATTCGAATTTTTGATTAAGCTCATCTAGAACGGATAACTCTTGCATATAGAACCTTTTTTTTTATTTTTCGAAAAAGGATTTGAACATTTTGATTACACTCTGAATCTTTAGATAGGTTAAAATAAAACTGGGCACGAGTACGATAACTTGGGCGCCGAAAGTTGAAAACGGATTTTTGAAGAGGGGTCAATTACAAGCATTTTTTATTATCGGAGGGGCGTCTATCTCACCCCGCTTAGGAGGTAGGGTCGATTTTTGAAAAAAACGACTTAAATGGATACAAAAATATTGAAAAACATTGGCAATACTTAAAATGCAAAGGGTTTTAAGGCCAGAAGTCTTTTCTTTAATCCTATATTTAAATTATATTATTTGTGTCAATAGTTTGCATTCAAACTCAAAATATTGATAAAAAAAACGCAAAACAAATGCTTGGATTAGTTTTTCTCAAAATTGTGAAATGGAAAACTAAATTTTCTTCTTATGGTGATGGTGATTCTGAATCAAACACAAAAAACCGAAAGCTTTTATATCTTTTAATTTTCGAGAAAATTACCCACCAACCAACCAATTCCAGCCCTGACTGGAAAGATTATTGGAATGTCCGATGCACGGCCGTAGCCAGGCCTACGCTAGGGTGAGCTCAGCTCACCCAAAAAAATGTTGAGCTCACCCAAAAAAGTGTGGAACATTTTAAGATTTTCGACATCTTAATCATAAAACAAAATATTGCTTCAAAATAAAATTTTAAATGTGCACCAACAGAAAAATATTGATCGATTACTTCATTCGTAGAAGATTAAAAAAGGCATCGGAAACAACTTTAATGCAGTGGATATGGATAGAGCTCTGTTGGTATACATAACTGAGAACATTTTTGTAGCTGGAAATTTTTTTTAAATCATTGGCTTCATCACCATTGAACCAACAAAAATTTTTCTGCAAATCAAAAAAATAACAGAGTTAGAAAACAACTTCAAATGTTGTATTTTTTCGACATATTAAAGCTGGTTTTTGAAGTAATCGATACATTATAGGGATCAGCATATATACGAAATGAGTCATCATTTTCAGCACTTTCGCTAATAGAAGCTATACGATGGTCATTAATAGGGCAACCAAAAATATGCCCTAAAAACTAGTTTTAAGCGATTATTATATACCCTTAAAAATCAAATATACATATGCCCTCAAAATATGCTCAATAAATGTAAAAGATGTTTATAAAAAGCGTTATTTGCCTTAGGAAATTAATTAATAAGAACAATATCAATCAAAAAAAAAAAATCAAAACTCTTCTTCCTTACTCCAACTTTTTGAAGATAAATAAAACATCAAAAAAATTTGTTTAATGGCGAATAGTTCAACTTCATATATGTACGTATATTATTTAAGAAAAAAAAAAAAATTTAAATATAAGAAATTTTTTAATGTCAGCGACCAATAAGCAAATTTAGTGCAAATTTGTGTTGCAGTAAATAACTAACATTTCACTAGAATTTTTGAAAAGAAAGCTTTGTCTGTTTGATCGAAAAACACTTTTATACATGGAAAAGCTCCGTTCAACGTCAACAGAAGTGATCGGAGCGTATTTGAATGCTAAAACTTCAGCGATTGTATATAGTCTTCAACTGCTGGTGATTTCTCTCCTGACGAAGCCATTGCAACTATTTTTAGTTTTTCAAAACCAGCCTTCAACTGCTGGTGATTTCTCTCCTGACGAAGCCATTGCAACTATTTTTAGTTTTTCAAAACCAGCCTTTTTTTCCATTATATTTTCTGTTTTTTTCTTCACTGATTTCGCAGCCTTGCTTTAAATGCTGTAGATTGTCTTCACCGCATCACTTATAATTTGTGTGCTGGAATTGAGCGATAAACCACGTGATTCAAGTTTTGAAATTGATGTTACTAGAATATAGCTTGATGCCAACAAAATTAAGTGGGCTTTCAATTCTGTTTTTTTAAGAAGATCTTTACAAATTTTTACTGATGCAGCTTCCTCGTTGTCAAAAGCATCAAAAATCCGAACAATCTTTTCAAAATGCTTGGCGTAGTAGTTCACCGCTTCGAGCCATGTTATGATTAGTTGTGGAGGAAGTTCCAGTCCAGGTTCTATGTCTCTAAAAGTTTTCACTCTGGATGGAGCTTTTAAAAACACTTTTTTTTCCATTTGCTATAAAGCGGTCAATGTCAGCATATTCAGTCACTTCTAATTTTTTCACATACTCGATGAAGTCCATGTGCGAGGCATGTAACATGCATTATTTTTGGGTAGAAAACTTGAACAGCTTGTGCCGCTTTTACCATATACGGAGCAGCATCTGATAAAAAAAGTAAGATCGAGTCTATGTTAAAATCTTCACCCAGAATTCTAACCGAATCATCGAAGAGCCTGGCGATGGTTGAGTGATTTGTCATTTCCAGTTGAGCTACTTTTAATAAAAATGTTTGTTTAGCGAACGTCTCATCTGGATCCAAAACTCCAATGATAACATTTGCAACATATCTGTTTGCTGCGTCTGTTGTCTCGTCCATTGAAACCCATAAAAATCGATTTTTTATTTAGTTTTTGATTTCATCAATTGTTTTTTTGTACAAATCGTGTACATATTTTTCGCGAAGGGTTGTTTTTAAGGAATTTTGTGCTCGGTATATTTATCCAAAAAAGAACAAATACTTTCATTGCGAATTTTGAAAAAAAAAAAAAAGCACCACACAAATCCCTATCAAACTCCTTTTGATCGGTCATTAATGACTCATTAATGACCGATCAAAACCTTGAGTAGATTTGCCGAAAAAAAACCTGAGCCCAACTTTTTCAAATACTTTTTGCTCATATTTGTCATTTTATGTATTTGTAATCAGGTACATGTAGTATTGTGTCAATAAAAATTGTCTATTTTATAGACAATATTATGAATTTCGTTAACAAAATTTCAGCTCACCCAAAAATACCTTGAGCTCACCCATACGATTGATCCTGGCTACGGCCGTGGTCCGATGGCAGCGTTCAGTGCTGCAGAAAAGTAGTTCAGTTCTTCTTGACCCTCAAGACTGCTTCTAAACGATGGAATTATTCTTGTGATTTTTACTTAGTGTTGGAGTACATCCAAAAATCGTATGAAAATACCCTGGCTCATTTTGCTATCGATAAATTTTATGCAAATGTCAAATTTTTGCTATAAATTGTCACACTTTTTTATCAGGCTGACTGGCAGTCAGTGGACTTCTCGTACGTGATCGATAATAGCTCTGTTTTCTTGCAAGACCGAAGGGAATTGGATGAAAGAAACATGTCGGTGCTCATCAATTTACGGAAAATTTTCGGTGCTTAACTTAAGCACGGAGAAAAACTGTCTTACCGGAATAAATTACATACATGCCATCGATAGTTTGAATGAAAACTCCACGTTTTATCTGTGATGACCAGTGTCGTTTTTACTTGCGATACAGGTATACATAGTTATATAGGGCAAGTTTTGGATTCATGCAAAAAAAAAATTTCGAGATAACAATCAAACATGACATTACGATGATAGAGAACACGAAAAAAGTGGGTGGCACAATTATGTCTGTCTGTCTGTCTGTCCGTACCTACCTCAATCTACAGCCTAAACCACTGAAGCGATTTTCTTAAAATTTTCAACTTAAGTTTTTTTTGTAACTCTCCAGAGGGGAAATTGAATTTTTTTTTAGCTCAAAAAATAACGGTACTTGCCATACAACCGTTAAGGAAAAGCTTATGTATCTCAAAAACAGCTCCAACGATTTTGATAAAAAAATCACTGTATTATTGTAAATATGATGTAAAAAAATCACCAAAACCTTTATTAACGGTAACTGCCATATAACGGTTTTTTTGATTTTCTCATTAACTGCTCATCCGATTTCAATAAAAAATTTTTTTTTTTTGAAAATTCAATATTTCAAAAACGGGTTAATGAATTGTCTTGAAATTTCAGTTTAAAATGTATATTAATATATACTCAAAATTGGCGTACCAAAATGTTTTTTGAAAAATGTTACAAAATTTTATATATAAAAAAATAATTTTTAAGAAAAGGGCTCCAACGATTTAATTTTTTTTTTTTGCATATATTCATATTTTTTCAAGTAATCAAATAGCATACTTTTTTTTTTGAGTTCTAAGTTATTTATCAGACTGTTTATACAATTAAAAGAACGATTTAAATGCTTTTTATACTTTTTTATATATTTACTTGAATATTTTTTTAGGTTCTTAAGTTCCACACAACTTGAACATAAGAGCAAGTACGTGCGATCCAGTCGTGCATTTTATTTCGACCGATTTCATCCATGCTTGCAAAAAAGTTATAAGTTGTCAATGCGCTTATAACTAAATCATTTTTTGTGTTATTCACATCGGTAACACCGCATTTAAGTTAAGCGCTGATAATAATTCTCTTCGTTTAAATTAGTCCTCTACCTACGTGAATGACTTTGTAATCGATAAATCGCATGCCAATGCCACTTCTCTTGGTTCAGCTTAGCCCCAATTTTATGCAAACGTCACTTTTGCTACTAGCTGTCAACGCGTTGACAAGTAAAATTTTAGTGTATAGTATACACACTTTTAAGTTAAAAGCTGAGAACTCTATGCGTTTAGCTCAACATGCCATTTAACACTTGGAGTGTCACCCAATTTCCTTAAAATCAACTTTTTCTGGAACAGTAAAAATTCATCAAAAAATTGTGATTTCTTAGAGTTTTTTAACCCATCGACATCGTAGCCATCCGTCAATGGCATTTGACAGTTGATAGCTTAAAATATAGGGGACAAACTATATTTCAACAGAAAAAGTATATTTCGATCCAAATGTCCCCAATTGCCTTAAAATCACCTTTATCTGGAGCAGTAAAAATTATTCAAAAACTTCAGATTTTGGGGTTTTTAATTTATTGACATCGTAGCCATTCTTCAATTGAATTTGACAGTTTTTTGCTTGAAATGTAGGGGAAAAACTATATTTTGACAGTAAAAGTATATTTTGATACAAATGTCACCCAAATGCCTTAAAATCACCTTTTTTTGGAGCAGTAAGAATTCATCAAAAATTTCGGAGGTTTTTTATTGAATCGAATTGGCACCGTAGCCATCTGTCAATGAAATTTGAAAGTTGATGTCTTGATGGATAAGGGCCGAACTATATTTTCATATAAAATGTGTATTACGATCCAAATGTCAATCAATTGGCTTAAAATTACCTTTTTCCGGAGAAGTAAAAATTGAAAATTTCATTTTGTTTTTAGCTTTTTTAATCTATCCAAATTTTATTGTTTTTAAATTTGAATCAAATTGGATCGATTGATTGAAATAATCGAATCATTTTGGTGATCTATTCTTGAACGATTTTCTAGAATTTCGCCAACTAGACCATAGTGTTATTAGCACTCCAGTTTTGAGGGCTGGACGAACCTACTAGTAAAAAATAATTTTTTAAAAAACCTCTCCAACGATTTAAAATTTTGTTCATACAATCATACATATTTAAAAGAAAAATTAAGATGGCATTCTTTTTTTCCACCTCAAACTGTCAAACGTGTTGTTTTTGCTAATTTAAAAATCGTATTTCATGTTTCTCTGCATTTTTCTCTAATTTCAGTTTTTATACACAATTTTCTCAAACCTGTAGTCTCTGTAAGATAAGAGCAAGTATGTGCGACCCAGTCGTGCATTTAATTTAATTTATTATGATGAATTTTATAAAATACTTCTCGTTTTTTGTCGGAATCCATAATTTGCCCCCCTCTGTCTCTGGACGGATATCTTTCGGATTGGTATACATTTTTTGTGAATATTCCACAAATGAGGTGGCAAAAATTATACGTGACTTTAAGAAACTTTAAGTCTTGATTACAAGTTTTCTAGGGCTGAATAATTTCTAGGACAAGTTTACTTTCTCCACCAATTACTGACCTATTAGATGACATACTTTATTTGGAAATATGAAGTACCAAGAGTGCAGAGCCAACATTCTTCTTTTTGTGTATCTAGGAAATATTTGTAGCAGAAAAGGTTATGGTAGTTTTTTTTCCTTCCAGTACAAAAATGGTGGGATTTTTTTTGGAATTTGGTGGGATTCTAGAAATCTCATCTGGCATCACTGTCTGGGGCTGATTATGCCAGTTGCAAACGAAACGTTGGAGGAAGTGCTTTCTCATTTGAATTCAGTCAATGCTCGGAGCAATCATAGCGTGTGCAAATTTTTCGTATATGAAGTTGAATACTTGAGATTTTTGCTAACTGACAAAGGAGTTCGTCTATTCAAAACAAAAGTCGATGCTTTACAAAATGCTCCCTTCCCAACGGATGTAACAAAGCTAAAGGCGGTTCTGGGCCTACTCAATTTTCACAGACAGTTTGTCTAAATGCAGGCTTCAGCCCTTGCCCCACTATTCAAACTAACACAAAAGGGTTTCCATTTCAATGGTCAAGTCAGTGTCAAAAGGCATTTTTAGATAGCAAACGTTCACTTTCCGAAAAGAGTTTGCTTTTGCATTACGATCCTACTAAACAACTGGTTTTATCCTGTGACGCAAGCAGGTATATGAAAATAATGTAGACGAACCGATAGCCTTCGCTTCAGCAACCTTAACGTCACCAGAGAGGAACTATGCACCTCTAGCCATTATCTTCGGTGTCAAAAGATTTCATAAGTTTTTATTTGGCCGGGAATTTATTTTGTATACAGATAGAAACATGCCACTCAAAACTATTTTCGCACCCAATAAGAGGATTTTGGCAACATCTTGCGCCGGTCTACAAAGGTGGTCTATTATTTTGTCTGGATATACATATACAATCTGTTATAAGAAGAGTCAGGAAATGGCATCATGTGATGCACTTTCTCGTCTCCCATTAAGTACAGTTATGACTTATGACTAATAAAATGTCTGATACCCTCATTAATGCAATTTACAATGAAGACAGCGTTCCTCTTGATTTCAAAGATGTTGCCAAAGGTTCTTAAATGGATCCGATACTATGTAAGGTTCTTGAACTCGTTTGAGTAGGATGGACACAACATGTTGTCGACCCCGCTTTACAACCGTATTTTTCGAAAAAAGGTAGTCTGTCTATAGAGAAAGATTGCTTAGTCTGGGGTGTCCGCGTACTTATACCAACTGCCCTTCAGAATTATGTTTTATATCGTCTTCATGACAATTATGCAGGAATTGTTAAAATGAAATTACTTGCTAGATCCTTGTGCTGGTTGGATGTTGTAGGAACTGGGGGCCTCGAGCTTATTCATTTCCTACACATCAAGTGCTTAAAATACCTCCAAGTTGGTAGCCGCCGGATATTGGTCTTGGCTTTATGCCAGGACTTGCTAAACTTGTAAGTGCGAATGTTGATCAAGGAAAGAATTGCAACATTAAACCTATGGCCCTACAGATTTGAGGTTAGTGCGTTGGGCTAGCGACAGACCCGGAACGGAAATGGACTATGATCTTCGAGTATGCACCTGGAATGTAAGGACGCTCTACACACCAGGTGCTACTCAAAAACTTGAATCTGTCCTCTCGCGGTACAAGGTCGACATTACCGCGATCCAGGAGATATACGATGGATAGCATCAGGTATAACGAAAAGAAAAGATTGTGACATTTATTACAGCTGTCACCAAAGACTGCACATGCTAGGATGCGGATTCGTCGTGGGAAATCGATTCAGATCGAAAGTCATCGATTTTAAACCGATAAGCGATCGCCTGGCTGTGATCCGCATCAAAGCTACCTTCCAAAACATCAGCCTAATATGTGCACACGCCCCTACCGATTAAGCTGAGGAGTCTAACAAGGAGGAGTTTTGCGACCTCCAGGACGGAGCCTATGGAGCCTGTCCGGAGTACGATGTCAAAGTCGTGCTCGGAGACTTCAATGCTAAAGTCGGAAAGGAAAACATCTTTGGCGGATTAGTTGGAAGGCACAGCCTCCACAAAACGACAACAGACAACGGCTTCCGACTAATCGACTTTGCTGCAGCTCTTAATACGGTGATTAGTAGCACTAGGTTCCCAAGGCGAAGGATACACACAGCAACCTGGTGATCTCCAGATGGTCGAACTGCCAACCAAATCGACCAAGTGCTAATTGGCGCAAGGTACGCATCGAACATCTTGGACGTGCGAACTTTCCGATGTGCAAACGTGGACTCTGACCACTTTCTTGTTGTGACAAAGTTCAGAGCCCGACTGTCCAACGAAAAGAAAACGAAGACCGCCCAAAGAAAGAAGTTCAACATCGCATGCCTTAGCACATCTGAGAAAGCAAGAGACTACAGTGAGTAATTGACCGGGAAACTCTCTGCCGTACACCCAGCCACAAGCGTCAACAACCAGTGGAACCAGTATCGCGACATTATTAAGGAGACAGCCGAGACCAACATAGGCTATCAACCACCCAGAAAAAAGAACCCGTGATATGATGATGAATGCGCGGTATTGAAGCAGGAGACGGAAAATGCACGAATGCAAATGCTGCAACGGAATCCTCAGGGTGCACGGCGGGTTGGAAGACCAAGAACAACATGGAAATCAACAGTTCTAGCAGAAGCAGACTCCCAGAGAAAGACGTGGCCACAGTTAAAATATCTATCTGCAGACCGTGAAGGATGGAAACGATTTGTTGGCACCCTATGCCCCAACCGGGGTTACAGGACTTGATGATGATGACGAGCTGTACCAAGATGTGGATGTAGTCCAAAGAGCCAAAACACGTCGCATACACAGCCTCGGCCACATCGAGCGAATGGACAACAACGCTCCAGCCAAGAAAATCTTCGAATCCCAGCCCCAGGTTCGAGACGATCAGGAAGACCGAACCTCCGCTATAGGGACCAGGCGGTCACAGACGCTAGAGCGCTTGGTCTCAGCGACTGGAGGGAGCGTGCGAGGGACCGCAACCGATGGAAGACCGCAATATCTCAGGCAGAGACCCTTCATGGATCGGGAGCCGGATAAGTAAGTAAGTAAGTAGTAGATCCTTGTGCTGGTGGCCCGGCATAGATATCGATTTGGAGGAAAGAGTTAAGTCATGTGAGCTGTGCCAAAAGTTTCAGAGTTCGAATGCATCGAAAACCATATTTGAAGGATGGCCTAAATATCAGCGTCCTTGGATAAGACTTTATGCATATTTCTTGCACTTATTTGGGAAGAATATTTGCTTATCGTAGATTCTACTTCAAAATTGATGGATTTGTATTTAATGAAGATGACAACAGCGTCTGAGGTAATGGCAAGATTTAGGAAGTCGTTCAGCATTTTCCGAATTCCACATTACATTGTAACTTTTAATGGACCTCCTTTCAGTAGCACGCAATTTATAAAATGGATGGGAGAATACGGGATTGAAGTCAAGAAAAGCCCCCCTTAATTTCCACAAGCAAATGGACTTGCAGAAGCTGAGGTTCGTTAAAGTAGTTAAACGCGCCCTTAGTAAACGTATAGGAGTTTGGTCAGAGACGAGCATCATTACAAATCAGGAGATGGACAACTCCGTGTCCAAGGACCCAGAAAAGTCCTTGCGAGTTTCTAATTCGAAATTCTCCTAGAACATTTCTTAATCAGTTAAAACCGCCATTAGGCGAAACAGGTTTTCATATTGTCCAACTTATTCTTCATTCTATTTCCCAGATAAAGCATTCTCTCCTGGTGACAAGGTTTGATATCACCAAAAGACCAATGGATACAAGCTAAGGTCCCTCAAGTGCTATCAAAGAGCCGATACCTAACTGTTATTAATGGAATCACTCGAATGATGCACCACCATCAACATAAACCAGCAGAACTAAATGCTGAGGAACTCGGCTGCTTACCATTACATTTGCCTGAAAACCACCAAGAGCAGCCTGACTCTAGCGTGATCTTACCTACGTCATCTCAGGCAGAAGTTGTGCCTTTTCCAAGAGATCCAAGAAAGTCGACCTCAAAGGGAGCACCGTGCCGTGCGCCGAATAGGCTACAACACAAGAAGCTGGGAGATCCAAATTGAATAAGGAGGGAAAGATGTTATGTACTATTATATATATTTAAACCATTACCTACATGAATTATAGCATTATTATTACGAGTACCTTTCTCTAATACTACTATGTACATACCTGCATATACATATATTCCCATATATTTTATTATACAAAACTGCTGCACATGAATAAAGAGTCAGTCTAGTTTAGTCTATCGAATGGATCGCATTTCTTATTCCATACAATAAAACACAGAAAAGTGAGTTTTAAAATATTGAAAACATGAATTTATAAACATTGTTGGTTAGAAAGAAAAATTAAAGTTATTTTTTTTTTAATATAAGAACACAAATTACTGTAAAACTTTATTAATTGACAGTTTCAAGGGGAACTAGTTTCATCCAGGAACCACCTTTTGGTACAAGATTGAATCCACCATATTTTAAAACAGTTGGTATGGTGCTCTTGGGTGACGGTTCAATACGAAATTCACTCAAAATATAAAACAATATAGCCTTACCCTCCAATAGGGCAAATCTGCTACCTAAAGAAGAAATAAAGAAATAAGAAAACAATTACTATTTCCTTCTATTTCGAATATAAAATATTCCAAAAGTTACCTAAACAGCTTCTTGGTCCTACTCCAAATGGCAAGTATGTAAAAGGCTTAATTTGATCCTTATTTTCGTCACTGAACCTTTCCGGATCGAATTTCAATGGATCTGGGAAGTATTTCTCATCCAAATGGAAACCAACTATTGGTATGCAAACAACTTCGCCAGCTTTGATAGTTATATCAAGATCATTGTCCTTGTAGGAAAAGTCCTTATTACACTGTCGAAAGGTTATAACAGTTGGAGGCCACCTTCGTAGTGTCTCTGATACCACCATATCCATGTACTTCATACCTTGAAGAACCTCATAGGTCAAGGGTTTCCCATCGAGAGCTTTTTTGACATCAAAAATTTCTTGACGAAGTTTATCTTGGCAGTCTGGATTCTGCATGAGTTCACTAGTAGCAAATGACATCATGGTTGCAGTTATCTCGAAACCCGCAAAGAGGAACAAGAAAAATTGAGCTACAATTTCGTCATCGGTCCACTTTGTTTCTGTTGTTTTTTGCTGATCTTCCTCATTCATGAATATACCTTTAGCTTCCATTAACATGTGGACCATATCAGGCCGGATGATATTATTCTCTTTCCTATATTTCATTGTGTCCAGCACGAGGCGTGAGAAATAATCAGTATCGGCTTTTCTATACATTTGGATATTCAAAAGCTTCAACGAAAAGAAAATGAATCAGAAAAAAAATGGAAAACACTTCAATTAGCATCTATAACACTTACTTCCGTTACATATCTTAAGTTGAGATTTAAGTAAAACTTCATGCTCTGTAAAATTGTTGGTGTAGTTACCCTCTTTCCCATTTGATAAAACTTATTATTTTCTTCTTTAAAAGTGTTAATTTTCAAACCGAAAACTGCCGAAGCAATAGTGTCATTGGTGAATTTTGTAAAATAATCTTTGATATTGAAGTCGATTTCTTTTTGAGTTTGTGATTTATCGAGCAAAAAATCCAGAGATTCTTTAGCTACTTCATTAATAAGAATGAACATTTGACGCATTTTACTGCCAGTAAAGACAGGACTCAATGTGTGGCGCATATTTTTCCATTTGTCATTTCGCATAAAAAATAGAGAAATACCAAAAAGACCACCAAAATTTTCATTAAAAACTTCACGATGATTGATAAAGTGATCGAAGTTTTTGACAGTTATTTGTTTAACTAGTGCTGGATCACGGATTCCATAGACCGGATTACGTTGGTCAAAGATTCCGAAAACACTGAAACGAAAATTGTGAAATTTATATTTTGTATGATTCTTTAAAAAATATAAAGCGAATTACATACTTTGGTAAAAAATTAATTAACTCCACCGCAAAGCAAAGAAAGCTGGCATAGGTACAAAAGACTGTTGCTAAGCATTTGTAGCATTTTAAAATATTTGATGTATCTCGGGCACCACATTAGAACGCCCATTTGGTGGATCTAATTTCTAACAAACATATTTTTGAATAAGAAATTTGTTACAAGAAATTTGTATATATATAGCTAAAGTGAAGAAGAAAATGGCACCGTTTGTACAAATGAAGCGTCCAACACCCTTATAGTTCTCTTTCTTTATTCTCACTAAATTCTAATAACTAGACTACTCAGAAGTTAGTGCCTTATAATACCATATTGTGTCACATCTTCAAAATATGAGACCGGGATGATTTCAATAGTTTCCTTTAAAGAAACACATTCGTTAATTATCTATCAGTTACAATAATCATTGATTAAAGATATCTAGATGTGAACAAAACGGCCCTTAGTGTTTCCAAACGTTTGGAAGACATTGAAATCAGGTGGCTATACGTTTTTAAAAGTGCGTTCCCCTTACTGGGCATTAGGCCTCCACTACTCCTACGCAGCATCGTGTACGATTTCTGGAGATGTGTACCAATTCCAACTCTTCCCCAGTTAAGCTGATTCTTCTTCGACCGTTCTTTGCCAAATAAGTCTTCTAGGTCAGGCCACTCGTCTGCCTTGTTGCGTGAGGGTTGAATTGCATCGCTTGACTCGCAATTCACTCGTGACCTTTTCGAAGCGTTTGTCGAATTCACTGCCACTTACACTTTCGAATTATTGAGTCGATAGTTTCCTGACCTATCCTCGCATGAAGTTCATTACGGACGGTAAGGCCAGAAAATCCTCAAGATGTTTCGCAGGCATTTATTCACAAACGTTTGCTGTACCCAAGCACGAAATCAACATTGGATCGGAACAGTCGTTGCTTGGTTCTTAGGCTTATAGACTTGTTTCCCCATATTTTGGACTGCATTATGAACGCAGCCTTTGCTTTCCTGATTCGGCAAGTTACATCTAGTTTGGTCCCTCGTCCCGCCATCTCTAGAGGCAATACTCCCAGTCCCAAGATATTAAAAACTTTCCACCAGCTTTACTGGTTGTACAGAAATATCAACTTGGGTAAATGAGGAAGTTCCAAGACTGATTCCTTATGCTTTTGCCGTATTGATGTTGAGCCCAACGGTTTCAGCTTCTCGCTCAACACTTGCTGTCAATTACGGAGATTCATGATCCTATGAGAGAGTAAGCATAAACCTCCGTGTGGTCCAGATGTTTGAGGTATGATGGCATATTCTACTGAATTTCTCCATTTGCAGTCGACAAAGCTGCATGCAGCACATCATTTATCATCAACAGGAACAGAATTGGTGACAGTTTAAAACCCTCTGTCTAACCCCACTTTGGATTTCCAGCTCCTCTGACAGCCTTCCTTTATGCAGAACGGGACATTTGGATCCATCTTATGTAGCCTCAATAATAGCAAATTAATTTATCCGGGATGCCCCTTCTGCCCAAAACAAGCCCGATAAATTCTCTATTGACACTGTCAAACGCCATTTTAAAATTTAAAGTCGATGAACGGCAGGTGAAGTGGTGACCGATATTCAACGCACTGGTCGATGATGATCCGCAAGGTGGTCCACATCAGGATGATCCAGTGCGGACTCCTGCTCGTTCAGCGCCAAGCGTTCCAGCGCTCCAGGACGTTTTTGCTATAACTTTGGCTACAGCAATCAACGTGTAAGGTCCTCTCCAGTTTTCGCGCTACGTAAGGTCTCCTTTTTTTGGGAGCTTGACAATCATTCCCTTTTTCCATTCAGGTAAACTCTCTGATTCTCAAGCTATCTCAATCAGTGGGTGCAGGAGTTGACTCGATGTTGTTGGCGCTGCTCGTAAGAGCTCTGCGGGAATACTGTCATGTCAAACCGCTTTTTTGTTCTTCAGTGCTCTACTGGGGGATACAGTGCCTATTCGGGAATTTATTACTACACGGACGGTCATTAGGTGTTGGGTTGAGTTCATTGGTGAGAGCTTAAAACCACGGAAAAGTGCTCCTTCCAACTTTTGAGCTGGATCTCATCCGAAACTAGCAGTGATCCATCTATGTCTCTTACCAGGTGTTGTTTAGGGCTTTGAACACCTGTAAGTTGTAAGCTCTTTGGTAATTCAGTAGACGGTCCTATTGTCACACCAATGTACTTGCGGCCTCTTCTGCTTCTGTTGCAAATGCGTTGATATAGTTACGCTTATCACGTCTTTCATCTTCATGCGATATGCAGACTCTAGCTCGTTTCTCCCTGCTGCTGGAGTAGCTGTATTGCTAGCTTTCAGCTGTTTTTTTCTTCCATCCTAGTCCAAGTTTTTTCGGAAAGCCAGGTACCGTTTCTTTCTGGTGACCGACCCACTATACTTTTAGCATCGGATATGAAAACATTTTTCACAGCACACTACTACATTACGCTACTGATTGCTCTCAATCCTTGTCAAAGGTGGTCCCTTGTTGGTGGACTGTCTCTCGGTATTGAACTTGGGCATTCGGATGTTTTATTGGTATCTCCGAACTGCAACTGTGCTTAATATTACGGTAGCAACCACCAGATGGTGGTCCCGGGAATTTCTCATATCTGCACCTCTTCTGTTTTAATCGTTCTGGAGACTGCTTCTAAATTGCTGACTGACCCGAAAGTGATCTAATTGGTTGGTAGTTGCTTGTCTGTCCGTTGACACCAAACTCACTTTGTGCATGCTCCGTCTCATTACAACGTTGACGTTGCAAAAACCGACAAAACGTTCTCCATTGCCGTTGCGGTCGCCAATACCATGCTTTTCCATAACATGCCTGAGCCCATCATTGTCATTGCCAACTTTTGCATTCAAGTTTCCGATTACCATTAATGATGTCTCCACAAGGTGTACTTTTAGTCCAAGAGCCAGCGCCAAAAAATGCTCTGAATTTATTAAAGCTGATATTTGGCCTGTTGGTTAGAGAGGTTGTGTACACCCACATACTGCGGTCAGTCAAGCGAACTGTAGAACAGGCGTCTTAAATATGTAATCAAACTTGTATCACCACGATGGTGGTGCAATGAATTTATTAAGGCTGAAAATTGGTATATAGGTTACATATTACGTATAAATAACAGTACCGCCGGTCAGTCAGTCCATCGTTAGAACAGGGCTGGTCAGTCAGCGCTTATGTGTCAAAAAATGGCATGAGTACGATAACTCAGGAGACAAAAAATAATAATGGAGCTTTGTAGAACATCTAGAAACAAGCACTTTTTACTTTGGGAGGGGGGGTCTATCTCCCCCCATTTGGGTGGGAGAGGCAATTTTCCAAAAAAAAACACTTAAAATGGAAAAAATATTTAAAAATAACGGTAATAGCTACGATTAATTATTATACGTTTTTTCAAAGCTAGAAGTCTCTTCTATTACCTTGTTTTTAAATCAAGAAATTTCTATGGATAGTTTTTGAAAAAACTAATTTCATACTCAAAAGTATGGAAACAAAATGAAAAAAAATACGTTTTATTGTATTTATTCCAAACTGTGGGACTACATACTAAACTTTTTTTCTCGCTATTTTTTGCTCTTATTAGTATTTCATCCAATACTGAAAACTAGACGGTTTTAAGTCTACTTGTTTTCGAGAAAATTGAAAATTACCAAACCTACTTTTTTTTAATTTTTATCTGTGGACTTTTTTTCTTTGAGATAAATTTACATACAAATGCTCAAGTTGCTCAAGAAAGTTGTTGACATTGGCGCCTACCAGACGAGACTGGAATTTTTTAGATTTGCTTGCTCAATTATTTTTTGTCGCAGTAAATTACATAAGAAGAAAATAAAAAGAGAGTTGTTTTGACTTCTATGTGAGAGATCATGTTTATATATTATTCTACTGCTTTTTCTAAGGATAAGGACGGAGATATGAGAACCAGCGTTGCCATTAGTGCAGATTTATCTGCATTTTGCAGATTTGCATCCCATCCACAGACTTTTGAAATTCGAAAATCTGCAACGCAGATTAAATCTGCACTCGTGCCTACATTAATATTTTGTTCTCTTTAAAAAAAATGTTCAATAATTTTGCTGCATGCTGTCATCTTTATAAAGTTCTATTCCATAAAATCAAATCATAATAACTGAGGCAGGGAGGGGCAGTTTTTAAATTTCAAAGTCAAAATTTAAAAAAAAAATTGTAATTTTTTTTTTCTTAAGTCGATATTTTTCAAAATTTTACGTAATTAAGGGCATTTTTTGTGTTCAATATTCAATGCCCTCCATTACCGAAAACCAAATGTAAAAACATTTCTTAGTTTTTGAGAAATTAAGAAAAAACAAAAGGTACTTTTCCCGAATAAGCCTGAAAAAATGAATTTATTCATGAATTATCCATAATTTAACCCTTTTTCGGGCTTTTGTGGTAAAAGTACCTTTTGTTTTTTCTTAATTTCTCAAAAACTAAGAAAGATTTTTACATTTGGTTTTCGGTAATGGACTAAAAAATAATGAGGGCATTGAATATTGAACACAAAAAATGCCCTTAAGTACGTAAAATTTTGAAAAATATCGACTTAAGAAAAAAAAAATTACAATTTTTTTTTAAATTTTGACTTTGAAATTTAAAAACTGCCCCTCCCTGCCTCAGTTATTATGATTTGATTTTATGGAATAGAACTTTATAAAGATGACAGCATGCAGCAAAATTATTGAACATTTTTTTTAAAGAGAACAAAATATTAATGTAGGCACGAGTGCAGATTTAATCTGCGTTGCAGATTTTCGAATTTCAAAAGTCTGTGGATGGGATGCAAATCTGCAAAATGCAGATAAATCTGCACTAATGGCAACGCTGGTTCTCATATCTCCGTCCTTATCCTTAGAAAAAGCAGTAGAATAATATATAAACATGATCTCTCACATAGAAGTCAAAACAACTCTCTTTTTATTTTCTTCTTATGTAATTTACTGCGACAAAAAATAATTGAGCAAGCAAATCTAAAAAATTCCAGTCTCGTCTGGTAGGCGCCAATGTCAACAACTTTCTTGAGCAACTTGAGCATTTGTATGTAAATTTATCTCAAAGAAAAAAAGTCCACAGATAAAAATTAAAAAAAAGTAGGTTTGGTAATTTTCAATTTTCTCGAAAACAAGTAGACTTAAAACCGTCTAGTTTTCAGTATTGGATGAAATACTAATAAGAGCAAAAAATAGCGAGAAAAAAAGTTTAGTATGTAGTCCCACAGTTTGGAATAAATACAATAAAACGTATTTTTTTTCATTTTGTTCCCATACTTTTGAGTATGAAATTAGTTTTTTCAAAAACTATCCATAGAAATTTCTTGATTTAAAAACAAGGTAATAGAAGAGACTTCTAGCT
Organism: Dasysyrphus tricinctus; assembly: GCA_963921185.1. Lineage (NCBI taxonomy): Eukaryota > Metazoa > Arthropoda > Insecta > Diptera > Syrphidae > Dasysyrphus > Dasysyrphus tricinctus. The sequence goes on along the minus strand of OY992530.1, from coordinate 19,855,093 downwards.
TTGAAAAAACGTATAATAATTAATCGTAGCTATTCCCGTTATTTTTAAATATTTTTTCCATTTTAAGTGTTTTTTTTTGGAAAATTGCCTCTCCCACCCAAATGGGGGGAGATAGACCCCCCCTCGCAAAGTAAAAAGTGCTTGTTTCTAGATGTTCTACAAAGCTCCATTATTATTTTTTGTCTCCTGAGTTATCGTACTCATGCCATTTTTTGACACATAAGCGCTGACTGACCAGCCCTGTTCTAACGATGGACTGACTGACCGGCGGTACTGTTGTTTATACGTAATATGTAACCTATATACCAATTTTCAGCCTTAATAAATTCATTGCACCACCATCGTGGTGATACAAGTTTGATTACATATTTAAGACGCCTGTTCTACAGTTCGCTTGACTGACCGCAGTATGTGGGTGTACACAACCTCTCTAACCAACAGGCCAAATATCAGCTTTAATAAATTCAGAGCATTTTTTGGCGCTGGCTCTCCGTCTATTTCATAAGCAGCACTCAGCTGGTTAAGGCTTCATTCTCCTCGACAGAAGAGAGCTCCGTTGGTGCGTAACACTGTACTGTACACTGTTTTAATTATTGTACTCCAGTCGAAATGTACCAAAAAAAGGGACTGAAATAAAAAAATAACGAAGATTTTTTTGTTCAATTGCTTGGAGGGGTCAACAGAAATCGATTTGTAATCCGTTTGCGTTGGGCGCCATTTCAAATGTTTTGTAAGTTGGTTTTCTGCTATCGGAATGTATCAAAAAAGGAGCTGAAATAAAAGTTAGGAAGAGTAAATTGTAAGGAGGGATCAAAAAGAATCCAAGCTATAGTCTTCGTAATTCTAGTCCGTTTGCGTTGGGCGCCATTTCAAATTTAAAGCAAAACGAAAAGAGGAAGAAATAAAAAATTTAAAGCAAAACGAAAAGAGGAAGAAATAAAAAATTAGGAAGAGTTTTTTGTTCAATTATTAGGAAGGGCCAAATTGAATCCATGTTATAGTCTGTGGAATTCTAATCCGTTTGTGTTGGGCGCCATTTTAAATTTAAACTACGTTTTTTTCGCTAATTCGCTTGTTTTTCACTTAAGGCTTAAAATTCTTATAAAATAAGCTGTAGTAAATTGCATTCTAACAAAGTTATGTGTTTTAAACATAATTTACTGGTTATACTTTAGCAAATACAAAAAATAAACAAGCACATAGTCAGACTATGGACAAATTAACAATATCGAAATAAGCGTTTCAACTTGAAAACACATTAATGAAAATGAAAAAAAATAATCAGTGATAAAAACATAAATATTGCATCTTAACCAATACGAACACCAGCACTTTCGCAATATTTCTGTAGAGCTTGTTTATGGTTATCTCCTAAAGTTGCAATTAATCCGGGTATATCTGCTGGTCGGGTCTGCACCAATTTAGCCAAAGACTGGGCTAGGAACTTCCTTCCATCTGGAATATCAGCCAAGAAATCCTGACTTTTTGGCTGTGCAAAGTTCAACTGTGAGAAAGCTGCCTGATATCCAGGTGTATCATCAACTTCCACAAAATGATCACCATCATAAGTCGACTGATCTGGAGGCAATTCAAACATTTCCACCAAAGCCTGTAATAGTCTTGACCAGTTTTGGATATAGGGCGGTGCCAGCATGGCTGGACATTCAGTTAGTATTTTAGAAATGCCAACGGCAACGATTTTACGATCCATTTCTGAGCATACTTTTGCCATGTCTGGAATGAAGACACGATCTACTACCATGCCGAACATTGCATTTTGAATTTGATCAACCAATTCCACTAGTGATGGTGCACCCAATTTGGATGTGTAATAGCAAAAGAACACAATCAGGCCACGAACGTATTTTGTTGTTTTCGAAAGTGACAACCGTTGGAAGAGCAGTGCGAAGATTTGACGCATTCTCTCTTGTAATTCCGGAAGCGGGTAATATGTTAGGAGATTTTGCATCAAATAAAATCCTTCGTGGTCGTTTGACTTCGAAGCAATCATTTTTTGGAATACTCCCAAAACTGCATTCAATTTGCCAAGAGCACTTATTTGTTGAGATCCTTGTCTGATAAATGCACAAATAAGTCGAATTAGAGGTGTTACATTTCCAGGTCTGTCCCAAAGAGCCGGAGCTAGCAAACAAGGAAACAGAGCCCAGTAAGGCTCTGGAATGGAGCCAATTCCTTCACGAATTTCCAACAAAAGAGAGAGCATTTGAAAGACGTATGGCATAAATTCTAAAATGTCCTGTTGAAGTATGCCTTGGAAAACTGGGAAAAGGGCTTCTTCAAATGAACTAACTGCAGCTGCTTCAGTTTTACAAACAATTATTATAGCCAATGATAATGTTTCAAACAAATAATGATTGAAATGTGGCTTCGATGGATTCTTTGCCACTTGTGTTAGAATTTCTGTAAGACGAGGAAGTGCGACAGCCATGTAGGGCATAGTTGCTCCTTGAAGAGTATTGAAACTCCTCATTATTGCTTTCATTACGTATTCATTTTCTTGTGACCCCGGTAAAGCCAGTGCACCAAACAACGCTCCGAGCAAATCATTTGTGTATGGTGCCAGCACAGCTGATGAGACTAAAAGGCTATTACTCTCATCTCTCATTATTAATATTTTCTCAATTGCACAAGCTGCATAGCTATGTACAACAACACTTTCTGCTTGTAAATGACGAATCAAATGAGGAATGCATGCGACAATTGTCTGTGGTCCCAAAAGGCTGCGGAATATCATCACAAATTTCAAAGCATCCGACTTGAGAACGGGCAATTCATTAATATTTTGCCTTTCGAGTTCTGGAATAATATGCTGTTGACAGAAATGAGGAAGAGGTACCAATTCCGAAGCTTGAGTTATACCATGCTTCTGTGTACCTCCTCTGGAAGCGAGCGATGTAACCAAATATATCGCTGTATCCTTTGCACGCCAGTTAGCTGTTGGATTTTCAGCGTATTTTGCCAGCAAAATTTCTAAGTACTGCCCGAAAATTCCAAAGATCTTTAACTCAAAGTTCTGGCTGAGTGTTTTTACGAGATCACATGCGGCACGACGACGAGTTTCAATATCTGAACCTTCAATATCACGTCGAATATATTCATCTGGATTATCCTCGAATAATTCCTCGTCCGAGGTGCGGAAATCTAAGTTTGGAATAACTACTTTTTCACAAATGCTAGCAAGGATTTTTGGATCCTCGAAGAGAGTTCTGTAATGGTTTCGTTCCGCAACGACTGAGAGGAATTGAAGAGCATTTGAAACCAACGCATCATATTTAGTTTGAATTCCTGTTTTAACCAACAATTCCCAAACATCAGTTACAAATTGTTGCATATAAGTCCCGAATTCCTCATCATATTTCTGTGCATAGAGTCCTAAATTCTCACACACTTGTGATCTCAAATGTTCCAAAACTCCAGCTTCCTCATCATCTCCAGTATGCAAACATGCTACATCTGTTATCAACAGCTCATGGAAAGCATTCATCCAAGTTTGCATATTATCCTCGAAGAACTCGGGTAAATCTTGTGAGTTCAGCGAATAGAATACCTTACACACCAACACCAAACTGCCATAAATAACTTTCAATGCTTCAACATTATTCTCATGAACTTTAGTTAAATTCATGGTGGCTAAAAGTAGATCTGTTAATGGCCTTGCCATGCGATCCAATACCAATTTGATTTCCTCCCAAAGCGACTGAGATTTGAATTCAAAGCGATAGCGTTTGAATAGAGAGTGAGCTGTTTGTAAGACTCCATTAATAACATTAAAATCTCCAGTTGAGAATTTGTCAACCATTTCATCGATCAGTTGAGGCCATTTCTTGGGGAAATCATATTTTCCAATGATACTGACGGCATCACTCAATTGTTTTTGCAGTGCAGTTGGCGAACGCAACATCAGAGTGACAATGAGTGATTTGATTGCATTGCGATCCACTTCGTGAATTTTATCAGGTCCACCGGTGTCCTCATGTGCAACCCAATTTCTCTTGATGTAATTTTTAAATGCAATTGCTCCGGCAACACGAATAGTTATATCGGCTTCTTGTTTGTCAATCAAATTCAATAGTAAAACAGCATAATTCTGATTGACTTCGATTGATTCGAGCATTTTTTCCGCCGGTCTTCTGACAGTTGGATCTGGACTTAATGTTTGCTGCAAATAACCACCCAATTGTTGCAAATTAGCTTCGTTAACCTCCATTTTTAAGTTATTAAATATAAAATTTCAACAATATAATTAATAAGCGTGAAAATTAATTCAAACACTAGTGCTGCTTGGTAAAAATTAATCACTTTTTTTTTGCTTAAAAGAGAAGCAATTTTTAGTTCTTTTTTGCAGGAATGGAATGCAGCTTGCCGCCTTGCTTGTCGTTCGCGATTTAAAATTTGAGTGAGTGTGTTCAACTTGTTTCAAAATTGAGCTTATGCCAAAAATTATGAGCATAACATTCCTGAAGGCCAAAATCAATAATGAAAATGTTATCCAAAACTATTAAAATTTAAAAAATAAAAATAAAACACAAGTAGATACATTTCTACAAATAAGAACTTTTATTAATTTTCAAGTGGTACTAATTTCACCCAGGATCCATTCTTTGGTGCAAGATTGAAACCTGAAGAACTTAATTCAATTGGTATGATGCTCTTTGGTGATGGGTCGATACGGAATTCACTCAGAATATGAAACAATATGGCCTTAGATTCCAGCAAAGCAAATCTATTTCCTATAAAGTGGCAATAAAACAGTAAAGATATTCAATATTATGTGAAACGTTTTCTTTAGATTGAATATTATATACCTATACAATTTCTTGGTCCAACTCCGAATGGCATATAAGTAAATGGCTGAATATTAGACTTATTTTCTTCGCTAAACCTCTCTGGATCGAATTTCAATGGATCTGGGAAGTATTTCTCATCCATGTGGTAGCCAACTATTGGAATCCAAATTGTTTCACCAGATTTGATATGTATATCAACATCATTGTCCTTGTAGGAGAAATCCTTATTACACTGACGATCGGTAGATACTGCTGGAGGCCACCTTCGCAGTGTTTCAGATATCACCATATCCATATACTTCATGCCCTGAAGTGCTTCGTAGGAAAGGGGTTTTCCATCAAGAGCTTCGTTGACATCAACGATTTCTTGACGAAGTTTATTTTGGCAATCTGGATTCTGCATGAGTTCAAGGGCAGCGAATGCAATCATAGTCGCCGTTGTCTCAAACCCAGCAAAGAAGAACAGGAAAAATTGCGCCACAATTTCGTCATCAGTCCACTTTTTGTCTGTTGTTGTTGGCTTTTGATCACATTCCTTATTTATGAAGATACCTTTGGCCTCCATCATCATGTTCACCATATCTGGTCGCATAATTTTGTTTTGTTCTCTATATTTCATTGCATCTAGTACTAAGCGCAAGAAATATTCAGTATCTGTTTTGCTGAATAGTTCAACTTTCAATAACTTAAATGACAACGAAATAAATCATCAGTAAATAAGGAAAAACTTTAGGTATCATCAGTCGAAAACTTACTCGCATAATATGTTTAAAGTTGAAAAACATGAAAAATTTCAAGTTTTGCAAGGCTGTGAATTTTGTCACTCTCTTTCCCATCTGATAAAACTCATTTTGTTCATCCTTGAAGGAATTAACCTTCAATCCAAAAACTGCCGAAGCAATTGTGTCATTAGTGAATCGGGTGAAATAGTCTTTGATATTGAAATCGATTTCTTTTTCAGTCTTTGAATTGACTTTCAAGAAATCCATTGATTCTTTAGCGACTTCATTAATAAGAACAAACATTTGACGCATTTTACTGCCAGTAAATACCGGACTTAAAGTTGAGCGCATATCTTTCCATTTGTCATTTCGCATAACAAACAAAGAATTACCAAAAAGACCACCATCTCTGTCATCGAAAACTGTTCGGTGATTAATGAAATGATCGAAGTCTTTCACGGTTATTTGCTTAACAAGTGCTGGATCACGGATAACATAGATTGGAGTGCGTTGGTCAAAGATGCCAAAAACACTGAAATTAAAAATTTAGTTTTGTTTTATTTTCCATAAAATTTTGCAGTGCTATAAAATTAATGCCACCTAGTTTAAAATAAAGAAAAAAAAGTGTTTCCAATATGTCCGTTTTGTTCAAGTTTCCGTTAAAAAAATGTAGATTCTAACTTTCTAACCATGTATGTAGATACCCAGTTACATAATTGAGCGCATGCTGACTAAATTGTTCCCACTTAAATATTTTAAAGTATCTAATAGCTACTTGTCTTAGTTAATGAATCATATGTTACTAAACATCACAGTAAAGCTTAAAAGATCTACTTTCATGTAATGACACAAAAAATATACAAAAATATACTTAAAAACAATAAAAGAAGATTGCATAAGTGCGAGTGAAAGCCAAAGTGAGACTTATGTACTCTTATTATTTTCATATCCTTACATTTTTTTTTATTTTATTCCTTTCCCTTAACTGCTGTTTTATTTGTTTTTATTTGACATTATTCATTTTATCATATTCAATTTTAGTTTGTTCTTATTTGTTTCTATTTGTTGGTGACGTTTCAATTTTGTTCACGCACCAACTAACCAATTCTCCACCACTGACTGGAAAGATTATGGGAATGTCCGGTGGCAGCATTCAGTGTTGCAAAAAATAATAATAAGTACCTCTGTTCTTCTCCACGCTCAAGACTGCTATTAAAGGATGGAATTATTCTTGTGATTTTGTACTTAATGTTGTAGTACATCTAAAAATCGTATGCAAATACTCTGGCTCATTTTGTTATCGAAAAATTTTATGCAAACGTTAATTTTTACTATATAAGCAGACTGTCATACGGGATCGATAAGAGCCCTGGTTTTTCACAAGCCCGAAGGGAACGGGATGAAACAAATGATGTAAGTGCTCATCAGACTAAAGCCCTGGGTAAACAGAACGCGATTCAGCGATTTGATCCATACATCACTGGGGAAAATAGATTACGGCGATCAAATTATGTTGGTAATTTCTCACAAAAAACGCCAGATCGTATCTGTTTGCCTAGGCCTTGAGTGTTCAGACTTAGTTAAGCACGGAGAATTTTCGGTGCTTAACTTAAGCACGGAGAAAAACTGTGTTACCGGCATGAATTCTATTTGTTTTATCGATAGTTTAAATTGAAGTTCCATGTTTTTTTCTGTGATGGCGTCGGTAGTCCCCGGAGTCATTTTTTTCGACCGACTTCATCCACATTTAAGTTAAGCGCTGATCATTCTCTTCGTTTAGCTAAGCCCGAAGGGTTTGTCCTCTACCTGTGCTAATGACTTTGTAATCGGTTAAAAGTATGCAAATTCCACTTCTCTTGGTTCAACTTAGCCCCAATTGTATGCAAACGTCAGTTTTGCTACGAGCTGTAATTGCGTTGACAAGTAAACATTTAGTGTCGTTTAATACACGCCGGTAACACAGTTTGTATTCGCTTTTAAGTTATATGCCAAGAATTCTATGCGTTAAGGTCGACATGCCGGCCCAAGTGTCACCCAATTGCCACTTTATTTTGACACAGAAAAAGTATATTTCGATACAAATGTCACCCAATTGCCATAAAATCACCTTATTTTTGGAGCAGTAAAAATTCATCAAAAATCTGTGATTTTAAGAGGTTCTTTAATCCATTGACATCGTAGCCATTCGTCAATGGAATTTGACGGTTTATGTATTGATAGATAAGGCCAAACTATATTTTCCGTAAAAAGTACAGTACAGTACTGTATTAAATTGTATTCGTTAAAATCCGAGAGATTTAATTACAGCAAAATCCAAATAGATAGAATTGAATCGGAAATAAATTCAGTGAAATGAAAATCATTTTGGTGATCGATTCTTGAAAGATTTTCTAGAAATTTGCTAACAAGACGATAGTGTTATTAGCACTTGAGTTTCGAGGTTGGACGTACTAGTATTCTTAAAAAGGCGATATCAGATTTCAAAACAGCAGGGAAAGAATCCAACTAAAATAATAAATAAAAACTACCAACAAACCAAAGCTCCCTGTGCGATCGCTTTGGAAAATCCAGAACGAATGGGTTAAAAGTGACAAAGAGAAAGCGGCGGTATTCTTCATGCTACATTTCCACCTAACGCTAATCTGAGACTTAATAAGATTTACCTTAAATCTTGTTTAAATCTCGAAGATTTACCATACAAATATATTTCGTAAATCTTGAAGATTAGAAATTAATCTTGTTAAATCTTTCTAGGACAAATACTTTTACAAATCGAACTAACCTATTCCTGTATGGTGCTGAAGGATCCATTCATGGCTGAATTCAGTTCTTCACAAAGAAAACATATTCTATCTCATTTCCTTTTCATAAGAAAAAAATGAAACGCTATTTGCACATGTAGGACATCAAGTTGAACCGATATATATCAAAATCTGACGCGCTCGAGTATTTCAAAACGGTGATTTTTTTGCATTTTCAAAAAGCTGCCACAAGCTTGCGTCATATCCCAATTGTCAGTCTTTTGAATGTAAGTATTCTTGGGTGTCACTTAACATCCCCTCTTAACATCTGACGCACTCGAGTAAGTCCTATACGGCCACCCCCACCACGCAAACCGGCAGATTAACATACATCCGTTATTAGAGAGACCCCATATACACTATCAATATCTGACGCGCTCGAATATGTCCATGTGACTGTGCAATTTATTTTCAAAATCTTGTAGTTGATTTAGATAAATTCGTATCCCAGGTACATACAACCCCGCAGTTGTATAGCATAAGTCTAAAGAGGTGCAAGTAGGTACCTGTCTCCCTGTCTGTATAAAATCAACTTCAATACTGAGCTGAGAATATTTCCAGTTCATATACATATCTAAATTCAGTTTTTTATTCTTTGCATTTGTTTTTTACGTGTGAATTCCATTTTAATTTAACGTCTAGAGACATTCCCAGATATTTTGCCTCATTTGCAGCAAATGGCACTCAAGAAGGATGGGTAATATATTTTTGTATACGATTCGTCCTCGTGGACTGATGTTTATTCATTGAGCGCTATTCGCCATACTTTTGTGCACTCATAAATAGTTTTAAGAGGATTTTGTACCTTACTTATGGCTTCGTTTATCATTTTGCCTATCATCATCAGCAAACGTGGCTACGAAAGTGTCTTTTGTTTAAGTTATATCACGTGTAAATAAAAGGTATAGAACTGGACCCAATACACTTTCTTGGGGTACCCCAGTCACTATTTCTTTGAAATTTGAATATTCATTTCCTTGTCTAACAGGAAAAAGTAAAAAAAAACTTACCTAAATAATAATATAACCCAAAATTTGCATCAAAAACGCATTTTGTTTAATGTATAGATTCGAATATTTCAAAAACGTGACGTGCATCTAAGACCGCTAGAAAAGTATATCTTGGTTCATGTTAAAGACAAAAATTCAAATTTTGTCATGCAAAGTAGTAAATTTGTGTTTTCGAGTGGAGTTTCGGAAACAGTAAAAACGCATCAGTTTTCAACTAGCGCTTGAGTCCAAATGGCACAGAAAAAAAACTTAAACGGAGATTTGTTGGATATTGTATACTTTCAATCAGACCTGTGTACTTAAGGCATAAGTACAAGTACAAGTATATTTACCTTTTACATGAAATTTTTTAAGTATCAGTAGGTACAATTCCTTGGTACTTGTACTTAAAAATTGCAATTAGTGCAACATATTCATATGACACATGTTTTTAAGGTAGTTTTAAATGCTGAATCAAATTACACCAAAATCAAGTCGATACGGCCTCCGTGGAAAAGTTATTGTCATTTTTATTACATAAAAATGACATGTGTCATATGAATAGGTATGTTGCACCAAAGTTAGTTTTTCTGTTTGATAGACCACAAAGCCATCATAACTTTTGCAACTTCCTATTGGTTCGGAGCAAATTCCAGCTAAAAGCAGCATTTATTATATTTAAAGGAAGTTAATTCATTCTTTATGAGGAAGCATTTTAACATAGTATTTCTGCTGCTATTAAGTCATACCCCGGAGGTTTATTAGCATTTGTGCTATGTTTCCACCAAAGGTTTATGTCAGTTCAGATTTAATAAATCTATTTGGTGTTTCCACCGCACAAAAAGATTTTAAAAGATTAACTTTGACAGCACCTTTGAAAATGCAAATAGTGTTTCATTTTTTCTCATGAAGAGCATGTAATTAACCTACTCTTATAACATTGATATCGCCCTTATTCAGGAGCCCTGGATCAACAGCGGCAGGATCTGCGGACTCAGCTCCAAAGATGTAAACCTGTTTTTTAATAAAGGGCCTACAGAAGGTAACTATCGGACATGTATAGTGGCGAAAAAAATTATAAATCTTTTCCTCTTATCTTCCCATAGTAGTGCAGACATGACGACGGTGAAGTGCGACAGAAAAGGGGCCCCGCCCCTGATCCTAGCCTCCATCTACATGCCAGGTGATTCACCGGGGCCACCGCCGTCAGCAGCCCTTGATGATCTCGTCAAAACAACAGGTAAGAATGGTTGGGACCTCCTGGTTTGTTGCGACGCTAATGCTCATCATCTACAATGGGGGAGCACCGACACAAATAAAAGAGGTGAGTCACTATTTGAATTTATTATTAAAGAAAATTTATTGATTTTAAATAAGGGTAACGAACCAACCTTTGTTACCAGAAACAGAAGAGAAGTGCTCGACGTGACGCTTTCCAGTAACTCAGACTCAATAAAGGTCAGTGACTGGAAGGTATCAAGTAATGTTTCATTCTCAGATCATAGAATGATAACATTCCAAATAGAGCACAAAATTGAAAACTTAAAACCCTATAGAAACCCCAGGAAAACAAACTGGGATGCCTTCAACACTAGATTGGCCACATCTTTGGGTCACTATGAACATTTACCATTGACAACCTGCTCTGACATTGACAAACATGTAAATGAACTAACGTTAGCCATAAACAATGCTTACGAAAGTTCCTGCCCCATTACCAAAAGTAAAGGCAGGCTCAACCCCGTATGGTGGTCCAAAGAGCTGTCTATACTTAGGAAAAACTCAAGGAGGCTTTTCAATAGAGCAAAATACAGCAACGAACCTGCTGATTGGGACATCTTTAAGGTCAGTAAAAATCTGTACAAAAACCGAACGACCTATGCAAAAAGAGCAGCCTGGCAAAAATTTTGTTCAGACATTGAGTCTACAAATGAAGCTGCTAGGCTCAGGAAAGTCATGTCTAAGGTACCCTCTCCCCCGGAATTTCTAAAAAGACCGGATAATACCTGGACAGACTCCTGCTCTGAGACTTTAGAGTCACTTATAAGCACTCACTTCCCAGGGTGTACTATCAGTACATCTCCTGTGGACAGAGGGCCCAACATAAGTGAAATCTATGATATAGGCAAACAAATCGTAGATAGTAGGAAGGTGGCTTGGGCCATTGACTCCTTCTCGGCATACAAATCTGCAGGGCCTGATGGAATCATTCCAATTATGCTCCAAAGCTCTAAAGATACAATTGTTCCAATTCTAGTGGATATTTATATAGGCTGTCTTAACATCACCTATATTCCCGCTGGATGGAGAGAAGTCAATGTCATCTTCATCCCGAAAGCTGGCAAGCCCACCCATACCGAACCGAAGGACTTCAGGCCTATCAGCCTTTCCTCCTTTCTCCTGAAGACCTTAGAAAGATTAATTGACACTCATATTCGCCTAAAACTGAATGGTGGTGTGCTCTCACAGGCCCAACATGCGTACTTGAAGGGCAAATCTGTTGAGACAGCACTTCATGAAGTGGTTGGTACGATTGAGAAGTCGATACACTTCAAGGAATTCACTTTAGCAGCATTCCTTGACATAGAAGGGGCCTTCAATAATGTTGATAACGGTGCAATTCGACAAGCCCTAAACTCCGTCAGCATCGATCCATCATTGATAAACTGGATTGATTTCATGCTTCAAACGAGACTCATTAATGCAGAAATGGGTGACAGCAAGATAAGAGTTAGGACAAGTAGGGGCACTCCACAGGGTGGAGTACTTTCTCCTTTGCTTTGGCTCCTTGTCGTCAACCAGATCTTAGTTAAACTAAATCTGGGCGGCATCAAGGTAGTTGCATATGCCGATGACATTGTGTTATTGGCCTCTGGAAAATTTGTTCCCACTCTGAGCGAGCTCCTACAAACGTCCCTGGACAAGCTCAAAAATTGGGCCAGTAGTTGTGGCCTCAATGTTAACCCACTGAAGACAGAACTGGTGCTGTTTACAAGGAAACGTAATATTCCAAACATAAACCCGCCAACCATTAACGGAACACCGTTACAGGTTTCGGGTACTGCCAAATATCTTGGCGTTGTTCTCGATCGTAAACTAAACTGGAAAGAAAATATTAAAGAAAGAGAAAGAAAAGCCTCAATAGCTTTCTACACTTGCAGCAGAATTTTTGGTAAAAGATGGGGTCCCAGCCCCAGAACCATTCATTGGATGTACACAGCCATTATAAGGCCAATTCTAACGTACGCATGCATGGTCTGGTGGCCAGCCTTAGATAAGGAAACCAATCTAAAAACCATGACTAAAATTCAAAGACTAGCGTGTATTGGTACAACCAGTGCTATCAGGACCACACCAACGGCTGCCCTTGAAACTTTCCTTTCACTTGCCCCACTCGATCTGTTCACGAAAGAGTTGGCGGCCAAAAGTGCTTTAAGACTTCACCAATGTAAAAATTGGAAAAAGGGCCTCTACGGTCACAGAACTATAATGAATTTTACAGACATAGACATTCAAACAGACTACGTTTCACCGCACATAGATTTCAACCCAGTAACCATAACAGATATTCCAACCAGGGAACTCTGGAATGAAAACAGGGTCATAAATGAAAATCATGTTTCGGTCTTTACTGACGGTTCCAAAACCTCGGAGGGGGTTGGGTCAGGCATCTACTCAGATAACCCATCCATAAATAGATCGTTGAGGCTTCCAAACTTTTGCAGTGTATTCCAAGCGGAAGTACTGGCAGTTTGCGAAGCGGCGAAACATCTTGCCTCATGTGAATTAGTAAACAACAATATTGATATTTTCATAGACAGCCAGGCGGCAATTAAAGCCATTTGCTCAATCACCACAAAGTCCAAACTGGTCGACCGTTGCCGGAACGAGCTAAGAGTACTCAATGCAACGAACACAGTAACCCTAAGATGGGTTCCAGGACATAGGGATATTCACGGGAACGAAATGGCGGATGAACTGGCCAAAAGCGGTTCATCTCTTGATCCGAGCCAAATCGAAGCCTCTGTGCTCATGCCACTGGAGCAAGAAAAAAGTAGAATACACCAGAGTTTCTTAGAGGCTGCAAATGTCAGATGGTCATCCATCGACACTTGTCGGGTTTCTAGGAATCTATGGCCAAATATTTCAAAGAAAAAAACTGATTACTTACTCAAGCTAAGCAGGCCTCAATTATCTCTCATGGTTGGTGTCCTTACGGGCCACAACTCAATGGGAACCCACTTGAACAGAATGGGCATCAGCTCATCGGACTTATGTAGAGGGTGTCATGATGAAGAGGCAGAGGAGGGCTCCCCTCACTTCCTTTGCGAATGCCCCAGCCTAGCTAGAACCAGAAAAGAGGCCCTTGGAGAATATTTCTTCGACGAACTGGGCGACATCTCTGTCTTGCCACTAAAGAACATTCTGAAATTCATTCAGAACTCAGGATGGTTCAAGGAGGCCCCTAACACCTAAAACTTCCTATTAACTCCCTCCCTATCCCTCCTCACTAACCACCTATACCCCGGGGAGCGCAATGGATCCTACGAGATCCGAGTGAGATGGTGCGGCTTGCCGTATTATCACCCCTTCCAACCTAACCTAACCTAACCTAACCTACTCTTTCTTAATGTGACGCGCTCGGGTATTTCGAGCTATCGATTTATTTTTACTAATCTGATACCCTGCCCTAGGCTCCCAGCCTTACATAGAGGACTGATATATGGTTGAGTACTCAGCAGGGTGCAAGGTACCCCCCTTTTACTTATCTGACGCGCTCGAGTAAATCCCAAAATCCCCTAGTGGGCTCCCCTACTATACAAAAAACATTTGTTTCATAAGTAATGGTACGAAAATATAAAGGTATCCAATAAAAAATATGTATTAAAAAAACAAATACATATATGTACATACTTCAATAAATGAAATACATTCAAAATCATTATCATTTATCTCATTTTATCGAATTTTATTTTCTGCATTCTTATAAGAAATCAACATGATAAGCGCAATTGTTTTTAAATGACACTTTCAATTATTTCCTTAGCCTAAGCCCAGCACTTGATTGATATACTGATTATTGATATCTACGTTATTAAGTCACATCAGCATACAATCAAATTAAAAAAAAAATATTTATTTATTAAAAAATATTAAACAAACAAATAATCACAAGCGCATAATTTCAAACCTAATTATAGGTTTATAAAAACATTTGACTTTATTTGCATTCAAATGGCAAATAAAAAATTAATAAAATCGCATGTAAATACCTTCATATATACCTACATACACATTACATACATACATAAGTATAAATGTGGTTATTTTATAAAAATTGATGCAATCGCTATATAAACAATTGAAGTTTCCGCAAACTCAAATAACAACAAAACAAATAACAAATAATTCAAATTAATAATGTAGAGATGCCTTTCGAAACAATGATGTTATTTGTCTACGTCTGATAGACACACCTCCCAAAAAGCTTTTTTCAATCAAATTACATACATACATACCTTTACCATACGGTTTACATTTTAATATCAATTAATGTGATAATTCTCACAATGTTTGTCAACAAAATGATTTTTCATTTAATTATACAAGAACAAAAAAAAAAACAATTATATATTTAAATTTGAAATGCACTTTGACCTTAAAACCTCATGTATAGATGTATAGCTTAAAATATAATTAAACTGGTTATTCAATATTGAAAATATCATCAGAAGAGCATGAACTCTCTCTCTTTTCCTCGTTCATATAAATGGGTAGTTAGCTAAGTACCTAGATTTGTAATTATTAGAAACCACTATACCGAAACGATCATACAGACTACCCCGAAGTAATGGCCTGGCTAGGTAGAATATATGTAAATGCAACTTAGCCACAATTTGAACTTGTATTCGATTATATGTACCCTTGAACCCATGGTAAATGAAAAGGGATAGAAGACTTCCCAAAATGATGGAATAGAAAATAATTCGAGCTTGAAATAAGTAGATCTGATCTACACTTAAATAAGCCAATCTTCAAAGAAAGATGCTTAGCAGCAGGCAGCAGGAAAACGCAAAAAACTACGAAAAGAAAGAATAGCGTTTACCAAAGACGACCTTGCAAGATGCAACCTGAAGACCTTGGTTCCCATAAAGTTATACCACGGTGACTATAGTGAAATCAGAAGCCACAAACAAATTAATGAGGCAAAGATAAGAAGAGATATGACAGAGATCCGAGGGGGAGTTCGGAAAGTTGTTATAAAGGAGGGGGGGTGCTTTCGTTTTAAGCATTTTCACCAAATGTCTGGTGATTGATTCCCGTGTTTCTGTCACCAACAAATTAAGCAAAAATATATTTTCGAAAGAGTTCCTAGTTCCTACTGCCTTTTGAGAGGAAGTACCAAATCATTCAAGACAGTCTCTTGTCATGAAAAATTGCTTCTCACCTTAGGCGTTCGGACTCGGCAAACAAATATTATAAGTCCACTCCAAAAATCTGAAAAGCAGTGTACGGGTGCCTGTCTGGTTGACTTGGAGAAGGCCTTCGACACCGTATGGCTAGAGGGTCCTTACCTAAAGCTTACCAAACTCGGCATTAGTAAACCGCTATTTATATGCTTTATGATATGCTCAATGGTAGAAAGTTTTTTGTCAAGAGTGGCAATGTAACTTCTGCCACAGCCTTTAATAATAAAAATGGTCTTCAGCAGGGAGCGGTCAACTCGCCGATTCTATTCAGCATTTACACCAGCGATATGATAAGTAGTCTAACTAGGGCAATTCCGTATGCCCACGATCTAATTGCGTACAGAACAGCTCCAAAAGTCAAGGTCAAGGTCAGGATTCTCTTGCAGCGTGACTTTGAAAAGATTCAGGGGTGGAAAAGAATAAGGTGATTTGTGATAGTTGATAGTCACATTTCCATAGCTTTGCTATTGTGTTGTGACTATCAACTATCACATATCACCTTAGCCGATTCCACCCCAGCAATATTGCGATGATTGGAAGTTGAAAATC
Organism: Dasysyrphus tricinctus; assembly: GCA_963921185.1. Lineage (NCBI taxonomy): Eukaryota > Metazoa > Arthropoda > Insecta > Diptera > Syrphidae > Dasysyrphus > Dasysyrphus tricinctus. Next base: position 19,838,754 of record OY992530.1, on the reverse strand, counting down.
AACTTTCAGAAATCAGAAACTATCTTGTTTAGGACTCCATTGCATAGAGCTACAAGGGATACGAGAAAGAACTGGCGTAAGCTGGTGATCGTAGGGCCAAATGGACACCCACTGGCGAGTAAAAGTGTAGTGAAGTACCTTGGCATCTGGATGGATCAGTATTTGTATTTCGATAGACATATAAATGCTGCTCTGTCCAGGGCTAGGGGAGCTTTTGCCCTGACGAAACGGTTGTTTTATAGCAGCAGGGTGAAGGTGATTTGCTACATGGCCCTCATCCGGCCGATGATTGCCTATGGGTGCCCGGTTTGGTTCAACGTTGCCCCATCTCAAATGGAAAAGATTCAGGTGTTTGAGAGGCAGTGTCTAAGACGCTGTCTTGGATTACACAGACAGAACACCAGAGTCGGAGTACAAACATTAATATTCCAACCTGGTTCTATACAACGGCACCAACATAAACAGGATAGATAATTTCTTGCTGAAGCTTATTCGGGGTCACACTGCAAGAGCAATGCCCTCGAACAAAAGCTTGATTTTTGGGCCTTATTACCCTAAGAACGATTACTACGAGAGTGTGCGTCTAAGCGGCTTTATTCCGCCCGATGCATTCCTCTATTTAGACAGTCGAGGGCTGATAGAGGATAGAGCGGCGGTTCCGCTAATCTACCACGTGCGTCGGCCGTAGAACTGTAGATCGGCGGCTCCTTTACAGTCGAGACGTCCTCGAACAACACGGAGCTGAGCACCTTCGGTTCAGTAGGACTGTGTTCGATCGAGACCGAAGAGATAGGGTAAGGCAGGAGAACCAGTACTGGTGGTTGAAACCTGAACACGAAGTTCCTTCGGATATTTAAAAGTTGACATCATTTTTCTATGCCATGGCCGACTTACATAGGTTTAGGTATTAAGTTTTAAGCAGGGACAGTCAGGGTGGCACCAAACAAAAAAAAATAAACAAAAACACAAAACAAAAATTATAAAATCAACAAAATTACAAAAAAAAACAATAAAACCTTAAAATGCTTGTTGTGGCTGTTCTAGTTTGTAAGTAGTTTATAAGTAGTTTGTAAGTAGTTTTAAGTAGTTTTATAGAAATTTTAATTAGTTTTAAAAAGTTTTTATTTAATTTGTAAGTTTTATATAAAAACAAAAATAAAGATACAGATACCAAGTTTTTTTTTCAATTCTTCTTGGTGAAAAATAAAACATGAATTCTAGAATTAATATATAGTTCTTAGGCCGAAAGGCATTAGCATTAAGTTATTTGTTTAACTTAGAGCGCCCGAATGGGGCCAGTAAGTTAGTTGTAAGATATTGATAAGTTGCCTAGTTTTTATGAATTTTTGTCTAAATTTAATCTAGTTATAAGATAAATAGAAAATAAAAATTGAATACAAAAAAAAAAAAATGGGTGAGAGTTGTAAAGCAAGTCATTGTAGGCAGAGACAAGGCCCTGATGGCTCTTCGTCAGCTGTGGCGCCACTGCATTTATTTATTTTTGAACAATAAATCAGTGAAATAGCTATAACTACTGTCAATAAACTTGATCTTAGCTGACTGATGGCTGATTAAAGTTTTTGTTGTTAAATTCAAACCGTCAATACTAGCATGATTGATAGTACGAAAAGCTTTGCGACTTTTATTACGAGATATTATGTGTACATATATAAACCCTTATCAATTAGTTTCTTTATAAGTTGTTAATGTTTATTAATAGTAGGTGTTGTTGTTTTTGAGTATTTATGAATGAATTTTATGATCAAAGGAGAATGTCCATAAATAACCCAGCGTCGATTAAGATTAAACAGTGAATGCGATAGAAGGGAATAGACCTAAGATTACGTGGATTGGTGTCAAAATTAGTTCAAGAAGTGCAGGAGAATCGATAGCCCTTGTGATTACTTAGATATTTTTCTTTTTTAGCTCTGAGCAGAGCAAGGAGTAGAGCTTGAGCTATCGGAGCTAGCTCTGAGCAAAGTATGCTCAGAGCTCTCCGATATAATTTTGAAACACATCTGAGGACTGAACTGTGAAACGATTGCGATGCGTTCAAATCTCCAAAATTTAGTAATTTAATTTTAATTTTCATCTGACAGCTGGTCAACTGAACTGCACTGGTAAACTGAAATTGATGTCCTGGACGCGCCCATTTGAAATGAGTGAAAAAATAGTGAAGTTGCCTGCACTCAGTCTTTTTATTCTGATTTCATGGATCATTCTCCGAGCAAGCTCTGATTTAAAAAAGAAACACAATTTGAGCGCATGGCTGGAGTGCCATCCCCATCAGGACCATGGAGAAAAGTCATCTTTAAGTAAGTTTATTTTTTCACTGACCGACGGAAGAGTAATATCAAGATAAACTAATGAAGTTTGTGAACTGCTTGTCAAATATTCACACTATTCTATGTCAGGATTATTAACAGCATCACTGTAATATTGAATAGATAAATTAGCAAAGAGGTAAGCAATTACTGCGGGTTCAGCAGATGAGGTGTTGTTTAAAATTGAAGCTGAAGGGAAGAACATGCCAATATTTGCTGTTTGTGCCTTGCTGTTATTTGAGGGGCTCTCGAATAATAATTTTAAATTAATGCCGTATTCAATTTTGACAACCTGTGCAATAATTACTTTAGATAATCAGAGTACTGTGGCATATACTTACTTTTTACTTGCGATTATAGGTACTATAAGGCAAGTTTTGGATTCGTGCAAAAAAAAATTTGAGATAACAATCAAACATGATATTACGAGATAGAGAACACCAAAAAATTGGGTGGCACAGTTCTGTCTGTCTGTCTGTCTGTTCGTCTACAGCCTAAACGGCTCGATCGATTTTCTTCAAACTTGGTAGGTACAAAGTGGTTTTTGGTGATTCTGCCGACACGTTTTTTTTATTTTTTTTTAGAACCAAAAATAACGGTACCTGCCATAAATTTTTTTTTGGCAAATTTACATAATCGTATTTTTCTCAAAAACGGCTCGACAACTTTTCTTAAAAAAATTCAATAAATTTATTTTAGTAAAGGCTTTCTTAGGTGGAAAACCATTTTTCAAAAATGGTTATTAATGGTACCTCCCAAGGAACCATTTTTTTTAATTTTTGATTTTCTTCAAAATGGTATGTCCGATTTCAATTATTTTTTTATACAGAAGCTTCCAAAAAATGTTAATAGCTTTGTGTACCAATATTTTTGAAAAAATATTTTTTGGATTTTTAAAAAATATTTCAATTTTTTTTTTTGGAAAATCAAATATTTCGAAAGCGGCATCATAGATTTTTTTGAAAATCGATATTTAAGTTTTTTTTAGTACTCTCTAAAATATTTTTAGAAAAAATTTTACATTTATGAAAAAATAACGGTACCTTCCATACAAAAGTGAAAAAAACCGCAAAGGAAAATATTTTTTTGCTTGAGAACGACTCCTACGATTTAAATTAAACTTTTTTCATATACTAAAATTAGTACGATCTACCATCAAAAATTATAAAATTTTACACATAGCAACTATTAGTAGTGCCTGTCATAGAACGTATTTTTTTATTTTGAGTATTCTCGTTATCAGCTTAACGGATTTAAACTAATTTTTTTATATAAAAATTTCAGATAAGATTAAATAATATTGCATATCAAAATTTTCAAAAAAAAAGTTTTTGGATTTTTAAAAAAAGTTTCAAACTTTTTTTTTGAAAATTCGATATCTCAAAAACGGGTTGAGAATTTTTTTTCAAATTTTGTTTTTATATACACATAAATATATAGTTTAAATCTGCATACCAAAATTTGTTCTTAAAAATGTTTTAAGAATTTTATATATAAAAAATTAATTTAAAAAAAAACCCCTCCAACGATTTTAAAATTTTTTTTTCCCATACAATCATATTCCATCATGAATTAAGATGGCATACTTTTTTTTCACCTCAAACTGTCAAAAGAGTTGTTTTATCTAATTTAAATGTCGTTTTTCATGCTTCTCTACATTTTTCTCTCATAATTTCCATGTTTGTATATACAATTTTCTAAAACTCGCAGTGTCTTGAACATAAGAGCAAGTACGTGCGACCCAGTCGTGCATTTTATTTATAACGGATTTCACCGATTTGAATTTTTACGACTTTTGGTTGTCAAAAAAACACATTTTTATTAAAAAAAAAAAAAAGTACAAAACTTATCATAGTCAGTCCCTGGGATAACTTTTTGAAAAGGTACTTTCATATTTTCTGTTTCCATATAATTGATACCCTTCTAATTCCCATCCACATTATGTTTAATTTTAATTGAATGTGAGTTTTTCATTCATATTTTTGGGCATTCTTTTTTATTTATGTATAAGTTTTATCGAAGCATCAAAACAATAATCACATAATCATATACACTGCCCGACAACCGATTAGCGCCTCCTCTAATCTTTCAGTGTAAATGCATATAACTCGGAACTTTGAATGTGTATCGTGCTTAATCTTTTTTTTTTCATTCTCCTCTATTTGCCCTCGCTCTTAAAAATAACTTGAGTTCTGGAAATTAACCGTTATTTTGTTTTGCTTTGTTCTGTCAAATGTGACAAAAATTAATGCATATTTTTTGCGACAGCCGATCCGATTAGCACCTTACGTTTTACTATTAATTTTTGGGTGTAAGTTATCGTATTTTTCTTATTAAAGTTAAAATTAGTTTATTTTTGATCATTTTCAATTAAATTTAGTAAATATGGGAAAAGCAAAAGCGTTAAATGAGTCCGAAAAGGCCAAAATCAAGGCTTATAGTGAGTGTGGCCAATCAATCTATCAAATTTAAAAAAAAAAAATAACCGGAGCCGTAAAGTTATTTCCTCATTCTTACGCAATGAGCATAACTATGGAAAGAATATGAAGGGCCGGCCATCTTCTGTGATTACAGCAGCTGGCAAGCGAATTATTTTGAGACACGCGTCCAATTCGCACGACTCTGCAGCCAAAATTAAAGAAAAAACCGGTGTAAATGCAAGCGTGCGGACTGTGCAAAGAATTATTTCTAATGCTGAACATTTAAAACGTCTAAAAATAAAAAAAAAAGACCTCTTAACCAACTTCGAAAGACGCAACGCCTCGATTTCTGCAGAGCGCATATGACCTGGACGAAGGAGTGGCAGCGTGTAGTCTTTTCAGACGAAAAAAAAATTTAATTTGGAGGGTCCCGATGGCTATGCTTTTTACTTTCACGATCTTCGAAAGGAAGAGCATACTTTGGATAGACTGCACAGCCGTGCTGGTGGTGTCATGGTATGGGGAGCGATTACCTACTATGGCACCATAGAATTGCAATTTCTTACTCGTCGTATGAATGCCACAGCATACAATGGTGTATTAAAAAAGGCTTTCCCTGCAATCAAGGATATTTTTGGGCCCTTGGAATGGAAGTTCCAGCAGGATAACGCCCCTATCCACACCTCTAAGCTCGTAAAATCTTGGATTGAGCTTCAAAAGGTGCCCTTATTAACCTGGCCGCCATACTCGCCCGACCTCAACATTATAGAAAATGTTTGGGGATGGTTAGCACGCAAGGTATACGAGTCTGGAATGCAATATCAAACTGAATCGGAACTCATTGAAGGAATAAAAAGTGCCTGGGAGACTATTTCACTGGACTATATAAAGAAATTATATGACTCCTCACCCAACAGGATGTACGAGGTCATAGTTAACCGTGGTGGAACAACACATTACTAATTCTCTTATAATTAAGTTATAAATTTATGGAATTAAAATAAAAAATTATTTAATGGTATTCTCTGTCTATTTTCTTTTCTTATTCGGCATTTTCAAGTGGGAGTTCTAATCAAATGTCCGAAAAAAAGAAGTGGATTTCTCAAATTAAATTCTTTAAAATTCTGTTAAAATGTTATTAATTGAGTTACTACGTTGAATTTAATTTCTTTTCGCGTATAATGTTATAAACTTTCATCGGCAAAAAGTTCATTTCAAACGTTTTATTTGATTGGCTGATGTTTAGCTCCAAAGACAAGATGCATGGGGGGCGCTAATCGGTTGTCGGGCAGTGTATACATATATAGCTTAAGCTGCCATATAAAGTATGGCAAAGGTTTTCAATGTATGCCAAGTTGTATTACACTATGCCATACATATATGACCAATTTATATGACAAATGGCTTCGTCAAATAGTTTTTGTTCATATATGTACATATATGACAAAGCTAAATTTGGCTATCACACTAGCTGTGAAATATGAAAAAAAAAATTATTTGACAATAATGGAAATTAATTTGTCAAAATAAATAATATAATAAATTGGTTTTAATAAATCCTTGCTGCTTGCTCTATAATTGTCACTTTTTTTCTAAACTGGAACCGAAAGATGCAAAAATAAATTCCTCCAATAACATATGTATGTATACATATGTACATACATACATATGTATGTATGTACATATGTATGTAAAAATAATATTTTTTTTGTGGTATGAAAATTATTATTATAGTCCGGCAACCGACCGTAAGATTACCTACATATGTAGGTATGTATCTCATCGCGGCCACGCATAAGTCCAAACATTTACAAGCTTTATCCGGTCGCAATTGTTAGAAAATTCACTTTTCAGGTTGCATCTTCCGCTAAATATTTATAAGCAGCTTATATAAATGGGGTATCAAATAAAAGCTATGTAAGACCGTCTTCTACACGATATTAATGGTCGGACAGACTTTTTTGGGCTGCGGCGACGAGACTGACCATTTAAAATAAAGGTCTTTTTTAAACACTGCGTTTTACATCAGGGGAAACTGAGTGAAATCATATAAAATGCCTAGGAAAGTGGCCTTAACCACTTTCTTTTCATTTTCATTAAAGGATGCACAAAATTCCTAATTTTAGAAAAGAGGTCGGACTCGTGGCAACAGCCAAAAAAAGTCTGTCCGATCACTGTTCATTACAATTTACTTATATTAGAGGTACATTCAGCGGAAAATGCAACCAGAAAAGTGCATTTTCTAACCATTGCGACCAGATAAAGCTTGTCCGATCAGCAGTTTTGTAATTGTTTGGACTTAAGCTATCGGTTGGGGTGGGTGCGAGGTTGGGTGTATGCAATGTTTCTTTTGCATTTAAAGAATCTGGATTTAAAGAAACCTTGAATTTATCCTATATATCCAACAATAATTGTAGCTGTACAATTTTGAGATTTTGAAATAGAAAAGTTTTTAAAAGCATAGCATGGATCATACTTTAAGTGATGGGTTTAAATGCCAAACCCAAAAAGCAATAAAAATGCGGTTCTTATTGATTTTCTTTCGTGGGTCTTATTGCCTTTCAGAATGGAAAATAAACCCGTGGGTGTTTTTTCCTTTTATTTTGGAAAATAACGGGCCTTATTACCGCAGATGTTATTGCACTGCACCGTATAAACTCACTTAAATCTTTTGAAATAAAGATAAAATAAATGAAGACTTCTGATTTCATTTGATCCATATTCCAAAAATAAATGATAAAATTGTTTGACAAACATGAACATATAAAATTAAACGATTTTTATATGACTATATGGCTCAAAATATATGTCAACGCCTTCGATTCGATATTACACTTTGTCAAATATATGGCTCAAAATCATGGTCATATATATGGCAACATATATATTTTTTCATATAAATATGTCTTTCACATTTATATGACCCTTTTGAGACATATTTATATGGCAAATTTGCCATATTTATATGCTAGTGTAATATCGCCTTAAATTTGCAATGATGTATTTCAATGATAGCTGAAACTAGCGCCTATATCAGTGACAATCAAGTCTGCAAATCTTAAATATAAATAACAAAACAATTTTCATAACTGATAATTCCCAGATATTTTCAACAAATTTCTTTTGATAAGGAAATATATTGACAACAAAAATGTTATCACATCATTTTGTTTAATAATAAACAAAAACAATACCAATTAAATGAAAGTACGTACATAAATGTTAATTTTAATCTTTATAGACTTATAGTCACGATAGCAAATTTTGGTATGTTAAAAAAATATCGAAATTCTTTTAATAAGATACAGATACATACATATTCTCAAACGGCATAAGCCATGCCATACTATTGTTATGCTTGCATGTTTTATATTCAATAAGCAATCTGATGTAATCTAATCGGATCTACATATTTTGTGTCTTTGTCTTCTTTAAAGTGCCTACTCCTTATCTTTATTCCAACACTTTAGATCTTTTTTTGCATTTTGTCCACTTTATCTTGGAGTTTTGGAAAGCTTTGTTTGGAATATCTTTTGTTGCATCCAATATCTAAAGAAAATATAAATGCTTAAACGCTAAAATAAAATAAGGATCGAAGGATGTCACTTTCAATTTATTTTCGTGTAAGTACAGCCTAAACCTAAGACTCTGGAATTATTACCCATGTTTTTTTGGGATTGCATATATAGTACAGTGAGAAATTCCCAATAAAACGCATCGGCAGCTGCCTATATTTTTTGTATTTCAAATATGGTACCCCTGAATAGCTGTCGCAACACAAAAATATGAATTTTATGAAAGTTAAAAGTAGAAATAAACCAAAACTATTAACAAAAACTAACTTATGTTGACGTAAAATATTGAATATGACTATATATTTTTATAATCTATGATTTAAATTGAATGTTTGTGTCCCTTTCTTCTATGTTTCCCATTTTTAGTTTCGAAAATTGATTTTCAGCTTTAAAATAGAAAAAAAGGTGTAGGGGTTTGTTGGTAGACTATGTCATTTAAGGCCACTTTACACGATTATAGAAGTCATATGAATTCTCATATGACCTGTCAGAAAAATCATACCAAATCGTCTGAACGCACTGATTGATCTCATATGACTTCTCAAAAGCAAAAAGCATATGACTTTTTTGACATTAGAACTGCAGCTACATCCATTTGAGGAATCAAATGGGATTTGTTGTTTTCAGGGAAAAAAGTGAGTTCAGAGTATTGAAAACAAAAATATTCTTACAAAAAAAATGAATTTTGAATGAAAATAACAATGGATAATTGCAAAAAAGTAATTTTGCACTCAAACAATTAATTTGTTTATGACTTTTATTTTGGATTTGACAGATAGCCATAGAGAAAATCAAATGCGAAGTAAAAACGTGTAAACATAAAAAAGGAAAACCATATGACTTGACTTAAAATGACAGCTCATTTGAGAAATCATACAGAAAATTTAATGACAGGTCATATGACTTCTATTATCGTGTAAAGTGGCCTTTAGTCTGCTATTACACGAGGACTTTTTGTCAACTTTTTTCGAAATTAAATGAGTGCGTGGTGAAATCAGATATTTTTTACTAGCCGCATTTAATTATACTCATGATCTGATCAGTGTTGCCCCCCCAACTGGTTGAAAATGTAGCGTGAGCGTGGAGGATTAATTTTACTTGAAAACGCAAAAATACGCTAACTGAATTGCATACTTAAACCTTATGAATTTTAGAAATTCTTATAAAAATAACTTATAAAATAATTCAAAATTGTTAATTTTGTAAACTATGTAACTTGAAATCACTTCAAAATTAAAAAAAAAAAACGTAATATAGATTTTTATAATTTCTTTAAAATTAGTGGCGCAAAATGACCATGAAAAGCCTATTTTATGGGCATATACGTGACACTAATTTACAAGTTTTAAACTTTTATGCAGGTCTCTAACTTTTCCTTAACTACAAACACGTGCGTTAAGATCAATATTTTTAAGAAATTAAAGTTAAACTCGCTTAAATCAATGACAGTTCCTGAGAAAAATGTGACAGATGTCATACGAGCTAGTAGATATTATACTAGAAAATTAAAATCAGGCTTTGACGATTTTAACTTTAATGAAAGTGTTTAAATATATAGTTGGTTTAACATCGTTTATTATCTAAAAAAAACGCCTATCTTTCTTAGTGTTTTTGTGGTTTTCAAATCAAATCATACTCTAATTTTTCACCCTATTTTCAATAATACTTACGTAGATATTTTTATTCCAAGCAATATCAATTTTTTTGTTTAGATTTAATATTTTCTGAAATTCTAAAATTGTAGTGTTTTGTGAATATTTTAGAATTGTACGTAGTGACTTTTTGAGAAAAAAAATGTAGTAAAAACACTACACCTGTAGTAGGGGGGCAACGCTGGATCTGATCCGGATCAGATCATGATAAATAAAACAGACAGGATCTTAGTTATATACCCGTCTCTTTTTGCCTAATGTTTGTTTATTTTGCACGTGTCTGGTTGCCTCTTTTCTTGGCACTATTGAGATACATTCACAATAGTAATTTTTGGACCATTGAAATAGATCCTGATAAAAAGCAGGATCCCATGTTGTTTTTGTAATCACCAGTGGCGTAGCTACCCAAGGGCAAACTGGGGCAGCGCCCCAGGGCCCCGAAGGCTTGGGGCCCCAGAGACTGACAGAATTAATTTTTCAAGGCGAAAATAAAAGTTTTTCTTATCTTTAAAAAAGTTGGGCTCAGTTTTTTTGGATATTAATTTAAAAGTAAAATTTCCTGCTTTAAAAATAAAAATTTTTAATAATTCCTTTTCAAAACAATAACAGTGTTTCAATTTCTTAAATATGTTATAAGCAAATATCAGCCTAAAGTAAAGATTTTGACTTGTGAATGATTTTCAGAAGCAAACTACTTAGTTGATATATTTATTGGTGAAAAATTCAATGCTATTTAGAAAAAATTTTAGAATATCGTTCTTAAAGCTCTTTTCACGTGATGAAAGATTCCATAATAACTGACATTAGAGATCATAAATGAAAATGCCGTTTTGACTTTGTTTCTGCAGTAACTGTTATACGGCCAAGATTGATAATTCTTCAGATTATTTGCAAATTATTCCATTCTTTTTATGGAGAGAAATTAATTTTATTTATATTCAACCTGATTACAGAATCCGAAGTGTTGGTATGCGTTTGCCGGTTTTATTTTAGCTACAAGCTACTGTTGACTTTTGAGGGGTACAAAAACCCGAATCCCAAAATCCCGAATTGCAAGTAAACAGAATCCCGAATGCCATAATCCCGAATGCCAAAAATCCCGAACGGCCAAAATTCTGAACGGAAAAAATCCTGAATGCCAAAATCCCGAATGGACAGAATCCCAAATGCCAAAAATCCCGATTCCATTCGAAATAAAATCTCGAATTTTAATACTTATTAGTACTATTTCAGTACTTTCAAAGAACTGCTATTTTTGGCTTGACTTCCGTTCATTTTGCGATCTCAAATGACAAGAATATTGAATGCAAAAATTTCAAACGAAGAAAAAAACACGAAATGCTTAGCACCAAAAAACAATTTTCTCAACCCATTTTGAATATAAAAATCACTGAAAGTATCTAAAGCACAAAAAAGGTCAATTTGAAGGCTAGAACCTCGAAAGTACTGTTTTAGTATTAAAAATCGGGCGCGCGGGATATTTTGGCGTTCGTCATTTTGGCATTCGGGATTTTTTTCCATTTTGGGATTTTGGCATTCGGCACCTCATACCCAACCCAACTTTAAATACTTTTTCGCTGTGTTTTCGCAAGCGTTTCGATGTAACGATATAAAAAGAAATTTTTCCGTGACATCGAAACGCTTACAGAAACAGAGTGATAATTACAATAATAGTCGGTATTTCTTGTAGACGTGTTCTTATTTCATCTAACACCAGATTATTGCGTAATGGTGGAGTGAGTTTTTTACTGTTTGAGGCAGTGGCGTAGCAAGCGCTTTAGGGGCCCCGTATCATACAGTTTTCAGTGGCCCCCATTTTGCTTACATGGGCACATCCTTAGATAAGCGTTTTTTCTGCATATCAGTACATTAGATAAGTTTAATTTAAAAGTCTAACAATCTAGGAATTTTTCATACGTAGATAGGTTAGGTAAATATGTTTTCAAACATTTTAAAACAAAAAAAAGGTTTTAAGTTTTAATCTTTGCTTTTTTTTCTGATCAAATTATTTTTCAATTAATTAATTCGATAAATTTGTGGTTCCATAGAATTTAAGTTAGTTTATGGTGGCAAATGGTTCTTTCAGTTGTGCCGTGTTGAAGCGGGAAGCGTCAAAAACATGAAAACTGGAAGCAGACTAGTAAATTTAGTCAGCAATGCTCCAGCAAGTTCTTTCACTGAATGCGCTTCACAATTTTGGATTAGGTACTAGTTTTTAAAGCAATTAATTCCTCACAGAGATCAACTGACGTGTCCATTTAATATCTATCAATAATAGCTGCTTCCTTTTTTATTTTGTCGTTTGAGAACGAAGACAGTTTACCAAGATCTAAGACTTTGAACATATTAACCGAGATCAATGGGACACTGAAATCTTTGTTTAGTTTGAGTAATTAAAATATCGAAGCAGCAATAAAACGCATTCAATTTAAAGTTCATATGACTTTGGGTCTTAAATTCTCTCATTTTCTGATAATAAGTTCTTTTTTTATATTTAAAAACAGGTGTCACTCCCCAAACTTTTGATAAATCTTTGGACTCTTTAATCAAACCAATGAATGAATTTTGGTTTCTTATGTCCTTAATTTCGTTGCCTAGTAAAATACTCGCTCTTTATAAACCATTATTCAATTCTGAATGGCTTTGGAAACAGGGTACCTACATAATTTAAAATAAGGAAGAGAAAAATGAGACTAACAAAATAAAATCAGGATCTCTAAATTGTTTAGCACATTTTTACACTGTTACTCAAAAATTCTTCGAAGGAATAATCGATATTATTAACATTAGTTATACTGATTCACCATAATGTCAATGAAAATTTTCTTCACACGTCGGGTCCTCTGAATCTCGGGGGCCCCTTATCATTGATACGGCTGATACTGTGGTAGCTACGCTACTGGTTTGAGGCTAAAATTTCTTATCGAACTTTTATTTTTTCAAAGGAAAAACTGATTTTTTTTCAGAAAATTGTACTGCTTAGAAACTGTTGAGTGAAGGCCACGAAAATATATTGATAACTCCAACGATTTTTTTTTTATTTCACTAACATCTCTGTTCTCAGCCACAATTTTTTGCTATTCGAAGAAAAAACCGCATGCTAAGCTCAAGAATTTATATTATATATATACATATAACTGATATAATTTTATATTATTCTGACGGTTTTTCTTTCTCATTTTTTTTTAATCAGAAATGAAACCATCAAGGGGTCCCATTTTCTTTTCTGCCCCAGGGCCCACGTCCATCTAGCTACGCTACTGGTAATCACGTGTTAGAAATTGATCCGGATCGGATCATGTGGATAATATAAATGCGGCTAGTATCACTAACGTTAAAAAGTTGCGAATAGCGAACTGCGAATTGCATGAGTAATTTGTTTAATTGCCATCAAAAGATGCGAACTGCCATCAAATATAAACCCAGTAAAATGGGTGCTAAAAAATGTGAAGTTAAATTAGAGCGAATTTTTCATTCGCTGCTTTGTGGAATGCGTCCTGGGCCCATTTCCGTAAGAGTGAGTTTTGTACACAAAAATTCGTGTACACATCGAATTTTGCGATTCCGCAAGAGTGAGTTTTAAGTTTTTGACAGATAACGTATGCACAATCAGTCAACTTTATTCACACTTGTGTGAATAGAATGTGTACACAAAAAATCATTCACCCTTGCTGAATTGGGCCCCTGATATTGTGCATTGCGAATTTACGTTTGACAGTTCGCAGAATATATCTTGATGGTTACCTATATAGAATAAAAATGCAAAATTTTACAATTTGCTCTAATTTAACAACCATGCGCCTATGATAGGCCCTGTTTAGACTGTGATTGGTCACTGCGCCCCATGCGGATGAGTGTATGGGTAAGATTTTATCCTCACTGATTTCAACTACAAAACCATCGTCATGACGAAGCCAAAAGTAACAATCTAAATAGGGCCAAATCACTCAACATAATTCTACTCTACGAACATAGCCTTCGGGAGTTCGAGATACAAAAATTCCTCGCGTTCCAATGTTTATTCGCTATGCTATCTAGCTATCCTAAAAATGTTGAGATAACTTGAGTTGCTGTTGCGTCAGCTGTTATCAGCTGTTTTTTAACAAGGGATTACAACAACACAAAGCTATCCGGATAACTGAGAATAGCCAGCGGAACGTGCCCATTATCAATCGTACCAATGGGCACGTTCCGATGGTTATTCTCAGTTATCCGGATAGCTTCGTGTTGTTGTAATCCCTTGTTAAAAAACAGCTGATGACCGCTGACACAACAACAACTCAAGTTATCTCAAAATTTTTGGGATAACTAGATAGCATAGCGAATAAACATTTGAACGCGAGGAATAACGAAACACAAAAATTCTATTCAGTCTAGTTAGAGACTCGAACAAACGTCAAAATTTTATCGACAGTAGGATTCTACTTTAGCTTTTATCGGCATTCGTGTAAAATTATACTGTACTACGGATAGCTTTTCCAAAAAAACACGGGTATTGTAAATACACCTGTGTAATTTAATATTAAAACCCTTATTGACGAGGTACCCGGGTACCTTTTAAATTTGCAATGTCCAATTAAACAAGTTTAATGGCTAGCTAATGTGCAAGACATTTTATGAGACCTCCTAATATTATGTTTTGTGCAAATTTTAATAGTTTGCAAGTTAGTAAATCGAATGGGAAGATCCCTGTCAACCAAAAAATTATAAACACCTTAAGCCGTGTGACGAGGTACCTCGGTACCTTTATGTATAGGAAACGTATTTGTACACAACCAAAGTTTTTTAACGTTACATTTTCACACATGTAATAGTAAACTATAGCTCGAAAAACTACCTTGGGATGCAAGATGCGATGTACGGTAGAGGGCCCTGTGAGGCTCAAATCTTTCAGCAAATTGTTTTTTTTATATTTACTATAGTTTTTGCAATACGGCCTTTCAAAGTGGCTGATAATTTTACATACTATCACCCACTTTGAAAGCCCGTATGTCAAATACTAAACAAGATCTCAATAAACTTTGTTCGTATAGAAAACCCCATCAAACACATATGACAAACATCTAGCTTTGTGTGATAGTTTTTCGAATAATGAGCGCAAACCTTGCCGAAATCCTAGCACCAATGTAACCATTTGCTAAATTATCATAATACTTTTGACTGAAAATAATAATAAAAGCAATTGCTTTATTATATTTTTAGAAACACGATTTTCACAATTTTGGAACCAAGTATATGGCATTTTATAGCGAGTTTGGCAGTTTCGGTGTTTTGAATGCTTGGATTGCCAAAGGCATTCCAATTGCTATAGTGAGTCTTCTTAGGAACATAAAAATAAACGGTTAGATCTTGTGAAGTTGGTAGAAAACACTGTGTGTCTGTATGTTTTTGGAAGAAAAAATTTGTTCTTATCATCAAAACAAGCGTTATATTCCAGTCATTCAATCCTGTTGCATAGCCTTATAAAAACCTCTGCTAAAATTATTTCTTACAAACAAACAACTAGAACTTGTAAAGACAAAAATTAACTAAAATATACTATGGTTGTACGGTAGTACCTCATTGCATAATGGTTCGAAGGTCTGGCTTCCACTCCCAGCCACTGCCGCCTAAAACATATGTAAATGTTTTGCCTCTTGCGAAGAACTGACAAATTCTCCAAGAATATACTTGCCATGAATAAGTGCTTCTCATCTAGCCGTTCGGAATCGGCAAAAAATTGTAGGTCCCCTCCATTCCTGGCAACAACATGCATACAGGAATGGTTGAGAGTTGTAAGTCACTAGGCCCTGGTTTTCCACGAGCTGTTACGCCGCCAATTTTTTTTTTTTGTCAAACTAGGTTGTTTTTGAATGCATATTTTTATTTTAAAAATTTCAAGTAATTTTAAATCTTTTTTTTTAAGTCAACATCTTAAGTAACAGTTTCTATTTTAGTCAAAGTGACTTAATATATTTTAAGGAAGTAAGAGAAACAAGACGAATGAAGTGAAATAGGAATCAAGGGTAGTATCAAAGAATATAAAGTAACCAAGAAGTATTATCTGGATCTTAAAATAAAATGCGATTCCGAAAGCTCTTTTCGAAATAATAATAAAAAGAACGAAACAAAAAATAATTAAGAGAAAAGCTCTTTCTCATACAATCTTGGCAAACACCACGGCATACCATAATATTCAATATTCGTATTATAAGGATAGTAAAAAGGAGGATACTTTTGACGGGTTCCAACATTGGAACCAGAGATGAGTATTTACTTCATATGTAGTAGATCTGCTTCATTGATCTATTTGTACGCATCTGCTACGTAGCAACTTATTTCTACTTCATTTAATTGATATCGTTTAACTCAAAAAAAATATTAACCACAATTCACAACTTTTATAATATTTAAGTGTAAAATTATATAAATTTGTGTAATTTTTTCATTTAGAGGAGATTCAAGTTGTATTTGTAAAACTTACTCTTCAAAAATCAGTAATTCTTAAACAAATAATAAGTCAATGTTAAGCTTTCGTTCTGAATATTAAGTAAAACGAAAATAAATTAGTAATATATTTGTTTTCATTATCTTTTTACGATGTCCATAAGAATAGACTAGAAGCAGTACAGCGTAATTTTATACGTTTTGCCTTGAAAGGTCTACCGTGGTCCTTATAATCTTCCTCCATACGAACACCGGATTAAGCTTCTTCAGATTCAAACTTTGGCAAAGGAGAATTAATAATGATATTGTATTTATTCATCAACTTTTAACGGGCGTTATTGATGCACCTGATTTATTATCTTGTACTAGCCTTAACTACCGTGGGGGAGGTCACAACACTCGTAGTCTAGAACTAATGCATATATCTCAACACCGTACCAATTATGGAATGCATGAGCCTTTTACCCGCATGTGCAACATTCTGAATTTGAATTCAAATATTTTTGATTTTAATATAAGTAAGAATATAGTCTCAAAGCTACATTGAAGACCAGTGTACCACGCTCTTAAATGTTTATAATTGTTATTTTTTTCAATGTCATTATATTTGTTATTTTATAATTATTGTTTTTGATTTTATTTTGTAAAGTGTATGTCTTAAGTAGTTTGTTGCTTACTAACTACTAACACTACACTAAGTGATGAGCCTGATAAGCACTTAATTTGTGTTTGGCAATTCTTTGGTCGAAAGATGTCGCTTGTACTAAGCTCTCTTCGACAAAGATCTGATAGTGTTAAAAAATCTGCTACACATTTTTCAAATCTACTTCGTTTTTTGAGCAAGTTTGTTTCACTTTCTGGGCTCAGCATTATCATCCCTGATTGGAACCCGTTAAAATTAGTATGAGATGCGACATCTTGGTAACTTTATATTCTTTGGTAGTATGAATGAATTATCATGTAATGAACATAAAAATATAAAACACAAACAGCAAGTGTTCATATGAATTTATATGAAGGTACCCTGGTACCTTATTACACGGTTTGAGGTGCTTTTTTCGTCACGCACATAAGGGCTTTAAAGCATTTTTATGAACCAATCAATATTTTACGAAAAAAATCAAACTTGTCTTCGGGGTCCTATTTCATCAGAATTTAAAATCCTTCAATGCCGGTGACAAGTAGTTTTTATTGTCATTTTTTAATTGGATTTTCTGACTGTTTCCATCCGTTTAAATACCAATCGAATATTAATACATTTTCTTGCGTAATGGCTTTTTCTATTAGTGTCAAACCTATTTGGGAACTGTAAATACAAACATAGTTTGGACTCCGTTGAGACAATAGAGGTTTCCCAAAATGATCCACTTGAGGGGCATCAGAGAGGATTGAATATGATTGTATAGGAAAAAAAAATTTAAAATTGTTGGAGCGGTTTCTTAAAAAATTAATTTTTTATATATAAAATTCTTATAACATTTTTAAGAACAAATTTTGGTATGCAAATCTAAAGTATATATTTATGTGTATATAAAAACAAAATTTGAAAAAACAATTGTCAACCCGTTTTTGAGATATCGAATTTTCAAAAAAAAAATTGAAAAATTTTTTAAAAATCCAAAAACTTTTTTTTGAAAATTTTGAGATGCAATATTATTAAATTTTATCTGAAATTTGTATATAAAAAAAATCATCTTAATCCGCTTAGCCATAAACGAGAAAATTCAAAATAAAAAAATACGTTCCATGACAGGTACTATTAATAATTGCTAAGTGTGAAATTTTATAATTTTTGATGGTAGATCGTACTATTTTTAGTATATGAAAAAAGTTTAATTAAAATCGAAGGAGTCGTTTTTAAGCAAAAAAATATTTTCCCTTGTGGTTTTTTAACTTTTGTATGGAAGGTACCGTTATTTTTTCATAAATGTAAATTTTTTTCTAAAAATATTGTTGAAAATACTGAAAAACTCTTAAATATCGAGTTTCAAAAAAATCGATCATGTCGTTTTCGAAATATTTGATTTCCAAAAAAAAAATTTGAAACATTTTTTAAAAATCCAAAAAATAATTTTTCAAAAATTTTGGTAAGCAAAACTGTTTATATTTTTTGGAAGCTTCTGTATAAAAAAAGAATTGAAATCAGTCGTATCGTTTTGAAGAAAATCAAAAATTAAAAAAATGGTTCTTTGGGAGGTACCATTAATAACCATTTTTGAAAAATGGTTTTCCATCCAAAGGAAGCCTTTACTAAAATAAATGTACTGAATTTTTTTTAAGAAAAGTTGTCGAGCCGTTTTTGAGAAAAATACGGTTATGTAAAATAGTTAAAAAAAATTGTATGGCAGGTACCGTTATTTTTGGTTCTAAAAAAAAAATGAAAAAAACGTGTGGGCATAATCACCAAAAACCACTATGTACCAAGTTTGAAGAAAATCGATCAAGCCGTTTAGGCTGTAGACGAACAGACAGACAGCAGGGGCGTAGCGAGGGGGGGGGGTGTGGGGGGGTGTACCACCCCCCACGCTTTTCAAGAGTCGGCAAATTCAGGAAGCTAGATTTAATAATTCAAGCAATTAAAAAAAAAAAATAATAAAACCAGGAATTTTACAATATTTTTCGGAAAAAGTTAAAAAAAAGTAAGTTTGTATTTTCATTATATTTAGGTTTTTTAACTTTTAAATGTACCTATGCAAATCGACATTTTTGCCGATTGCAGATTTTGGAAATATGCCGAATAATTAAAGAGTCGGCAAATCAACGAAGCTTCATTTGCAAACAATTTTTAATAAAACGAGCCTAAGCATTTTTGCCGATTGCGGATGTCGGAAATTTGCCGACTAATTCAAAAGTCGGCACATCAACGAAGCTTCATTTAAAAAAAATTTGATAAAACGAGCATTTTTACTGAGAGATTTTGCAAATATGCCTACAAATTCAAGAGTCGGCAAATCAACGAATCTTAATTTGAAAAAAATTTAATAAAACGAGCATTTTTGCTGATTGCGAATTTCGCAAATATGCCGACTAATTCAAGAGTCGGCAAATCAACGAAGCTTAATTTGAAAAAAAATCTAATAAAACGAGCATTTTTGCCGAATGCGAATTTCGCAAATATGCCGACTAATTCAAAAGTCGGCTAATCAGCGAATCTTAATTTACATTGTACATGGTTTCGAAAAAATAAAAACCGATGTAAGTTCTTTTGATAATAATACTCTGGACTGCTGAAAAAAATCTTGGATTTTGATTTTATAAGCTCGTTATATTTTTGTAAGAACGTCATGTTTAAAGTAAAAAATTTGACAGAAGATTTATAAGCTGAGTTTAATGTCATTGATGCTGTATTGTTGATTCGAATCGAAGCACATCAATATCATTTCAACGAATGAATGACGATGACGACCAAATCGATGCATTAATAAAAAGTTCATCTTCATTCGCTGAGAAATTAAAAATAAATCCAGAGAATGATTTTCTGAAACATCATAGAACACGCCGTGTACCAAGAAGAATCGATGAAAATCCAGAAACAGCTTTCGACTTCGATTTCCAAACATTTTTATCGAAAAGAATTTAGAGCGGGTTTTCAAGTTTTTACGACGTGTATAAACGATAATTAAAAACATAATTTTCCATCTTTCGAACCTTTTCAAAAAAAATTTGAAATACCAGTCGACAGAGGCAACGTCACAATATAATCAGTGGAATCTATATTGAAATTGGAAGCTCCAGAGTGTTTGCTTTATGAGTTGCAAATTCTTCTTGATTTATCCACAAATTGTATAAATTTCGAAGACATTACCAAAGTTGTGTTCAACTTGAAAATGGTAATTCCCTTAGCGCACAAACTCATTTGCTTCATTTTAACTGCTCCTGTGACATCAGCTTCTTGTGAACGATCATTTAGTAAATTAAAATTAGTCTTAAACTATTTGCGCACGACAATGGGTGATGATCGTTTGAATAATTTGATACTGCTTTATTATTCGAAAGATAAAGTGGACGAAATTATTCTTAATGAGGTCGTTGAAGAATGGTCCTTATTAAAACACCGCCGAATTAAAATCTAGATAGTCCAAAGTTAAATTTAAATATTAAATTTCCATTACAACTTATTAAGTTGCTGCAATAAAATAATAATAAATATAAATTAATAAATTTTATTATTAAAATTAATTTATTATAAATAATTAGCTATATTATTAAAAATAGTTTATTTTAAATAAATAAACTGCTGCAATATTAATGAATTAATGTATTTTATTATTATAAATGACTAAACTGCTGATGCTGATAGAATTATGCGTTACTTAAAAATTTTTATAAAGATTGTTTTATACCTATACCTAAACAAAAAAAATTGCTGCAATAATAATATAAATGTTCATGAATTTAATTCGTTGTTAAAAATAATTTTTTATTTAGATTAATCGTTGCAATAATAATATGAATTTATTTATTCCATTGTTAATAATTATTTATTATAAATAAATAAATAATTCCAAAAATAATTGATATTTTATTTTTCTACCAAATATTAGTTCCCAAGATTTTAAAATTGTTTCCTGGAAGATCATTGCTCCTAAGTTTTTTAAATCTCTTACATCAGCTGAAGGCGGTTTCATTGAAAAATCTCGCATTTCGAAATCTCAAAAGTGTATGCGGCGAAGTGAAGATTTGAGCTAAAATGAATCAGCCCTATCAGGAGTTTCGCCCGAATGTCATTCCACTCGGAAAAAAGTCCCTTTTTTCTTTTCCCTTATTTTGAGTTTCACCCGAAAAATGCTAAATCTATACAGTCAGCTAATTTTTAAAATAAGTCGGCAAATTCCTAAAATAAGTCGGCATTTTAATGAAAGTCACCCCCCCACGGCTCGAACCCTCGCTACGCCACTGACAGACAGACAGACAGAATTGTGCCACCCACTTTTTTGGTGTTCTCTATCATCGTAATATCATGTTTGATTGTTATCTCAAAATTTTTTTTTTGCACGAATCCAAAACTTTGCCTTATAGTACCTATAATCGCAAGTAAAAAGTAAGTATAGAGAAATTAGCTAAAAACTGATTTTCAGCCGCTTTTACTTTTACACCTTTAAAACAACAAATCACGATATGAACAGGCTTGTCTTTGGTCCAGGCGTCCAGGCTTATTTTATCCCATTTATCTTACTTATGGAGGTATAAAGTTATTTCTTCTTAACTTGTACATACAAAAACAAAAATTAAAAAAATAATAATCACCAGAAGCAATATGGGTAAGCTACATGCCTATCGTCGTTGCCTACAAGATCCTATCCAACGTACCATGTGAGCGTCTTAAAGCTTTTTGCAACACTATGATCGGCACGTACCAGTGTGGCTTCAGGCCAGGCAGATCAACGATAAACCAAATCTTCACATTGAGGAAAATCCTGGAAAAGACCAACGAATTTCATGTCGAGACCCACCACCTATATTGACTTCAAAGCCGCATATGATAGCATAAATCGCAAAGAGCTTCTATTGGCGATGTCGGAACTCGGGATCCCGAAAAAACTGATCCAGCTATGCCACATGACGTTACAAAATACGCGGTGCAACGTGCAATTGGGTACAGGGCTCAGACAAGGAGATGCGCTATCATGTGTTTTCTTCAATAGTCCTGGAGCAGATAGTGCGCAAGAGTGGTGTTAACATGGAAGGCACTATCTTCAACAGGTCTTCTCAACTGCTTATGGCTATGCGGACGACATCGACATCATCGGCTGCTCCAAGAGAGCTGTACTTGAAGCATTCACAGCTATTGATGAACAGGCGAAACGCGTTGGTCTTGAAGTGAATGAGGACAAAACAATGTATATGCTATCAACAAACAAATCCTCATCTGCCCATATCGCCTAGGACAAAACGTCACTGATGGTAGCTGTAATTTCGAGGTAATCAAGGAGAGTTCACCTACCTCGGAACAAACATCAATTCCACGAACGATACCTTAGTGGAAAGCCGACGAAGAATTACCCTAGCGAACCGCTGCTATTTCGGTTTGGCCAAGCAAATGGGCTCAAAACTCTTTTCCCGAAAAACAAAGTGCACGCTATACAAAACGCTAATTTTACCAGTTCTACTCTACGGCACCGAGTGTTGGACGCGATAAGTAAAAAAGGGGAATTGATTCTGGGCTCTTTCGAGAAAAAAATTCTTCGGCGGATATTTGGTCCTATATGCGAAGAGGGCGATTGGAGGAGAAGGTTCAATCGTGAACTGTACGAGCTGTACCAAGATGTGGATGTAGTCCAAAGAGCCAAAACACGTCGACTACACTGGCTCGGCCACATCGAGCGAATGGACAACAACGCTCCAGCCAAGAAAATCTTCGAATCCCAGCCCCCAGGTTCGAGACGACCAGGAAGACCGAACCTCCGCTATAGGGACCAGGCGGTCACAGACGCAAGAGCGCTTGGTCTCGACGACTGGAGGGAGCGTGCGAGGGACCGCAACCGATGGAAGACCGCAATATCTCAGGTAGAGACCCTTCATGGATCGGGAGCCGGATAAGTAAATAAGTAAGTACATGCCTATCGTCGGCTCCACATTTTTTTATCATTAAATCCACTTCAAAAATTCCTAAATAATACAAAAATCTATGAAATTTTTTCGATTTCACTGAATTTAGCAAAAACGATTGTAGAAAAATATTTAATGTAAATGTAGTTTTGGTTTTATGCAAAAACTGCGCACTTTTTTTAAAATAATTTTGTGTTAAAAATGCAAAATAGGAGTTAGCTGCTTCTAACTCAAAGTACATGATATGCCTACATCTTCACAAAATAATGCTTAGAACAAAATTTTAACTTTCAAACCTAGAATCGTTATTAATTTTTACCATTTTTCATACATAAGGTTCTTAGCCTACCTATGAATAATGGAAAAATTGAACTGAATTTATTAAGTGGGTGTTAATGTACAAAAATGTTAGACACTCTTATTGCTTATCAAAAATAATAATAATAATAATTGTCAACTTGTAAATGTCAATAAAATATCTTTTAATTAAAAAAAAAAACATTCCATCGATAGTTCTGGGATTTATTGTTGAAATTCCATGTTCTATTACCTACGCTTGAATAAAAACTCACCCTCTATTATGCGTTTTATATATACATCATTTTATAGATAATAGAAACAAAATTTACATACATAGGGAAATAAACATGCAAGCCATATCAATTAAATAATGAATAACAAGATCAGTGCTTGTATCACTTATTAAGAGAATCAAATGTGTGTTATGAATTTATAAACTGGTTTAGCTTATGTCATACATTATGCACTAAAAACAAATAAGTTAAAATTAAATGAAAATATCACGCAATAAATTAAAGCCACTAAAGCCACTGACAATCAAACACAAAAACCACTTAAACATTTCTTTTTGAATAAGAAAACTCACCTTGTTTTAAATTGCTTATAAAGCTTATTCACATTATCATACATAGAACTTCTCCGCAAAACAATATCCTTTTGACTTCCAAATAATGGAAATGGTTTGTCATAAGGAATACCTTTCTTTTCAAAGAAATCAAAATTTGCAGTTGACCATTTGTAAAAGATAAACAGGGCCAAGCCCAATAGAATTATGGACTCAACAATCATCATATAAGACAAACAGTTAAGCAAACAAATTAAAAAAACCACACAAATAACTGTTTCTTTATTGTTTTGATCACTAAACCACCTCGGAGAATTATTAAATTCAAACTGAATTTTGAAGACACATTTCTAGTCTAGCAGAAAATAAACTGAATCTAATGAACTGAAGCTTTTTATATTTTAGATGTGAAGTAGGTACTCATAATGAAAAGCTTATCGGACCTCAGTGTGGCCATTAGACTTATAGAACAAAACAAAAAACAGCTTTATCGAAAGATAAAGATTCAAATTTATTAAAATTGAAATATGGGTTACGGGTATTATTTTCATCATTTTGGAGCATGACGAGGCATAACTATAATTTTTTATTTTGTTGCATTGTGTAATTGATTTTTATTTTTGAAATTTATTCCCTATATACCAAGGATGAAATTTAGCTTGGGAGTCATTTTTTTAGTCCTGTCGCCTGGACGCCATTTTAAAAAGTGGCGCCCAATCTGTGTAAAATGATAAAAGAAAAAAACTCGTAAATTACTTGGAAAAGGTCCTTCGGTTCAGATGTCAGTGCTGCCACTTTTCGGGAACATACTTTTTTATGTAATAACGTGGGACTCTCTCCTTTTTTTGTAATGTTTAATCAAAGGGCACGGTAGTGCCCAGCCAACTTCGCGGCACTACACCCTTTTTACAGGAACAAACTCAGGCGATTTTCAACCCCCCTCTAACTTCAGTACCAATAAAGTCAGAAGCTTCAAATTCGGAGTAATTGCTGAACTGATTAAACACAGGTCGCTCACCAAATTTCAACTCTTTAGCATTAGTAGTTCCCGCGATATAGGACTTCAAAAATCGCAAAAACCGTAACTGACTGACTCACTGACAGAACATCAAAATTATGGAGCACTTCTAGACATCGTAGAAACTTGAAATTTCGCACAACTGTAGGTCTTGTGGTACACACAAAGGAAAAAATCGAAAATCTGCAGTTTTCTTAAAAATTCTTATAAATTATATGGAGCACTTCCGATTGTTGTAGAACGATGAAAATTGGTAGGTCGGTAGGACTTGAAGTACTTAGAAAGGAAAATAATCGCAAATTTGGAATTGTCAGTTCAGGGGGGGGGATGCCATCCACCCACTTTATCAGAATTGCTATTATTTGTATGGAGAACTTTCGGTTGTCGCAGAATTATGAAACTTTTTAGAGCGGTAGGGCTTGACTTTCACCTGGAAAAATAAATCCTTGCAAAAAGGAGTGAAATCACAACAAAAACATAAATGTTAAAAAAGGAGCCAAGTTCTTATGTGTACAAGAAATCTGTGCGTAAAAAGTCAGCCAAAAAAAGTAATGAGATCTAAAATATATGCCAAGTTTTAAGTTCATGAAGTTTAATATCAAATATCTTAAGTAGAGTAATATCGAAACAATTCCAAATCATGACAGAAATTTGGTAATTAATGATTACTGATTAAAATTTGGTGGATTTACTTGGCAAGTTTTCTCTTAAATACTTACTAAATCACAAATTGAAAATGTATGAAAACTTGACCAGTGAACCCACCAAATTTTAATCAGTAATCATTGATTACCAAATTTCTGTCATGATTTGGAATTGTTTCAATATTACTCTACTTAAGATATTTGATATTAAACTTCATGAACTTAAAACTGGGCATATATTTTAGATCGTGTTTTAAAAATTTAAAATATTGACCAAAAAGTAGAAGTACCACCTATTGATATGAAAAAGTATGTTCCTGAAGAGTGGCAACATTGACATTTTAACTAAAGTTAAGCTATCAATTATTATTTCCCAATACGCGTTTGGCATCTGGAGGCATTTCTGCATTTTGTTCATGTTAAAAATGTTAAAAATTATCAAAAAAGTGGAAGTCCCCAGACTTTGACATACAAAAAGTACGTTCCCGAAAAGTGGCAACACTGAAGATTTTTGAAGATTTTTAAATCAATCATTATTTTAACCATGGAAAATTGCCAAGAAATTTAAGAGCTCATTTTTGTTTTGCCATTTTAAACAGATTGGGCGCGATTTTTGAAAATGGCATTCGAAAGTGACAGGATTATAGCAATGACTCCCGAGCTCCCAAGCTATATATCAACCCTAGCATGATGACAAAAATAAATTAAAAACATACAAATAAGACCCCTCTCCCATACAAATAGGACAGGGATTTCGGTTTTCTGACTGGAGTAAAGATTGGGCGCCATTTTGCAAAACGGCATCCAATTGACAGGATTACAAAAATGACTCCAAAGCTAAATTTCATCCTAAGTGTGAAAGGAATGAAAAAAAATTCCCTCGAAAAACAGCGCGGGATTCGGTTTCCTGACCGAAATATATAGCGAGAGCCGTTGACAATCGTTTGATTGAGCAATTGCTCTTACGCCTAGTTGGTCAGCAAATGCCAAAACGATTGAATTACTGCAAATTATAATTATTCAAAAATCAAAACTTCTCAGGCTACATATATTGTTATTCTTTTTTCCAAATTCTGTTCTGTCAAAATACAGGGTGATCTTGAATAAAGCAATTAAATCTTCCCAGTCTAAAGGCTTATTTATCCCAAAGAAGTGAAGGAACTGTGCCTAATCTGCCTACTTATAAGGATCTTCAGGTTAAAACGGTAAGAATTTTTACTGCAGCGAATCCAAGGCACAAACACTGAGCACACAAGTGTTGACTTGCATTCCATCGGACATCATGTGCAAGAGGATGCCCTATCAAAAGTTAAAATTCTATTGGGTCTATTCCCAAAACTGACAGTTATTACTATTTTGTCACCAATTTTAACTAAATTCCTGTTACACACTTAAAAAATTGGGTATCTTAAGGCAGAAGAGAGCAGCGCTCACGAGAAATAAAGCACATCCCCTTCCTGAGATATACAACCCAAGAACTTTCTTTGGACAAAACTTATTTGGTGTGTCGAATTCGAGGGTGGCATATGTCAAATGTCGTAGATACATCAAAAAGAAATATCATTGCCAAAAGCTGCCACCCTCTATACTTTTTTGAAAATTTTCTTCACTCTAACATAATTTTATCAAAATCTGACAGATAGACAATTTTTTCCCAAAATCTCTGGAATAAAATGTTGGTCTTATTTTTTTTTGTTTAGTTTTGTTATTGTAAACGAGTATTGACATTCTCCTTTGCTGTTATTGACAAAAAAAACGTTATAAGAAACCTTATCTCCTGCTACAGAAATCTTTATTTATTTGTGTTTCAATTAAAAGTTTAATCCAAATCCATAAAAAAAAACAAAAAACATACTTATGTAGTAATAGACCTAAGTAATAATAAAAAACATCATCGATCGGTGCAAAGTGCATGAAATCATGTCAAAATAAGAAAAAAAATATTCAAATCATTCAACCTTTCAGTCACTTTAGCTTAGTCATTGTGGTATAATCTCAATGGTTAAAGCTGTTATTGATATCAGTTGGATGAATATATTATGTTCTTGTAGATAACCAGGGGCGGATCGATACCTTCCTATACTAATTAAAACTACCTATAGATAATTTTTTTTATAATTTGTTTGTTGGGCATCAATTTGTTCAAATACAAACTTTGATTTCATGTGATTTAAATTTAGGACCGCAATAAATATAAGCGCATCATTCATTACAGTTTGATTCATCGGAGCCCAGTGAAATAGCTAGTTGCATTCCTCCCTTGAAACAATTTAACCGTTATACTCGCGCTTCCAAGAGTGCCCATCTGTTTACCCTTGAGTAATTTTGGGCTTACTGTAAAGATCAGAGATTGTTTCTTCAGCCGGCACGAGTACGATAACTTGGGCGCCGAAAATTGAAAACGGATTTTTATAGAGGGGTTTTTTACTCTCGGAGGCGGGGGTCTATCTCACCCCGTTTAGGAGGTAGGGGTGATTTTCGAAAAAAACGACTTAAATGGATAAGTAAAACATTAAAAAACAACGGCAATACTTAAAATGCAAAACAATAACGCCAGAAATCTGTTCTTTAATCCTACATTTAAATTATATTATTTGTGTCAATAGTTTTCAAAAAATTTGCATTCAAACTCAAAATTTTGATAAAAAAAAACGCAAAAAAAATGTTTGGATCAATTTTTCTCAAAATTGTGAAATGGAAAACTAAATTTTCTTTTTATTATCAATGCTTGTATTAATTCTAAATCAAACACAAAAGTAAGAAAGCTTTTATGTCTTCTTGCTTTTTTTAAATAACTCAATTGGTCCCTTTTTATTATGTGTGCCCGATTGCTTGTAGTTTCTTACAAATTTTCATAAAACAACTATTTTGTGGAACTTAGAAGAAATTTCAATTTTCCGAACAGTTTAAATATTTATTTTTTATTTGCATTTTCATAAAAATGCAATGAACTATTAAATTTTCAAAAGCAAAATTTGGGCTGATGTTTTCTGTGGCTTTTCGAGAAAATCATTTTTTTTCTACCCTACCCTAGTTATTGAGCAAAACTTTAAAAAAAAAATGGGCGTGTCAGTAGGCGAAAACTGTTTATAATTTTCTATACTATTTTTTATCACGTCTGTTAATTTCATCAAAATCGGATGTGTCGTCTAGAATTAACCGAGCTAAGACTACTACAAAAGAAATTAGACTGTCAAAAACTCTCAAAAAGTTGGCGTGGCAAAAAAACTTTGAATTTACAAATTACCTGAAAGAGCATTATCTCATAAACTATTCAAGAAAACAAGCCATTCTTTGTTTTATTTTGGGAAATTCTTTATAAAAAAAAATATAGATTGTGTGGCGCAACAGCTCGTAGAGAACCAGGGCCTAGTGACTTACAACTCACAAACATTCCTGTGTGCGTGTTGTTTGCAGAAATGGAGGGGACCTACAGTTTTTTGCCAATTCCGAACGGCTAGATGAGAAGCAATTATTCATGACAAGTATACTCTTGGAGAATTTGTCATTTCCTCGCAAGAGGCAGAACCTCGGATAAAACATTTCTGTTCTTAGGTGGCACGGCAAATTCTTTAGTTGGGTTCTAAGTGGGATTGTCACTAGGTGGTAATTTATTTAAATGATTATTAAGTTTGTAACATTTTATCATTCATCATTATCATTTCCTTGAAATCGGTGGAGTGGTTCAGTTTTCATCGAAGATTGACACCATCTACATACAACCGAAACCACTGTGGCGTGTGGCCTATATAGATTTTTTTTAGCGGCAACACTGTTTGACACAAGGTCGTGTAGTATCTATAGCAAGAATGGATGGAAGCGTAATTTTAATCCATTTGGCAACTCTGCATCTGATTTGACTGAATCGAATTGGACTTTATCTAACCATTTTTTCTGTCAATGGCTTGCAAAGTCTAGCCCGTTAGTTGTTTGCCGTGACCTACGCTTATACAGTCTGTTAATAATTGAAAATAGGTATATTTTGCAATTTAGTCATAGAGGGCTGTTGTGATTTGTTTGTATTCATTATAAATAGATATTAGATACTGGAACAAGTTTATTAGATCATGTGTACCTACATTTATGTTGATCATGAGCATAACTCATGGTTATGGCATCTGCTATATAAAATCTTCCAATCATTTATACTTCGCATCACTCACAATTCACAAACAAAGCTTTAAGAGCATTATCAATTTGGTTGTGATGTGATGCTTTGGCGAACTGAAGCAGATTTAAGATCGGGCAGATTATTCGAATTTTGTTTGCTTTTTTTTTTAAGTTAAACTGCAGATAATTTTTCGATACTTTAATTTGGAATAGGGTGAAATCCGTAAATATCAAATGATCAAGTCAAAAGGCCTCTTCGCAAGCAAATTGTGGGGTAGTTTTGATTTTAATTCTCCTTTATGTCTGAGGTTTGCGACTAAAATTTCGTGACGCAACATGGAAAAAATGCAAAACATGATGCAAAAATGCATTTTTTGGGAGTTTTTCACTTATGGCTCTGTTGGTACTCTGGCAACTTTGTAGACGTACTAACGGGAAGCCTTGCTGAAAGCACTAATTGCCAGCTGTCAGATGTCATTCTTCATGCGAACAAAAATGTGATTTTAGCTGCGTTTAATGAAGAAAAACTGGATCAGAACAGAGCAGAAAAGCACAAGTGTGTGAAAACTGTCAGAACAAGAAAGAACAAAAAAGTGCAGCTTTGTATTGACGGGATTGACCGTTGGCTTTCAGCTGTCCAATTTCAAATTTTAATAATGTTTCAATTGTTATTTGTTTGCACTAGTTTTCAATTCAAATTTAGTATCAAATCACACTTTTTTCTATTCTTTTATATCTTTTTCATGTTAAGTCCAAAAATATAAGAAAAGTACTTCTGTGATAAATTTTAGCTTATTATTATCCCAAACAAACAAATCAGCTGGTACTTTGACATTTCTCAATCACTGGACGCGTTCAATGTTTGAATGGATAGCCTATCTAGGATAGCTTTGTATCCATGTATGTGTTTGAACGCAAGGCAGCTGTTGTTGACATTTCTCATAGGATAGCTTTGTATCCTAAAATTTTTAGGATAGCTTGGGATCTTTTTTCTGCCAACAGCTGTTTCTTCATCAGCTGTGTTTTAACAAGGGATTACAACAACACAAACCTATCCAGATCGCTCTAGTTCGGTGTTTGAACGTGGCCACTTGCTCCACCTCAAAAGTAGGTGCAGGAAATGTTGTTCTTAACTGTTCTGAAAAACGTCATGGAACACAAAGTGACAGAATATAGAACAGTTTGAGGCAAGGTTTTTACTCATGAAACCATAGAAGAAGAAGTAAAGGAACTGGTGTATATCACATATAGATACAGTGTACGTGAATGAAGCAGAAAACTGTATGCCCGAAATGTCAAATCGGTGACTGAATGGAAGAAAAAAAGTAAACAAAAAGTGATACAAGACTAAAAACATTAATAAATCATTAATTGTTAGAAAAAAAAACAAATAGTTTGGAGTGATTTACTTAGAAATGCATGTATACTTACTAATAACAATACAAAAATATGAAGTGCAGTGTTAAATTGTGTATATAAAGCAAGAATAAGGCGGACAAGAATCATTTCCTTTCACAAGTGAGTTTTATCATATTTTTCTCAAAGAAAGCGATGTGAATTGATCATAATTTAATTAATCATCAATCAAGTAACACATTTTAAATGATTAAACTTTAAATAAACTAAGAAAATTAATAAATTAATTGAAAACTTGCACATAGTTTTTCGGTTTTAATTTGGGATACTAGTAAGGTGCCAGCTATACCTAGCTATCATTGAAAACTTTAATGATTGATTTTGAGACGTTTAGGAAGTAAAATCAATTATAATTATAATGGAAATATAAAGCTTAAGGCTTAATTAATATTTCTAGCCACAAAAATTGTTCAAATAGGCCCAAATTTCCACATAGAAAGACTTTTCTTATTTCAATGATTGAACTACCTTACCAATGATCATTGAAAAATCAAAAATCAATTTTTGTGGAAAGTTTGGCCTATTTGAAATTTGTTTTCTGACTAGAAATATTAATTAAGTTTTGAGCTTTGATCGTCCATCAAAATAATAAAAGATTTTGCTTTTTAAAAATCTCAAAATCAATCTTTAAATTTTTCAATGATGAGTTTCAATGATAGCTATAACTGGCACCTAATGTCAAACTGCGATTCTGTGAAACAGGGACGTATTTTTTTTGTTATTGGTGTGTTAAGGCGCAACTATTTGCTAAGCGCCCTTTATATCAGGAAAATATTTTTGTTATTAAATCGATTTTGTACCTTTGGAGTTCGTATATTTATGTTAACATGTGCATCTTCAGAATATTGCTCAATTTTCTCTGTAGTGAAGTTATTAGTGCATTTTTTTAATGTTAATTAATTTGTCTATTCAAAAATTAAAATAATTTAATAAAAAATTTAAAAGGTTTCCGAAAGTCGAGTGGTAAAAGGATGACCATTCTGAAAGTGGATGAAGTAAAGCCACATTTGGGGAACCAATTTTTTATCGATGCGAATGATTTGCTATGATTCACGTTGGTTTTGGAGAGCCTTCTTTCATGACAATGCGTAAATTAAACTAAGTAAATCTATAATGTTCCACTGAAACAACACAATTTTAAAGAAAGTAGATATTAAAACATTTTATCGGTGCCTTAGAGGGTTATCATAAAAAAGTAAGTATTTTTTTAAACATACCACTGAAAAGAAAAATAAATTCAGAAAATAACAAATGATTGTTATGGCACCCTAGTAAGTTGCCATTAAAAATCACTCCGTCCCTTTTGGAATGTATTTGTGTTTGTGAGAGCAAACACTATTATGAAAAATGCTTCACTTTTTTCCACAAATGGCGCTTCCTTATATTTTTTATTCTAAGCATGAAACACACAATCCTGTACTTTTCTGATCTTATCTGTAATTTTCTGTTCGGAACAGATTCATCAGTGATGCCAAATAAGATTTCTAGAATCCCACCAGATTCCAACAAAAATCCCACTATTTTTGTACTGGAAACATTAGGCGTGTTTTATTGGAAAAAACTATAGCTAGCACAGTAAAATTTCCCTCGGTTAACAACAACAACCCCAAAAGTGTCGACAAATAAGGCAGTATAAAAGTGAATATAAAAGTTGAGATAAAGTTTCGTAAAGTTGAAACTAGGGTGGCGCTGAACTAAGTTATGAACAAATATTCATTACTTGAAGGTTGGTAGCCTTTGCTTTTATGTAAAGATTTGTAAGAAATTTTAATGGCGCATAGTTTTGACATTAAGTGGCATGTCTGCCAACTTTCAGAAAAAATACAAAGTGAATATAAAAGTGAGTATAGCGTTTTATTGGTGCTTGCATTGCTGAGCTAGCTATAAATACCAATAAAACGCACCTATTGTATATAAATTCAATAGTATTCTCATGAAGAAAAAAAGCTCGTGGCCATCTATGCGTCCAAATGTAATACTAATTTTTGTTAAGTTATCTCGGTGAGGCGATCACAGTGAACCTATCGACCAAATGTCTACCTGTCTACCTACAAAATCGTGTTTCATGAGAATACTAACAATGCTGGAAGGAAAAAAAAAGCATCATAACTTTGTCTGCTATAACATTTTCCTAGATATAAAAAAGGAAGAAAATTGGCTCTGCACTCTTGGCACTTCATATTCGCATGTCATCAAATTGGTCAGTAATTGGTCATTATAGGTAATAAAATTCGAAGATAGGCACGTATAGTAAATTGCGTGGTTATGGTTAGTAAAAAAGAGACCATTGAAATATTTTCCTACTGTAAATTCCACTATGAATATTTTCCCACCCTTTTTCCCACCAAAGGCAATTTTTCCAACCATTTTGGTTGGAAAAACCACCTATCTGGGAACACTGAGATTCACTAAACACTAGAGCTGTGTCAATCGTTCATTTTAAAAGACCGAATCAATCAATGATTGATTAGACCAAAGATTCGATCTTTTCAATCGTTCATTTCATCAATCATTCCTTTGATTATGGCATGTTTAAAAAAAAACACATTTTCAATAGTACATACTAACTACAGTCTGTTTCAATCCTTATTTAAAGAGGATTTTTTTTCTTTGAAAAAATAAATAAAAATGTTCATATAGGCATAATTTTTTTTTAAATAGACCTTAACTCCAAAAACACAAAAACTTTCACCTGAATTATTTTTTTTTTTCAAAGCTAAAAAGTGCTTACGAGTACTTTAAATAATTATTTACTTTAATACTTTTCGTTAAATGCAAATGCATTGAAAAAAAAAGGACTGCATTGTTGTATTCAATCATCTCTTCATTATTAACAAAGATATATTCGTTCACAATGCCAATGAGATTGATTTGGTCTTTGTCCACAATGGATCCCAATTCCAATCGGTCAAATCTCAAATGAACGTATGAACGATATGAACGAAATGAACGATATGAACGATATCGTTCAACTCAATCTCAATCTCTATCTCAATCAAATGATTCCAAAACCAAATATTGCTCATAGTCGATAGAGATATAGACAAAATTCAAAATGAATGAAGAGAAAATGAACACAAATACGAGAGAGAGAAGAGAAAATGAAGTATAGCTAAGCTGGTATATGTAGATATATGTATATCAATTTATGTTCCTGTCTCCTGTGGTGTGTTATTTTTTTCATTCACGTAGATAGAGATTGAGATTGTATGTGTTTTTTGTTTCGTTCAGTATTCTGGTGTGGAAATGGATTGATTGAGAATGAGTGGAATGAACGAAACATATCTCGCTCTTTGAAGACTTAAATGATTGACATTGGGATCGATTGATTCGGTCTGCTGTGATTGCAATCAATCATTCTTTGTGAAGAACGGGTCACAAAGACCGAATCAATCACGATTGACACAGCTCTACTAAACACACCTTTTACCTTCTTTTCAAGAAGGTAACAATTAGACTCGAAAAATATCAATTATTCATAAATTTCATCAAAGTATAATTGATAGCATACACAATTTCCAACTAATTTCGGTTAAAGGTTTTTTCTGCGACAACTCATTTGCTCAAGTGCTAGTTTAAAATTGTATGATAGATGTATTTTTACTGTTTCCAAAAATCCACTCAAAAAAATAATTAATTGGTATTTTGTTTGATTTTTTGTCTTTTACATGAATCAAAATATACTTTTCTAATGGTCTTTGATGAGCTCAATTAGAATCTGGCCTCAGAATTTATTAAGCACGTCATGTTTTTGAGATACTCGAATCTAAAATTTAAAAAAAATGTGTGTCTTATGTAAATTGGGGGCTTATTATTTTTCGAGGTTATTTTTTTCAAATAAATTTTTAGTCATTACAAAGAATGAATATTTTTCTTCAAAATTTCTTTTTGAAACTTTCAAATACCTTCATTCATCTCTGAGAAATCATCAATAATTTGAAAATTATGCTAAATTCACAAATTTCAAATGACGATTTCTTAGAGACAAATGGATTATTGCATACAAAAACCGTAAACTTCTTTCATTAAAAAAGTCAAAGACTGGTTATCCACTCTAAATTACGATTGTATTGAATCTTATCTAAAATTTTAACCGAAATCCCTGTACCTACTTTTAGTGGGGGATACTATCTTCATATTAGAAATTTATTTTTGACATATCAAGGATGTAATTTAGCGTGGGACTCATTGTTTTAATCCTGTCGCTTGAACGCCATTTTCAAAAACGGCGCCCAATCTGTTGGAAATGGTAAATTAAAAAAGCTTGTAAATTACTTGAAAAATTTCCATGATCAAAATAGCAATTGATATCTAAAAAGATAGGTGTTGAGTAGACTCGACCATTTTTTGAATAAATTTTGTAAACAGGAGACTTTGACACTCCTGCCAATAAATTTCGGTACATTTTTCTTCAGTTCACGGTTCACAACGTTAAATTTCGGTACTGAACCGGAAATTTAGGTACGATTCAATTTTTTTGGAATCAATTAAAAAGTGTTGCCATAGATGTCTTAAAAATAGGTGTTGAGAAGACAAACCATCGGTTAAAATTTCAACGTTGCCAGCAACATTTGCAATAGCCTCAATCATTTGACGCAACCTTTTATACCCATTTTCGGAAGTTCATTCATATAACTTGTGAAATTCCTATTCATTTTCCAAGTTACCCCTTCAACATTATAGTACAAGAGCCGACATTAAATTTTTGGAGTGGATGTATAGCAAAATCTGGGTATGAGGGGGACAAAAGTCAAGCCGGTTTTTTTCTCAGCCTTTGAGAGGGGTGGGGCGTTAAGACAAGCTTTCCTATCTATTGGTTAGGCGCATTAACACTTCAATTCACTTTTTAAAAATAGGAATGATGCTCTGTCATTTTTCTTAACACTTAAGACTTACCTTGATGATCCAATCAATAGGAGTCATGATTTTAGCCTTTTAAGCTAACCTTATCGGCCTTTTTTTTTGAGACTTTATTTTTTTTTTAATCTCCAAAAAAGATATGATAAGGTTCGCATAAAATCTTGATCTTGATTTATATTAATCAGACCGGCAAGACTGAAGTGCTTAAGCTTTGGAAAAATGACAGAGCATCATATACATACATTATTTTTTTAATAAAATAAAGTGGTTATAACCCTGATAACAAAAAAGAAGAACAAACTCTTTTTGACTATCCAGCCCCCCAAAAGGCAGAGAAACAAACCTACCAGATTTTAGTATTCGATATCACTATACATGTACCTATAAACCCTCATACTCAAATTGGAATATAATTTCACTCCGTAAATTTGCCGTCGGGTCTAATACGTTTTGATTAGACCATTATGCCGGATTTACACGAATGGAAAGCTGCCAGTATAATGACAAAAAGAATGAAATTGTCCATTCTTTTGTTGTTGCTTTTGTCATTATACTGGCAGTTTTCCAATCGTGTAAATCCGGCATTATGTATACTCACTCAAAGGTATCAAATCATAGACTTATTATATATAATACGTCAATGTATCAAATATTTCCAGGAAAAACATTTCTCACAGGTAGTGATGCCCAGTGTATGTGCCAGTATCCTTGAAGAGATTAAACAATTCCACCGTATTACCTACTCGTACTTCACATCAGTTTAACCTTGAGCCCTTGAGATTCTTTCATAAGCCGCACTACGCGAATGTGGGCACCATCAAAGAATTTCATCATCACCACTTCTAAAATTTAAGTAGGTAAAGCTACACAAACAATTTTAACTATTCATTCAAAGCTATGATAAAAAAGTGAAAGTTATAAAATTTCATATAACTTTTGTAAATTTACCATTTTCAATGGCTACATTTTATTTTCTGCAGAGTGAATAAAAGAGAACTACATACATGTACCTCTACACTTTAAATTAAGGTTTGTTTGAAAGTTGAACTAGCTTCATCCAAAATCCATTCTTAGGTCCTATATTGATAACTCCAGTTTTAAGTTCCATTGGTATTGATGACTTGTGCGATGGTTGGAGTTCAAACTCACTTAGTAAATAGAATAAAATAGATTTCGCCTCTAACAGAGCAAATCTATTAGCTGAAAGAATTAAGTATAGTATTAGTATTTGTTTCCGTTCAACTTTTTAGCAGAATAAAATAAAAACTTACCTATGCAAGTTCTAGGTCCAACACCAAATGGAAAATATGTAAAAGGTTTAATATTGCTTTTGTTTTCATCGCTAAATCTTTCCGGATCGAATTTAAATGGCTCGGGAAAATACTTTTCGTCCATATGATATCCGGCAATAGGAATCCAAATGTAGTCACCGGCTTTTATGGTAATATCAACTTTGTCGTCCTTATAGCTAAAGTCCTTATTACATTGGCGATCAGTTACAACGGCTGGAGGCCATCTGCGAAGGGTTTCAGAAATAACCATATCCATATATTTCATTCCATGCAGAGCTTCATAAGTCAGAGGTTTGCCATCCAGATTTTCTTTCACCTCTAAAATTTCTTCACGGAGTTTCTCTTGACAATCAGGATTTGCCATGAGTTCATGTGCAGCAAAAGACATCAAAACTGCGGTAGGTTCAAAGCCAGCAAAGAAAAATACGAAAAACTGAGCCACGATCTCATCATCCGACCATTCTTGAATTTTTGTGTGCTTTTTATCCTCGTTATTTATGAACAAGCCTCTGGCTTCCATCATCATGTTGACCATATCCGGTCGGAAGATTTTATTCTTTTGGCGATAACGCATTGCATCCATTACTAGGTAGAGGAAGTAATCAGTGTCTTTCTTATCGAACAGTTGTATTTTTAAAAGCTATAAGAGAAAGAAAAAGGCTTAAAAACAGCTTGTGAAAATAAGTTTTCTGGCAGTAGGTCTTACCCTCATGAAATACTTCAGATTGGCATACATAAAGAACAACAAATTCTGCCAAATACTTAATTTTGTGATCCTTCTACCCATGACATAGAACTCATTTGTTTCATCTTTGTAGGAGTTCACTTTGATGCCAAACACCGCCGAGGCAATTACATCATTTGTAAAGCGAGTGAAATAGTCCTTGATGTTAAAATCAATTTGAGCATCTTGATTTTTCTTCAAAAATTCCATAGACTCTCGAGCAACTTCATTGATAAGGACAAATATTTGACGCATTTTACTACCAGTAAACACCGGACTAAGAGTGGAGCGCATATCTTTCCACTTTTGGTCTCTCAAATTATTTAAAGCTTTGTCCAGCAGACCACCATCTTTCATAGCTTCACGATGATTTACGAAATGATCAAAATCCTTGATGGTAATGAGTTTCAAAAGTTCAGGATCACGAATTGCATAAGCTGGTGATCGAAGATCAAAAAGTCCAAAAATGCTAAAATATTATTATAATAAAAAGTTGTTTGTACAAAATTTCAAAATTAACAAAAGAAAATACTTTTTCACTCACTTGGTATCGAATTGATTATAAAGATTTCTAACGTTGTCGAACATCGACATTTTTCCAAGGACAAAATCCTTTTGATTTCCAATAAGCGGAAGAGGTTTCTTATAGGGGACATTACGTTTTTCGAAAAAATCAAATGTCGATGTAGACCATTTGTAGAATATAAAGGCTAATAGCCCAAACAACACAATTGATTCAACGATCATACTCGTAATTTAAATTTTTTTTTACAATGAAATATCAACAAAAGTAGTATAGGTTGGTACTTAGCTTATTTTGTAAACAATTTATTCAGTTAGACGCTTGCAAACAGTGGTGGTAATGTAAAGTTTAAGTTCTATTATTTCAACCATTTATACTCAATTCTCTTCTGAGTTTCGTATCCGTATCCCCTCCCCACTTTTTTATCTAGTGCTCATATACAATTGTTTAGGAAATTGACAATGAACCTTATGATAACGCATATTGCGGAAAGATAAGAGCAATTAAGCTTTTTCTCAGTATTTGAAAATATTTCGTCAGAATTTAAAGCTTGAAGTGGCAGTAGAATTACTTTGCTCGAGTGTAAATACCTAGACCATACCATTATTCCCATTTTAATTTCACAAGTCAGTTGGAAAGAACGTCGCCCACAAGGCCCTAAACGCATAAATTTCGAATGCAACGTATTCTAATATACGATGCGTTCAATTCTATTCAAACAACGAGTTGGGCCTAGTTGGACGTTGTTAATTGAGATCAACTTGCAACAAATTTAATAATTTTAACATTTAAATCAAAGAGGTGCGTGGACAAACAAAAGCGTGTACAGAACTGAAGTCAAAATCATGTACTACAGACAATTTATAGTACGTTCAAATGTTAAACTGAAAGGAAGGCATTCTCATTAAATACACCAAGCCAAGATCTTGGCATTTTTATGACGCCAAGTTTGAGTTCCTGCTTATCGTAGTGCGTTCAATTTGCGAAATTTTGTTGGTCAAAATCGAACAAGTTGTTTATGAGGTTATTCTACATTTCAGTAAGTTTGTCAACTAATTGTATGGGGCGTTTGTTCAACTTCTGTTGCTCAACGTAAGTTGCTTAGCAATGGTCTTCTGGCTAAAGGTACATGTAGATGATGAGTGTAAACACACATCACCGACAAAAAAAAATCTTTAATTAGGCTCGTATAGACTATTTTCGCATAAACTTAAGCAAAAGTTAAATCTTAAAATAAGTTATGTTTTTGAGACTGAATTCTCTGCCATGAAAATAAAAGAACGTTTGAAAAACTTTGTCATAGTATATTTATAGTCAATAGTGGATCGCTGAGTTTTTGTTTTGAGGGTCGTAATGCTCTTAAACAAGAAAAGTGTTACTTACTTACTCACTAAGGTCATCGGAACTGTTGCTTCCGTGAAGTTCCCCTTGTGGAGCATAGGGCCTCTACTACTCCTAGGAGCGATCGTTTACAGTTTCTGGAGATTTACCTCAGCTCTCTCCAACTACTCCTCAGTTGTGCTGATTCCTATTCGACCGTTCTTCACCAAGTACTTATAGGTTGGCCCACTCGTCTGCCTCGCTGCGTGAGGGCTCCATCGCTTGACTCAAAATGCATTTGTAGCTTTTCGAAGCGTAAACAAAAAACCCCAAGATTTTTTGGAGATATCTATCGATATCTAGTTCGGTCCCGCCATCAGTTGAGACATTACTCCCAAGGTATTGAAAACTCTCTACCATCTCTACTGCTTGTCCAGAAATATCTAATTGGGTAGATGAGGAAGTTCTAAGGCTGATTGTTTCAACCAACGGTTTAAGCTTCTCTGCCTTGTTTTCATTTGATGGAGATTCATGACCCTATGAGAGAGTAAGAGTAACCATTATGCCAAGGGTAACTAAGCGGAAACAAAATTGTCTAGAATCTTCACAGAAAGCCTATAAATTTGTAGCAATTTTTTCTCATTTCTTTTTTCGCAACAAAAAAAATGGTAAATCCTTCGAGTAAAAATTGTTTTCCCGTCATAATTCACGTGTTTTAGATGCAACAGCATAACAATATTTCAAAATGAGAAAGTTCAAAATGTATCAAATATTATTAAGATTCAAAAATTTTAATAATCAAAAGTTATATAAGTTAGCTACCTTTCAGCACAATAAATGCATTATTTGTAAGATAAGTGTATAAAATTAACATTTTGTTTTCTTAAATTTTAAATAGTTTTGCTTAATTTAGTTTAAATATTTTAAATTTTCGTACATACATACATACATGATTTTTATAAACAATTTATTTGAAATTAGTTTTTTAATTGAACAGCATATTCAGGAATCGGCTTTACCGTGTCATCACTGATACAATCTGTCATCCATTTGACAGAAATATGCCTACAGTCTTTACTGTAATTTAATCTAAAAGAAATAAAATATAGTCAAGCAAAGTAATATAATATTCAATTATTCATATCTCACCTGCTTTTGCTAACTGATTCGACAAAATGTTCATCCTCATAGAGAACTACATTGGCTTTTTTTCTATTTAAAGTTATATTCCCTCCATTATCTTCAAATTTCTTCAAATAATCATGCAAAGTGGGACCTTTTTTAGCTTGGAAATACGCTGTATACCCAACAAATATTCCCGCTTTTCTCTGTTTCTTTTTAGGCAGCAGTGAATCATCTTCAGACTCATTCGAGTTTTCTCTTTTAACTGTTATTTTTTCCTTTTTAATTGAACTTTTCTTAGAATCCATATCAAAGTCATCCAACTTTTCCCTATCTTTTTTGATTGGTGTGAAAAGCATTTTGTCTGTAATTTTCGGTTTAACATCATCTTCATCAGTTGCACTTTTATCACTAGATGGAGAAGCTTTATTTTTTTCAACTTTAATTTTCTTCATTGGACTTCCTGCAATACTTGTTTTGATATCAATATCTGTTTCATCGTCACAGTCTTTTAGAAGTAAATCAACATTAACATTGTTCTTAGAGGCAGTAAATAAATTTTGCAATTCTTGCAAGCTTGTTGCTTGTTTGGGTAACTTATCGTCCCTGAGTTTTGTTATTCGGGGAAAACGTATAGAAATTCCATTCGCTGTATGTGCGTTTGAACTAGTAAATTCAGCTCCTGTTATTTCCCAAACTGGCATCTTATTGGGTGTCTTAGCAATGTAATCAGGCACTAAAGGTTTGTTACAAACCAACCATGGAGGTAATTTCTTCACATCACTACGTTCCATTTGTGGCATTAGTTTATCGTGGATTTCTTCCATTGTTGCATCATCAAGACCTGAATGAACTTTTGTTACTGTTTTCCAGACATCAGTTTTCTTGTCAAGACAGCCCATAAGATAGATGCTAAGCATACCGCCTTTTTTTCCAGAACCAAACCATCCACCGAGAACCACCAAATCAGCGGTATCTGCCATTTTACCTGAAAGCAAACAGATTATTATTTTTTGTGAAGTCTTCGAACTTGGTTAAAATAAGATCTAATTTTCGATGTAAATCCATGAATTTATTAGTACATAGCATCACTACCTACACTATGTGAAATGATATTGAACTCACCTTCAAAGAGATAATCCTTTTTCACTTTTAGCCATCCCCTTTTTCCTGGTTGATATAGCCCATTGGCACTTTTAAGCACAATTCCTTCCATTCCAGCTTTAAGAACCTTTAAATTATATACAAACGGACAGTTATGAGCATCATTTTGAAAACCAAGCTTTTTTCGTTTTTACCTTTGCCGTCATTAAAGCTAATTCTTTTTTCGTTGATAGAAAATGACTCTCAGATAATTGGACATAGGATTTTATGGGAGTGAGATTAGCTTCAAGAATCTTTCTTCTTTCTCGAAAGGGGCTAAAAAAATTTATATTTTTAACTTATTTCATTTAAAATAACTTCATTGATCAGTCTTACACATTTTGCAAATCTCTTCCATTCAAATATATGCAATCGAAGATAAAAAGACAAACTTGTGAGTTACTGTGTTCTTGCTTCTTGTGAACTCCTAGTGTTCCGAAGGGCAACATTTCACCCGTGTCAGTATCGACCATAATTATTTCTGAATCTATTATGATATCAGATGCACTTGGGAAGGCCTGTTTTATTAAAATTAACATATTTTAATAATAATTTTCAGAGATAAATCGATCAATCACACGACTTACCTTTGGAATAATTTCTTTAAATCGTCGAACTTTATGATCCATCACAGGTTTTAGATTTCTTGAGAAAAAACGATATTCATTACCCTGCTTATGAATTTGTACACGTTCACCATCGTATTTTATCTCACTGAATAGCCCATCAGGGTTCTTTTTGAAAGCCGTATCTACAGAATTGCAGGCACTTGCAAGCATAGGGCTTATTGGAGTCATGATTTGGACATTTACTGAGCCAGCAGCACCCTAGAAAAATGGATGACTAGTTAAGAATTATATGCATAAATATTAATATAATACTGTCTTACCTTTTTACCCTTCAAAGGGCTTTTGGCTGCTGTTTTTGAGGAAAATTGATCCACAACTGCATCAAGATCACGCGAGGACTGGTATGCGGGATATGCATCTGGACCAAAAGCATCTAATACGTGTCTTTCTTTAGCATTTATTTTTAAGTCTTGTTTAATAAAGCGGATCACCTAAAAATAAAATCATGCGTTTTTCAGAATTGTTTTTAATTAAGACA
Source organism: Dasysyrphus tricinctus (assembly GCA_963921185.1). NCBI lineage: Eukaryota > Metazoa > Arthropoda > Insecta > Diptera > Syrphidae > Dasysyrphus > Dasysyrphus tricinctus. The sequence continues at coordinate 19,795,664 of OY992530.1, read as the reverse complement.
TAAATCCTTTAACCTACGAATTAAGGGTTCTTGTATCTGTTTAAGACGAAAATGAGTAACATTGATAGATTTGTATTTAGTCATTTTCATCTAAGATATAAGAAGGCATGAATGAAAATTTGGCAATGAATTTATAGATATTATATGGACGTGTGTAGAGATAGATGTATGGATGTGGAAAAGCATAATCTCCAATGCATGTATATTATGTAAGTGCACTTTTTTTCAATTGGTTGGCTGCAACTTTTGACTCCCATTGTTTTTACTTGCAATATCCAGGTACTATATTTGATTTTAAACCAGTCACACTAACAGATATCCCGACAAGGGAACTATGGAAGGAAAACTGGGTCGTTAACGCAAATGTATCGGTATTTACAGATGGTTCCAAAGCCCATCAATATATCATTGAAGCTACCAAACGTTTGCAGTGTTTTCGAAGCGGAAGTGCTTGTAGTTTTTGAGACCGCAAAATATATTTCCGCATGTGAACTGAGGAACAAAAACGGCAATCACAGCCATTTCATCAATTTTCACAAAGTCGAAACTGGTTGACCGCTGCCGTAGTGAATTAAGACTTATCGGCGAAACAAATTCAGTCACCCTTCGAGGGATTCCAGGATACCGTGACATATATGGAAATGATGTGGCTGATGAACTGGCCAAAAACGGTTCATCACTTTAACCGATTAAAATTGTACCCTGGGTACTTATGCCACTGGAGCAAGAAAAGTACAGAATTCACCAAAGTTTCCTCAATGCCGCAAACGACAAATGGTCAGCTATTGATTTCTATCGGGTTTCAATGAAATCTTTGGCTTGATACTTCAAAGAAAAAAACAGAGTATTTACTAAATCTTAGCAGACCTCAACTACATATATCTCTTGGTTGGAGACCTAACGGGTCACAACTCAATGGGAACCCACATGAGCAGACTTGTGTAGAGGGTGTCAGGACGAATGCCAGCATAGCCAGAACTTGAAAAAATGCACTCGGATAATACTTCTTCGACGAATTGGACGAATCTTTGCAACTAAAATACATCCTTAACTTCATCCAGAAATCAGGATGGTTCAGGGAGGCACCTCATACGTAACACTTCCACAAAATCTTCCCTCTTACCCTTCCCAATACTATATTTCCCACATCCTGGGGAGCACAATGGATTTATTGAGATCCGAGTGATGTGAAATGGCTAGCCGCAAGTTAAGCATTCGTAAAAATATCGAACTAGAGATTTTGATCAAATTGTTATTACGATAAAAGAGAAGAAGAAAAAAGTTGGTACATAGGACATAGCGTACCGCATGTTCTTCTCATTTCTTAGATTAAAAAAACCGTACCTTCCATACATTTTTATTAGCAATATAACATAATTGTATTTCTCTCATAAACGGCTCTACAACTTTTCTTAAAAAATATTTTTAGAGGGCGATTAATGTAGGTATCTACAGGACGAATTTCATAAACGCATTTTTGGAGTTTAGATCACTTGATCTAAATGAATTATATTCGTTCGGCCCACTGAATAAATTTTCTTTCTCCATCTCATGTTCACTATTTTAAACTCATGTGTGTTCTATATTTTTGCGACGGAATAATTATTTCATCACCATCTTATGCAGGTACGTTCCTAGCCCTAAGTTACTTTTTTATCAAATCCATTCTTCGAATTTACCATTTTTAAATCCTCTGGAGTTGCCTTCTTGCATAGTTTACTAAAAATATCAATTTGATAATCTTCTTTTCCTGAGCTAGTTAAGCTGATGAGAGTTTCTTCAACTTGTTGCAGGGTTAGGGTACTTTTAGAACTTGGTGAAATTCCCTTGGATGATTCAAAATACTTGCGAATCGTTTCAGAGACATCGCCTTAAAAATTGATTTAATTGAAGAAAAAAAAATTGAAAATGTTGGTTTAAATTTTTTTTGTTCGTAACATACCTTGCTCCAAATCAATAAGCATATCCTCTACATTGGTACGAAATATCCTCGAGAAGAGTTTGATGATTTGTTTATTTTGTAAGTTGTAAACTCTTTGACTGGCTTTTGGCAGGAGCATATTTATCCACAGATGTATATCTCCTTTGAAGCCTTTGCCACTGGAACCCTATAGATGACAAATTTAAAAATATATTAAATTTTATATGGAAGTAATTTCACAAATAATTTCGCAAACCTTTTGAAAGAAATCCTGCAAAATGTTTGATTTACTGATGTAACTCGAAACATTTGCAACTTTTTCACACACAGTTATAAATGTTCCTAGTAAATTATCTTTGTTAGCAGCCATTTTAGTGCAAAAGAAATTTATATAAAACAAGAATCGACACGAAACAAATAATTTATTGTATTTCACAAATCACAACGTGTGACGGCAGAGGTTGTATGATGGCATTATTCTAAATTAATAGATGTACCGATGAAGGTATAATTATAAGAAAAAAAAAATATGGAAAATAAAACCAACAAATTTGTTTACAAATAAAATTGTCACTTTGGTGACCTTGACGTTGACAGCAAAACTGAATTTTCAGTATAACAGTTAGTGATGACTTCCCACAGTAGAGGCCATTTTTCTTGAGTTTTTTCATTACACCATGCTTCCACTAGCAATATAGCCTTAAAAAACCGGCTGGTCATCATCATTTGGCTAAAAGACGTCACAGAGGATAATCTAATGTTTATTTTTGGACAAAAAGCATACAAAAAAATGAGAGAATGTCAATTAAGATTAAAATCTTGGAATCTCGGAAATAAAAACAATAAGGGTATTTATACAAGGACAAAAAGCCATCGTAAACGTTGTAAAAATTTCGTAAATCTATCACAATTTGTATGGAAAATTGGCCATATTTAAGCAATTTACAACTTTACAACGTTTACAACGACTTTACGCTGTTGCATGAATACCCCTTAAGCTAGTCAATTACGACAGAGCCAGCGAGCCAAATGGGGCCGCGCCAATCCAAAATCGGTCGTGTGTGGGGTGGATCGGCCATCGATATATTTGGATTTTCATCCAATCTGAAATCCAACCGAGCGAAATGGATCGGTTGGCTCGTTCGTGTATGGGCAGCTTAAGAATTAATTAGATATTATTTAAGTTATAAAACCTACAAGAATTCTATGAGATTCGAACCATATTGTCCTCTCACACTGAAAGTCCACCACGCTCGGCCATGCAAGAATATATTACGATGAAAGAAAACTTTCTCCACACTGCTGGTTTGTGGCTATACTCTTAAGTATACCTTAGCCTACGTTCTGTAACCCTCGCATCGAAAAAATTGGTCGAGAAACGATGAAAACTGAAACAAAATGCATGAGTTTTGTTCCATTTTTCAACGTTTCTCGACTGATTTTATCGATGCGAGAGTTTAAGAACGTAGGTGCAGAAGTGGTTTGTGTTTTCACTAGTATAGCAGAAATAGTTTGTGGCTGCAATTAAGCATAACAATATAAGCAATATAGAAACGTAGTAACAGAAACTAACATAGAGATTGTATAATAATTTAACAGGATGAATATATAAGCGAAAGCTCCGTCGTCATTTCATAAGAGCAAAGAGAGATTCAAGAAACATTGGCATTTCGCTTCTATCAAGCTGATATAATTTGCACCCGAAAATATTTAAAGAATCAGTAATGCTCCAATCAGGTATTTACTTCCCATCAGAGCGGTAATAGTAGCGCAATAGAAACAAACAACACTTTAAATGTCTGAAATGCGAAGCAGTTTTGTTGATGTTATTTTTTTCAAACTGTTATTAGCTATATTTTATTTTCCCCCAGATCTGATCTGGATCGGATTTGCATACGAAAATCTATATATTAAAAAAAACAACACCAAATCCAACTTTGATTTTGGATTTCGATTTACAAATCCATTCTGACCACATACCCTTAGCATTTTCTTGTAAAAATTAATTTTTTCTCTGACGTGAAGATGTTTTTTTTGTTTTGAAGATAGGGAGAAAATAGAGAATGAAGAAGTGAAAAAATCCGGAAGATAAAGGATGAACAGAGATAGGAATATAATACTCTCGTTGCACTATGGGATCCTGTTTGTTAATCCGGATCTGATTTGGGGGATAATAAAATGCAGCTATTAGCCACGTTTTGTTATCGCTCATAACCCATATGGTTCCCCTTTTGAAAATAAAACGGGTTAGTGCAAAAACAGTGCTGTATATCGGTCTCTTTTTTTCTTATCTTTATTTGTTTTTCATGTAAACACCCGACTCTTTTTCCCTCTATTCCTAACACTGCTGACAAATCCCTGACTTCATTTACAATGGCAAATAGCCCTCTGCCGGTCAGAGTGAAAACCTTTATCTGAGTTATTGAAATTAACCTCGATAGAAACCTGAATCCCATGTTGTTTTTGTAATACATGTTAAAAGATAACCTCGACCCAGACCCAGAGATAATAATATGCAGCTATTATTTGCTTTCGCTGCTGTCTCTTTTTGTTGCATCTGTGTGAAGCAGACTTTGCCCACAGTCATAGAAAGAACAATCGAAGAAAACGAGGCGCATAAAATTACTGAGATTTTTAATCTTCGTTTCTCTAATAGTTAAGTTTCACTTTGCATAGTGGTGCAACTTCGAGATTCGAGGGAGATTTACAGTAACATATCAGTTTAGTGACCGATGGAAACGTAGACTTATAAAACTTTTCGTTCAAAATCTAGATTTTATTTTTATTACTTGTCAGCTAAACTGGACATGAGCCATGCTTGGACTATGAACATATCCAGAAAAAAAAACCGATGGAGACAACAAAATCAAAACTCTTTGCCGATGACATGACATTTGAACACGACATGAACGCTGTTCAAAGCTTGGTCATGAGTTTTAACGTTTCATCTGGATGAAAATATTGTTGCACAAGATATGTAGAAGTAGTGGTGATAGAGAAATAAAATGACATTACATGGCATAATTTGCCCAGAGAAATGCAAAAATGTATGGAAAATCAGATCGAATTCGGAAATTTCGAAATAAATTATATCTATTTAAATATAATCAATTATAACGTATTGACATTAAGGGTATTCATACAACAGCGTTAAGTCGTCGTAAACATTGTAAACTTTAAAACTTCGTAATTCTGTCACAATTCGTATGGAAAATTTGACAGATTTACGAAGTTTAAAACTTTACGATGTTTACGACGAGTTTACGCTGTTGCATGAATACCCTTATTATAAATTCGTTAATAATAAGGGTATTCATACAACGGCCGTCATAATTTGTATGGAAAATTTGAACTTTAATACGTTAAGGATGACCTTACGCTGCTGTATGAATAACCTTAACAATTTTTGTAAAAACTAAGGGCAATCATGCAACAGCGTAAAGTGATGGTAAACGTAGAAAAGATTTACAAAGTTTAAGACTATACTACGTTTATTATGACGTCCTTACGCCGTTGTATGAATACCATTTTTTTTTTTTCAGTATACCAATTCATATCTTATCTATTCATAACGTATAAGCATCCTAACAAGTTGTTATATTTTTCTTTTTTTTTAGAATTTGAATGTGATAAAATATTCGACTCAAAAACTACCAAAAATGGTACAATTAACTCTCCACTGTACTCGGAATCTGGATTTTTAACGTGTCGCTATGAATTCAAAGCAGATGAACTCGAAAGAATTCAGGTATGTACCATTTATTTAACTTTTTAAAAACAAAAACAAAAGTAACTATTAATTTTATAATTAGATCAAATTCTTTGAGTTCAGCCTACCTAAACAATCAAATCGCAGTGATTGTGAGAATGCAGATATTCTGCAATTGTTTCTGCCTCAACGGAGCAGATATGAACTCGAAGATACCTTTTGTGGTTCAATTATTCCTAAACCAATTATGTCTGATGGATCGATGATGCTACTTAAATATATGAGCAGACGAATTGGCAAAGGTACACGTGGTTTCAAGGCTGAGTACAGGTTTTTAAAAAGTAAGTTTATTTAAATAAATTTCACGTACACTCTCATATTTCTTTTTAAATTTTCATTGGTAGATTTTGGAGTCACAACTGGAGAACAAATGTCAAGTCACTGTGTTTTTGCATACAATAGTTCAGTTGATAAAACTGGTTGGTTTACGTCTCCAAACTTTCCAGGTTTCTATCCGAAAAATTTGAAATGTAACTACTACTTCTTCGGTCAAACTGGAGAGCGGGTTAACATACGATTTACGTATTTCGATGTGGAAGGCATTTATCCGTAAGAAAATTCAATATTAAGTTTATATCATGATCAATTATTCTTAATTTTGTCTCCAATTGACAGATGTGGAGAGTCTACCGCTAGTGATTATGTAGAGTTTTCAAATTTCATGAGCACAGACAGAAAATTTGCCAAAATGTGTGGCAAGAAGGATGAAATCACTGTGCGTTCAGATGGACGGTTCTTTCGGATATCATTTAATGCAAATGACAGATTTGATAAAACAGGATTTCGAGCTTCGTATGAGTTTGAGACAAAAATGGTCACCACAGAAAACACCTCACTAAAGAGTTTGCAATCTAGAGGTTCTTCGATTTGTCTTAAAAGTACTTATATTTTAATTATAGATGTAATAAAATCACTAATAATTTTTTTTTTTAACACAAAATAGGTTTCTCATGGTCAGTGATATCTCTGGTATTTTTACATACTCACAGCAGCTATTCAAAAAGGAATCTCTGACAAGCATTTGTAAAGGTCAAAAGACTTTAGGTTTCAATGTAGTTTAAATTTATAATCAAACTAGACAAGATAAGATTGTACATGTAAATGTAAGGAGTCTTAGAACAAAATTGTAAATAAAAAGTCAAATAAAGTGTTTTGTGTTTTTATAGCTAAGTTTTATTTCTACTTAATTTAATTCTACCGCAAAAATTTAAGACTTATCTAAGATTTTGATGAAGCTTATAGAAAAATATTCATCTAAGAAAAAATATAAATACATTTACTTACAACCATATGTCGCGTACCTCCCAAAGCTACGAATTTCTACGAATTGAGCCCAAAGTTCTGTCAAAGCTCTTATAAAAAAATAAAATTCGTAGAAACTCGTAGTTTTGGGAAGTACGCGACCAGACATACTATTTGATATGAAAAAGTTTTTTTTTTAAAGCATGAGTTTCTTTTCCCCTGTTATTAAATTATAGCTAGCACAGTAAAAATTTTCTCAGTGAACAACAACAAACCCAAAAGTGTCGATAAAATATGGCAGTTTAAAAGTGGATATAAAAGTTGAGATAAAGTTTCGTAAAGTTGAAACTAAGGTGGCGCTGAACCAAGTTATAGGCAAATACTCATATTACTTGAAGGTTGGTAGCATTTGCTTTTATATGTAAAAATTTGTTCGAATTTTTAATGATGAATACTTTTGACACTATGAAAAGCATGCCTGCCAACCTTCAAATAAAATAAAAGTGAGTAAAGCGTTTTATTGGTGCTTGCATTGCTGCGATAGCTATGGATACCAATAAAGCGCTTCCATTGTTGTTTTAAGCAAAACTTAAACATAATTTATTTTTAAACACTCTTGCAGCTTTATTTATTATCTTTCACAAATACTCTTTTCAACCTTGGAATAAGTTAACCAAGTCAAAGCACTTACTCCATCTTTACGCCACGTGTGAAACAAATCCTCATTTATAAAATATTTTCTGAGCCGTTTTAGCTACACCCTCCTTATGTCAAAAAAATGACCAATTTAAAACTCTGGTTATTAAAAACGTAAACAAACCCCCGATTTCCACGATTACTCATTTCATTTAATTATTATTGGTGGAATTTTAATAAAGGAATTAATAAATAGATAAATAGAATAAAAGAAAACTTTCTTAGAAACAAAAAGAACAAAAAAATTCGTTTACTAGTGTAATGGGGGTTTCCATTGGTAAATTCAGATTTCGACCTAAAAATTTATTTTTTTCGGTGCCAACGGAATGCGATATCAAATTGATTTTGTGTTGCCAATGTGTTTGCGTAATGTCACGTGTATGTATCTCATTATTCGTAACAATTTACATCTCTTGGTACACTATTCGTAGAGTATCATACATGAATTTACCGATTCACTTAAAACATCAGCTTCCTTTTTCTATTTAAAATTATTTTCTTGATGGTTTGAGCAAAATTTTCACAACCGAAATAAAATAAACAAATCAAAACCTACTTTTGCAAACTGACAGCTCAAAATTGTTTTAGTATTAGTAAAGGGATGGGTAAATCTGCCAAAAATTTTAGATCTACAAAATTGATTTTAAATAAAAAATAGATCAATTTTTCGCCCAATGGAATGCAAAAATTGATTTGGATCTGTCAAAAAGCGGATTTTGGCAGATCCAAATCAAAAATAAATTGATTTATTTACCAATGGAAACCCCTATAATTTTAGTAAACTTCACACGATGTCATGTCAAAATGACATTAAGATACTAAAACGGCTTTACTACGGCTTTAAACTACCTATGAACTAGTTTTAACTTACTCCTCCTCTATTCCTCGTGTATTTTTTTTTATAAATAAGCTTTTTCAGGATTAGAAGCGTTATAAAGTCGAAGTAACTTTAGTCCATCGCTAAAACCACTTTATAAATAAGGCTGTTGTCAGAAACCAGATGATGATAAAATGCTGCCGAGTCGTGTCAACTCAGATAATGAAATAATTTTAATTGATAGCTTTTTTTCTTTTGGTCTTATGTAAGTAAATTGGATTCACAATTCCTAAGAGATTGCTTGATTTTGTATTTTCTAATGAAAATTTAAAATCAAAAGTGTCTGCATGTATTCCTTTATTATCAAATCCAGTTTATCATAAAGCGATAGAGATTACTTTTGAAAATTTAAATTTTAATAATTTTAATAAATTTAACGATATTAATCATTTTGTATTTAGGTTTAATTCTAATAATTTGATGTTATTAAATAACTATTTTGAGTCCATTGATTGGAATTTTCAGTTTGAAAGTAAATCTTTGACAGATAGTTTCAACATCATTCTTGAATTGTTTTCCGAGGGCTTAAATCAGTTCGTTCCAAAAGTTAAAAGAGGGTAGGTAATCATCCACCGTGGTATAGTATTAGATTAAAAAAACTTAAAAATGCGAAAAATAATGCTCACAAAAAATTTAAAAAATCTAATTCTTTTGATGACTATGAACTTTTTTGTCGACTTAGAAAAGAATTCGTTTTCTTATCTAAATTTTTGTGTACCTCTTATAATCAGTCAATTGAACAAAGCTTAAAGCAAAGCCCCAAAAGATTTTGGAACTTTATTAATACAAAACGAAAAAGTGTCGGGTTCCCAGTACTTATGCAGTATGATGAGCATTCATCAACCCAATCCTCCGAAATAGTTGAAATGTTTGCTAATCGTTTTCAGACTATTTATAGTCCTTCAAATTTTCAAACAGGCTGCATTTATGATAATATTAGTCCAATAACAGACTGTTGTAGTTTATTTATTGAAACTTTTGAGGTTGCTACAGCAATAAAGGAATTAAAATCCACAGTTTCTCCTGATCTCCATGGAATTTATCCCAATGCTGTGATGCTTTTTATTCGAGGCTGAGGTAAGCTCGTCGTAGTCCAGGGGTTTCCCGATGAAAAGCAGATAAAACTCGGGTTAAGAAGGAATGAACTCGGTTAAACACTAGCTTTATAATATTTTATCTTTATTTATAAGAAAAAGAGGTTTACAATATTACACTTTTGGTTCCTTCTGTCTTAAGATAACTAACACAGTATTTCATATAAATATTACAATTTCGGTTTGTCTTATGATAACTAACACGATATTTCATATAAATCAAAGCTGGGTTTTGTAGAGCTACAGGAGAAGACTCTGTCCACAAAATCCACTTAGAAGAAGCGAACCGGGGATTAAACGGTAGGAATCTAATTCCAGCCCAAGGATAGTCCAAGGGAGAACAGCGGGTATAGCCCTGAACCAACTCCAAAGAGCAGGCAGGGATAACAACGGTAGGAGTCTGATTCCAGCCCAAGGATAGTCCAAGGGAGAACAGCGGGTGAACCAACTCCGAAGAGCAAGCAGGGAGAACAACGGTAGGAATCTGATTCCAGCCCAAGGATAATCCAAGGGAGAACAACGGGTATAGCCCTGAACCAACTCCAAACAGCAAGCAGGGAGAACAACGATAGGAATCTGATTCAAGCCCAAGGCTAGTCCAAGGGAGAACAACGGGTTTTTAACGGCGGATGCCAAAAATGTACTCTTTAAATGATACACGGATGCACCAAATAAAGGACGTAAGCTTATCAAAGTTGCTAAAAACAATGAACCGCTGGAAACTTAACTCTCTTTAAAATTTGGAATTATTTATTAATAATTAAGAATTTATTCGAGGTTACAAGCTTCGGCTTTTCCAGATTTTTGTACCTCCTCATGATGATTTTTGTGCCACAAGACAGTGTGAATTGTAAGAAGATCAAATGTAAAATTGTATGGCGTCGGCAGCACCGAATGCAGTGTGCAGTTGTTGTTGCTTATCAGAGTGTATATGATGGTATTCAGTGTGCTGTGGCTGTTGATCATTCGATGGGTGGTGGCGGGCGTATGTTATGCTGATATAGGGTGCTGGTAGTTGATGTAGACGGCTGATATCTGGTCTATGGCGGTTTAATGGTGATGAAGGGTGCTGATAGCTGATGTTGCTGGCGGTGGGTGTATTTATAAATGGACGGTGACGGATCGTTGAACGCTTGGTGTGGGGGGGGGGAGTGAAAAGTGTAACACTTCGTTACAATGCTTTGAAGTCATGTGTTAGTTCTTTGAGTTTACCTCTACAGATTATTTTTAACAGGTCTTTGTCCTCTGGGATTTTTTTGGATTTTTTTATAACTCCTATTTTCAAGTCAGGAAAGAAGGATCAAATCGTAAACTATAGACCTATAAGTCAAATGCCTACAGTACAATTGTGACAATTGGTAATTATCGTTCAAAAGAGATTTTTGCACTCTCGGGAGTTCCTGAAGGTAGCCATTTGGGGCCTTCCATGTTCTCATTGTATAGTACCTCGTGGCTTGATGGTTAGTGCGTAGGACTGTCATGCCGAAGGTGTGGGTTCGATTCCCAGCCGTGCCACCTAAAAACAGAAATGTGTTATTCGAGGTACTGCCTCTTGCGAGGAACTGACAAATCCTCCAAGAGTATACTTGTCATGAAAAAGTGCTTCTCATTTAGCCGTTCGGAGTCGGCAAAAAACTATAGGTCCCCTCCATTCCTGCCAACAAACACGCACACAGGAATGGTTGTGAGTTGTAAGTCACTAGGCCTCGGTTCTCCATGAGCTGTTTCGCCACCCAATTTTTTTTTTTGTATGTTCTCATTGTATATAAATGATCTAGTCACAGTCAAGTTGTTCTCTAAGATTAAAAATGTAAATGACTTTGTTTCTTTTCAAAATTAACTTAATGTATTTCAGGATTGGTGCAGATCTAATGACCTTCAACTTAATTATAAGAAATGTGTGTCGATGACTTATAATCGAACTTTGCATCCAATTTTGATTGATTATATTCTTGATGGATATAAGATCTAGGAATAGTATTCGATACAAAACTTTCCTTCAAACTACACATTAATTATTAAGTTGTGTCAAAAGCAAACTCCATTTTAGGATTTGTTGTATGTATGTATGTATTCGGTTATTTAGTATAAATTTACTATTTACTACTACAAAAATGTTTGGTAAACTAGGTATATAAAATCTTAAAGTTTATATAAAATTAGTTACATAAAAGTTATATAAATATTTAAATGCAAAAAAGCAACTTATAGTTGAAAAATAACACATGTAAAATCAACAATTCAACTTAATATAAGCTATTAACAATCTTTTAAAATTATGGAAGTTTGACTCATTTTTAATTTCACTGGGTAAATCGTTAAACAGTTTCACCCCTTTATACATGATCATGTTTTGTGTTCTGGTATCTCTATAATAAGGCAATCGAAAATTATTAGTTGATCTTAAGTTATAAGGTTGAGTTTCTTGCACTTAATTTAAGTTTAAAGATAAATAATCAGGTACCATTTTATTTTTAATTTTAAATACAAATATTGCTGCGTTGTAAGTTATCCTCTGCTTGATGTTAAGCCATTGTAAGCAAGAGAGCATAACATTAATTGGTGTATAAAAACTGCATTTCAAGATGATTCTCATCGCTTTATTATGGAGTTTTTAGAGTCTATTGATATTACTTGAGTTGCCCATGTAGTAGTTGAGTAGAATTCAAAGTGTGGTTTTATAATCGTGTTGTAAATGTTAATTGCGCACATTATTGGTATAACTTTGCGTTTCCTTTTTAAAAATCCTACTTTCTTCGATATTTTTTTCACAATGTACTCAAGGTGACTATTGAAGTTAAGTTCACTATCTATGACAACACGAAGATATTTTATCGAACTCACTTGTTCAATTTTATTGTTGTTTATATGAATATTAGTTTCGAAATCAGCGTTTATAACCATACATTTTGTTTTGTTTACATTAATTTTAAGTTTATTCATGTCCAGCCAGTCACAGATTTTGTTTAGGTCGTGGTTTAAATTATTAGTTATTATTTGAGTATCTTTTCCAGAGACAAATAAAAGAGCATCATCTGCAAACAATGAAATTGTGCAATGGTTTAGGACTTTACCTATATCATTGATGTAAATCAAAAACAAAAGTGGACCTATTATTATCCCTTGAGGCACACTGAATGAAGTATTTTCACTGTTATGCTATGTTCCCACCAAAATGAAATCCGAGATTTCGGTTGAAAACTTTTGATATTTCAAGTTGATTGAACAAGATTTCATGGAAGTTTCAACGAAATCTCAATGAAAACTCTAGATTTCAACGAAATCTTAATGAAATCCCGCTCCACCAAGTCGAGAACTCCAAATTTTTCAGCTGAAAACTCAGATTTCATTTTGGTGGGAACATAGTATTAGATAAACACTGATTAATTTTAGTCCTTTGAGTCCTGTTACTTAAATATGTTTGAAACCAATTTAATTCTCTGTTTTTAATACCGTATTTGTTCAGTTTTATAAGAAGTAATGATCTATCAATTGTTTCAAAAGCTCTTTGAAAGTCGAAGAACACGGAAATGATTTTATTTTTGTCATGCCTCGGCGTTTTTAAGGTCATTATCAGCCAATTAAGAGCTGTTTTGCAGGAGTAATCTGCGCGGAATCCCGATTGATTCTGTATAAGAATATTATTATCTGAAACATATTTAAATAGTTGTTCATGGGCCACTTTTTCGATGATTTATTCTAAAATTGATGGGGCCTAAATTTATCACAGTTAATATTATTATGTTCTTTAGGTAAAGGAAGTATTATAGATTTCTTCAGATTATTTGGAAAAACACCTTGTAAGAATGAATCATTTATAATTGTTAAGCGGGCCATTCACGTTAAGACTGTCACACATGCTGTCGATCGGACTGTTGCAACGACTGTCGAAAGTACGCACACACGTTGCGAACCAGTTTTACGAACAGTGTGTCAAAAAATTCCTTCAATTTGCTTTTTATTTATTTCGTCTCCTAGAAACAAAATAAAAACTATGAAGATTATTCGTAGACTGAGTAGTTCAGTCAAAAGGACTGTCTCAAAAACTGCCATTCACTATACGACCATTCGGTCGTGTCGCAAGGTTCGTTGAAATTTTCAACGGACTTCCAACCTGTTGTTAGTCGCACGGTCCGATGTACAACAAGGACATTCACGGTAGAACCTGTCGTATACGACTGAAATTTATCGGGCAGTCCTTACGACAGTTTTAACGTGAATGGCCCGCCTTAACAATAAGGGACCAATCAAATCAAAGCAGTCTAAAATTATTTGAATGTTTAAATTTGAGGGATCATTTTTTTGTATTAATTTTTTTACATACTATACTTACTTCATTAAGATTTATTGTTTTAAATAGAAATGAAGTGGACATAACTCTGTCAAACAATTAATGTCCAAGTTTCTTGAATTTATAGAGTTACTTATTTCATTTATACTACCTATAAAATAGGAGTTTAGTTTATTTGCTATAATCAAACTATCAGATTCTTTTCCATTTTCAAATTGAACTTCACAAATTTTTTCTTTTTTTAAAACTAAAGTCTTTATAACTCGCCACATTTCTTTTTGACTTGAACATCGGTTAATTTTACTACACGTGTAGTTTGTTTTGGCTTGCTGTAGTTTATATTTATAAAGATTTCTAGCCCTACGGTATTCAATCCAATCTTCAGAAAGATTGGATATAGAGGCCTTTTGGTAGCAGTGGATCTTTTAAATTTTTAAATTATTCAACTCACTTGTGAACCATTCATTTTCACGTGGGTATGAACGTTTGGTAATGGTCATTTCCCGTACATTGTTGTCCAGACATTCTTTCAGTTTTATTGATAAATCGTTAGAGTTTGAGTTATTCACTGGGTACTCAATTTGGTTTTGTAAAATTGTTTTAAAAACATTTTTTTCATATTTAAACACTTGAATTGTTTTCATGAGTTTAACTAACAGATATTTTTACTAATAGAGATTCATAATCACTTATTTTTAACTCGTTAACGGTATCGGCCCAGATAGATTTTTCGGTGGATATAATAACATAGTCAACTAAGGTTCGTGATGTATTTGTGATTCTTGTTTGTTTGTTTATAATTTGTTTACAGTTATTGTCTACTAGGATTTCTTGTATTTTCTTTTCATAGGTATACCTATGCAAAAGATCAATGTTAAAATCACCCATAATAGTTATATTAGGATTAGAAATAATTCTCTGATCTAACCAATCAGCAAAAATAGCACAAAAATCACATTCAGAACTATTAAAGGCTCTCCCAAACCAACGCGAAACATTCGCCGACGACGCGAAATCATTCACAATAATACATAATATGAAAGATACACAATGCTTATACTGCGTTTTCATTAGGCCAAATGAGGTAATTTCGTTAAAAATTTCCAAATGCGATACGAAATCATCTCATTTCCCATACAAATTCACATTTCGAAATGAGATAATTTCAACCAAATTTGCACGAAATTAGGTTGGAAATTAAGTCAAAACCTTACGAACACACCCAATTAGCCACAGTTTGAAGAGCTCTGAATTTGTTTTGTATGAAAATGTCAAAGGGCAATGGAAAGGAGACAAAAGAAAACAACAACAAAAAGCGATTAACAGCCAGTTGAAATTCAAAAATGAAATGAGCTGTCAAACGAAATTACCAAATTACAAATGAAAACACTTTTTCTGTAATTTGCGAAATTACCTCATTTCAGCTCTAATGAAAACGTAGTATAAGCAACAACAAAAAATCGCCTTTGCGAATGATTCGCTATAATTTCGCGTTGGTTTGGGAGAGCCTTTAATGGATCTGTATAAAGGCTCTCCCAAACCAACGCGAAACATTCGCTGACGACGCTAAATCATTCACAATAATACAAAATATGAAAGATACACAATGCTAAACAACAACAAAAAACTATCGTTGCGAATGATTCGCTATGATTTTGCGTTGGTTTGGGAGATTTGATTTATTTGGTTTGATTTTTTCAAATCAAAATAAAATTGTGTGAGATAGTTAAGGCTCTCCCAAACCAAAGCGAATTCGTAGAGAATCATTCACAATAGTACAAAATATGAGAAATAGATAACGCTAGACAACAACAAAAAACTGTCGTCGGCGAATGATTCGCGTTGGTTTGGGAGAACGTTTAAGGTTCTCCCAAATCAACGCGAAACTATAGCGAACTATTCGCAAAGACAGTTTTTTGTTGTTGTTTAGCATTGTATATCCTTCATATTTTGTGCTATTGTGAATGATTTCGCATAGTCGACGAATGTTTCGCGTTGGTTTGGGAGAGCCTTTAAAGGCTCCCCCAAATCAACGCGAAATCATCAAGGTGAAATTATAGCAAATCATCAAAAATGGTTTTTTGTTGTTGTTCAGGATTGTGTATCTTTCATATTTTGTATTAAGGCTCTCCCAAACCAACCCGAAATCATAGCGAAGTATTCGCATAGGTGGTTTTTTGTTGTTGCTTAGCATTGTTTATATTTCATATTTTGTATTATTGTGAATGATTTCGCGTCGTCAGCGAATGTTTCGCGAATCATTCGCAAAGACATTTCGTAGCGAATCATTCGCAAAGACAGTTTTTTGTTGTTGTTTAGCATTCTGTATCTTTCATATTTTGTATTATTGTGAATGATTTCGCGTCGTCGGCGAATGTTTCGCGTTGGTTTGGGAGAGCCTTTATTGTGAATGATTTCGCGTCGTCGGCCAATTAGACTTTGAGAAGATTTTGTGATAATCTACTACGAAATCTTATGTCATTTTCGATTGGAAGTTCGGAGTACGCCTTTTCTACTCCATTTCACTTCATCTACTCCAAAACCATTCGATTGGCTGTTCGGAGTATTTTTCTGCTCCCGATTTGAAGAAGGAGTAGATTTGGAACACACGCATAAACATACAGTTTTTCGTCGCACTTTGTCAAAAGTGATGAACGCTTGAAGAAGCCATTTTATAATATGGCGTCATTCAGTAGTGTGTGTGTAAATTTGACAACACGATGTTTTCATATTCTATTGGAATCAAAAAGGAGTAGAACTGTCAGAAAATGCATTCAAAAACGACATTAAAATATATGGAAAATCTCGTTGAATTTGATAAGATTTAGGGATTTTGGCTAGAAATATAAAGGGTATTCATGCAACAGCGTAAACTATCGTCGTAAACATCGTAAAGTTGTAGACTTCGTAAATCTGTCAAATTTTCCATACAAATTGTGACAGAATTACGAAGTTTAAAAGTTTACAACGCTTACGACGACTTTTACGCTGTTGTATGAATACCCTTATAGATTTTGATTCGGTGTAAAAAGGCTACCCTCCATTTTCAAAAACTGTTATACCACTTTACCAAAATAACCACAGATGTTGTAGTACATTTATCGCCTCTACTGTAAAAAGCACGAGTTTCCCAAATGTCATCACATATTTCCTCATCACACTGTCATTCTTCAGAAAGTTTCTCAGGATTTCTTTTCATTTCAAAAAAAATTTTAAACTTTTTCTCAGTCAAAAATTTGTACTCGTCGTGTTTGTCTCGGTGAACTGTCGGCGGAGTTTAAAAAGAAAAATACAGAGCCCCTTTCCATATACAAAAAAAAAACAACTGTCTACAGAATCAAACTCAAAAATTAATCAAATTTAAATTGAATGAAGCGATCTCATCTTCTAAGCTGTAAAAACAATAAACAATAATGTTCACTCGTCCAATGTAAGTGTTCGAAAATTAATTATCTATTCATAAGAATTCGAATTAAATTATTATTGATCGATTGGTGGTTACTGGTTACCTCAGTAAGAAAAAATTGCGCTTTTCTTTTATTTCTTTGATTTAACGACTCTTTGGATATCATTTGAAATTCTTTTTGTTTTTTGGTCGAGAGAAAGAATGTTTTATATAACGTCGACCAAAGGGAAGGTGAATTTCTTTCATTTCTCTATTAAATTCCGAATTGTAGATACAGAATTTAAGTCGATTTCGATTTTAGTTCGCTTTCCACACCTCCTGCGCAAGGGATGAATATGTTAGTGGGGTAGGGGTTGGTTTATTGTAAACTTGTAATACGGTATTTGCGTGGCTGCATCTGCTCATGTATGGGGTTGGGGGGCACGGTCATACATCAACAATAACCACCAGACATTGGGGCAGCCAGTTACCCGTCTTTGCTTGTCCCAAATCTTCTGCTTACATTGCATAATCACGAAAAATAAAAAATAAACGAGCGCAGATTTTGAAATCGAAATGGGTCTACACCTTTAATTGAGAATGTTGATGATGCTTTGGCGAGCGTTCTCGTCTAAAATTAGCCAACATTTCGAAAGTCTTTTAAAAACACAAGAAATATAATTCCCAGAAAGTGTGACTGTGCGTCCACGTCGATGTACAATGCGATTGCTATTACCGTATGAACCAACCAACATAATTCCAAATCAGCTGTAAAGTGTGTATATCATGAAAGCTCTCGACAGTGTGAACGGAAGTGAAAACTGAAAAGTATCGGATTCTCCAGCCCCAAATGACTGGCATTGTTTGGCCTGTGGGTAAACACAAAGCTGATTATGCTCTTGAAACCATAAGCGGCTAATTAGACTGCTGTGTGTCAAGAGGAAGATTGCCTCTTGAATCGGGTAGCTTTGTCATCGTCATCATGAACTGCAGTTGTGGCCGGCAAATACAAGCTATTGTATTCTCCTAGCTTCATAGACTACTTGCAGATGAGCCTCTGTTATTTGATTCTCACTTTCTTGTTTCAGCTTAAATTCTAATTTGGCAAAAATTTGCTCCGTGGCGCGGCATAACGGTGCTATATCATCACCAAACAACCAGGCGGCGGCGGCGACATGCGGTGGTGGCACCGAAATCGTAACCCGACAATATCATGAAGTGGTCGGTGATATCATTTGCCCATCACAGGTGCTGGGAATTGACCATCTCAGGGATCCCCGGATGAATAAGGTAATTAGATAGTTTAAGTTTGTGTGAATATTGAATGAACAAAAAAATTAGAATATTGATCAAAGTCACTTCGTCCACCCCCTTGGAGTCTGTTTTGAATAAATTAGAATATTGTATTTTTGAGGAGAAAAATAGTTTTTTTCAAGTAGGTAGGTAGGTCTCCATCTTATACATGAGCAAATTTTTTAGGTGGCAAATTAGAGGGAAGCCTTAATGAAAAACTAGTCAAATAAGAATTGTATTGTGATTGGCAAAGAATACGTCACACTTCTTCTTCCACGTGTAGAGAAATATTATGTATACTTACGTACCTATATAAGCTATTATTGCAAAGGGTATGTAGGTATACCTATGTAGCTACCTACATGGAGTTCAAGTTTCTTGGGATATTATGTTCATGTTGGCAGAAAAAGAAGATGATGAATGGAAAATCCCCAAGTCGTTACGTAAACAATGGGCGACTTTTATTATATCCGAAAAGGGTAGAAGAAGGAATAATATTATGAAATGAATATGCTTCCACTTGTTCGTTGAATTATACAATATTTTTTAGTCATTACCGATTCTGTGTGCGAATTAAAATGACACTAATACTTAAGGATTCTCATTATGTTCCTTAGCTTTGAATTTCTGTGATTTCTTGTACATTTGTGTGCATTTTAGTCCAAATTACTGTCAAAGTTCATATAAACCAAATTAATTGACAAAAGTTTAGATTAAAAATATATCGATACAAAATAAATTAGTCAAACAAATTAAAAAAATAATAATTTTATTTAATTCTTCATAAAGCATAAAGCAAACAAAATATTAAATGTGAAAAAATGCGTTTTAAAGTAATAGTAAGATATCTATTATTCATTCAACCTTTAAAAATCTTGGAAAACATCATCCCACTTAAGCCAGATAGGTAGGTACATGAATATGTAAAAATGAAAATATTGCAACATCGTTTTTGAAAGTATTATGCAGAGTCTTACATCAATTTAAAGTTTAACCGAGAAGTTTAGGAACAAAAGGTGACATTTTCGCTTTTTCATGTTTTTCAGAAATTGAGAAAAAAGAAATTTTATTTTACATAATTGCATGAAAAATGTCACCTTTTGTCCTGGAAGTACTTTTTCAAGTTGAATTTTGATTGATGCATGTTATTATTCCTGACTAAATCTCCTCGGCAATCGATAAAATTCGGGGTGTATTAAAAAAAAAATACCAAAAGTAAAAAAAATGTCACCTTTTGTCCCTCAACTGATATTTTAAAATATTAGGTTTGTTCGATGTCAGCACTGGGGCGCACTGGGTCGCCCTGAACTCGCTCTAATGTGTTTTATGTGACACTTTTTTCACCCCAGTTTATTTGCACTGTGTTCGATGTGTGTTCGGGGCGAGCACAGAACTCGCTCTTACGCACCCCAGGTTTTTTCTCAGGGAAAGAAATCAGAGCTGCGAAATTGAAATCAGCTGTTTGTAAAAGTTGAATGTCAAAGGAAAAGGATTAACTTTGCGAATTTTTATGACGATATAAATAATAAATGTGAAATATTTTGTATACTATTTTGTTATTTTTTATTAATTTATATATTAATAAATACAATGCTAAGGAAAATATATGGACATCTAGTGTTTGCATAAGGATTTTGAAGCTGCACAAAAAGGTATCCAAGCACCTTAACATTTTAATCATACAAAAGTAACACTGAGGTGTTCGATGTGAAATCAAAACCCGGGCAGCCCCCAGTTTTTTGACATTTGAATGACATTCCCCAGTGCGCCCTGGGGCAAGGAACAGCGAACAAACCTATTATATTTTCCTCGATATATGTATGTACGTACATAAGCAGTACTTTATGAGTGGAAGTGATTTATAAATCTTTCCGTCGACTTTTTTGGTCACTGTAGTTTTTGCAATGAAACAACTAGTTTACATTAGCTTTCCCGATGTTTCGGCAGGGGTTGCTGCCTTCTTCAGGGGAACTTTATTACAACAAAAAAAAAGTACATTTGTTACATTGAATAACAATTTAAACAATAATGTGTACACTCACTATTTTATCTTATAAAATTAATTTTAACGTTAAATGATTATTAAATCATTTTTATAAGATAGAACACTTCAAATGAAGTTTAGTCTATTTAACAATGAAACTAATTTTGAAATAACATTTATGAAGATGAGGCGAGAGAGCAATAGATAGCAGATAGATTAGCAGTACTGTTATGACATGGAATACCGATGCATTTATAAAACTAGCTAACCACCTCAAAAAAATGTATTTTGCACATTCATGCATCTAGCATAAGGAGGACTAGGTATATGTTCTAAAGATAAGACATACATAAGTTAAGGGCAAACAAACTTTTAAAAAAATACACTAGTTTTCATCCAAATGGCAATATCTTTTCTTATAGACTAAGAGCCCACAGCAGATTTTGGGTGTGAACGATAGCAAAAAAAGAAGTATAGGCGTCGAAAGCTTCATTAAAAGTTATTAAAAAAATCAAAGTCTTGCAGTCCACAACTTGGGCCTTTGCGAGTAACAGTGCATCGAAAAAAAATATGAATGCAACTTCGAGGATAATCGTGTAGGCCGAAATTGGTTTTCACCCCTCCCTAGATAAGCTCCGCGGATCCCATATCACGGAATCTGAGATCATTTGAGTGTTAAATTCGCCCTGCCAGACTGTTTAAAAAAACCGTTTTTCACTTTGAATTTTGAATTTTTAAAACGGTCTGGTAGACCCAACTATACACTCTCATGGTCTCAGATTCCGTGATATGTGTGGCAAGGAGCTTATCTAGGGAGGAGTGAAAACCAATTTCGGCTAACACGATTATCCTCGAAGTTGCATTCATATTTTTTTTTCCATGCACTGTTACTCGAGGCCCCAGTTGTGGACTGCAAGACTTTGATTTTTTTAATAGCCTTTAATGAAGCTTTCGACGCCTATACTTTTTTTGCTATCGTTCACACCCAAAATCTGCTTTGGGCTCTCGGTCTATTACGTATGAGGTGACATTTTATAACTCTTTTTATAGCATGTTAATCAATTTATTTTTGATGTAAAGAAAACCTGTAGATATACCATTTATACTGTAATAATAGCATTTTTTGTATAAGCGAATAGACGGATGTTTTTATAGTTAAGTTATTTTTGAATAATACAAAAATAGGTATAACTCTTTTATTTTACAATAACTTGATCTTGCTTTGTTTGTTCGGATTAATCGGAATTACATATGCACCTGTATGCCAACTGATTTTGAAAAAGTTCTTGATAAAGCTGTGAAGATTGTAAATTTCGAGAAGTCGGCCTCGCCAGTGAAGAATTTTGAAGAAAGTATGCAAAGTCATGGAGAGTCCGAATGAATTAATTCTTCTTCACACTGAAATGCTGAAATGGCTTTCCCTAAACTGGTCATACACGACAGAGCCAAATGGCCCCGCGCCGATCCAAAATCGGTCGTGTGTGGAGTGGATCGGCTGCCAATCCATTTAGATTTTCAGCCAATCTGAAATCCAATCTAGCCAAATGGATCGGATGGCCTGGTTTTTAAGATTCGTGATGAGCTGAAAGTTTTCCAACCAGATCAATTATATCTTCTTCTGCAAAACTCTTCGCGGTATTGCATGATGAGCAATGGATCATAAAATTAGCTTATCTATCTTCTATATTAATAAAGCTCTAATCTTGCTTTGTTTGTTTGTGAAGGCTTTTCTCAGAAATTTAAAAAATTCTTATGGTTTTTGAAGGGCTATTTTTGGAGGAACGTTTTAAGGCTAAAATGTTGTTAAAAAATTCTATTTTTAGGCCTTTAGGGTGAAATCGGGTAAAAACAAAAGAAATTATATCAGATTTTTAATTTTTTTAGGTTTGAAAGGGTTTACTTAGAGGATGGGTTAAGGGTAAGAGATGTTTTTCGAGATTTAGCTACATGTCAATAGGGTGAAATGGAATAAACAAAAAAAGATTTCTTTTTGTGTTATAAAGGTTATTTTTATAGCATGAGTTTACATTTACCCATTTTAAAGAATTAAGCTTTCTTTATAAGGTAAAATGGGATATAAACAATAACTGAAATCCAATTTTAAAAATTCTTTTTGTGTTGGAAAAGTTATAAAGAGAGAATGAATATACTTAGCGCCAAATATTTGTATATACATGCATATATTATGGGGTGAAATGCTTTCAAGTTTTAAACAAAGATGGTCTTATGGACGTATGCTGCAGTGGTACGGCCGATTCTAACATATGGTTCGATTGTCTGGTGGCCCGCACTAAATAAGGCATATAACATCGAAAAACTCAAAAAGGTTCAAAGAACAGCTAGTGTTGGTACCACAGGGGCTCTTCGATCTTGCCCAACGGATGCCTTAAGCGTTTTTCTGCACCTTCTACCACTTGATCTACACATAAAATATCTAGTATCTTGCAGTGCCTCTAGACTTAAAGAATCGAATTCTTGGGTTGCTAAACCTTATGGTCACAACAATATCACAAATTTGATTCCCGCTGATATACTTTCGACTCCCACTGACTACCGCGCTCCTACAATGAGCCTCAGTAAAGATTTTAAAGTTTTATTCCCATACAGAGGGGACTGGGATGATGACGCCGTGACGAGAGACTTCGACACAACTATCTATACTGATGGCTCAAAGATGGAGTGCGGTGTTGGCTCAGGAGTCTTCTCTGAGTGTCTCAACATCTCCAAGTCATTTCGGCTACCGAATTTTGCTAGTGTATTTCAAGCTGAAATACTGGCAATCAGGGAGGCATGCAAGATACTAAAAGCAGATCCAAACCAAAATCGTACAACAGCCATCCTTACAGTCAGGCGGCTGTTAAAGCCATTCATTCGGCTACCTCAACCTCAAGGTCACTCTTATCTGGGTTCCTGGTCACAGTGGCATTGAGGGTAATGAACGGGCAGATGAACTAGCCAGGCAAGGATCAGCCCTTCACATCCCACTTGCGGAAAGAGTCTACATTCCCCTTGGAGTTGTGAAGGGCAATATATTGTCAATTTTCCTTATGGAATCCAATCGTAGGTGGAGCAGTTTAACCAACTGCAAAATATCCAGAACGATCTGGCCCGCCTTAAATAAATCCCGAACAATTGATCTCATATGTAGACCCAGGCGGGACATAGCCAGGGTCGTAGCAACCTGCACTGGACACTGGTCAATTGGAGAACATGCGGCGAGGCTGGGTATTCCTTACAATACTCACTGTCGCAGCTGTGGAGACCAGCAAGAAAAGGAAACAGTCCTTCATTTTCTCTGTAAATGTCCAGCTCTAGCCAGAATGAGAGCACAATCGTTTGGAATGGCTTTTTTTGACGACCTAAACGAACTGTCCGAAATGAAGATAAAACGCCACGAAATGGATCTGAGACAAAAATCTGTTGCGTTCTGCATCATGTTCCCCCCAGATCCAAAGTCCGTGAGTAATCGGAACCCGGGTTTCTGAGGGGCTTCATCATGATGCTCAATGGTTCGTTGCTATTCTACAACCTGCCGAGCTCGGCATAATGTGGCAAGCTCGGGCGAGATACGATCCGATCGAATGAGTGTCCTATGACCCAACTCACAAGGTACATTGACCATACTTCACAGCCGTCCTATTTCAAAGCAAGGAACGCTTTAATCTGCTTTCATACACAGGTCAAACGAGTTATGGTATCAAAACGGCGCAATCAAGTGCTAATTGGGCAAAGAGCGAGTGTTACGCTCTTGCCATCATTTCAACCTACCTACCTTTAAACATACTTTTTGTGCATGGAAGGTTATATTTTTTCATACCAGCTTCACGTGAGGCGACTCAATTTGACTTCTCTTATTTGTATCTCACTTTCATCTCTAAGAAAGAAAGAGATGGCCAAGTGAGGCTAAAGTTTTTAAATTTTTTGAAAATTTCTGCCTCACCTCGCCATCTCTTTCCTTCCAATAAATAGGAATGAGATAAAAAGAGAGACGTCAAAATGAGTCGCTTCACGTGAAGCTGGTATGAACACCGTCATTGAAAACGAAAAGTATATCAAAACAGCCTTAAATCTCCTCATTATAAAACCAAGTTTTTGGAGTGCCCGGGATGAGGAAAAGGTCGCCATATTATAAAAGGTGGCGATTTTCTTTTTATTTGATAACTTAATCGAATTTCATTTTACAACAAAATAACGAAAGTGTAACTTTTAAGATAGTAAATTTTTCTAAGAAATTACCTATTAATGTAGGAACCAATCAATTTAAAATGTAGGAAATATATTATTTCAATATATGTATGTATTTAATATTAATTAATTTATATTAACAATAAATTATGATAGAATTAACGATCAACTTTGCGACAACTTTTCTGCTTGACGGCTTATACGATACTCCTCCTCTGTTTCGAAATTCAAATGTCATCTTCAAACAGGTTTTGATCGTAAATATTAAAAGAGAGCAGTGACGTCATAGTAGAAGCAGTGCTGCCACTCAGCCTACATCCGGCCATCCTGCATTTCATCCGCCTCGGATGAACGATCACTCTCAACATCAAGTCTGCAGTCACTTCGCCAAGGTTTCATAAAGTCACAACTGGTACTAGTGTTGTTGGGACCTTCATGATCTGCAACTTTTTTCACGGTATAACGTCCACCCCTGCCTTTAGAGACCACTGAATATGGACCTAGAAAATCAGAAAAGAGTTTGTTACCCGCCCCAAACTGTGTTCTTTTGATAGCTGCAATGTCCCCCACATTATATTCAATCGCAGGCTTTCTCTTGCGATCAAATGTTTTTCTGTTTTCAGCTTGTACCTTCTCAATTTGTTGTCGAACATCAAAGCGAATTTTATCTCTGTCGTCATCATGCTGCTTGAGTAACTCCAGCCTTATCATCTCCAAGATTTCAACGTCATCCTTCTTTCTCATTGGAACACCGAAAAGCACTTCGAATGGTGTTCGTTGAATTGACCTTTGTAGGGTACTGTTTATGGCAATTTGAACCCGCGACACGAACTTATACCATTTATCTGGTGAGTCAGCTGATAATCTCCTAAGAACTTCAATAACAACACGATTTGAACGTTCAGCTTGCCCATTTCCCCTCGGCACACCTGTGGTTACAGCAACATGGTCTATATTTTCTTCAGTGCAAAAATCCTTGAAGCTTTTAGAACAAAACGCACTCCCTTTGTCCGTAATGAATCGCCTTGGGTTTCCAAAATGTTGTTGCAGCTCTTTTATTTTTCTTAAAGTTTCCTCTGCTGATACCGTCTTCGTCGGAAAAATCCACATAAACTTCGAGAATCCATCTGTAACTGTCAAAATATATTTATACTGCTTTGTTGTCCGATGTGATCGAGGTGGAAGGTGTCAAATGGTCTGTCTCCTTTGTCCAGCTGATTAATGAAACCTTCTTGCTTTCCTGCTTTTCTGTTTGCAAGTATACACTTGACACAATTGTTGAGACGTCTCTGAACCTTGTCCTTCAGCTGGGGAATGAAAAATTCTTGCGAAATGAGGTGCATTGTTTTCTGTAGCCCAAAGTGCCCCTCCTCGTGCTTCAAATTAATTATTTCCGTCTCCATATTACAGGGAACAACTAAAAGTGAAAGACCATCAACCTCTTTAAAAAGTAACTCACCTCGAATTTCAAAATCATCATAGCTCTTTTCCTTTAGAACTTCTTTTACTGCCATTATGAAGCTGTCTGAATCCTGTGCCTTTTTTATTCGTACTAATAGCTCTTGTTGTAAGGCGTATACAGCTGGTGAACGGCTAAGCGAATCCACATGACTCATCCTTGATCCCGCACGGTGTTCAACTTCATAGTCGTAATCCTGCATGTATAAAACCCATCTCTTTACAGCGTTTGGAAGTTCTTTTTTGTTCACAGTTTGACGAAAAGCAGCGCAGTCAGTCAAAACCCTGAACTTGGTACCCAACAGATATATTCTGAATTTTTCAAGCGCTTTATAGACAGCGTAAGTCTCTAGCACAAAACTATGCCACCTTTGTTCAGACGTGCTGTTCTTCTTGCTGTAGTAAAACACTGGATGCAGCTGATTATCATTACTACGTTGCATAAGAATAGCTCCTATGCCTTCTTGACTGGCATCTGTATGCACCTCCGTGTCCACACCTTGACGAAAAATGGTTAGTACTGGCTTACTTGTCAAAGCCTGCTTCAGCGTTGCGATTGCTTGTCGTTGTGGAGCTGCAATTACAAACTTAGAACTTTTTTTTAGTTAAATCAGTTAAAGGCTTCGCCAAAATTGAATAGGAATTAATAAATCGTCTGAAGAAGCCTGTTAACCCAAGAAACTCTTGCAACTTTTTCAGATTTGTCGGCTCGGGGAACTTGGATACAGCGTTAATTTTTTCTTCAGAAGGACTTACCGTACCATTCTCAACTACGTGTCCGAGAAACGTGACTCTCCTCTGAAGGAACTTACATTTTGCCCAGTTAAAAACTAAACCGTTTTCTTCTGCAACCTGTAGTACGATTTTTAGTTTTTCTAGGCACTCCTCACAGCACTTTCCAGATATGATAAGATCATCCATAAAGGTTCTTAATATCTTCCGTCTAACAAGATCGCGGAACACAATCGTGATGAACCTCACAAAAACAGCAGGACCATTTTTTAGCCCAAACGGCACAAAATTAAATTCCCATTCACCATCTTCGGTAGCAAAGGCAGTGAACTTTTTGCTGCTTTCTTCCATGGGGACATGAAAAAACCCGTTCTTAAGGTCCAGTGTTATAAATACGACATCATCTTCCAAATTATCTAATGCTATGTTTCCACCAAAGGTTTATCTCAGATTAGATTTAATAAATCTTTTTGGTGTTTCCACCGCACAAAAAGATTTAAAAAAGATTAAATTTTACAGCACCTTCAAAAATGCAAATGGCGTTCCAATTTTTCTTATGAAGTGCGAATGAGACAGAATGTTTGATTCGTGTGAAACAATGAAGAACTGAATGCGAGTCTCGAATGAATCGTTCAGCACCATTTAAGAAAAGGTTAGTTCGATTTGTTAAACAATTTGTCCTAGGAAGATTTAACAAGATTAATTTCTAATCTTCAAGATTTACGAAATAAATTTGTATGGTAAATCTCCGAGATTTGAAGGAGATTTGAGGTAAATCTTATTAAATCTCAGATTAGCGTCAGGTGGAAATGTAGCATAACACGCTCTCCATCAGAGGGATTGGGAATCCATCTCTTATTGTTCTGGCATTGATTCCCCTGTAATCAATACACACCCTGAATAAACCACCCTTCTTTTTCACTACAACAACTCGGCTCGTAAACGGTGAACATGATGGTCGAATTATTCCAGCTTTACTCCACTCATCGATCTGCTTTTTAACAACTTCAGCCTCATTAATTGGAAGACGTCGTGGTGTCGAGTAAATAGGAGTCTCATCACTCAAGGAAATAGTCATAGTAATAGGACAACCACTTACAGCTTTCGGCTTGTTCTTTGAAATGAGCTCTTTCACCTGAGGTTCATATTGAATTGGAACTTCAATATCGCTTTTTCCATCTACTTCGATGTTCATGATGTAATTACCATCATCCTTCTCATAAAATGTGGTCTCACCATCCAACATAACCACCTTAGCTTGTGCCATAACATCACGCCCGATTATCACATCGACCCGAATGCAATTGTGTGGAACCACGTGTACAACACCCATCAGTTTTACACCATCAATCATCATATCAGCCTCGAAACTACCCAATGTACTATACTTCTTTGAACCAAGACCAACTAAACTTATTTTTTCGTTATTTAAGAGATCTATATCAGCCAGCTTTGCAAAACTATCATTCCTAATTAAAGTAATTTCAGCCCCAGAATCAATTAATGCTTTAAAAGGACAATCATTTATAGAGATTTGCTTCGAATTGATTACGGAAAACACATTAGCTTCTTTTGGTTTCATTGATGGACAGTTATTCGACATGTGGCCCGTCCCGCTACATCTAAAACATTTTGTTGGTGAACGGCACTCTTTTCTCTGATGTTCAGAAGAACCGCAATTAAAACAATGCATAGAGCTAGCACCACGTGATGATTTACTGTAACCTTGACCGCTATTTTTTGATGACGAACCGTATGAAAAAGAACCGCTACCACTACCGCTGCTATTGTCTACACTCCTGCAACCACCGAAATTCATCCCAACTTTTGTTTTGAACTTCAAAAAGAGTTCGTATTTTTCGAAGAGTTCTAATAGAGATTTAGCACCATATAATATGAGCTTATGGTCTTCGCGAGCCCCGATACCATTTATGATGTACGTGATCAACGAAATATCGTCTACGTCAGCTAACTGCCCGATTTCTTTCATCTTATAAGCGTATTCGCGAAAGCTTTCATCTTTTGCCATTTTCCTATTTTGGAGACGCATATAAATGTCTGCTTTGCAAAATGTTTTTTCGAATTCCGCACACAAAATAGTTTTAAAATCATCAAACGACCTACATGTGCACGTTTTCATAAAGCACTTTGCCGACCCTGTCAACTGTTTCCTTGCGAATATTAATTTTTCCAACTCTGACCACTTAAATAATAGTGCAACATCCTCCAATTCTGCAAACCATGACCTAACTGACAGACTATCATCACCACTGAATTTAGACATTAAATCTTCCACATCTCTAACAGAGAAGCGAAAAGACGAATCACCACCAGCTGCACGTGTTATATTCAATGTCTGCTGCCCACTGCTGTTTGTTTGGTTACCCACGTCAGCTAACCTTTTGGCCAGATCTGCTGCTTTTTTATTAGCCAACTCCGAATTTGCTTCCTTAAGCCTATCGAATAAGACAGCCTTAACACCACTTGTGTCCAGTCCCAATTTGGACAGTTCAGCCTTTAATTGATCTACAGTCCAAAAGTCCATTGCAAAGAAAAAAAAAAATTATTGAAATTAATTTTATAGGTTTGCTTTGAACGTGTAGTTAAATTTTGATTGTATTGTAGGTTGAGCCCCCAAAGATGTAGGAACCAATCAATTTAAAATGTAGGAAATATATTATTTCAATATATGTATGTATTTAATATTAATTAATTTATATTAACAATAAATTATGATAGAATTAACGATCAACTTTGCGACAACTTTTCTGCTTGACGGCTTATACGATACTCCTCCTCTGTTTCGAAATTCAAATGTCATCTTCAAACAGGTTTTGATCGTAAATATTAAAAGAGAGCAGTGACGTCATAGTAGAAGCAGTGCTGCCACTCAGCCTACATTAATGAACTCTGTCAGTGGTATTTATAAACCCATTCCAAGCAACGTCTAACTTTAGACACCTGTCCAACTCCAAAATGTTATTTATAAACATTTAGCACCGATTGGATAACTTAGCCACTGAAATTGGTTGTCTAAATCTTATTTCAAAGAAGACACGTTTAATGAGTAAGGTAGGCAAATATTTCTGGTTTTCTAATTTTCTTGTTTTGAAATGAATGAAAAGCCAGTTGAACGTGTCCCAAAGCGTACTAAAATTCATTAATTCATTCAAAAATGAGAGCCCACAGCAGATTTTGGGTGTGAGTGATAGCAAAAAAAAAGAAGTATAAGCGTCGAAAGCTTCATCAAAGTCTTGCAGTCCACAACTGGGGCCTTTCCGATTAAACAGTGCATTGAAAAAAAATATGAATGCAACTTCGAGGGTAATCGTGTTAGCCAAAATTGGTTTTCACCCCTCCCTCCTCTCCTGAATCTGAGACCATTTGAGGGGTGAAAACCAATTTCGGCTAATAGACCAGAAAAAATAGCACAAATCGTATGGGGAACCTTGAAAAAATTAATTCATGAAATACTAAAATTGGAATCGACGCAAAATTGCAACCTCTATAACATATCCAAAGTCCACCGAAATCCCCGCATTGGCTTTTTGTGTAGATGCATTTGAAGAGGTGTAGACGGGGAGAATTTGGAGGTCTATCAAACTAAAATATTTGCTTGGGTAAAACCTGATCATATGATACAAGCTTTAAGGGTAGTTTTTAACGTTGAATCTAATGAATTCAAATTCAAAATGATGCAACCACCCAAAAGGAAGTTATAGTCCTTTTTATGTAATGATGACTTTTTTTCAGGTACAACAGGTAAAATATTACCGAAAACCCTTTGAAAATAACGGTATGTTAATGAAACTTGGAATGAATGTTTCATTTGTCATAGGAACTAAGAATCAAGAGAGTCCTTAAAAATATCCATGGTGAAAGGGTGTTTTTTTTAAGGGGGAGGGGCAACAAAGAATGTTAACCATAACACCCACGTAAAAACTCTTACACTCATGAAACTCGCCAAAAATATTAAACTCTTCATGGCAACCAAAAATCAAAATAGTCCATACAAATATCTTTGTTCTAATAGTGTTTTTGGTGACTGTTAACTTTTGACTTGTTCTACGGAAAATATGAGTTCAAAAATTAATTTTTGCTTGAAAAGGCCCACAACTTTGTTAAGGGTGCTTGTATCATTTTAGTTTTGCTTTTATTAGATTCAGCGTTAAAAAATACCCTTAAATCATATACCATACTTTGTGTATATACCTCAATTACACCAAATCGGAATTTTGGCTCAAATCTTCCAACTTCTTCCCAGATTTTCCCTCTCTTTAATAAAAAAACCCCAGAACAAATATATTTATGAGGACTATTTTGATTCTTGGTTCCCATGACAAATTATATATTTTTGGCGAATTTCTGAGTGTAAGAGTTTTTTCGTGGGTGTTATGGTTAACATTCTACACTTGCCCCTCCCCCTTAAAAAAACATGCTTTCACCATGGATATTTTTAGGGACTCTCTGTATTCTTAGTTCCTATGACAAATGAAACATTCATTCCAAGTTTCATTAACATACCGTTATTTTCAAAGGGTTTTCGGTAATATTTTACCTGTTGTACCTGAAAAAAAAGCCATCATTACATAAAAAGGACTATAACTTCTTTTTGGGTGGTTGTATCATTTTGAATTTAGTTTCATTAGATTCAGCGTTAAAAGCTACCCTTAAAGCATGTATCATATGATCAGGTTTTACCAAAACAAATATTTTAGTTTGATAGACCTCCAAATTCTCCCCGTCTGCACCTCTTCAAATGCATCTACGCAAAAAGCCAATGCGGGGATTTTGGGGGACTTTGGATATGTTATAGAGGTTGCAATTCTGCGTCGATTCCAATTTTAATATTTCATGAATTAATTTTTTCAACCTCGGAACCCATTTTTCCTGGCCTATAACACGATTATCCTCGAAGTTGTATTCATATTTTTTTTTTGATGCACTGTTTAATCACAAAGGCCCCAGTTGTAAACTGCAAGACTTTGATTTTTTGAATAGCCTTTAAAAGAAGCTTTCGACGTCTTTTTTTGCTATCACTCACACCCAAAATCTGTTGTGGGCTCTTAGTCTTGTAGTGGTGCTGTAGATTACAGAAAAATATCTTATTGTAACGTTTGCTTTCCCTATTCCAATGTTAATATCTTGTTCAGTATTAAAGGTTGTCTTCTATAAAAAAGGCTGATCCTCCTTATTTTTGCCGTATTGATTTTAAGCTTCATGAAATCAGCTTCCTTGATCCTATCCGCAAATTACATATTATATACATATATCCGCAAATTACATATTAGTAAGGCAAAAGTTTTGCGGCCAATATATGGCTGCTATTCGATAAGTCAGTGACTTTTCTTAAAGGAAGAACTCGGATCTCATGAATAATTTTTGTTGCTGAAATATTTGTTATTTTTTAGGCATAGAAAACAAAAATTCAAATTGATCCAGCCTCTTTGACCCTTCAAAAAAAATTAATTTTTCAAATTCTGAAAAATTCGCATTTTTTTCCATTTTTTCGAGCGCGTTTGTTTCAAGATAGTTTTTAATTTCCGGCGTGTAGTCATTTATCTCAGGGTAACGAGCAATTACGAAACGCTATAAAAATGTCCATCAGTTAAGGTTGAAGAGACCTAAGCACTGTTATGAAATTTGAAAATGATTACATTTTTGATCAATTTTTTCAACAAGTGGAGTAGCGTTTATCCATGGCCGAATGGTCTTGCAGAAAATGAATAAAGCTCTCATTTGAAATGGCTGCAATGTAAGCTATCACCGTAAAAGTGACCCGACGATCATCCACACAATTTCCTTCTCGTGACGTATTGGAATATCCTCAAATTCCAACAACAAAAATTTGTCCGGGTCCAATAGTTTAAAACTGTTAAAGTGAGTTCCAGATCAGTAGTGTCGTTTACGTTAGCGGAATTTCCCTGCGTATCAATACTAGAGAGTTAAGCCTTTCGCACTTTTTAGCCTTTTTACGTACGAAGGGATTAGGCACATCCACAGGGACCACCACTTGGAGGTGCGTTTTATTGGGAATGACAGTTGCGCCTTGCGCCCAAACCAAGTTTTTGACATGAAAAAGAATGCTTACCTACTATACTTGAAAATTATGAACTTTGCCCAACATTTTAAAAGTTTTCTCACCTTAAATGTTTACAAATTAGCCCTCAAAATATTAATTCTAGAAGTCGAATAAGTTTTATTTTTGATTGAAGGACTTTATTTCTAGTTCAGTGAACTATGTATGTATCCATTTATTTACATACTCAATTCCTATGAAGTGTCAACCAATTCATGTGATACCCTATTTAGCGACCGTAGCAAAACAAAAAAAAATTTACTTACAACTGTTGATTTTTAAAATAAGAAAAATTGTTTAACAAAAGAGATGTATGTATATAGACGATCGGTAGAAAACTCACAACAAATAATAATTTATATGTATCATTGACCTTTAATTTTGGGAAATTAACTTTCTGCCGCCTGTATCTATGTCATCGAATAATTTAATTATAGAAGCAAACTCAAAATCTACCCCCACGGAATACAAAAAAAAAAATATTTATCAAACAATCACAATGCGGTGTAGGTAATCAATTCTTGTTTTATCCGCTTTTGAGATTATTTTGCTAAAGCTTTTGTGGATATTAAACTTTTGGCTTTTAAAGCTTTATAATAATTTAATTAATTTAAAATAAAACCTATCACGTTGGGTTTCACGTTGTTTTGTGCCTTCTATCACACATCAAAATATGAAAATGTGACATAACTGATTTTTTTTTGTTTTGTTTAAAATACTTTTTTCATCTGATTTTTGATTCATTAAAATCAGTCCGACAGGTCCAAAAATACTAAACAAATTTAAAACCCCATAGTTCTTTTTGCTTTAAATTTCTATTGTGAAGGTTTTTGATTTTATTGATTATTTGAATGACTCAAATGAACAACAAAATGCAAGTCTATCTTATTGCTCTTACCACCTTAAATTAATGACAAACGTGTTAAAACTGCAAACGAAGTTGTTTTGCGTATGTTTGCAACCTACATATCATAAACTCTTACACGGCCTTATATGGTTATAAAATATCCAGATTAAATTCAATCAAAACTTTATATCCAGTAATAAAAAAAAAAACTTTAAAAGAATCTTCCAATCAGTATGTTTCCGCGTGTTTAAATTTATCTAGAAATATCAAAGTGTTTCTAGTTATTAAGATTTGAAATAAATGAATAGCTGATAGGAAGCTCGAACATAACTCAATTGAGCTACGATTTTTATAAAGAAATGCTATTAGTGTCAGTAATTTGTATTGATATCAACCGCGATAAAAAAAAAACAACCCACCCATCTTGTGACTTGATGATTTGAAATATTAGATCGAAAAATACAAGTACTTTCCTATTAATAGATGGAGCGTGTGTCTCGAAATTGTTTTAATAGCACTTTACGTAAAGACGTAGTCAGGTGCCTTGCCTAGTAATTGTTTTTAACGTTCAGTTATTGACATTGTTTAAACAATTGTATTATGCATTTTCTGTTATACATAAATAAACTCATAGTCCAGTGTGTTTAGTTTTTTTTTTTTGGAATTTAAGATTGATTGAAGCAATTTGTTTTAGTGTTGTACCAAGCTTAAATCCAAATCTTCGAGCATAAACACCTTGCAGAGTTGCCGCTATCTTGAATTAAAAAGTGAATTCGATTCAATTCAATATAAATATAACCAGTTTGGCTTACAACTAACAAGATACATACATATGTACATTGAAAATTTACATTTGTTGACTCATAGGGGGCATAGTCCAGTAAATAGAGAGGTTTTACCCTACAAAAGGTCGGGTAGTTCTAAATTTTTGATATGTTATATGGTATGGTTAGTAGATGAAAATTCCAAAATTCCACAACCACGCCCCCTCCGCCCCCTTCAAAATCCTGGAAAAACTACAAAAAATTGGCACTTTTTTCATTTTTTTGCTTATAACTTCTTTCCGGTATATTTTTATGGAAAAAAGTATATGGAAACTTTGGACAATAAAATTGCCTACAAATATGACCTAGAAAGTATTTTTGTACAACCACTACAATCAGCGCTATGGAGCTCCCAAAAAAGGCTAAAATTTCGTATTTTTAAGATTTTCAGTTTATTCCCTCTTTACAGCACAATAACTCCTTAACCGTCAAGCTTAGGGCAAAATTTGCTATAATCAATCTTGTAGATAATTTAATAGGCTACCAATTTTACGTAACAACAGTCGACGTCCTCTAAGTCGAACTCCCCCTAAGTCGAGTTTCCCTCTAACAAGAATTTTTTCACCATGTTGGTTGTATACCCCTCTCAAATTTCCAAACTTATTTATTTCTCTCTAAATCAACCTTTCGCAAAACTCTTTAATTTGAAATAATTTTGATATTCCGTGAGAATTTAGTTTAGTTTAATACTATTGGTTTACACTGACTACACAATCCCACTGCTGAATTTCGATAAAAACTTTGAAGTAACCATACCTTTCCAGATCCACCTGGGAGGATGTGGAATTCTTAGATCAATCAATTCATTTCAACACCGACGGATTGAAGACCGACAATGGGGTTGGTGGAGATGTGTACTCTGATTTAAGTCTATCATTCCGTCTTCTAATCACTGTAGCGTATTCCAGGCCGAACTTCTAGCGATAAAAGAACTATCTTGGCACAAAGAAAACGTGATATCAACCTTCTCTGATAGCCAAGCTGCTATTAAATCCCTGGACTCTGTCTCTTCAAACTCTAACAGCTCTTAACTGTCGATCATTTCTGTTGGAGATGGCGCAACAGTTTAATATTCACCTCTGTTGGGTGCCGGGTCATAGTGACATTCCAGGTAAATGTAAAGCTGATGAGCTCGCTAGAAGTGGAGCATTACTACCCATTTTACCTGAAAAGCTAAATATTGGTATGCTGAAGCAAGAAGCCTTGGAGAGAACAAACATTGGGTGGGACAACATCACTACTTGTTTGGCGACAAAACAAATTTTGCCAAGCCTTGACTTAAAGCGTTCCAAGTGTTTAAAATCTCTAAGCAGAGTGCACCATAACCTCTATTGTAGGTGTCATAACGGGGCACTGTTTAAAAGGTAGGCACGCAACGTGGCTTGGCGTTCTTTTAAATGATTTTTACAGAAGCTGTATGGACGAGGAGAAGGAAGAATCGATTCCTCACCTTCTCTGTAATTGCCCTGCTCCTTCACACAGACGTAGGCTATACTTAGGAGGTTACTACTATAACGATACTAGTGATCTGGCAAGTAAAGACATTAGCAGTCTTGCACGCTTCGTCAGGAGCTCTAAATGGTTTCACAAGTGAGGAAGATTTTTCAAGATACATGTGGTATCACAACGGGCCAACTTTGGTCTGTGTCACTGACATCCAGCTCTACCTAACCTAACCTAATACAATTGGTAAATGTATGCAAATTTTGTCCGGAGCAAGTCTTGTCTTCCATCCTACTCATTGGAATACAAATTGTAGGTAGTTATGATGAAGGACATTAAAATGAATGCCAGTAAAAGATCAAAAATTCTGAAAATGACCAATGAACTTCAAGTCGAGAAATGCTTTTGGAAACCACTGCTTCTAATCTATGTTTGTCAAAAAAGATTCAACACTCTTCTTACGCTCAAGACACTCCTACTCTCGGTAAGATGAAAATCAGTAATGAAAACTGATACTGGGCTCTTTCGCAAGTAATACTCGTATTATTTGACGGATTTTTGGAGGAGAAGGCACAAACGTGAGCTCAATGAGCTGTTCACAGACAATGTAGTCCAAATAATCAAAATACGTCGACTTGGATAAACTAGATTGTGCGAATGGGAAACAATGCTCCAGCCATTTGAGTTTCTGAATCCCAAGTTGAAGGCAATAAGGACGATCAAACCTCTGGATCAGAGGGTAAGCCATCACCAGACACCAGAGCACAGTACACATATCTAAGGTATTATCTTGCGCATGTTGTCCAAAATGAGAACTGTCAAAGAAATTCAAGATGGCAGCCCTGCGCGACCCCGTCCACTGTATAACAACAACAAAAAAGAAAACAAACACAAAATGATTATTTAAATAACACTAAAAACCAAGAAGGAATGTTGTTTGCATGACAAAATAATGTTAATAAACACTAAAAAGCCTGAAACAATTGTATTTGCTAATAAATAAGTAACATATATGAACACACAACGAATTTTGATGTTTAATGAGTTGGGGTCACGGGATTCGCCATTTTCCACTGATTTTGATGGATGCGCAGAACTGAACAAAAATGAAAACGCTAAGGATATTACCTTCAATATGTGTACTGTGACACCAGAGCACTAATGTTTTCGGCCCTTCATGGGTCATCTGAACAACACCCGAATTTTTATAATTTTCCGAAAATATTATGTTTTAAAAAAGTGGGAGCGGCAGTGGGTGGAAGTTAATATTGTATTGGTTTTTCATCTCGTCAATTATCATGTCTATAAATTTCATCAAAACCAGTACCTATGTGGTTTAGTTCTTAATGGAATTTTGGGCACTACCTCCAAAAAATAGCGACTAAAACACCGGGTTCAGAATATCGTGATGTCTATCCAAGTTTTCTGATTCTCCTATGTATACTTCAATCGATTTAGGTGGTTAGACAAATCGGTAATAAAATTTCTACGGGATTCCAGTACACTACAGTACAGTATAAAACAGACAGAAAAGAAAGTGAGTTCGTAAAAACGTTTGAATAAAAAACACTTTCTCAAAACTCACAGTATTCCAGATTGTATTGGTCACAAAATGAAAATATAGTCGACTCTCTCTAAGTCGAAATCTTCGAGTTAGAGAGAGTTTTGCAAAAATTCGATTCAGAGAAAAATAAATAAGTTTGGAAATTTGACAGGAGTATACAACAAACATGGTGAAAAAAATTCTTGTTAGAGGGAAATTCGACTTAGGGGGAGTTCGACTTAGAGGACGTCAACTGTAGTTACATAAAATTGGTAGCCAATTAAATTATCTACAAGATTGATTATGACAAATTTTGCCCTAAACTTGACGGTTAAGGAGTTATTGTGCTGTAAAGAGGGATTTAACTGAAAATCTTACAAAATACGAAATTTTAGCCTTTTTTGGGAGCTCCATAGCGCTGATTGTAGTGATTGTACAAAAATACTTTCTAGATCATATTTGTAGGAAATTTTATTGTCTACAAAGTTTCCATATACTTTTTTCCGTAACAATGTACCGGTAAGCAGTTATAAGCAAAAAACTGAGAAAAGTGCCGATTTTTTGTAGTTTTTCCAGGATTTTGAAGGGGGCGGAGGGGGCGTGGTTGGGGAAATTTTTGGAATTTTCATCTACTAACCATACCATATAACATATCAAAAATTTAGAACTACCCGACCTTTTGTAGGGTAACCCCCCTATTTTTACCTCTATTTACTGGACTAGCATGTACTGTCTTAAATTTAATAATTACGTAAAATACAATGTCAAGAAATATTTATTTATTATTTCGGGGTGTTCCATCCCGGTTGTCCGGTGTTGATTTTGGTGTGGATTGTTGGGGGATTGTGTATTTTGTAGTAATAAACAGATTTTTAAAGAGGTTTTGAGTTGAAAATTCCGTTCGAAATCTTTGTATTGCTCTAAATACACAAATAAATAACCGAACAAGAGGTTTTTTCGATGCCTCTAAAATTTTTGAAATGTCGTTTAATACATTCATATGGGAAGGTATCGATATTGTTGCCCAGGTTGTCCATAACACTGAGGTACCTTGGCTCGGGTTGTCGTTGCCCGCTGTCCATCCTTCTCATTAGAATGATAGTACATCCTGGCATAATGGTTAGTGCGTTGGACTGTCATGCCGAAGGTGTGGGTTCGATTCCCAGCCGTGCCACCTAAAAATAGAAATGTTTTATCTGAGGTACTGCCTCTTGTGAGGAACTGACAAATCCTCCAAGAGTATACTTGTTCTAGATAAGTGCTTCTCATCTTGCCGTTCGGACTCGGCAGAAAAGTGTAGGTCCCCTCCATTCCTGCCAACAACACGCACACAGAAATGGTTGAGAGTTCTAAGTCACTAGGCCTTGGTTCTCCACGAGCTGTTGTGTCACCCAATTTATTTGTTTATCCTTCTCATTAACTGATTTGGGTGACTGTGGATTTTTTCTAATAGAAACAGCTTCTTTGCAAAAAGCAGTAGGTACCTGTCCAAAGGGATTATGTTCGCTTCTGTGTAGATGTATTCGTGAAGTGTTTCCGAGTCTGATGAAGAGGGAATTCGTTTTTCCATATTTTTTATTTTATCGAACAAAAAAAACGTTCATACCCTGATTCCTATTTTTTTTGTATCTACCACTTTATTATTTTGCAAAATCTCTCGATTATCGAAAAAACATCTCTCTACCTTTCCCTGACTAGAAAATAGCCAAAACCGAGTTCACTCTTTAAATCAATGTGACGGAAACCCTGCTAAGAGTTGATGATGAACTTGTCTACTTTCCACCTACACGCTTATTTTTTTTTGAGATTTTACGCGAATTTCCTAGTATGCAAAAAAAAAAGGGAAATTTAATTTACTCCTGCTGCGACTATAGGGGGTGAAAATAAAAATCTGAAAAATTAGGGAATTTTCGTTTCCTTAGAGCCGATTTTGGC
The DNA here is from genome assembly GCA_963921185.1 of Dasysyrphus tricinctus. Lineage (NCBI taxonomy): Eukaryota > Metazoa > Arthropoda > Insecta > Diptera > Syrphidae > Dasysyrphus > Dasysyrphus tricinctus. The sequence continues at coordinate 19,756,066 of OY992530.1, read as the reverse complement.
CCACCCACGATGACTATTTTTTAACGATCACCCTAATGTATGTACATATACATATACTTGACTACGACATCTCCTAGACGTTTGTTTGAACAAGTATATTTTAAATAATTTGACAACATTTAAAATGAAACCGCTACTGTTATTTCTTGGAAATGAGTTTGTACAGTTTATTGCCTTTTTGCCAAAAAGTAATAAAGTTTTTTCATGGAAACAGAAATAACAGCGGTTTTATTATTGCAATATTTAATATTTAAATATTGGATTTTTTTCGCTGGAATTTTAATCTAAATGTCTCCTGCAATCATATAATTTTTTTTGATAAATTCAAATAGCCTATAAAATTAAATTTAAGCAAATACAGAAAAAATAATCACATTAACTTTTAATCCGAAAAGTGTATATTTTTCAAGAGAAATTTATAATTAAAATTGGGTTACGTTAAAACTATAAAACGAAACAAAACAAAAAAAATATGTAGATTTTATGTTCTGCTTCTGGATCGAATTCCAACGAATCTAGAGGAGAATTGTATCAGTCAAAGTCAACAGTGTGTTTTTATAGTCTTTGAACCTATCACCAAGTTCAAACATGACTTGGAAACATTTTTAACGCTAAGGAATGGATTTTGAGTCGGATATCCCGAGGAGTAGACCAAACTGTAAACTGTAAAATGTTTTAAAAATTTTATATTTAAAAATAATTTTTTTATAAAACCGTCCCAACGATCTTTAAATATCGTTCAATAAATTCATATTTTTTCAAAAATTCAAATGGCATCCTTTATTTTCGGCTCAAACTATTAAAGAAGTTTCTTTAGCAATTTAAAGAAAGAATTTCATTGTATTTAAACATTTTTCTCTTATTTTATCTCTCGTTTTAAGTACATTTACCTACAATTTTAAAAATTCCAAGCCTCTTCAACATAAGTGCAAGTAAAGGCATCCCAGTCGTGCATTATTTAGATTTTATAAAATGTATTATTTTTCAATATTTTAAATATACATGCATATGTCATATTCTGTCATGTACAAAGTTTTCGCACGCCCTCTTTTTGTTTTTTTATTTGCTAACGTTTTTCTTGGGGGAGTTAACCGATTTCAATAACATTTTCGCCCATTTATTTAAACAGAAATTATCTTAACGCCGCCGTCATACTGGTTTTTAGTTTTTATTAAATACTTCGGTTCCTGTTAGTGCAACACAAAAGTTTGCAGAACAAAAAGTGTGAGGAATTGCTTTTGCTATTTTTGGTGTTAAGAACAATTTTTTTAATATTAGAAAATGTATAGGCCAACAAAGTTAAAAGAATTTCAATTTTCAAGTGTTTTTCATCATTGCAATAAACCTTTTAAAAAAAGGAATATTCAATTTCAAATTAACTCAACAAAATATCCAATATTTCCACCATGGAAAATACCATAAACTCTATTAACACCTACAAAAACACCCAAAAGCCATACCAAATAATGGGATTTACAGGAAAATGTTTATGGGAACGGTTAGAAAACTCAAAAGGTCAGAATGGGATTTCCTTTATACAGATGCTTCAAAAAATGACCAAGGCACTTCCTTTGCAGTCGTTGACGAAACAGGAAACGTTAAAATTAAAGGTATTTTAGGTAACTTCACCTATATTTTTACTGCTGAAGCTTTCCCTATACCTACTCAGGGCTACAATTTCCACAAATAACAAAAAAAAAAACTGCAATCTTTTCAGACAGCTTGTTAACTATGACAGCACTAAGAAATCTTAACAATAACTCCGAAATAATCGTACGCCTAAGGGATAAAATAATTAGAAATAAAAATCTTATAATTATATGGGTGCCAGGACATGCTGGAATATCCGACAATAAGATGGCAGATAAAACCACAATAGTAGCCTTTCCAGAACCACTTATACAATTCCAGATCTTCAATAAATAAAAGCACGACTGGATCGTACGTGCTTGCTCTTATGTTCAAGTTAATTGGAACTTAAGAACTTTTAAAATATGCAAGTCATTACAGAACAAATATATAAAAAAGAATATAGACAAATTTATAAAAAGCATTTAAATCGTCCTTTAATTTGTATAAACAACTGGTAAAATAGCTTAGCGTTCAAAACAAAGTATGCCATTTTTATAACTTGAAAAAATTAAAATATATGCAAAAAAAAATTATAAATCGTTGGAGCGGTTTTCTTAAAAACTTAATTTTTTATATATAAAATTTTAGTTATATTTTTAAAACTTAATTTTGGGATGCCAGTTTTGAGTATTTATTAATATACATATACAAAATTATTTTCAAAAAATTTCATCAACCCGTTTTCAAAAAAAACTTTTTAATATTTTTTAAAAAATCCACCTATCTATTTCAAAATTTTGATATGCAAATATTATTGACATTTTAAAGGAGCTTTTGTATAAAAAAAATGATTGAAATAGGTTGAGCCGTTAAAGAGAAAATAGAAAATCAAAAAACGATTATATGGCAGGTACCGTTAATAACAATTTTTGGAAATTTGTTTGTATACCAAAAAGTACACCACATTTACAATAATACACTGATTTTTTTTATCAAAATCTTTGGAGCCGTTTTCGAGATAAATTAACTAATTTCTTAACGGTTGTATGCCAAGTACCGTTATTTTTGTAGCTAAAAAATAAAATTTCAATTTCCCCTCTGGAGAGTAACAAAAAAACCTTAAGTTCAAAATTTGAAGAAAATCGCTTCAGTGGTTTAAGCTGTAGGTTGAGGTACAATTAGATAGACAGAATTGTGCCACCATTGTATATAAATCTAATAGTAGTATTACTTGAGGAAAAAGATACTAGCGCTACAGACGACTGAAGCATGAAGTGTATTATTCCCTCATCATAGCTTCACACCCAACTCACAGCAGATGAAAGATAAAAAAAAAATACATTATTTCCTCACTACATGAGAGAAGGCAATTATCTTCCTTCTCCTCACGTCACAGCAGTGCCAATATATGAGAGTGAGAAGGGAACAAAAACAAACTGCCGAAAAAAAATAAAGAATGAATTGTTATGTATGTATGTATGTACATACATACGCAGGTACAGACATTGAGGAGAAGAGGAAACAAAAAAAGAGGATCAAAACAAGTTTTTATCTTTACATAAAGGTTCAATACACATCGCATATTTTCTAAACAGAAACAAATTCTTTTGTTCTCGATGACTGTCCTTTGCCAAGATAAGGCACACAAAATGCTTTCCGTGTCGGGAGCCTTTAAAATATGTAGATTGGAATGAAAATTAGAAACTGATGTCTATTTGCGTAGGTATTCGTTCTTATTTTCTTGTATGTAGGTGGAAACAGGGTTTTTATTTTTGTATCGCTTTCTAAGTGGTTTTTTGATGTGGAGCGTCGAGTTTCTCAGATTTAATTCAAAGCAATATGAGGCCGTGAGTGCAAAAGTGGTGTAACCCATTTTTTGGCATTGTTGATATATTTGTCTCGTATTTTTACATTTATGCATTAAAAGTCATCAAAGGTAAAATTTTAATTTCTAAAAGCTTTCCAAAAATGTAACGTATACTATTTGAATCTCAATAAAAAGATTATTAAAAATCGATTCAAAACGAAAAACATGATCCAAAAAAAAGTATGTTAAACCGCTTTTGCACTCACAGCCTCATATATGATTGTATGAAAAAAAAAACTTAAAATCGTTGGAGCGGTTTTTAAAAAAATTAATTTTTATACATATATCAAATTCTTACAACATTTTAAAGGAAAAATGTTGACATGCAAATCTTAAGTATTTATTTATGTACATATAAAAATTAAATTTCAAACAAAAATTTTGAACCCGTTTTCAAGATATCAAATTTTCAAAAAAACAATTTTAAACTTTTTTAGAAGTCCAGAAATTAGTTTCTTGAAAATTTTGATGTGCAATATTATTTGAACTTATTTGAAATATGTATATGGGTGATTCTCTGCCAACTGTCATTCTTTTTTTAGAACATTTTCAAAAATTAAAACTTCTGGGAAACAATTTTTGTTTTGTGTTTGTGGCTTCATTTAGTCAGAGTATCATATCAGTAAAAGCATTTTGCTACAACTTTTAAAGAAATAAAAAATATAGTGAAGTGTACTAAAACTAGTATAGACGATAAATGAAACTCTTTTTGTTTTTTTGTTTTTAGTTCTCCCTCTTTTTGACCATATTTTTGTTGAGATTCTTGATTGTCTAATATACGTTTTGTACTCTTGACATTTCTACTTCCCTTTTTTTTCTTTAAAAAATTATCTCTTTTTCGTTTTTGAAGTCTATTTTTCTGAATCGCAACCCTTTTCCTTGTGCTGGGTTATTACTTAGTTTTTATTGCACGGAATGATTTTTGTTTGGCTCGTCCGCTACCGTTCTTACAAAGAAAATTGGTAGAAAAAAGTATTATTGCAAGAAATAAGTTAATTATATTTAATTAAAGTTCAAAAAGTATTGAAATGCCACGGTACTGACATCCACAGTACTGACATTTAGACAGTTTATGTGACCTAACTTCTCTATGCTAACGAGAAAAATAATTTCCAGCACAATTTTAACTTATGCCGTTAAAAGGAACACAAAATTGTGATAACCAGCCAAAAACATGTTATAACATGCTTTAAAAATACTACCACGGTACTGACAAATAAATTTGTGACATACTTTCATCCCATGAAAATATATCACTCTTAAAGTACAAAAACGTTCAAAAATTAAAATGACTGTTGTTAACTATACATAACTAGTTTATCTTTTAGAAAACCACAATACATACGTGTTAAAGCTAAAACAAAATGGCGGTTGAGCGGGAAATCTTTTTAATTCAAAAATAGAACCAAAACCTCGGACAACATTCATTCGTGATTATTTTATTCAGCAACAAGTATTTTGACTTAATTTTTGCATTATTTTGTCAAGCAAGTATTGCACTCAAACTTTTCTTCGGACAACATTTCAATTCAATGAAGTATTTCATTAGAAAGTAGCAAATTAGGTCATGATATCGAATGTAGATTGTAGTAAATAGCCATTTACACAATTTAAACCAAAAATATATACGAACATTTTACATTAAATAACAAAAAAAGCACTGGACACAAGGAATCACAGTTGAGACGGAATCACCCATATATAAAAATTAATCTAAATCCGTTCTGCTGATAATAAGAAAATTCAAAATATAAAAAACCATTGTATGAGAGGTATTACTAATAGTTGCTAAGATTAAAATTTTATAATTTTTGATAGTTTAAGCATACGGAAAAAGTTTAATTAAAATCGTAGGAGTCATTTTTGAGAATAAAATATTTTCGTTAACCGTTTTTTAACTTTTGTATGTAGGGTACCGTTGTTTTTTCATAAAAGTAAAATGTTTTCTTAAAATATTTTGGAAAGTATTAAGAAACTCTTGAGTATCAAGTTTCAAAAATATCGATGATATCGTTTTCAAAATATTTGATTTCAAAAAAAAAATGGAAACATTTTTTTTTAAATCAAAAAAAAAATTGTTTTGAAAATTTTGGTATGCAATACCTACCGTTTTATTTTTTGGAAGCTTCTGTATTAAAAAAAAATATTGAAATCATAGTCATACAGTTCTGACAAAAATGTTCAATTAGAATGAAGTTCAACTTTGGATGCTCTGCCAGTCAATTTTAGTCGTGTTGATAGAAGCTAAAGAGACTAGAAATTGTATAATTCTTTACGAAGCCTATAAATTATATAAATAAAATAAAATAAAATAAAATAAAATTAAATTAAATTAAATTAAATAAAACACTTTGAACATTGGTTCGAAAGTTCTATCGATAATCTTTGAACCGTTGTAAATAAAATTGGAATGAAGTGTGGGAAGTTCAAAATTTTCAAGAAAAATAGTTTTTTGTCTTAGATTTGTGTCTACGAAAATAGATATACATAGGAATACTTAATTTATTTTTTTTGTTAACTTTCATAATGCAACGTTTGTATTGATATTTTGGAGCTCCCTCTTATTTTGACTTGATCGTTTAAGACGAGAAACACAGAAGTATGTACCTACCTAATTAACTATAAAAAAACTATAACAACCTTGCAAGAAAAAAATAGTGGCCACGAAGATTTAAATTTGTAAATATTAAATAACTCTAAACCCCGACAATTTTAAGATGAAATAAATTCTTGGTTCATGTTTTCAACGAAAAATAACTGTCCACCCACTTCCATAGCTAAAAATTATAGATCTTAATTGACATCACATTTCTGCAAAGAAATCACTCAGAACTCCAATTAGGCAGGCAGATACCTAACCATTGTATATCCAATCTATAGTATTCTCATGAAACACGATTTTGTAGGTAGACATTTGGTCGATAGGTTCGCTGTGATCGCCTTACGGAGATCCCTTAACAAAAATTAGTATTACATTTGGACGCATAGATGGCCACGAGCTTTTTTTCTTCATGAGAATACTATAGAGTTTATATACAATGACCTAACTCCTTTTAGAGTGCATGAAAAATAGCTTGAAATATTGAAAATAAATTAATTGAAAAACTTCTGGTACAAGAAAACCAAACTCAAACTACCTTCGAATGAGTTTCTCTATCTCAATTTTTTTTAAGTATACTTTTTCTTACTTCAAAATAAACTACCAGAGTTCAGACAAGAGAGACCAAACAAATCGAACCCGAAACCACAAACAAGTTTTTTTCTCTGTCATTTTTTGTGTGCTCTGCTCATACTTACAGTTTTTTTTACATTGACTTTAAAAAAAAAAACTTATCGTAGCCGCAAGTAGATATACCCACATGCTACATGCTACAATGTTCCTATCCTACTCCTCTCCCTTATTCCTAAACACAAGAAAATCGAAAAAGTAACCAGTTTTTCTTGTTTTTGTCTGTCGTTTGTTGTTGTTTGGAACCAGTTTTTCTTGTTTTTATCTGCCATTTGTTATGGGCTCTTGTGCTGTTTGTTCAGTTGTTTTTTTGCCTCAGTAAGGGAATTTTTAATTTCCCTTTCTGTGAGAAGCGATCATACGACATCTGGTTTGTGAAGGAGTCGAGAAAAAATTTCGTCTGATGATAATACTATTAGATTCATATACAATGGTGCCACCCACTTTTTTTCGTTTTCTCTATCATCGTAATGCCATGTTTGATTGTTATCTCAATTTTTTTTTTTTCACGGATCCAAAACTTGCCTACAGTACCTATATTGCAAGTAAAAAGATGCAACAAAAAAAACTTCTACACACCACTGACAACCTTAAGATAAGCATTTGGAAAGAATATGTCCACCACTACTCTAAGGTCAACCCGCAAACCCGAAAAACAATTTACCCCATTAATATATTGCCAAATATGCTAAGGTGCTACATAAAACTACGACTCGTAAACTGCAACATCATTCACAGCCGCATATTAACTTGAGCATCTCTTTTAATGTGGGATGCTTTCGGTTGTTCCGTTTTAATATTCCTCAAAGGTGCCCAATTTGGTTCAGATCAATACCATTTTCAACAAATGTTCACATTGAAAGACGTTCCATATGTTGGAGGCACCAAAAATATGCCTAAAAGATGGCATTAGCATGTTTTCATCACTTTCTTGAGTCCATACGACCATCACAAACGAATATTTTTCCAACTCTCTCCGTAGCTATCCCAGTCCCAGGCCATAACGCGTTCTCCACTGTGTTTAACAGTTGGTACCATCCATTCTGGGCTGTGTTCTTCACCAATTATTCACTACAAAAATGAACTACACAAGGATTACCAAACAACTATAGTTAAAAAAACACTTGTAAGCTCAACAACAACAAAAAAAATAAGTGAAGTGGCCACTGCAAAGAACAACTGTTCATCTTTACAAGTACGGGGCTTCATTTTAATGCGTTCTTCAAGAGGCATGACAAATCCCAGCGATATGAGGCGATTTTTTTCCCTAAGAGCCATGGTTTTTTCCTTGCCTTGCTACCTTTTGAAGTACCTTCTTGGAGTTTTCTTCTAACGGTTCTAACGAAGATTGTTTTTTTTTTTAAATGTTTCGTTACTTCAGAAAACAGCTGATATGAATTTTTTTTATGATTTTTGACGGCCGTTCGTATTATAAACTGACCCTTCCTATGCGTGGCTATTTTTTCCCACGTTTTTTTTTTTGTGATAAATTGGTGTTCTTGTCTTCCGAAACCGATGTAAAGCCTTTTGTACTGCAGAGTTTTTTTTTCACTTTTTTGACTTTAGATCGAAAATTAACGGTGCCTAATACTTTTGGCCAAGGCTGTATGTACTTATGTATGTACGTGTATACTACTATTTTTAGAACAAATTTTGCGATTAAATATAATAACATTATCACTTTTCTAGTTTCATGTAGTTCAAATCGTTCTCCAATTAATTAACTAATTATTATTAAGTAATTACGTACTAAAAAATGTGTTTTTTTTTATAATGGCACCCCCAGCAAAACGAGAACTTGACATACTCAAGGTCACAATACTAACAAACTCCAACAAAAACCGCTGTTTGTTATTATCAAAAAAAAGTTTTTCTCCTCCCATGTGTTTTGCTTTCGTTTTCTTCTCAAAGCTTAACTGTAATCTTTTTAAAATAAAGTTAAAAAAAAAACAAAACTTTTATTTTCTATTGCGGCTTTTTGCCAATTTTACTAAAGATATTTGTTTATTTTCAAACAAAATAAAAACAAAAATCTACAGCAGAGATATTTTTAAGAATCAATCGCTCTTGATCTGCCATCCACAAACATCTGATGATTAATGTCTGAAAATATATGAATTCAAAAGAAAATTTTGGAAAAATTCAATGTTCCCACATTTTCTCAACGAGCTAGTTATTTAGAAGATTATTATATTTATCTTAATTTTATATTTACTTTTTTTTGTTTGAAAGATAAAATAGAATCTCTTGATCTAAATAAGCTTAATCTGATTTCATTTTTGTTTGTTCTTTACTTTACTTTAATTCAAACCAAGGTTGACCTCATGTCATGAGTAAGTTTATTACTTTTTTTTATCAAAAAGACAAATATTAGATAAGATTTTCCTGGCTCATTATTTATCACATCGTAATATTGGCACAAATCCACTTATCGATTGATAACTGATTATGAAATTATGATTCTAGTTTTCAAGTATCGGCAGTTGTTATCTTTTTTGAAGTACCTGTTGGTGGTAGGTACATTTAATGAAATCGAGTCGAGTAAACGAAAACACTTAAGGGAAATCAATTACTCACCGACACCCAATCCCAGATGGATTTCATTTAAACCCATTAAATGAAATTGTCTAAACCCTAGGTTATTAATTTTTCATTTAATTTAAGTTTGTAATGGCTTCTGTGAAAGATTTAAATTTCAACATTTTCTGTTTATTGTATTGGAGACACTTGATTGCGGCAATCTATTTCGATTTGGTAGAGGTCATCATTGTCCTGGCCTTAGTTAACCCGTTTTAAATCATCTCTCTATCCAACTTAATTGTTAGTCAGTTATCCGCAATATGTTTAATGTCATCCATTGCTGAATCAATTTGGTCAAGTAGGGCTTGCCTTGTGAGGAATTCCTACCCTTTGACTATTTTTTTTTATAGATTCAGATCCATCTCCATAAAAGTGCTCTTTTCTTACTTAACTTCTCAAGTTATCAAAGGAAGTTCTGAAATTCTCATAAAAAGTATTTCTTGAAAATAGTTTTCCTTGATGCTTCATACATATCTCATAATCAGAACGTTGCCAGCAAGATATAAGGATGATTTTTATCAAAATTTTTTTCCAAAAAAATGTTTATATAATTTTTTGTTACAAAGTATTCATTATAATTAATGACTTTTATTTCTTTAGGGTTTGGCCTTTACATTGGAAGAACGACAAGTATTGGGAATCCATGGTCTACAACCGGCTCGCTTCAAGACACAAGAGGAACAGCTGGAACTGTGTAAAATATCCATCAATCGTTATACCGTAGATCTGAATAAATACCTGTATCTAACCGATCTGCAAGATCGTAATGAGCGTCTGTTCTTCCGATTACTATCGGAAAACATTGAGGATCTGATGCCTATTGTTTATACACCAACAGTGGGTCAAGCCTGTCAGAAATTCGGTCTCATCTACAGACGTCCCCGTGGATTGTTCATTACAATCAACGATAGAGGTCACGTTTACGATGTCCTCCGCAATTGGTAAGCAAAAAAACAAAATATTTTCAGTAACTAATCTCTGAAGATAAAAATTATCTCATTTTTTTAAACAGGCCCGATCCAGATGTACGTGCAATTTGTGTAACAGATGGTGAACGTATTCTCGGTTTGGGAGATTTGGGCGCTTGTGGCATGGGTATTCCTGTGGGCAAACTTGCCCTTTACACTGCCTTAGCTGGAATTATGCCACATCAGTGTTTACCCATTCAAATTGACGTGGGTACAAACAACCAACAACTTTTAGAGGATCCCCTCTATGTTGGTTTGCGACAGAAGAGAGTAACAGGCGAAGCCTATGAGGAACTAATTGATGAGTTCATGGAAGCCGTGGTAAAACGTTATGGGCAAAATACCCTCATTCAATTTGAAGATTTCGGCAATCACCATGCCTTCTCTTTACTGGACAAATATAAGAACACTCATTGTACTTTCAATGATGATATTCAAGGAACAGCTGCCGTAGCCGTTGGTGGGCTTTATGCATCAAAACGCATAACTGGCAAAAATATTGCTGATAATAAGATTTTGTTCGCTGGAGCTGGTGAAGCCGCCATTGGTATCGCGGATCTTTGTGTTAAAGCTATGATGGCTGAAGGACTTTCACAGGAGGTCAGTAAGGCTTATATTTGGAATATTTGGTATCAATTTTATTCTGTTGACTTTTAACACAATGAATCTTGTTTTTTGAAAGCTCTTTGTTATAAAATTGTCTCCCCAATTAGAACAAATATTGCATGAAGTTCTTTTATATTTGTGATTGATATCCCATGTCGATGTATCTATTCAGTGTCTGTTCATACTAAAAACTTTTTCAAATTAGATTTGCAAAAAAAAAGAAGACCATTTCAAAGATATTTACCACATTAAATCAAAGTCGAATCAGGATTTAGGTCCTTGAAACCTGCATCGAATTTAACTTCAATCCAATTTAACGAATCGCATTCAATCCGATCTTTGAATCCGCTCATATAAACGTGGTAAGGGTTTACCTACATTGATATAAAAACAAAAGAACAAGAAGGATTGTTCACCATTTAAATTTCATGGCGTTCTTGATTCAGTACGATATTCGTAATCAATAAAAAACTTGAATTTGATATTGAAGTGGTTCACGATTGAAGCGAATATTCATAGTAAATTTAAAAATTAAACCCTTCCATGGTTTTTGCTCATAGTTTTTTTTAGGATAAATTAAGTTTGTTAAACTTTTTTATCAAAATTCTTTCGAATATTTAATATGTTATATTCGTAAGATGATATTCAATCGGCAATATCTTAGGCAATGATAATTTATTGTTTGCGTGGGCATTTCTTTGCGTATAGTTTCAATTGTCAAATATTTATACACGACAAAAAAAGCATTTTCTCTGTTCTTCTTTTCCTTTCAGGTTCATTTTCCACCACAGTAAAAAAAAACAGTATTATTACCATTTCAATTGCCAAAGCGTTTCCATTGAAAAAAATTTAAGTCAATGATAATTAGCAATGTAGTTTATTGCTGGTTTTGGCTTAGCTACTTCATCCCTCCAAATAATATAGCTGTGCTTTGAGCTATAAGTTGTTACCTTTAACACATTTTTTCGAAGTCGACAAACATAGCTCTGATTATAATTGTCAAGACATCAATTCATAATCTAATATAACGCTATAGATTAAGGGAACTATCGCGAATAAAATGTCTCCTAAAATGTTCCCCTCCTTTGAAATACGGGAAAGTTAATTATGCTCGAATTTTTTCCTTTGGCTGTTTTTTTTAAGCTTTTACGCATTTTTTTTTTTTTTTTGGAGGGAGTATTTATTGTTGAGAGATTTACGAATCTTGTCACAATAGTACCCTTGGTGGACCGTTTCGTAGGTAAAAAAGATTGTAGCTCCATTTTTGGGTTGCTTGGTGTATTTTTACTCGCCAGGCAGGCACCAATGTCACAGTTTTTTTAACAGAACCATTTAGTAAGTAATAATATTATAGGCCCGAAATTAATTGATAAAACAAACAAATTCGGACTTTTGCCAATGTTCCTGAAAAATTCTATTTTTTTTTGTGTATAAATGGGTGTTACAGTAACATATGAGGCTGTTATTGACATAGTGGTGAAAGACGTTTTTTTTTTCAAAAATGATACTTTTGTCTCTTATTTTTACATTTATGCATGAAAAGCTATCGAAGTCACCTAAAAATTCTAAAATATTTTAGCTTTGCAAAATGTGACTTATCTTACTTAAATTTCAAAATACATAGCAGACAGATAGATAGTTTAAATTCTTAATTATAGAAAGCCTAAGGTCTTACAGGCATATAGTTACAAAAAAAACCTGAGTACTGGCATTTATTTTCAAGGTGTCCTAATTTAAACTAATTCCCCTGGATTAATAGTATAAACATTGTATTCATGCTGTGAATTTCTATATGAGTTGGCAAACATCGATCAAAATTTGCTTCTTAGAAGGGTACAACAGCATCTAATTGATGAGCCCAACTGTTGTACCTGGGCGAAACGCAATACATGGAGGTAGAGCTCACTTAAACTTCTTTATTTGAACTTAATTCATGCAATTATTCCCTTAGTTTATTAAAAAGCGTATGATGAGCATATTTCCATTACATGTGGTTTGTTTCGGGGCTGAAAGTAATTCCAGTCTCTTGGAAAAAGCCTGATCATTCCTGGGCCCAATAAATTTGTTTTTTTGCAATACTGCTACTGAAAGAATGGGAGAAGGCAGTCTTTCGCTGAATAGGCTGAAAACTTTGCGCACGTGAAATGGACGTTGAGTTTTGTAAGAAACGCTTTTGAGAGGCTTTTGTTTAAATATCTTTTAACAAAGAACGGTTGAAGCTTTTCGATTTGTGTATACTCTTGGTATCCCCATAACTGATACATACTACATTATTGACCTAGCAGCTGTGTCGTGTACTTTAAACTTGGCTGAGTGGGGAACATGCTGTTTTTTAAAGAATTTCGATCATGTTGCGTTTTTTACATTTTTTGATGCTACCAGCCTTTTTGTTAGATGCTCAGACCATGATATATCAAAGGTTAACATAACGTTCAGATATTTGTATTGGTATTATATTTACATAATAGTATTCAAAATCGATTAAAGATGAAAAATTAGCTGAAAATGTGTATTAAACTTCTTTATATCCTTCTTAAACTTAGTAATCGAAATGCGGGGCTACAAAACAATTCTGAATACCATTATCTCTTGAATCGCGCTCAATATCCCTAAATATTTTGTTAAATTATTGCCCCTGAGAGTGGAAATTTATTACAATAAAAATATTTATTATACACAAGTTCTTTATTTTTTTCTATTTCATTTAATTGCGAACTCCAAGAATGGCGTTCATAAAATTGAAAAAAATTAAGAAATCTCGTAAGTAAAAATACTCCTGATTTTGCTATTAGAAAGTGCTTCAAACTTTTCCAAACTTTGATCTAATAGCTTCATATTTTGATCATTTTTTCTCGAAATATATAACTACCTTTTTTCTCCTCGGATATTTGAAATTATTCCTTGAATTTTTCTTATTCAAGCACTGCCTTACAAACTTGTTTCTCATGCCTGCACGCCATATGCCGCAATCTAAAATCACCTTTTAGAACTTCTGCAATTTTGATATGTTTTTTTTTATATTTTATTCTTTTCGAACATTAATAATAATTCATTAAAAGTAATATTTTTAATATCTTAATGTTTATCCAATTTAAGGAAGCACGCAGCAATATATGGATGTATGATATTGATGGTCTTCTCACAACTACTCGACAAGTTGGCGATTTAGTTGGCCACAAAGCTTTCTATGCCAAAGATGTTGAACCAGAGAAAGACTTGCTTCAAGTAGTCAAAAAAATTCAGCCCACTGTAAGTCAAATGCTCAAATTTATCAGAAAAAGATGAGAGATTATATTGAAATTTGAATATTTCAGATTCTTATTGGAGCATCGGCTGCAACTGGGTTATTTTCCAAAGAAATTCTCAACATTATGGCGGAAAACAATGAACGTCCCATTGTTTTTGCCTTATCAAATCCAACAAGTAAAGCTGAATGCACTGCCCACGATGCTTATCATGCCACTGAGGTAAGGAGTTTTGAATTGCCATTGTCAAGCTTCATTTGAGTTAATGTATGATGAATGTACTTTTAGGGTCGTGTGATCTTCTCATCCGGATCGCCTTTCCCACCAGTTGAATTCAATGGAAAGACTTTCTACCCAGGACAGGGTAACAATGCCTACATTTTCCCTGGTGTTGCACTTGGTGTTATTGCAACTGGTACGCATCATATTCCCGACGATATGTTCCTAATTGCTGCCCAAGAGCTGTCGAAGTTTGTCGAACAAAGTGACTTGGAAAAAGGTTCACTTTACCCACCGCTAAGCAAGATCAAAGAGGTGTCTATGCGAATTGCTATCGGCGTAACAGAATGTGCCTACGCTAAAGGTAAGCATTATACAGAATGCTTTCGATCATTTATTTTAATTATTTAAACATTTTAGGACTCGCATCGACCTATCCCGAACCAAACGATAAACGCAGCTGGCTGGAAAAACAGCTTTACAACCATAACTACATGAGTTCCATGCCAGTTACATGGCCTTGGCCGAAACCCCAAGAACTTAAAACTCGCGAATTGGAACCCACCCAGTTGTTCAAAGAGAAATAAGTGCTTTATTTGGGGTTCATAATTACAAAACAGCTAGCTAGGCCAACTTACACTCTCTCATTTTAATTTATTTTTATTTAATTTATTTAGTGTAAAGTAGCCTTAAGCTTATCTTAAAAGAAAAATAGTGGTGCGTTCAATTAAGCTCAGCCGAAGAGTGAGAGACAATATCAAAAGAGATAAAGCTAAACAAAAAACAGTATTCTTTCATTCATCGAGTCATCAAAATAAAACAATAAACAAAAAAAAAAACGTCGACCACTACTACTTCAGGCCGTCTAGCGGCGTTAAACAAAAAAAAAAAAAAATACCTAGTGATGTTTGTGTCCTTAGAATAATTTATATAAAATGATATTTCTTATTTTTAAAATAATTAATTGACTTGCCAGTGAGTATTTTTTTTTATTTTAATATTTTTTTTCTTCATAAGTTTTAATATTTTTATTTTATTTTTTATTTGTAAATAACTTGCAGAGCTAAGGAAACAATAACGCTCTTAATATCTCAAAACAATACAATCAGCAATTGTAAGTGTCCGGTCACACATAACAAGTTTAACTATTAAAATAAAAAAAAAAACACAACATACACTACACATACACTTTAAACAAAATTGTTTATCAACAAAAAACCAATAAGAAACAAAAAACTGTTAAAAATAAAAAAATTACATATGTATATGACTATTTCTTTTCATTCAGTGAATGGTTAAAAATTGAGTCCTTTTGCTCATGCCTTACATTGATTTAATTTATTGCATTGCCCAAAATGTTATACAGTTTTGAAAGGTAAAAAAATCAGTAAAAAGCTCAGTTGAGTTGCTCTGTAAGGCAAAGGCTCTGTAAAGTAAGGTGCTTACAGCAATTGTTTCAAAAATTCAAATTTTGAAAAAGTAATGCAAGTCCAAGTACTTGCAGAGAGCAGTCACACCACGCAAGAAAATCGAGCAATATATCTGTGAGTACTTTTAAGGTAGTCACATTGCGCAAGCAAGTACTTGCTGAAATTAATTAATTGAAAGAATATACCTATTGAAATTACTTGTTGCAGGTACTTTACTTGCACCGTCAGGGCACCTTAAGTGAAAATTTAGAAATTTTGCGTTGAAGTTACAAAAAAAATTGATCTCATTTCTTAACGCGACGCAATGGATCTAAGAAAAAAACGGATTGATTGATTACCATGTTCCCCCCAGACCCCATCGACCTTGAGCAATTGGAATACGGGGATCTGCTCAATGACAACGATGGCCATGCGGTTGGATCGTTCGCGCTTCGGTGACATTCTGCTATCTGCCGAGCTTGGCTATCGTAGCTGGCCTCGGGCGAGATGCAATCCAATCGAGTGAGTGTGCTGTGTTCAGCCTCCTGCCGTTTGTGCTGGCACACAATATGCAACCGTACCGTTCTAATTCAAACCAGGGAACATTAGGTGCTGATCTTCACTGAAACCTCTCGTCATGCGGAGTGATTAGACGGAGGCCCAGGAAGAAATCTCGCATCCAATCATACCCCCTTAGGAATCATGTTCGTCTATTTGAGCAAACCACTTTCCCGAGTCCTTCTATTGTCAACTTCTAGGCATGAAAGATGATCTTCAGAGGGCGCCCACAAATCCCCACTTTAATCCACTTTCATCCACAGGTCAAAAGAGTTATGGTATCAAAACGGCGCAATTCAGCGCTAATTGGGCACGGAGCGAGTGTGACGCCCGTGCCACCATTCTACCTACCAACACAAAAATAGCAGTGCGAAAATATAGGGGAGAGGGGGGTAGTTTAGGACAAGGGTCAAAAAAGTATCAAAACAAATAGTTTTTAACAGTGACAATTTAACAGTAGCAACTCAAATAGATATCTGATAACATTTGGGAGGATATCAGATCTTAAAAAATAATAAAAAATAAAATGTTTGTTTTACGGTACCCGTTGTATTTTTTTTTTATCTAAGACGTAAGCATTTAAAAAAAACTAACTGGAATCAACGTGGAAATAGTTCTTTTCAGTACGCTAAGGCATTAGAGAAATACACACCCCTATTACGATTGTCAATTATCAATTTGATAGTTGATAAACTTAAAATTCAATGTTTAAAAATCCATCTTATAAAAGTTTTGATCATTGAGAATGATGCAGACAGTTGCTAGTAACAAGAAAATTAAAAAATATAAAAGACTTATTTTAAGAATGTTACGTTTTGAAATAATGTCGATACCTTCCCGCAAGAATGTATTAAGCGACATTTGCGAAATTTTAAATTAAAATTTTAAAAAACCTATTGCTTAGTTATTTATTTGTGTATTTTGTTGTAATAAAGACATTTTTAAAGGGATTTTGAGTTGAAAATCCTGTGCCAAATCTTTTTATTCCATTAAATACACAAATAAATAACTGAACAAGAGGTTTTTTTCGATGCCTTTAAATTTTTTTAAATGTCGCTCAATACATTCTTACGGTAAGGTATCGATGTATCATTGTTTAATAAAGAATAAAATGTAATTAAATGCGTTTTTCTAGGCATGTCCAAAACTGTCCAAAGCTATCCCCTAGGGGGGCAGATTTGGACACTTTTAACAATTTTTTAAATAGAAAAATATACATATATAGGTATACCAAATACAATTTAAGGTATGATAGGGCATCTATTTCCAAGAAAAAAATGCCAAAGAACAAAAACGTTATTAAAAAATAAGTTGGATATATGCTCCAGGTTGGTTTTTGTAAAAAGTGTCCTAGGGTACCCCCTCTCCCCTACTCTTTCATTCAATGCTGCTTGGAAAAATTATCGGGTTTGAATTTTTTAAAGGCTAAACCCTTTCACGTTCGTATCAAATTAACTGCCCTGTTTTCCATTCACTTGAAAAGAGATCAGTAGAATAGGACAACCGAACGACATGACAGTTGGAAAAGCTAATAGAAAATTATTCTTCTAGCTATTTCGCCAATTTATTTCTAACCAAGTAATAGAAGTTTATTGTACTCCAGATAGCAAAAGATGGGATGGACTATAGACAGAGTACCCATATTTTATGATATTTTAGTACTCTGAATATGTTTGGGACAATGAACGCATTGAAATTTAGGGTGAGTAATTTTTGTTTCGATAAATTATTTTTAAATATCCTTTTTAGTATCTTAGCGCAGTGGTATTATGGTGTATTATGTATTATTTAATTTAAGAAATAATTTATTTTAAAAGTTTTTTCTGTTTCGATTTGTAGAATACACAACCTAGCTTTCATTCTCATTTTAGCAATTGAAGCTGACGAATTCGACGCAATCCTTTTAAACAAAAACTCAATGGGACCTATCCATAGTCATTTGCTAAACGTTACCAACTCGGGAAAAGTCTAGACCCAAAGGTTCGTACCTTTCCTCACACATTATCATGAAGCGATTATTTATGAAATTACTTGAGCATCATTCGAAAAGCCATTAAATAAAAACAGATTTTTCTGGCCAAAATTTCCAGAATGAGTTAGGGAGGCAGTAAGTATACTATACAAACATTCAAGTTGACCAACTTGATCATCATCATGAACCCTAGCAAAAAAAAGGCAACTATTTGCAAAGCGTCCATAGTAGACATTTTAAAAATATGTTGGTAGCATGATATTTTCCGAAGCCAGGGGTCGCAAATAGCTCCATTGCCAACACCAGGCGTATATGGTTACGATCGTCCCCCTTTTTAATTCTGACTGTCTTCTTTCAAGGTAAATTGGCTTGTCAATTCCGTCATCTTCACTTTCACTGCCCGAAGATAAGCTGATTGCCAATTTTCCCAAAATTAATTGCTTCGGAATAACCTATAGCTTTTTCCTTTTATTTTTCTGTTTTTCGATAATTGAAGAGCTCAAAATTCTGAGACAAATTGTTTGTATATTTATGCATTTTGAAAAAAAAGAAAAAAACAGTATTTCTATGTCAATTCCTAATTTTGCTTTTCCAACTCCTCCTTTTTCCGGCAGTTGAGAAAAACTGAAGTTGACCAACTCTAAAATTGAAAACCGGAAGTTGAAAACGGTAACTTTGATGGAAAAAACAAGTTCCGCAGTTGAAAATAAAAATCCGCAAGCTATGACTAAAAAAATCGACCAAAATCTTCATTCGATTCGAACATTTGTTTGATTTCAGTGCTTCCTTCGGAAATATAGTACTTATCAAACTAATAATGCAGCAGACCCGGAGAAATCTTGTCTTTACCCGTAGCCCGTAGTGCATTCCCGGATTCTCCGGGGCAAAATACCCACTTAGCATTTTCCAAAAGATCTATATGAAGGCATACATTAACGATTGCAAAGAGAGTGAAAAATAATAACTGCACGGATTAAAACAAAATCGTTTAGTTAAACAAAGGTGGAGACGATGAATGACCATTGACTCTTTAAATAAAATGCTTTCAAATCATAACTCTGATATATATATGTAAATTATAAATAGTTACTTTTTAAAATAAATCCTAATTTTAAATAGAGATATCATTTAATCGAAATGTTCGATCAGGAAAAAGTTTCTTATGTGAGGAAGTGAAAATGGGTTCAGCGAATTAAAAAAAAATGATACAGAAAAAAATCCTTGACCGCTTCCCGAATTCCCTGACTATCCTTAACCAAAATTGTTTTCCCTGTCTCTCCATTTAAGCGGACACCATGTTTTATGTTGAATTTTATATGCAAATTATGTGTAGTATGTTTATTGTATACAAGCAAAAAAAAAGGTACCTATTATTTTAACAAGGTAACTTTCTAGTCACTGATTGCCTTGTAAATCCAGTCAACTTTTATTGATAAGCTACCTGTTTTTTTGTTAGCCGTTAGTTTGGGATTATAATAACTACATCATTTAAACTGAGAATGTTAAGATACGTTGGTTCCCTATATTGGTGATGAAATACAATTTTTAAGTACTTCTGCCACTGACAAACAAAGATTAAATCAAAAGCAATGTATCACATTGCTCTTAGGTTGCATTGAAATAAAATTCTTCATCTTAATATTTGAGCCAATTTGCAAAGTCCAGTTTTTCGTGGAATGTTACTTAAGTTCTAAGATATACATGAGCTTACGAATTGTTTACCCTTTTGCCCGCCCATTCTGCATAGACGCAGATCACAGGGGCCCTACTATGTAACTTTGTTCTACTTTCGAATCCATTCGAAAGTTGTTTTCAATGCTTATTATAGGTGGTAATATGTATGAAAGTGGGATAAAATTTAAGTGCTTCCGACTTTTTGCTATAGAATCTTCAATTAGGACTGTTTTGCTTCCGTTTATAAGCGTATACTAAAGAATGAGCGAGCTGAGAAATTGCGAATTCGAACGTTTTTATTGTAGAATCGAGTTCCATAGTAGGGGCCCAGATGAAAACAAATACAACTTTTTCTCAGGAATTGCGACAAATAAAAACACTTCAATACGTTTAGAAGAAGCAATTAGATAGATCTATTTTAAGCATTTTATCAGAAACAAAGCCATAAATACAAGAAGGTATGAATTCAGTTGCTACGTTTCTATTTCTAGATTCAATTTTGTGTCCGTTGTTATAATTATAACCTTAAAAACCTTTCTTACAAACTACGCAAACAGTCTTTCGAAACACTGCATCATTGAGCGACTCCAACTGTTGGCCATTCAGAACAGTGTGGCGTTTATCGTGTGTACTTCTTAACTACTGATAGACATCTTTTCGGCCTGGTAGGAAGGACTATAGCCAGTGGTGGGCGGAAGTGGTGATAGAAACTGCACAAAAGTCTCGATGTATTTTGGTAAGTACACAATGCTGGAGAAAGTGAAAAGCGCCAAAATGAATATAACAAATCCGTCTGCAAAAAAAATAAATGAAATTAAAAATAGAGAAAATTATAAATTCCAACAGCGTCTTTAGCCATTTTCGATTGCACTCACTTATGAGTCTCTTTTCCCAGGGCTCGAACATATAGATGCAAGTCACCATCTCGTATTGGAAATAAAGATTTGAGATATATTTTTTTATTGAACCAAACATTTTCCTTATAAATTTAAATATATGTACAAAATAAAATAAATAAATAATATCAATAGTTTATGATTATTCGAAGAAGAATATGAGAAAACAGAAAAAGAAAACAGGAATTGTATTTGTTTTCGTTTTTTGTTGTTGACAGCTGACATTGACAGCGATGACAGTTGCTTTCGTGGCAAGGCAAGCTTTTTTGTGTTTACAAAACAAATGAAAGCTCTTGTGTAGCACAGTACACATATTAAGTAAGTTTTTCTGTAATCAAAATAAACAAATAAATTGATGGGATTTTTCTTTAAACTTCCCTTATCTACGCACTATTAATTTGGGGAACATGGTTATTGATTTCAGGCTGGCGATGACCACAGTACACATACTAATCACAACAAATTGTATTTATTTAACATATCAACAAAAAACACGAGATAGAATATATTTTTTTATAATATAAATAAAAAGTGAAATGTGTTGTTCAGGATTCCACAACAAAATGTTTTTTTTTCTCATCTGTCACTAGTCGCGTTCAACATAACGAATTTGCATTTAAAAGATCAATTTTTTTTTAATTTTCTAATCCTCTGATTGGCCAGTTGTCATTAGAAAAATCAGAAATCGGAATATTAAGTACTGAAATTTGAGGCATTGAATGCGCAAACTGTCAATTTGACAAGGTCTCTGAGAAATATTTTTTTTTTTCGGTATCTGACAATCGATTTTTGACAACATGCGCAATATATTACCTTTAATATGTGTACTGTGCTTGTGTAGAATGTGGATTGTATTGAGTGCATTCAGTGAATTTATATATTCCAACAGTTTAAGCTGTGAACAGAATGGCGACAGCGACAGCGATAGCGACTAAATAATTTAAATTGATGGAACACGATTTCAAAGATATATCAATTAAGGCTCTCCCAAACCAACGCGAAATCATAACAAATTATTCGCAAAGACAGTTTTTTGTTGTTGTTTTGCATTGTGTATCTTTCATATTTTGTGTTATTGTGAATGATTTCACGTCGTTGGCGAATACTTCGCGTTGGTTTGGGAGAGCCTTTACCCAGTTTATATTTCTTGAGCACTCAGTATAATTTTCCTTCGTCCTTTGACAGGAAAATAAAATATAAACACGATCTCTCACATATGATTCGATACAACTATCTTTTTCTTTTCTCCTTTTGTAACTGCGACAAAAAATAATTGAGCAAGCGAATCCAAAAAATTTCAGTCTCAGCCTTTAACCTCAATAATGAGGAATCGTATTTATGTTTTTGAGAATACAAAGCCCTCTGAGATCTCTGAAATATAAACTAGCTACATGAAATCTCAATGAAAACTCTAGTTTTCAACAAAATCTTAACAAATCCTGCTCCACCAATTTGGAATCTCAAAAATCTTCTGCTGAGAATTTAGGATGATGAGATGAGAACAAAATCTCCCCGGTTTACGAATTGAAAAGATTTTTGATATCCTTCTTGCACTACCGAAGTGTGCGTTTGATGTATTTTCGATTGGACATTCGGATTAGGTACTTCTGTTGCACTCCATTTTCAATCCTACCTCCAAAAGCCTTCGATTGACTGTTGACCGAATACAGTTTTTAGAGACAATTTTTGTTCCGGAGTCTTTTTTTGGCCCTGATTTTAAGAAGGAGTAGTTTTTGAACATACGCTTACACATGCAGCTTTTCAGTGGATTACTTATCAGAAGTGATAAATACTTGAAGAAGCCATTTTGAAAAATGACGACATTCAGTAGTGGGTGTGACAACACGATATTTTCATATTCGATTGGAATTAAAAATAAGTGAAATAGTCCGAAAATCCGACATTATACCTCTGTTCGTGTACTACCCAGAACAGCCCACTTTAGTCCAAACTTCTATCAATCCTCCGATGTTTATTCGCTGTTTTTAGTGCATTTTTATCTTCGCTTATAAAAAGCAGCATATTAAATACGACAATAGTACGGGGTTATGCCAAATTGTTGTTACATTAAACTTGCTACTTTTTTTAAGCGAAGATAAAAATGCACTTAGAATCAGGGCTACTTTCTGGATTTTGGGCTTCCAAGAAAGATTTTGGGTATTTGGGCTTTCAGGGTATGGTAGTAGACAGACAGTCGGTGATGAGGATCTAGAAACAACACATTTTTAGACTGCTAAATGGCGAAGATGGCCAAAATTCAGCTGTTAGACAGAACAATCCACTTAACCTGGATGAAGATGGTCAAAATTTCCATCCACCCGACCTAAATGAAGTGCGGTTAGCGATAGTCAAACTTAAAGCGTACAAGGTTGCAGGTGCAGATGGCCAGCCAGCCAAGCTTTCTATCCTATCATCGAGAAAGGAATCCCAAAATCGTCGACTTGTGAAAAACGTTTCGATGGATAGATACAATTTCGAAGTCGTCAAGGACTTTGCCTACGTGGGCTTCACGATTGCCTCGCAAAATGACATCAGTGAAGAGATCAAACGAAGAATTACTCTTGCCAGCCGCTGTTTCTTTGGGCTAACCCTGAGGCCACACGAGCCAGTACTGGCTAGCCAGTTGGCTACACAGACTAACAGTCAAATTCCTATTCGTGTATATGCTGTGACTTAGGCTTAAAAAAGTAGCATGTTAAATGCAACAACAATTTAGTATAATTCCGTATACCCCTTGTCTTTTAGTACAATTTTACTTTTGTTTACAACAAAAGAAGCATGTCAAAAACAACAATAATACGAAACTATACCGGATTGTTGTTGTATTTAATATGCTACTTCTTTTTATGTTGAGATAAAAATGCACTTAAAACACACGCACTGATCCCATGCAACATCACTAGCATAAAACAACAAAAGCCAAAGTTTCTTTGTCATTATTAATGTGTCGCGTTGGTTTTTAAGAGCCTTAACTAATTTTTATCACAAAATAATAACTATCATAAAAATTTTTTTTTTTTTTTTTTTTTTGTGTGCAGCGATACAAAATACAACAGATACACAATGGTAAACAACAACAAAAAACTGCCGTCGGTGAACGTTTCGCGTCGGTTTGGGAGAGCCTTTAATCAATTTATTCGCCATTTTGTTGGCTTTCTTGTCGAACGGAAAAAGACCCTACAAAACACAACAGACGAGACAAGTGTGGTTCCGGCTTTATTCATCTCCAAACATTTTAGATCGCTTATCAAATTTGAGTTCTTATAGGGATGGGCATGGACTCCCGATTTTTATTTTATTAATATTTTGTGAACAAAATGTTAGTGAACTTAAGTTTTAGTCCTATTTTTCCAAATATGCTACGAAATAGTACTGCCGAACCCTGTTACTGGCTGCTCTACTGGCTTCCCAACTGGCTACGAAAAAGGCAAGCCAGTTGACGAGCCAGTTGCTCAGGTTTGTATGTGTTAGTAAAAAAATGTGAGTGTATTGCGACTGGCTAGCCAGTACTGGCTCGTGTGGCCTCAGGATAAGAAGGCCAATGAGTAGTAAAGCCCTGATCAAATCGTCTGAACTTGCTCATAGATCTCATAATTATGACTTCTCAAAAGCAAAAAGCATATGACTTTTTTGACATTAGAACTGCAGCTAATTCCATTTGAGAAGTCAAACGGGATTTGTTTTTTCATGGAAAATAGTGAATTCAGAGCCTTGAAAATAAAAATATTTTTACAAAAAAATTGAAAGGCTATTCATGCAACAGCGTTAAGCGAACGTGTGTGAAGTTGGCATAACATTTTTGAGCTAGGCCAATGAGACCATGGCAGGAATTTGCAGTTTTTTTGCATTTTTTATGCATTTCTATTCCTGATTTTGCAGTTCACCAAATAGTGGGTGTAATCGACTGTACTGCTAACTTCACTGTGAAGTTAGCAGTGCCTATGCTTTTCTCAGCAACCGTGCTAGCTAGGAATCTGAAATAAGGCTCTGAATTTGCAGTTTAATTTGCAGTTCCAGAAAAGGAAAAAACCAAATTTCTAAATCCTTACATAAAAAAAAATTCATACTGTACTGCTAACTTCACTGTGAAGTTAGCATAAAAGTCCTTTTCTCAGCAACGGTGATACTTAGAAATTCGCAGTTAGGCTCCAAATTTGCAGTTTAACTTGCAGTTCAAGAAAAATTAATGTTCAAATTTTTAAGTCCAAATTTGAAAAAAAAAATCGAATAAATTCATTTTTCACTGTTAACGTCACTGTGAAGTTAGCAGTACATACCCTTTTCTCAGCAACTGAGCCACCTAGAAAATTGCAGTTTAGGTCCAAATTTGCAGTTATTCATGTACTTCAAGAAAAAACTAAGTTCAAATTTGTATGTCCAAATTTGACAAAAAAATCGCCAATTTTACTTTGCACTGTTAACAACAGTGTGAAGTTAGCAGTACATACCCTTTTCTCAGCAAAGCCGTCGTAAACGTGGTAAAGTTATAAACTTCATAAATCTGTCAAATTTTTCATACAAATTGTGACAGAATTACGAAGTTTTAAACATTACAACGTTTACGACGACTTTACGCTGTTGCATAAATACCCTTAGTGATTTAGAAAATTAAAAAACTTTACAAGGAGGTCCGTTTCGCTTTGAATTTCATTTATTTTGAATTTAGTTTTTTTTTGTAGACACAGCTTGTTGTTTCATTTTGCGCATGCAAAAATGTCTTTGTCTCATTCTTTCAGGAAGCCATTTTGGTATCTTATGTCATATAACCCAATGTAATTTGATCGGGAGCAACAAAAAGTTGCTGGGCGAGGTACTAAAAGATGCCTAGTGGGCGCCAGGCCTAAGTTTACTCTTTCCTAATACATTCGCGTGGTATTATTTCTTTTTAAATAAATCATAGGGTTGAAAAAAGTACAACAAAATTTCCATTAAAGTTTTTGTTTATAAGTAAAAAAAATTTAACTTTGAATAAAGTGAAAGTTAATCAGAGTGAAGTTACTTTTACTAATTGTTTGTATTTTACACCCAGACTCCACAGGGCCTACAGATGCCCAATCACAACCACAATCCAATCAACAAACAGCAGATTTTTTTGCTGGGCAAATCATGTCATGTCGTTTCATTTCCCTCTCACCACACACCACTACTTCTATCTTTTGCAATAATACACGCCCTTTAGACACCCGACAACACTAAAGAGACTTTTTTAATATCCAGCTACCTCGAGATACAACGAAAACCAGAAAAAAACTCACACGCACGTGAAAAGTCAAATCTCATGGCCAAGCTTTGAACAGCTTACATGTCGTGTTCAAAAGTTGGTTTTCTTCAACATGTCGTCGACAAGACATGGATTTTTCAGGCTCCATTGAATTTTTATTCGACATGTTCATAGTCTTGGCATCGTTCATGGCAGGTGGAGCCAGCATGTTATACATTTACTAGTTACTTTTACTCTTTACTTCTACTCGTAACTTTTCGTTATTTTTTATTTTTATTCGTTATTTTTACTAGATACTTTTACTTGATAATTTTTCTTTACTTCTACTAGTTATTTTACTCGTATCTAGAAAAAAAAAGGGCCATTAAAAATGTTTGATATACGTAAGGGCCCCCAAAGTTTTCGCTATGCCATTTCATTGGTTAGAAATGATTTGGGAAGTAATTAATTACTAAGCGTAGTTAGGATTGAATAGAGAAAATAAGTTTTATTAATGAACCTGTGTAAAATATTACAACCGGACCTTTTAACTGCTTGTCATTTCAGGACTTCAGTACTCTCAAGTACGAGTTAGTACTTGCGTAGGCGGCATAGAAGACCCAAAAGAGGATAGTATAAATCCACATGAGAGCCCTTGAAGTTGAACAACAAAGGCACTGTCATTCAAGACAGTTGTTTACTATCCTTAAAAAATCCCTTTAATCATTTTTTTAGGGAGAAAATCCCTTTCACACGAAGAAACAAGTTGCTGGAGATTTTTTTTTGACGTTTTCTTTTAATCTCCTTAAAAATATCTTGTTCCTTTCATACGAGGAAACAAATCTCCAGGCAATTTTTGAAATTTCCTTTGAAAGTCTATTGGTTGAACACACCTAAGCCTAGATGTGAAAGGAAATGTCAAAAAATCTCCTCAAATCCTCGACCGGGGAGATTCTGTTCGCCCCTGCCTCTAGACCTTGGGGAACCTTGAACAAATTAATTCATGAAATATTAAAATTGGAATCGACGCAGAATTGCAACCTCTATAACATATCCAAAGTCCCCCAAAATCCCCGCATTGGCTTTTTGCGTAGATGCATTTGAAGAGGTGCAGATGGGGAGAACTTGGAGGTCTATCAAACTAAATTATTTGTTTTGGTACAACCTAACCATACGATACATGTTTTAAGGGTAGTTTTTAACGCTGAATCCAGTGAAACCATTGTATATCCAATCTATAGTATTCTCATGAAACACGATTTTGTAGGTAGACATTTGGTCGATAGGTTCGCTGTGATCGCCTTACCGAGATCCCTTAACAAAAATTAGTATGACATTTGGACGCATAGATGGCCACGAGCTTTTTTTCTTCATGAGAATACTATAGAATTTATATACAATGGTGAAACATAATTCAAAATGATACAACTACCCAAACAAAAGTTATAGTCCTTTTTATGTAATGATGACTTTTTTTCAGGTACAACAGGTAAAATATTATCGGAAACCCTTTGAAAATAAAGGTATGTTAACGAAATTTGGAGTGAATGTTCCATTTGTCATACGAACTAAAAATCAAGATAATCCCAAAAAATATCCATGGTGAAAGGGTGTTTTTTTTAAGAGGGATGGGCAAGTGTAGAATGTTTACCATAACACCCACGAAAAAACTCTTACACTCATGAAACTCGCCAAAAATATTAAATTTGTCATGGCAACCATGAATCGATATAGTCCACATTAATATATTTGCTCTGGTGGTTTTTTTTATTAAAGAGGGGGAAAATCTGGGAAGAAGTTGAAAGATTTGAGCCAAAATTCCAATTTTGTGTAATTGAGGTATATACACAAAGTATGGTATATGATTTAAGGGTATTTTTTAACGCTGAATCTAATAAAAGCAAAACCAAAATGATACAAGCACCCTTAACAAAGTTATGGTCCTTTTCAAGCAAAAATCAATTTTTGAAATCGTATTTTCTGTAGAACAGGTCAAAATGTAACCAGCAAAAAAACACTATTAGACAAAAGATATTTGTATGGACTATTTGGATTCTTGGTTGCCATGACAAATTTAATATTTTTGGCGAGTTTCATGAGTGTAAGAGTTTTTTCGTGGGTGTTATGGTAAACATTCTACACTTGCCCCTCCCCCTTAAAAAAACACCCTTTCACCATGGATATTTTTAGGGACTGTCTTGATTCTTAGTTCGTATGACAAATGGAACATTGACTCTAAATTTCGTTAACATACCTTTATTTTCAAAGGTTTTCCGATAATATTTTACCTGTTGTACCTGAAAAAAAGTCATCATTACATAAAAAGGACTATAACTTTTGTTTGGGTAGTTGTATCATTTTGAATTATGTTTCACTGGATTCAGCGTTAAAAACTACCCTTAAAGCATGTATCGTATGGTTAGGTTGAACTAAAGCAAATATTTTAGTTTGATAGACCTCCAAGTTCTCCCCATCTGCACCTCTTCAAATGCATCTACACAAAAAGCCAATGCGGGGATTTTAGGGGACCTTGGATATGTTATAGAGGTTGCAATTCTGCGTTGATTCCAATTTTAATATTTCATGAATTAATTTTTTCAACCTCGGAACCCATTTTTCCTGGCCTACTCTTGCCTCCTGCCCTTTTCACCCAGGAACAAAAAGTTGCCGGCTACTCAGTTTCCTCGTGTGAAAGGGCAGAAATTGCCCTCTCGGCTAAATAACAAAATGGAATAGACAAATCAAATCTAATTTGAATCACCTTGTTACAATTTTAAGGAACAATGGAATAACTTCTTATAATATGAAAATAAGTTCATTTTTTCGGTAAATCAATTATGGACAAACGATTTCTGGTCTTCTGACAAAAAAAAAAAAACACTTTCTGATGAAACACGTAATTAAATCTTCTTTATATTGAAATTGAAACAAATATTAATCAATTGGCTAGAGAGTACTTGAAAGTACTGCTCAAGTATTGAAAGTATTGCTCAAGTATGAACTTAGGTACTTGGTACTTGCCCCAAAATACTTTAAAAACATTGGTACCTACTTGCATTTTTTCAAGTACTAGTACCATGGTACTGAAGTACAAGTACAAGTAGCGGTACTGCTACTTGTACTTAAAATTTTACAGCTCTGATTACAACAAATACTTATTTAAAAAATGCGCACCCAAAACTATTTAAGTTATATGCGATCTGGAAACAACTTCAAGCATAACAATGGGTAATTGTTGAGCATACAAATTTCTATTAAACGTTGAAATAAATAGGAAAACAAATTATTAATTCTTTTAATGTAAAATTGTATTTTCTATATTTCATATAAAACCTTACAGTAATCGTTTTTTTAATTTAAATTTTATAAACAATTATTATTGACAACTATTGCATAAATTCACATTTTTTTCTTGAACAACTTATAAACATAATTCTCACTGTTTCAATTTACAATTATTTAGAATTATTAAAGTGTATCTATCTATCTAATTAAAATACAAAATATTTATTTAAAATAAAATCTATTTATATATCAAAAGTTAAATATTCAAAAAATACATTTATATTGTTTTACATTAAAAACAATGAAGTAAAAATCATCAACATCAGCCTTTGAATTTTAAACATTAAAATCTACTTAAATTTTAATGAAAAATACAATTATTGATTTTTTTTTTTTTTATTAAACTAAATAAATAATAATTTATTTTAAAAGAAATTAAGATAATTGTAAAATAAAAAAAAATATCTTAAACTAACGAGGGGTGAATGATATTAAAAAAAAATAAAAAATTACTGGAATTGCATCAAATTTCTTATTATTTAAGTTCATAACTAAAATATAAAATAAACTATATACACTTTTTTTATTTACATAAATATCTTTATAAAAATATTCTCTTTTCCAGGTTTTTTTTTATTTACAGTTAATTAAGAAATTTTCTTAAGTTAATTTATGTTTTTCTCTTCTTAAATTTAAGCTTAATTTAAAGTTACATTTAATTTTATAATATCACACTCATTAGGATTTGAAAACAATCAATATATTGCTGTTTAATATATTTTTTTTTATTTAACTTGAATACTGCGTGAGATTAAATTTTTTCTTTATATAAATTTGTTTAAGTAGGCTCTGAAGTTTATATATAGATGGCGCTTCACTTCTCTCAACATAAATTGTCTCTTTCACTCTTTACTCTTTTAAATGCATTTTGCGAGGAACTTATGTGCATCTCTTCAGTTAAATACGTCATATAGAACAAATTAAACAACTTTCGTGCGTATCGTACGAGATCTCTGTTTTTACTTTTTCATTTCAACAACCCCCTCTATCGGAAGACAACCGGAAACTTAGATTACAATAAATATCTAACATTTACAACCAATGACAACCTACGGTTAACTTAAAAACTGCGCCAGATTTGGCCCTTTACTACACATGCACCGTTAGAACATCGGGATCACCAGTGATGGGCGGCGCAGATTTACAGTTGATTGAGCGTTTTCCAAAGTCCTTCCGCGGACTGTCCAACGAACCGACAGTATTTTTCTTCATATCGGAGTTTTGTGTTTTATGCAGCAGAATCTGTGAGCTTCGCTTTTGCTGCATAGCCTTGGACGACGAGTCCAGCTCGTGGTCAAAATTCGACTCACATGGCGGATAAAGAGGTTGCGAATGATGCAGCGAACTTGGTCCAGCTGCAAGCGGAGGTATGCTTGACAACTCTGGAGCTGGATTCAGACTCAACTCCATGCCATTCGCTCGAAGGGAGCTCGTACTACCTTTTAAGGGATTCGTGTAGCGCTTCAGCATTTCTTCATTTTGCAGATTATTTGATTTTTCTTCCTCGTGTCGCAAAGCATCGAGGGATGATGTTAGGTTTATACCGGATGTGGTTCTAATAGTCGTCTTTTGTTTCCAGATCATGACCATAAAAACTGCAAAACCAACTAGAACTATTCCAATGCCACATAGAATTCCAAAAAGCAGGCCTGAACTATTCGAGTTTTTCGATACCAAGGCAGTTTCGACCTTAACTTCTAGAATTGATATCAAAGGCGCCAGGCTAGGTTTTGCGACTTGTTGATTTGAGTGAGAAATTCCACTTTGACGTGAGAGTAATTCACCGAGGAGCTTTATTGCTAGCGGGAGCTGTGCATCACCAACCTTTGTAGATGACTGTAAAAAAAGATAATAAGAATAAGACATTAACTGGGGATCTTGTTCAGGTAAAATAGTACAAATAAATCTTATGTTAATGAAACTTTGTGAGATGAGAGATAATTGGTTTACCATCACTGTGTTCCTTTACTTTGAATTTCTATGATTTCCTGAACATTTTTGTGTGCATTTTAATCAAAAGTACTGTCAAAGTTCATATACAAAAAAATAATTGACAGAAGTTTGGACTAAGGACGGATTTTATACCTGCTTCACCTGAGGCGACTCATTTTGACGTCTCTATTTCTTATCTCATTCTTATTTATTGAAAACAAAAGAGTTGGCGAGGTGATGCAGAAACCAAAAATTTATAAAAACTTCTGCCTCACTGGGCCATCTCTTCCTTTCCAAGAGATGAGAATGAGTCGCCTCACCTGAAAGCTGGTATGAATACCGTCAAAAATCACAGACATTCAAAATAAAGGAACATAGCTCATATAAGTATGCAGAATCAAAATACTATACAAACTTCTATAATCCAGGTTGTTTTTTTTTTGATGGAGCGATGGCAAAGTTTTATTGAATTGATTAGGCGTGTTATTTTGGCAACCGGTAACACAGTTTTTCTCTGAGCTTGAGTTTAAGCCCCGAAAATTCCTTGGGCTTAGCTAAGCCCGAAGAAGATTAGTTGCTGTTGCGTTTACCATGTAAATTGCTAAGCTCCTACATCGTTTTTTTCTTCCAAGCCCATTCGGGCAAGGAACAAGAACACACCTATTGTTAACAGTGGAACACATTTCCTTATCCTTGTCAATGGCATCCAGGGAAGTAGTATTATCAAAGACACCCTCTTTGTATCGGTAGGCAGCAAATTAATTTTCTTTTGCCCTTAGAACTTTTAGAAAGGTCTTAGTGAGTTCAATCAGGGTGGTTTCTATAGATCTGGCGTAGTTTGAGACGCCTATTATTAAAACTTACGATTTTATGAAGCTATCGATTATTTTTGCAAAGTTTACAGTATAAAAGATGTTGAGGTTATCCAGCTCAAAAGCTTAAGATGTGTTGTTTCTATTTTCCCAGTTTAAGGAATGAAGATTATCTTGCCTATTCTCGATAGTCTTGCAGTCTTATTCATTATAGAACTCGCTAAAATACTTCTCGACGGCAACGGGTTGTTACGCAGTGTATAAGCCTTTATTAAGGCTTTTTCAACGTTCCGTAAGTCTCTATTCATAAAAAAATTTCCTACCCATTTGAGTTACAACACCCTTGTGTCAAATATAGTACAAACGTACTAGTGTTTAGCTCAAAATGGCTCTATTCAACGTTACACTTTTATGAAAAATATTTCTGCGCTTAGAGGCATTGTAACTTTATGCAGTCTTAATGCGTTTTACACATTTTTCTTTATAACAATTTGCGTTTGTCGGCGACCACTCATGTGAAAGAAATTTCAAAACTCGCGATCATTCCTAACTGCCTGAACAGAATGCAAGACGGAGCTGGAATAGATGTCAAAAATGCATATGAGCTGCGAATTGCGAATGGTCGCGAATTTTGACATTTCTTTCACATGAGTGATTGCCCACAGACGCAAGTTGTCATAAAAAAATCTTGTAAATTGGTGCCAGAAAAAAATTTGGTCCGATTGCGACCGAATTTTTCATTAGCAGATTTGTGTTATGCGTCCTGATGTTGTGGATTGCGAATAAGTATTTGACAGTCTGCAGACAAATATCTCGTTGGTCACGTAGAAATGATCAAAATGCTAAATTTAAACTTATTTTAGGCCGTGATTTCTTTTTAATATGTACAAATAGGATCGATTTTTTCTCTTCATAGAAAAGTTAGACAAGAATTTGTTGATATTGGCGCTTGGAATTGCCTAAACACGTTTTTTCGCATTCACAGTTCACAGCTTATGTGAAAGGCACTTAAGAATTATTATTTTGTGGTTCATAATAAGTAGTTGTGTTTTCACAGTTTGCTGTCAGAAACTACAGGAGAAAAAACCCAAGTTTGGGAAACTTGGTGAAAATTTCACGTTACCAAACAGGCATAATAGGTGTGTTTGCTAACGTGAAATTTCTTACTATCACAAATTTTCACAATTTGCTGTCAGAAACTATAGAAGAAAAAACCCAATTTTGGGAAACATGGCGAAAATTTCACGTGTCTGAACAGGCATAATACAACCAAGTTGAATGGCTGAGTTTGAAGGAATAGCCAACGAATTTAACTTTAATTCGAGAAACATACTGACACATTAACTTCAACAGCAACTTTGACAGCAACGAAAACTTTGACATCAAAAGTTATGTGAAATAAACTACAATATGCCTGTTTGGTTACATGAAGTTTTCACCAAGTTTTTCAAACTTGTGTTTTTTCTCCTATGGTTCCTGGCAGCAACTTGTGGAAGTTAAAGCATAGCTTACAGTTCCCATGCGAAAAAAATATCAAAATTTTCAAAACGATTTTCCATCTATTCTGTGCACCAAATTGAATAATATTCAACGCAAAAAACGTTTGCCTTGGCCTAAGCCACCCATTGAGTCATTAATTTACCCTTAATTAATAAACTATAGGAATAAAAATGGAAAATAATTATTTTTGGATGCAAAAACTATTTGCATGCTAATAAAGCCTTGAGGTGAAAACAAATTTTTTTTTTTGAAGTATAAACCGACCATCCAAAAAAATATTTTACTCACCACACTTTTTTCGCATGCAAAAAAATTGCCGGTCCATTGCTTTGCATGACATTCCATGACATCAATGTTTTTTTTTTTTTTGCATGGAACTGTAAACTAATCATGCAAAAATTAATTTTGCCTTTCACCACAATTATGTTTGACATACGAGAATATTTGCGTAGGTTTGTTTTTGCACACGGGAGCTGTAAACTAGGCTTAACAAGAAATTTCACGTTACCAAACACACCTTATGTGAACAGCGCTGGCGCTTTTGAGAGCATAAAATCAAGTTCAGGGGCGGACAGTGCCACCGGGCAACCGGGATTTTGCCCGGTGGGCCCCCGGGCAAGCAAAAAGTTTTTTTTTTTTAAGAAAAAATAGTCATAACAAAATTGGACTCACACTAAATATAGACTTTTTGTGGATCAAAATGGATATTTTGAGGCCCCCAAAAACTCGCTTGGTGGCCTCTACGGATCTTTGAAGGCCTCAAAAACTCGGATGGTGGCCTCTAAAGATCTTTGGAAGCCCCCAGAACTCAGTTGGAGGTCTCCAGACCTTGGTTGGTGGCCTCTACGGATCTCTGGAGGCCTCCAGACCTCAGTTGGTGGCCACTACGGATATCTGGAGGCCTCCAGATGTCGGTTGGTGGCCTCTACGGATCTTTGGAGGCCCCCAGATCTCGCTTGGTGGATACTACGGATTTCTGGAGGCCTCCAGACCTCGGTAGGTGGCCTTTACGGATCTCTGGAGATCTCCAGACCTCGGTTGATGGCCTCTAAAGATCTCTGGAGGCCCCCCAGATCTCGGTTGGTGGCCTCAACGGATCTCTGGAGGCCACCAGAACTCGGTTAGTGGCCTCTACGGATCTTTGGAGGCCCCCAGATCTCGTTTGGTGGCCTCTACGGATCTCTGGAGGCCTCCAGACCTTGGTTGGTTGCCTCTACAGATCTCTGGAGGCCTCCAGACCTCGGTTGGTGGCCTCTACGGATCTCTGGAGGCCACCAGAACTCGTTTAGTGGCCCCTACGGATCTTTGGAGGCGCCCAGATCTCGTTTGGTGGCCTCTACGGATCTCTAGAGGCCTCCAGACCTCGGTTGGTGGCCTTTTCAGATTTCTGGAGGCCCCCAGAAATTGGTTGGTGGCCTCTATAAATCTTGGGAAACCTCTAGAACTCGGCTGGTGGCCTCTATTGATCTCTGGAGGCCCCAAGAATTCGGTTGGTTGTCTCTTCGGATCTCTGGAGGCCACCAGAACTCGGTTAGTGGCCTCTACGGATATTTAGAGGCCCCAGATCACGTTTGGTGGCCTCTACGGATCTCTGGAGGCCTCCAGACCTCAGTTGGTGGCCTCTAAAGATCTCTGGAGGCCTCCAGAATTCGGTTGGTGGCCTCTATAAGTCTTTGGAAATCTTTAGAACTCGGGTGGTGGCCTCTACGGATCTCTGGAGGCCCCAAGAACTCGGTTGGTTATCTCTTCGGATCTCTTGAGGCCTCCAGACCTCGGTTGGTGGCATCTACAGATCTCTGGAGGCCCCCAGAAATCGGTTGGTCTCTATAAATCTTTGGATTCCTCCAAAACTCGGTTGGTGGCCTCTACGGATCTTTAGTTATTTAAAAGTTGATAGAAACATTTTTCAGTTCCAAAAAATTTAATACATACGCAAAAAAAAATAAATAAAAATGGCTCTCAATGACGAGTACCTACTTTAAAATGTCTGAAAGTTAGGTGCATAACCTGAATTCAAAAGATGAGAATAAATTGCCGTATTTTATCTGATCCGGATCAGATCATGATAAATAAAACAAACAGGAGTGATAAATACCCGTCTCTTTTTACCTTAGGGGCCAGTTATAGCGATCAGGAAAACGAAACAGGAAAAAAGTTCGAATGGATAATTTACGATGTTGTCATTTGATTTGGAACACAAATGCTACACTAATCAATGGCAATTAACTCAAAGAATTTTTTTTGCTAAAAACATTTTCAATTGATTAATTATTTTTTGTTTAAAATGAATTTACCTTTTTTTTGATGTAAATTCATTTTTCGTGCCAGCTGATTGACATATCAAACAAAATGGAACAAATCGTTCCAATGATTTGAGTTCCAATTTTTTCCTGTTCCACCGACAGAATTGTGGACGAAAAAATTTTTCGTATGCTTTTCAATCAGGAAAATTTTGCGGTAGGTTGTATGTGTACATATATTCACATGTTTTCAGCTTGCCAACTGACATATTTTTCCTGTTCGCTATAAACGACCATCAGGAAAAAGTATTCAATTTTATACTGTTTCAACTTTTCCTGATGGATTTTCCTGATCGCTATAACTTGCCCCTTAAGTTTGTTTATGTTTCATGCATCTGTTGCCTCTTTTCTTTGCGCTATTTTGAGATAATTCACATAGCAATTTTTGGATCACTGAAATAGATCCAGATAAAAAACAGGATCCCATTTTGCTTTTGCAATTACTTGTTAAAAATTGATCCGGATCAGTTCATGGGAATAATAAAATGCGGCTAATGACGAGGCAGAGGACGAACGTCGGAAAACAGAAAGAAACAAGAAAAAACAAAAACACTGTGCAAATACTGCTTCAAAGTCTTGTGACGATATTATTTTGACGCAAAAAGGTACAAAAAGCTTCTCTTAGAATATAATTGGATGCTGACATTTTCATGTACACAAGTTGCTTGCAAAAGATCATTTTCAAATTTTAAATACATCAAAAATCGATGGAGAAATATCACGACGCAAGATCACCTTGAAACCGCATGCTAATATACGTGGAGCTAACTGTCAGAAAAGAGAAGTTAGTTAAAAAAATATTTAAAATATTAAAGTCTCTGGTCAATGATTGTTAAGTAAGTAGATGTTTTATGAAATGATGAATTAACGGGCCAAGAGCCTTATTTTCTGCAATTTTCTTCTTTTTTTTCTTTTACCTATTTGTTTTTTTTAATCAAGTTTTTTTTAGTGGAAAGTTTTTGAGAAATTAAATTTGAAAGTCAATATTTTTGAAAAAATTGTGAACTTTTTTTCAAGCACCACTTTTCATTTTTATATTCTTTTTCTCAGTTTTTGAGAAAATAAAAAACATAACAGAAGGTACCTACTTTTTCCAATTTCATGTTTGTTTTGTTAAGTTTATAATAGGCAAAGGCAAATAAGTGCGATATATTATTAAATCTTTTTTTGGGAGAAGGTACCTTTCATTTTTTTTATTTCTCAAAAACTAAGAAAAAAATAATACTAGTTTTGTCGGTTCACGATTCACGAGATATTTGATAAAAAGTGGTTTCCAAAATGGCAGCTGATGCTCGCCAACTTGGATCTGCAACTAGATTATCACTGATTCTGTTTAATCCATAGTTATGAATCTGTGATCATCATTGAGCGTTTATTCACTCAAATTTCAGTTGGATCATGGTTTTTGAAATAATCATCTTCCCATTTTCCAGTATATCTGTCAAATCAATTGTTAGAAGTTATCAGTCACTTCACTCACCATAAACAAAGTTGATGTTTGTTTATGGTGAGTGAGCTTTAGAAAGTAAATTTTTTTGTGTAAAAGAACACGGACAGTTAGAAGTGAAGGTAGTGCTGGCATTTTGTGATACCTAGTGATAAAATTTTGTCCAAGTTGTGGTTTTTCTATAAATTTTATCTAAGGCCTTTGCAAAAATGTACATCGTCTTAACCAATGATGAGCAAAAGAAATTTCAGGAAATCTTTGACTAAATTCTACTTATCAAGCAAAATCAGCGAATTAGTGATTTCTCAAATAAAGTGCTAAAATTATAGATTTTCTGTTGAAAATTTTGCTGAAAAACGCGTTGAATGATAATCAACTAGAATAATTATTGATTAAAGTTGACAGGGTGTGAACATACTTGCCCTAAGATTAGGATTGTTCAAT
This sequence comes from Dasysyrphus tricinctus, assembly GCA_963921185.1. Classification (NCBI taxonomy): domain Eukaryota; kingdom Metazoa; phylum Arthropoda; class Insecta; order Diptera; family Syrphidae; genus Dasysyrphus; species Dasysyrphus tricinctus. The sequence continues at coordinate 19,718,291 of OY992530.1, read as the reverse complement.
AATTGAAAATTTGCAAATGGATTACTAAAATATTTGTTTGTAATTTTTATTAATCAGAGCTACTGTTACTGGAGAAATAGTTGTAAAAGTACCTTATTTAATTTAAATTTTTAAAACTGCCGAGATATTGGTGATCAAAATCACCAGCCTTTATTTTTTCATTCAATATCAAAAATTTCAATCAGAAAAATCATGCTACAGTGAAAAATTGTGAAATTAAAGTTAAATAATTTATTTGATTCACTCCAGAAAAAAAAATTGAAGAAAATTTGACTTCAATTTATTGGGAAGGGTACCAAATTCCGAATGCCAAAATCCCGAAAGCATTAATTTTACGACCTTAAGTGGGTGTTACTTTCAGTTTAGTCAAAGCAAAATTACGCTAGTCAAAAAAATTATGGGATTTAAGGGTGATATGAAACAAAAAGTATTCTAAATGTTCATACTTCTAATTTTCAATAATTTGTTAGAAATTATTTTTCTAAGCTACAGTTACTGTGCAATCACAAGAAATGAAACGCATTAAATATTTTCAAAAAAGAAAATGGGGTTGGGTACGAAATCCCGAATTCCAAAATCCCGAAATGGCAAAAAATCCCGAATGCCAAAATCCCGAATGCCATAATTCCGAATACCCAAAATCCCGAACGGACAATATCCCGAAAGCCAAAATCCCGTATGGACAAAATCCCGAATGACATAAAATCCAAAAAAAATTTGGGACTGAATCCCGAATTTCAATACTTTTTTAGTACTATTCAGTAATTTCAAAGAAATCAAACTGTTTTGTATGGCTTTTGATTTCTGCTCGCCTTGGCATCATAAAAGAAATTTTAAAATAAATAATCACTTATAAATCTTGAGATATAATACATTAATTGAATTCTTCTTTAATGATTAAAAAAAAAACAATAGTTTCCAATAGTAACTTTTATTTAGTTTGAGTTTTATTCAAACGAATCTATGTCTACTCGTTACAAATAATGAGAAGACAATGTTCTTTTTCCGTTTCCGCGTAATATCTATTTGTTCTTAAACACGCATCGCCTACTTGGACAAGTTGATTTTGGGATTGTGACATGAATTGTTCTCAGCATCTGCTTGGGTTACTACACATTCTTATTATGATTGCCAATTATCAATTTGATAGTATATAAACATTTTACAAAAGGAAGTTGCTAAAAAAACTGACCAACTACAGTAGACGCTCGATATAGTGAAGTAATAAAAACCACGCCTGTTCTTTCCTTCAAGATTGTTCACTTTTTCGACCGGGAGTTTTTAAAGGCTTTCTAATGGAGAATTTGATCGAAAATGCACATTTTGTTCGATGCGAATGTTTTTACATTTATTTAAGCGTTAAACAAAGCGTTCTTTAAGGTTTAATAAAAAAACAGAGACAGTTCCTCAGTGCTCTCAGGCAATCTTAAATACTTCCGAGACATTTTCATACAAAATACATTTTTATATAAAATTTTGTGTGTCAACTATTTTGGATAGTTCACTATTTTGAGATTCACTAAATCGAGCGTCTACTGTATTCATTGAAGATAAATAATATTCTTACAAAACATTACAAAATGCATATTTTGAAGGCAAGAATCGCGTGCGCGATTTTTAATACCAAAAAAAGTAATAAGCCAACTGGGATTTTGGCATTCGGGATTTTGGCATTCGGGATTATGGCATTCGGGATTATGGCATTCGGGATTCTGGCATTCGGGATTTTAGCCATTCGGGATTTTGTCCATTCGGGATTTTGTCTTTCGGGATTTTGGCATTCGGGATTTTTTGCCATTCCGGGATTTTGGCACTCGGGATTTTGTACCCAACCCCAATTTATTTTTTCTTGTGATTGCACAATAACCGTAGCTTAAAATATAATTCCTAACAAATTATTGAAAATCAGAAATATGAAATATATATGAAATATATTTAGAATACTTTTTGTTTCATATCTCCCTTAAATCCCATAATTTTTTTGACTAGCGTTTTGTTTCGACTAAACTGAAAGTAACACCCACTAAAGGTCGTAAAACTAATGTTATATTACTGCATGAGACCCACAAGAACATTTTTGCAATTTTGTATGCTTGCTTGAATAAAAAGTCAAATTAATTACTGCCAGGTGACGCAGCAATAAACTAAAAAAAGCTGTTTCAACTTAATTCAATTCTAACCTTAGAATTCAAAACTATACCTTTTACTTAAATCCAATATATATCAATCAATATGTCAATTAAAAAATCAATAAATATTAAAAACGACTTTCGAGAAATGTCTGGAATATAAATTTTTATTTTTAACCATTTTGAGATTTATTGTATTCTGTGGCCCTTTTTCTTAAAGTCCCGGTAGGCCCTATGACCCCCAGTCCGCCCCTGATCAAGTTAACAAAATACATATTTGAAAACCAGTTGTCACATTTTCAATTGATTGTTGATAAACCTGAAAAACTTCACCTTAAAGTTGGTAGCATTTTGCACAGTGACATCGAATAGGGTTTAGGTGAAACATTGATGTCAATGTTGATGTTGCTGTGCTTATGCATTTAAAGTTATTTAAAAGCAGTGGCTCTTAAAAGTGTGATGAGGTTGTGAAAGTTTCTCTGCCAATCTGTTTCTTGCTTAAAACCAAGTTAACAGTTCCCATGCGAAAAAAAATCCATACAAATATTTCCGTGCGTCAAAAATTTTTGAGGTGAAATACAAAATTGTTGTTTGCATTATTGTTTTACAGTTCATGCAAAAAACAAAAACTATTGCTGTCATGGGATGTCATGCAAAACAATTGGCCAGCAATAGTGTGGTGAAAACAAAAAAATTTTTGAATGATCGGTTGCACTTCAAGCCTAGTTTACAGTTCCCGTGCGCAAAAAGAATCCATGCAAATATTCTCGCATGTCAAAAATAATTAAGGTGAAATGTAAAATTAATTGTTTGCATGATTGGTTTACAGTTTCATGCAAAAAAAACTATGCTGTCATGGAATGTCATGCAAAACAATGGACTGGCAATTGATTCGCATGTGAACAAAAGTGATGTGGTGAATAAAATAATTTTTTTTTATGGTTGGTTTATACTTCAAAAAAAAAAAAAATATATTCACCTCAAGGCATTATTTGCAGGCAAATGGTTCTCGCATCCAAAAATTATTATTTTCCATTTTTAGTCCTACAGTTTGTTAATTAAGAGTAAGTTGATGACTCAATGGGTGGTTTTGGACAAGGCAAACGTTTTTCGCCTTGAATATTATTCAACTTGGTGCGCAGAATAAGTGGAAAATCGTTTTGAAAATTTTGATTTTTTTTCGCATGGGAACTATGCTTCAAAAAAGAAAAAAATATATTCACATTATTTGCATGCAAATGGTTTTTGCATCCAAAAATACTTGGTTTCCATTTTTTTGCCAATGATTTAATAATTAAGGGTAAATTAATTATTGAATGGGTGGCTAAGGCTAATAATACTATACAATAATATGGTGTACAGAATTGTGTGGAAAATTGTTTTTAATGGATTTGTTTCGCATGGCAACTCAAAACTATGCTTAACTTGACATTTTGTGCTGCCAATAACTTCAAACAAAAAAAAATACCTCCAATTTAGCATTTCTTATGTTCAAATGCCAAAATTAAACAAAAACGAATAACACAGTTTATTTCTTAACTTTAACTAGAAAGCTCCTAATTTTTTTCTGAATAATAATACACATAACGCGTCAAGGCTTCACGGTATGATTGAATCCAAACTTAAATCCCGCCTATTTAAAGTAAATCCTGTAGAAGCACACGCTCAAAAATATAGACACTTCGCAAATATTTTCGTTTTATCAATTTATTTAGCTCTTCAATATGAATTTAGAGAAAAGCACGGAATGCTGGATTAACAAAACTGACAAAATGTCATAATTTCAGCCATTTATTGCCACAATCGTATTTCTTTGTGATAAATATAAAACAAAAAATCGTAGAAATAATGACAATATATGCATCAATTGTGTAAATCAAGCTTTCAATTTTTCAATAGCTTCACTGTGTTTTCTTTACAAAATAAGTACGTTCCGGGAAAATAAGAAAAGGTTTCCATTTGTTCAGAGTTATAGCGATCAAGGAAAATTGTGAAATCCATATCACAAATTTGTACATGTGGCGCAAAATGAATCACCCTTTCGGAAGATGGTATAATTTTTGCAAATGGCGTCGTACGTCAATCATATTTGACATTTGTGAACTAGACAACTGGATAATACCAACCGACAAGCAATGGAGCGCTATAGTCTGCAAGATCGTGGAGTAATGATAAAGAAACATTTCCTGGTTGCGTAATCTCCGTTTTGGGTAATTTGGCAAGGCCAGCAAGATCACCCAATTTCACCATCCCAGATTTCTTTCTTTATGGCTGCTTGAAGTCGCGGGCTTATGCCAACAAGTCTCAGACAATCGCAGCCCTTACGGAGAATATTCGACAGGAATGCGAACAGTTATCACCGGATCTTTTGGAAAGTCATGGAAAATGCGATAAAACGGGCACAAATATGTATCAACACTTGACAGATATCATCTTTTCCACTTAACAGACAAAATTGTAAAGATCCAAATAAAGTTTTTCATCATTCAAAATCATTTTTAATTCAAAAACAAAATTGTACGATAAATTTTGCGTTGCCTCGAACTTTTTTTTTCGTTGTCAAAGCCTTAAATAAATCACTGTATTTGATGAATAAAAAGAAACTTACCAATGTCACCTCGATGGTATCATTAGTCGATGTCTTCAAGTCACAAATTAGAATCAGCATCCCTTCACTTGTAGGCTCGTTAACCACTCTTCCGGCAAGTAGCAAGCGCATGGTCGAACACAGACTCTCCACCGATGTTCCTTTAGAAAGTCTTTCCAATTCCACAAGAATCGTCAGTCTAGCACAATTTTCATTGAGAATCGCTTGATTTGGCCAACATTCACTTTTGGCAGGTAGTTTGGGAGGAGCTACTCTTCGTGAGGGCTCCAATTCTCTGCAATCACCTCTGGTTAAACACGGTGGTGATAGACAAGATTCCCGCAGTGATGGCACACAAACTTCATGGCTCTGGCAAACTATTGACAAGTTAGAAGTCTTTGATTCGTCCCCAAAACAATTTGGCAGGCCACACCAAAGATTCGTACACTTTCGTTTTCCTTTGACACAAGTACACGCGTTGCATGATTCCTCCAATGAAACAGACGGTGATGTAACATTTGTGCTGTTCACCAACGAATTATATGGTGAGAGGGTTGTTATGTTCAGACACGCCGACTGGGGGTCGGAGAGGGCTATAGAAATCAAAAAGACACATAAAATAATGTCAGCTTAATGAACACTTTAATCTAACAATGATCAGTGTAACTTACAAATCTCACATCGGACTCCTTGCCTTCCGGGCGGACAAACACAGGTGTATCCACCGATGCCATCGATGCAACGAGCACCTCCCAGACACGGTTGTGGCGAACACTCGTTAACATTTATCCTACAATCGGGTCCAGAAAAGCCCTGAGCACACAGACAGCGAAACCACCCCGATCCGGACTCACAGGTGCCCCCGTTATGACAAGGCTGACCCTGGCACTGGTCGATTGCTTCGCTGCAAAATTGCCCATTCCAGCCAGGCGCACATCGACATTGCGCCGTTCCACCGTCGGCAGTTACACATGTTCCGCCGTTTTGGCACTGTCCAGCGTAGCACTGAGTCGCACGCTCCGAGCAACGTTTACCTGCAAATAATTTGTTCGGCGTTATGTTCAATTTTCCAACGACAAGTGGTGACTACTAAGACTACGAAAAACTAGTTGTTGCTTCTATTTATTTCGCGCGCACAAAATTTCCATCTAAAAAGATTCACGTAGCCGCATAGTCAGCACTTCGGCAGTCGGCTTCAGCAGCACTGCCAAGCCAAGGAGAAGGAGAAAGAAATTATAATCTCTGCACGGACACTGCGTGTTCCACACGGACACGGTATTAATTCCCTTTTACGTTCTACAAGTAGTCTGCCTGCCACAATCAGATAAAGAATACTTCACACACGATTAGGAATTTTTAATTAAAATATTTTGTATTTTTATTTTGCGCACTGCACTCTGTAGTTTACAGCAGCGTGCTGATCGAACAGGCTCTGGAAGAGTCCACCGAAAAGCAACACAAAAAATCAAAGAAACCAAGAAACCGATCTACAACTTGGTCTTCAGAGGAATAAAGCCTGCAAACACCATCAACGACACTGCGATGGCGACGACATGTGAACATGAGTATGAGCCTATTGCCCGATACTGTTTCCTTCGATCATCCTTGCCTGGCTTCAAATGGCGGCTCGGATCAACGTAGAAGATTCGAATTTGGATTCGGATTCGGATGCAACAGAGCTAAGCGATATCCCTCTGCGCAGGAATGCAGCACCATTACGAAAAATAACTCTCCCTCTCTCTGTCTACTTAAAGAGTTTGGAGCAGGTATATAGACATGCCAGCAGGCAGCAGGACCAGACCAGAGCAGACCATCAGGAGGAGAAAAATTGACTCTTCGTGTGTGACTCTGACGATGCTGATGCATGCAAACACAAAAAAATTGCCAAAAAGATGGGCGAGGAACTAATGAGGATGCGGTGAAAGGGACCCACCGACGACACCCGGCCAGAAAACAAAATCCTCCACCACGCCACTGCGCTGTGAGGAGTCATCGATAAACCCGAGATGGAAAACATTTAAGCAAGTGTGCGCGCGAGGAACGCATATATTCGGACTTGGATTCAGATGGCCAAGACGAATGTTTATTGGGTTCTTCTTACCTGTCCAACCTGATATGCATTCGCATGTGAAATCACCTTCTCCGTCCAAGCAGATTCCTCCATTGCGGCAGGGATTCGGGGAGCATTCATTTAAATCTGCGGGAGAAAAATAAAATTGTGTGGTATTTTTAATTAGCTTTTTTTGTGTGATCTCCTGGAAAGAAGGTATTCCTAAGGAAGAAGAACAAGAAGACGAGAGACGACGACTAAGAAACAGACAACTCAGTGCATCAGCATCCGACGAAAACACCACGACGAAGATGCTCGCTTGCATGATCGTCTGGTGCTGATGCTCCAGCTTCTTTTTCATCGTCTTTTGCTTTTTTTTGCTCCTTCTTCTTCTTCTTTAAGATAATTTAATATCTATAATCTCTTCTTAAATGGGACAAGGGGAATGAGGGATAATGCGTGCTGTCATCTCGTATACCAGGGTATGTATGTGGCATCTCAGAGATTAGTTTATTAGCGGATTAATCAATAATAAATAATTTAACGTACGTATCTTTTCGAAAGGTCTACGAGAGAGTTGAACAATTTACAAAGAGAACAGGGAGGGATTTAATAAAATGACTGATTGAGTAGGGCGCACATTTTGTATAGTGAGAAAAGTTGCCCAGCCAATATAAATTAATTATAAACAAACGAGTGCTCCTTGGTTAATTAAAAGGCGTTGAAAAGCATTGAAAATGTTATTGAAGGAAATTTTTTTAGATAAGAAAATCAAAAATACTATTTGAGAAAGTCAGTCTTCATATTCTGACAGTTTTTTCGAAATCATTATCCTTTGAATGAATGGTAAAAATAAATTGTATAAATATAAAAAGGGTGCTTTTCATATTCCCTTATCAAACCAAGAATACCTCATAGGCCGCCCCTGGCAGAGTCATAGCACGCACTTCGCTTAAAGGATGGAGATGATATTTTGTATGGTTGAGTGGATTTGTGATTTTCTTTTCTTTTTTTTCTATACTTTGGTTGTTGCAGGAGGATAACCGATAAATTTTAACAAGTGGACAAGAGGATGATACTCACTGTGCTCACAGTAGGTTCCTGTACGTCCTGGATGACACTTGCAGTAGGTGCCAACGTCTCCGTTTTCGCAATTCCCGTGTCCACTACAAGGAGATGCTGGGAACTGTGTTGAGTTAGTTATGGGCGGTGTACAACTTTCTATACACAAAAAAAGAAGAAAGAAAAGAATTTGATACAAAAAATCTAATTGATGAAATTAATGATGATTTCAATGAATCAAGAATTAATGCTATCGATTTGTTGATGATGAAATTGAAATATGTTTGTTCTGGGTGATAGTAGTTGAAGACACTGGGGGTGCGAGTTCTTAATAACTATTGATTTTGTTTGTAATTTGTGCAATGGGAGGGGGTCAAGACTATTTTTGAATTTAATAAAAAAAAAATAAGAGTCTGATTGAGATTTATTAGAAGTTAGATAGTAGTTTCAATTTAAAAATAGAAAGACATTAAAAATGAATTTGCTGTGTGGGAAACTTTAAGGCTATTAAAGAAGGAATTTCTTAAAAAACGATTCAACTTGTAAAATAGCTACTCATGATGAACGTAACTTAAGAGAATTGAACGAAAGAAAGAGACACTGACAACAAGATTTAAGTAAAAAAGGGATGAAGATGCTGCAAGAGCGGGGCATTTACCCTAAGGTTTGTCTGTGTTATGTATTCACCAAAGATGGTGCTTCTTCATTCGAGACCCGTTTATAGTTCCAATGTGAAAGTAGTTACACTGCCCCCCTCATAGGATTGATCGTCCCTAGCAAATCCATCACTTCCTTCACCACTATAACGATGTAAACGGTCACTGTGAACTACTATAAGTTTGCCTCTTAGTCCTCTCTGAATACGGTAAATGACGTCGTTAATTCGTGTTACAGTAGTGTAAGGGCTTTCCTAGTTTTGTTGAAGTTTCGGTGACAGTCCCTTCCGACGCACGTTATAAAACCACACGGAATCCTGCCGATGTTATGTCGTATCACGTTATCATCCGAGCACTTCATGGCTTTATACTTGCCCTTGTCCTTTCACTTCCCTTAACGCTTAAATGCACAGAGCCAGTCTGTTGGATCTGCATTATTCTTTCGTTGAGGTGGAGTTTTGATTCTTGGGATACCATCCATTGAAACCGTTGAGTTGACGACTTTGGCATCATACCCTTTTGGAAGCTGGTACATCCATACAAACTGACGACTCGTTCTCTAACTCGACGGACACCTTGAGAAGCCTGTTCTACTCCTTCCAAAGTCAGGGCGAATGCTAATGCCTCAGGAAGTGTGCGTTTTCCTGAAGCTCAAATTGCTCGAAGAAAGTTGATATCAGATACAGAAAGGACGAAATCTATTGGAAATTGGTTGATGATTTCATGCCCTGCAGCTGGATATGCTAGATGCGCCAACCGTTCGATGTCTGTTTGTAGCCGTTGCAGAATTTCGTTTATAGTTTCAATGTGAAAGTGGTTACAGTGTTGATCCTCTTTTGCTTTGTATGCTTGCAACATATCTTGGCGAAGTGGGAGTGATGGCATTTTATAACATTTCTGTCCGTTGAATTCTGAACTGATCGATCTTTAACTCTTACCGCCATATTAGGTTTGTTCGTTGATCCCTGAAGTCACCCAGGGGTCGCCCTAAAGCCTTTTTTTTTTTTTTTTTTTTGAAAACCCTGAACTCCCCCTGGCCGGCAAATTCTGGGTTTTTTGAGACCTTTGGGTCGTCCTGAAGTAGATCTAGGTTTTTTTCTGGGGCGAGTTGGTAAAACTGTCAAAAGTGCAGTCTTGCTGGCTAGACTGGAACATTCACAGAAAAAGTGGAATGAACCCTTTTTCTCATGAGCCGATGCCAATTCTGCTTAAATGGGTTCTCATTGTGTTGTGACCCGTTAGGGTTATAATCAAGAACGTCAGTTGAGACTGCTTATAGCTTGAGTAAGTCAGTTTTTTCTTTAAAACCCAACAAGTATCAATTGTTGACCATCTGTCATTGGCAATTTTTCAGGAAACTCCGACAAATTCAACTTTTTTTTTGTTTCTTTGGTAAAAGAACCGAAGACTTGGCTTACACCTGTTTTTAGCCAGTTAATCTGCCATTTCGGTCTTATACATTATGTCACAATGTCCTGGGACCTATCGGAGGGTAACTCAGCTTACACCTGTTTTTAGCCAGTTAATCTGCCATTTCGGTCTTATACATTATGTCACAATGTCCTGGGACCTATCGGAGGGTAACTGTATTTGATGCGCTGAGTTATCTCAATTAATAGCGACAGTGGAACAACCAGTTTTGACTTTGTAAAAATTGAGGTCAATTGGCTACCAATAAAGATGCCAATATTACTGTTGACTATTTCACGTCTGGAAAGACACTTTGCAGCCCCACAAACACTGCCGCTTCAAAGACACTGCAGAAATTTTGAAGCTTTATTGAACAGTTCAAAGGTTGGTTAACTGAAAATAGGCCTGCGCCTATCCCATCACTTTTTTTGTCTAGAAGCCGTCCGTAAAGACCGATACATTATTTGTGTTTATGACCCTACTCGAAGCTTGTGGCACAACAAGAGATTTATCGCCAAATTTCAATAAGCAGAGGACATATGCAAATAAACAAGAAACATCTTCGTTCCCTTGTCAGCATAATCACCAGACACAACCTACTTGGATATCACAAAAAGAATAATGAGGCTCAGTACCGATGACCTTTCCAGAGGGTGCAGCGTTAAAGAAGCACATGAGGATACCTCACACTTTCCTTGTCACTGTCCAGCCCTCTGTCATTAAAGAAAGAAACACTTTAGGAGTTAGTTCTATGACGACTTATATGAACTTTCTTGAACTTCGACTAATAGCCTTATGAACTTCTTAAACGCCGGTAAATGGCTTGATTGCTAACAGAACACGTTTTTACATTGAACGGGGTACAACTTCTTAGGGTATCATAATGGGTGTACATAGATCTAATCTAAGTGTGACGTTAATAAGATCAATTCTCAGCCCTTCTACGTAACCTTATCTTTAGTTGAAGTCGCCATCTCTTTCGTAAAAATATCGAGTGGGGCTAGTGAGATGAACGTCTCCAAGGCTGGAGTTGGTGTATTTTTCATAGCACTGGTTGGGTTGTACCAATACACGCTAGTCTTTGAATTTTGGTCAGGGTTTTAAGATTGTTTACCTTATCCAAAGGCTGGCCACTAAACCAAGCATGTGTAATGCGAATAACTCTTAAGGTAGAACTCTAATTGTCGGATGAATTAAGCTAATGTCATAAAGCAACGAAAAGTAGCTTTTCGTATCATCAAAATGGAAACACAATCATACTGTACTCCTGATCTACCTCTTTTTTTGTTTCCTGTTTTTCACCAAATGTCAGAGGAAAAAATTCTTGCATCTTCGAAGGAAACCTTAAAACTTTACAGTAGTTTTTGGCAAGGTCAAATATGTGTAGCTATCGTTGTCATTCTACAAAAGATGGTTTGTGAATTGTGATATAAGTACCGAGGGTTTGTTCAGTTTCCTCGACGTGAGCGCCACTCATTGAGAGTGGCAAAGAGATTGTGTTCCGTTTCAATTAAAGAAGACGGGATTGAGAGTTAGTTCTGCGTGGTTTTGAATTCTCGATTGTACAATCAGCTTACCTATCATACCCATCCAAAGAAGGAGACAAACCTAGAAAGGAATATGAAAACCAGAGGGTACTTTTGTCTGCAAAATAATTGAAAGGATTAGTTGAAGAATATAAGGAACAAAATTAGAGACAAAAAGGAACCTTGTGGCACAGCAGCATCTTTTGTGTGAATTTAAAACATGAAACCATCCAAAAAGAATTGTAGTAACACAACTTTCATAAGAAATCAGTTAAGTTGTTAATTATTTTGTCCACTTTCCCATATAAAATAGACCACTGTATGCCTTGCCATACAATAACACAACTCATAAATAATTAAATTTTTGACAAATGATGAAAGTTGTTCATTGCATTTATGTGTTCATCTAGTACATCCTCCCACAGATTATGTCAATGACAAGATTCTATTTAAAAAAAAGTTTCTACAAATAAGAAGAAAAAAAAAAAAAAACTAACAAAAACAACACCCACTGCCTACTTGTCAACAATTTTTATTGTCTCCAAAACAATAAAACTAAATTTACTAGCAAAACTGTGACATCGAAAAAATACAAAGCAACACCAAAAACCAACAACAACAAAAAATCTCTTCACGTGAGCGCATTTTCACGCATTCGTGCATTCACATCCATCATTCGAAATCCGATTCATACAAAGATTTTGCCATATTTGTCCAACAACATCTGAAGAATAGCTCACGTGACATGCGTACACAATTTTAATGTTTTGTTTGGTGACAATAAAAAAAAAGTAAAAGAACGAAGAAAATTACTTTGCCCCGAAGCACACACAATATACTATATACACATACATAAAAAATACAATGGCATCTTGAAACTATTTTACAAGCCTAGAGTGTCAGAGCAAATAAATCTCTCTTAACTAAACAAATAGATCTTCTTTTGGCCTTTTAAAGCCTTCGAAATGTTCACATTTGTTTGGGGATTACTACATCACTGGCAATCTATAGATGGATATTGTATCTTATAGATATTGTATGATGTGCGGTCGTTTGGGATATGAATAGATAGCATCATCTTCGATATTTTGTTCGACTTAAACTTACCATTACAGTGGGGCGAAGAGCAAAGCGGGCGCATATTCTCACAGTGTTTACCTTCATGATCGGGAGGGCAATGACAGTAATATCCACCGGGTGTATTAAGACAGCTTCCCTGAATGCAGGGTGATGGTGTGCAATGATCCTTGGCTTCCTGAAAATGTATAAATGTATATTTTAATCTTTTTTATTATTCATACTATTTGTAAAGTTAAATATTTTTAGCCATAGTAATAAACTCGTTTAATTGACGCGAAGGAGTAAAGTTACTCCGACTTTATAACACCACTAATCCTGAAAGGTTTATTTAAAAGAAAATACACAAGAAATAGAGGCTGAAACTGGCTCAAAGGAGGTTAAAAGTAAACGCCATTTTGACATGGACATCATGTGAAATTAACAAAAAGGAGTGTAAACCATATTTTATTTTAGTAAACAGATTTTAAAAATAAGCTAGATTTATTGCTAACTTATTTGAGGTTTAACTTCATTGGTTCTCTTCAAAAGTGTAATCAAACAAAACATGCCATCACAGATCATTCCTTTCAAAAAATCTAAATGGCGCCCAACGTAAAAACAAAAAAAGATGCTGTATTTAGGATCTTTCGTGTGAGAATCATTTATTTTTTTTGAAATTTCACTTCATTGGTTCGCTTTAAAAGAGTAATCAAACAAAACCTGAAGTAATAGATCATTTCTTTCAAAAATTCTAAATGGCGCCCAACGTGAAAACGAAAACATGCTGTATTATATTTGAAAAGGTCCTTAGATGATTTTTTACTTCAATAAAAACTCAGTTATTATGTTAACAAATTTTATTTCTGTTCTTCACTCTTTCAAAAAAAAAAAAAGCAAAAACGTGAAATCTATATATTTTTAAGATCACTCGGGCCTAATAACAACATCACTTAAAGCATACTTAACCAAAGAAGTCTTCTTCATATTTTTTTTGGATTATTCAAGAATCACTTGTTTTGCCGTTTTCGTTGAAGGAGTGTTTTTATTTTTATTTAAAAAAAAATTATTAATAAGTATAAATGGCGCCCAACGTAAAAACCTTAAAGATTAGGGCTGGTCACGGTACCAAGAAAGTCTCAGTCTCGTTTGCTATCGGTATTGGGAACCAAAGCGAGACCAAGACGATACCAGCTGGCGCCCAACGTGAAAACCTAATAAGTATAAATGGCGCCCAACGTAAAAACCTTAAAGATTAGGGCTGGTCACGGTACCAAGAAAGTCTCAGTCTCGTTTGCTATCGGTATTGGGAACCAAAGCGAGACCAAGACGATACCAGCTGGCGCCCAACGTGAAAACCTAAAAGATTAGGGCGCATCACAGTACCAGAAAAGTCTCTGCCTCGTTTTCTATCGGTATCGGAAACCAAAACGAGACCAAGTCAAAACCAGCTTCAAAGCATCCGAAACCATACCAAGGCAATACCGAGACGATACCATATTTATTGGACTGAAATTTACCTAGACTCTTGGTGGTATCGTTTGGTATCATCAGAAAAAAAATATTATTATTGATTGATTGATGATATTTTCACAATTTGTTCTTTTGACAGGAAGAAGGTTTTAAGGTTTTTGTAAAAACCACCTTAAGGCACTCCCATTTATCTAATGCTTGGTTTCTCGGCAAAGACTTCAACGATTTGGATGACATATTGAGAGCTTTTCTTTACTAACCCACCCACTGGCACGCCCATTTTCGCTTATATCTTGGTTTGTTAGAAACGACATACGATTTAAGTAAGGAGACCAATACCAAGACGATACTGACATTTTTTTATTTTAACGAAACCGAGACGATACTAACAAAAGTACCGTTTGGTTTGATATCGTGGCCTGTAAGATTGTAAGATTAACAGATCACATTATATTTCTGTCCCTCAACCCTTTTTGATGCAAAAATTCTGTCATAACTTATTGGCACCCAACTTAAAATCCATAGGTTTAAGTTTCTTGTGCAGTACAAAAAATGCATACTTCATAAGGTGCAATGCAACAAGAACAATTTTATTACGATCTTAAATTTGAGAACCGCTTTTTGTTGTTCCCACTTTAAAATACAGAGCTTCCAAGGAATATACTAGAAATAAATTTATACAAACTACGTTTCAAAGTGTTTGCATTTTTCACATAGACGAAGTGTATTCCTTCCAAATTAAAATAATACTACCATTAAAAATAAGTGGCGCCCAACGTGAAAACTTTAAAGATGTTGTTTTATTCTATTTACCTTAAAAACTTTATTGTATTCTTTTGTATTCGAAATAGTAACGCAGTTATATTTCTGTTCTTGACCTTGTGGCATAAAAAAAATACATTAACTGGCGCCCAAGGTAAAATCCATATATTTTGAAGGCTGATTTAAGGTGACTTACATAAATCACATTTGGTGTAAAAATTGGTTGGTAAAATCAAAATGACATTCTATATATTATGTACATATTTCAAAACAAAAACATTTGTATTTTTTCAGCATCCAAAGAGGGATTGCCATTGGCGAGAATACAGTATGTTTTCATAAGATAGGTAGGTACATTTAAACTAAATTCATCACAAGTACTTTTGTTGCCTTATGCATAAAATCAAAGATATGTTTTGATTTCAAGTTTGAAAAGCAGCTAGTTTCACTAAATGGCGCCCAACGCGAATACCTTACACTTATGATTGATTTCTGTTCACTTTGTGTCATCTTTTTTAGCTTTAAAATAGAAATCATTAAAAACTATTCATGCTTCCCATTTTAAAAATGATTTATGAAACAAACAAACAAAAAACCGGGAGCATTTAATTCATTCAGGTCACAATACCCATTAAACACCATAAATCTCATTCATAAAGATAACGAATGTTTGTTATGAAAACTAAACAAAAAAAATTACTGCAGATTTTCTCTTACTCATCGCAATCTGGCGCCAATTTAGAAGAAATAAATATTTATCACTAATTCATCCCTAATTAAGCCGAAAATACACATTAAAAACCAACAAAAAACAATTTTTGTAGAGAAAAAAAAATCAGAATTCCCCTTCAGAGATCAAAAAGGACTCCTAATTGGCGGCATCTTATGCATGAACCGTAAAATTAATTGACAATACGTTGTCAAAATGAGAAGGTGACAACAGTTCTATGAACATAGTCATCGTTGTTTCTGTCGTTGTCGATCGTTGTTGGTGTTTTCCTCTGCTCCAGCTCCATCGTCTTGTCTTGGCTGCCTTCCACTACAACCGACAACGTTTCAACTTCTATATCATCGTTTTGGTATATCCTCCGTGGTTGTCTCTCTACATATTTTTGTTTTTGTTCATTTTCAAGTGTGTTTATAATATTTAGGTACTTTGGTTCGTTTTTTTTTCTTTTAACATTTTGCCGTATGTGTCATTCGATACTTAAACGCTGTCGGCGGCTGCGACTGCGGTTACAGCAGCGGTGGCGGCGGCGGTAGCGGCGCGGGCTTCGTGTGGGTTAAGTCATTATGTTCTCTGTCTTCGGGGTCCCTATGTCGGTTGGTATGTTTCTGTCACATGAATTTAATGCTTTAATACCTGCTATAGCACTAATCGTATTACGAGCAATCAACTGTGATGAGAAAATAATTCAAACGAACTGAATTTCTCACGTTCGTTCTCGGGGCTTGTCGCCTTGAGGTGAGGTGTTTTTTAAAGTTTTCAACTTTTTTTTTTATTGTTAAGTCTGTTTCGGTTTTTTTCTTTATTATTTTTATAAAATAAGAGAATTGATTTTGATTCTGGTAAAAGTTCTACTATATGCACGCGCGCCAGAGCAGATTAGAGGGTTTGCTTTTTTATTCTAAGAAGATACATAATAGGAATGGTGTGTGTGCTCCGTATGACTTGTGTGGATGCGGAAATCAATGGCACGGTAGTCTGGGTCTAATTTAATATGACATGATTTTAAATGCATCCAAGATGAAGAATTCTAAGAAGAAGGTGTTAAAATCGAAATCCTTTGAGTGTGAAAATTGAAAGACGATTCATAAGTTTACATGGTTTTAAAGGGTTTTGTTGGATATTTAAAATGTATTAGTTCCAAATAAATACTAGCTTCTATAATATTGTATTACTTCTTATCGTATATTCTGCGGCACCACAATGCTGTATAAAGTAGTTTTTGTGCTATATACTGAAGCATGCCAAAATACAAAAATTAAATACTCGTTCGTTCTTTTCAATAAACTTGATAGTTTCAAGATGATTTTAGGTTTTCTTAGAGTAAACTGTGTGCAAAACTTTTTGAACATTGATTTTTATATGTTAGAGTCATGGTTTTTACTTTTGAAAAATGCAATGGCGATTAAGAAAATTTTAAAGAAATTCCAAGAACTGACGTTGGGCGCCATTTAGGTAATGATAAGAAACGTAAAGCTAAAAGACTTGAATGATTTCATTATCTATTCAAAATTAGCAAACATTGACAATTAAAGCTACCATTTGTATATTGTGAACTACTTCGCATAATTCAGACATTCACAATAGTATTGATACGACTTCATCAAAGACTTATTCAAAATAGGGACTTAACAAACTTAACCTCACTTGCCAGTATACTAGCTCGTGTGGCCTCGGGGCAACATTCACTGATCATGCTAAGTATTTGTGTCTTATTTTGGATTGAAAAGTTAATCTGGAAACCTAATATACAAGAAAGAGTCAAAAAGACCACAGTGGCACTTTTCTCATGCAAAACAGCCGTTGGGAACAAATTGCGCCATCAACCTCGTATCACTCAATGGCTACATACTTCGGTGATTTTATCTATTCTCACTTACGGAATGGCAGTATGGTGGACCGTGGACTGCTCTAGATAAATTGCGACAAAACCAAACATAGTCCAACGCTTAGCTTGTTTGAGCATAAGTGCAGCACTGCGTACGACACCCTTCGCCGCTTTCCCCTCACCTCTAAATATTTTGAGTAAACAAGTGGCTGCTAATATAGCCATTAGCCTAAAAGTTTCCTAGCAATGGACCGCCAACTATAAAATCGGCCATTCCATCATTCCAAAACTACAGTTTGGCAAAAAATTTCAAGTCGGAATACCTTTAAAAGTCCTCTGGGAGGATGCGGTTTCTTGAAAAATTAATCAAGCAGCTATCAAAGCTCTGTAGTTGGTCTTTACTAACTCTATAACAGCCCTAAATTGCCGTTCATCTCTTCAAGAGATGGCGCAGTAGTTTAACATTCACCTATGTTGGTTGCCGGGGCATAGGCAATTGTAAGGCCGATGAACTCGCTAAAAGAGGCACAAATCAAGGCTACTGCTACTTGACAAGTCTTGTATGACGGAAAGGTATTTGCGGACTTCAAATTCCAGAGTAGAGTTCGACAAGGGTGTTTAGTATCACCATTATTATTTTTGGTTGTCCTCCATGCAGCCCTTGCCGAACAAGCGCGAGGAATCCCATGCAACATCTCGACAAGGCAGATGATACTTGTTTTCTTTCTCACAACATCATGGATCTACATATATCAGATGGTGAGCAAACTGGAAAGTGAAGGGAGTAAAGTCGGGTTAAGGATCAACACAGGGAAAACTAAGATCCTAAACTTTTCTGTTAACTCTGCTCAAGTTGACGTTGCGGGACAGCAGGTTGAAGCGGTAAACAACTTAATCTTCCTAGGAAGCGTTGTCTTAAAAGATAGTGGAGGTATAGATGAAGATCTCAATTGCCGTATTGGAAAAGCAAAAGTTGCTTTCGATATGCTGTCAAAAGTTGGGAGAATCAATTTATACAGTACGAAGACCAAGCTGCGACTGTCCCCCTAAAACGTATAGTTCGTACTACTATATGGCTGTAGGACATGGAAGGTGACTCCCAGAGAAAGACGTGGCCAATATCTATCTGCAGACCGTGAAGGATGGAAACGATTTGTTGGCGCCCTATGCCCCAACCGGGGTTACAGGACTTGATGATGACATGGAAGGTGACCGCCTCTGTTACAAAAAGCTGCAAACTTTTGTGAATAGATGTCTTCGAAAATCCTGGGGAATGTTTGGCCAAACACAATGTCCAACCAAGAATTCCATCGGAGAACTGTTCAAGATCCTATCGGCATCGTAATTCGTAGAAGGAAGTGGCTGGGCGTCGTCATGAAGACTCTATTGCAATACACGCAATGGACTGGGATCCTTTTACTCAAGATAGCAGAAGACCTGGGAACCAGAGAAAAACTTGGCGCAGAACAGTCAAAAGCTGGTTAAAAGTTGGAGGAGCTCAAACACATTTCCAAAAACAGAAAAGAAGGCGTTAAGCGGTAGTTGACGCCCTATGCCACGGAGGGGTCAAAGAGCTAAGTAAGTACCTAAGTAAGTACAATGGACAACTTATGGTTTTAGTGTGTCAGTTTCTATGACTGACAGCCACTTCAACCTCATCTAACCCAACTTAAAGTTGTGCTAAATGTGAATTTAAATTTCATTTGTTTACTTAAAAAATAAGTATTCAAGTGGTTCAGCTTAAATGGAATAAGGCTATGTATTTTTTATTCTGAGCGTCTCAATTGAAATTTTTACTGTTGACATTTAACTGATCTGTTTTATTTTTTACGGGTTCAATTTTTAATAATATCAAGATTTTAAAGAATTTAAAAGCTACTTCAGTATCGAATTAAAAAGTTCCACGTTGGGCGCCAGTTTTCTATTCGTTCTTCTACCATCAAATTCACACATTAGTACTTGAACACCGCCTGAATAAATCTCTTCTGAATTATAATTTCTATCTTTCAACAATTTAAATGTAATCGTTTAAGAATTCCATTCATAGAAACTAACACTTTTCCAGTCACTTAAACCACTTGCTTATTTTGTTTTAAATACATAGGGGCCTTTGTTTGTTTTAGCTTTTTATTGAAAATCTACAGAAATTATTAAAAAATATTACTTCATATCGACGTTGTGCTTAGCCTGAATCTCACTATTTCAATATGGAAGAAAAAAGTTCCATGTTGGGCGCCAGTTTTTTATTCGTTCTGCTACCATCTGATTCCTACAGTGATGCTTGAACACCATCGAAATAAATCTCTTCCAAATTATAATTTCTATCTTCAAATAATTTTAACCCCTTCCCTATTACCAATTCGTAATCGTTTAAGAACTCCTTCCATAGGAATTAACACTTTTCCAATCACTTAAGCCACAAAACAACAAGAGAACCAAATTGGTATCTCTTTAAATAACCTCAATCGGAAAACGGAATTATTGACTTTTCTGCCTAAAAGACGACGAAAATCCAAACATAAGTAAACATCAAAGCCTTATAGAGGGCGTGTGTGTATCTTATTAAGACTCCAATCTAATTGCATTCTTATACACCAATTAAGCCTGCATAGTCAGTGAACACACACACACGCTAGTAAGTTGGTTGGATGGACATAGACAAACATAGGTACGCGATTTTCCCATAGTTTCTTTCTAATCTCTTAATTACTATACAAAACAAAACACAAAACAAAAAGCTTTTTAACAAACAAAACAAAATCAAGAAATAAAATTAAAAAAAATGTTTGCACTTACCTCACACAACGACCCCGAGTATCCAAGTGGACATATGCACTTAAATTTCCCAATCATGTCCACACATTCACCGTTGTTGCGACAAGGTGATTTCGCGCATTCATTGATGTCCGTCTCACAGTCCCGTCCTGTCAAAGAGAGGAAGAAAAATCAACGAAAAACAAAACTGGTTATTGAAGCACAATTTTATATAGTAGGAATGGTATACACAACGATGTGTTCGATGTCGAGGAGTTAGATAAAACGCACCTGTGTAGCCCGTTGCACACGCACAATGATAATCGTTGACCAAGTCAATGCAGGTTGCTCCATTCTTGCACTGGCCTTTGCAATCGTCCAGGTCTTTGGCACAGGTTGGTCCGCCCCAGCCTTTGAGGCATTGGCATGAAAAGGAGCCCGGCAAATTATGACACTTTTCCGCATTGGTGCAGGGCCCAAGATTTGTGGCCAAATTCGACTCACATTCGTTGACATCCATCTGGCATATGTCGCCGGTCCACTCGGGGGGGCATTCGCATCGAAAGCCCCCGACCAGGTCTATACAAGTGCCACCGTGCTCGCAGGGACCTCCGGCGCACTCGTCAATGTCTGTAAGTGGATTGGATTGTGTGTTTAGTATTTATTTTTTTATTTTTTTATTTTTGTTTTTCTTGTTTTAATATAAAATGTTGTCCCGTTCACAAATCTACAATCTACAATTTGAACAACTTTATCTCCGGGACCCGATCGCGGAGCATAAATTGTGCTCGCACACCAAGCTGCGCTCGAAAAAACCTCTTAGTGCAGCTCTGGGCTCTGTGGTGGTTGAGCTCGAGATCAGTAGAACATATGCAATCCCATCATAACCTAAATGTTGGCTGTTTTTTTTTTTTTTTTGGTTTTGTTTTGTTCGGGCTCAGCTCAGAGATGCGCGTATCTGGAGAACACGGCACAAATTGTTGTATAGTTTGTAGAGCAAGCATCTCTGCATAATTATTTCTGAAGTGGACAATGTTCCTCATGGCTGATGAGATACAAACAACCAAACCATCCACATATTATACGACCGAACAATAGATGATGCTGAGGATGCTGCGTGTGAGCCAAAGAGCAAATGTAACCTTTCCGATGATGACATATATGCGGACGAGAAGAGCAAACAACTTAAGGTTATGGGTGCCTTGACTTGACATCTTGTTTGCACTTCCACAGAATGGGTTTTTGTTTTTCAAGTGTTTTTTAAGGTATTTTTCGTGTATTTTGTTCGTAATTGCGTTTGTTTTTTTGTTTTTTATTTGAATTTTCTTTGTTTTTCGGAACGCAACTCGCTAATGGCTTGAAATGCGGGATAAATATTCGAATCTTGATTGCTAAGTGTGTGGATGCAACACCCACCACAAAATGATGGTTTGTTTGTTTATTAATTATCACGTTTGGTTAACTTTTTGGGGTAAATAAACTAACTTTAATGGTGAATGAACAAAAAATGGTCATCTCTCATCACGCATTGAAAAAGGGTATGACCACTTAAAGTGGGGTAGAATGGACCTCAAAATCGAAACAAATTAACAAAAAAAAAATGTAAAAAAAAACTTTAAGCTCGATTGAGAATTTCTTAAACTCTGGAAGAGCCAGTTTTCCAGTGATATTCTTCAAGAATTAACTCACCACTTCGGTCAAGTCGGGATAAAAAAACCTCAATTTTCTTCCAAAATTTTTAGTGGTGCCAAATCAAATCATCGCAAATGGGGCCAAAATTATAAAACCAATTTCTATGATTTTTTTTCCAAGTAAGCCCTCTAGATTATCCCACTGTATAAAGTTGCGGACAATTCACAGTGAAGACTTTTGGATAATCCATCAGTTAAATGACAGATGAGTGATTGCTCGGATGACCCTTTCTGTCTGTACACTTTTTGTTTTTGTACTCGCAAATGAGGAAAATAATTTTCTAGATGAAAAGAATCATAATAATATGTACAGTTTCTTGTACATTACTTGAGGGCAAAGCCGCTCAAAGAAGGTGGGTGAACATTGTTTTGTATCATTTGTTTGTATCGATCTAGAATATGTTTGTTACCACGGTTTGATTTTTTTTTTGGGATATAGAATATGATTCTTGAACATTTTTATTTGCCACTCCTTTAGAATGTTAATGAAAAATAAATTTATAGGCTTTGATTAAATGGCTTAGAGTTCAAAGAGTCAATTGGAATGATTTTTTACAAAGGAGTACATTAAATGAATTGTATTTTTTTAAGAATGGTTAATTGTTTTTTTAGGTGTGTCTAAGCCAAAGAAATTTTGAAACATTTTAGGAAGATCAATTAGTAATATGCATAGAGTGTAGGAGAAAGAGCATATGGTATCGACTTACTTTAAACACTAAATTACAATTCTCATGTTGGGCGCCACTTTTTTCTTTTATTGCTTTTGCGATAGATTTTGCAATAAGAAAAACACATGCTGGGATGCTGATTCGTCGTGAAAAATAGGTCAGGTAGCAAAGATATCGTCTTTAAACCCTGACCACATCAAAGCCATAATATAGGCTTAATATGTGCAGACGCCCCTCACAATGGAGTTGAAAGTTCTTTAAAGCATGAATGTTATGACCTCCTAGACCGAACTTACGGAGCCTGTTCAAGGTATGGTGTGAACATTTTACTCGGGAGACCTCAATTCTCAAATTGAAAAGGAAGACACCTTCGGCGGAAAAGATGGCAGGCACAGCCTCCACGAAGAGACAAATGATAACGGCCTACGACTATAAGACTAATAGACCTTTCTGAACCTCGTAATAGGGTGTTAAGTCACACTATGAAGTAACAAAATCAACCGTGTGTGCTATACGACGGACAACGAGTACCTCGTGTCATAATGGTTAGTGCGTTGGACTGTCATGCCGAAGGTCTGGGTTCGATTTCCAGCCGTTACCAGCTCAGAACAGAAATGTTTTAAATAGGTCAAGTAGCAAAGTTATCGACTTTAATCGATGGATCATTTGCTAAACGACGGACAAGTAGTACCTCGGGCATAATGGTTAGTGCGTTGGACTGTCATGCTGAAGGTCTGGGTTCGATTTCCAGCCGTTGCCATCTTAAAACAGAAATGTTTTTTCCCAGGTACTGCCTCTTGCGATGAACTAACAAATCCTCAAAAGTATGCTCGTCATGAATTAGTACCTCTCATCTAGCCGTTCGGACTCGGAAAAAATTTTAGGTCCCCTTCATTACTGTCAATAATCATCAACACGCACACAGGATTGGTTGAGAGCTATAAGTCACTAGGCCCTGGTTTTGATCGAGCTGTTGCGCCACCAGATTTATTTTATGTATACATAATCGACGGACGAAAAGCATCTAACGTCTTAGACGTGCGTTCTTTTCGAGGGGCGCACGTCGGCTCTGACCATTTCTTTGTTGCAGCAAGGCTTAGAGCTCGATCGTCAAATGAAAAGAAACTGCGAACCGAAGAAATTTGACATTGGTCGCCTTAGCATACCTGGACTCACCAGGGCCTATAGTAAGCATCTGAGTGAGAAGCTCTCCGCTGTGCATCCACCTACCACAGACGCTAACAACCAGTGGTCAATCGCGATATCATCAAAGAGGCAGACGAAAGCACTTTGGGCTACCAACCACACCAGAAGAGAACACGTGGTATGATGATGAATGCTTACAGCTCAAAAAAGGTGACAGAAGATGCACATGCGAATATGCTACGTGGTGAAAAACAAGAGCAGCAAGAGAAGAGTATCGAGCAAGGAGGAGAAAGGAGGAAAACACCCTGCGTAGAAGGAAGAAGGCGTAAATAGCCTTCCAGCTCAAGCAACTGGCTGCTGGCCTTAAAACCGGAAGGCAGGCACCCGAAACAGCGAAGGTCCCCTATTTACCGAAGCACAAGGAATAGTAGATGTACTTAAGCTGCATTTCCAACAGCTGCTGAATGGGTATCAGGTAGAGCGAAAAATAAAACGAGAAGCAAACCCAACTCCAGTCAATGAAGACCCAGTATCACCAACCAGTATAGAAGATGTAGATTGAGCTATAAAGAAGTTCTAGACAACAACGCTGCGGATGTGATGGTTCACCGGTGGAGCTCTTCAAGCACGGATAGATGTGTTGTTAAAAGGGTGCTTGATGCATGTAACAACTGATCAACCAGGTTTGGGTGGAAGGAAGCATGCCCAAGGACTGGTCTATCAGCTCCATATTTCCTATCTACAAACAAGGTGATCCTATGTCCTGCAAGAACTCTCGAGGCATATCTTGATAAACGTCGCGTCGCATACAAGATCCCATCCAACGTGAGAGTCTTAAGCCGTTCTGCAACCTTATAATCGCAAGTACCAATGTGGTTTCCGGCCAGGAAAGTTTCAAGTCGAGACTCATCTATTCATCGACTTCAAAGCCGCATATGATAGCGTTTTAACGTCAGGAGCTCTGCATGGTGATGGATAAACTTGTGACCCCGCGAAAAGTGATCCACTTGTCTTACGTGACATTAAGAAATACGTGATGCAATGTGAAAAAAGATAAGCTCTTCGGAGTTATTCAAAACATGCACACCGTTTCGGCAAGGAGAAACGCTATCATGTGGTTTCTTCAATCTCGCTCTTTAGCAAAAATTGAGCAAAGCAGTCGTTAACATTGAATGCACAATTTTGAACAGACCTGTCCTCCTTCTAGGGTATGCCAATGATATCAACGTCATTGGCCAGTCCCAACAGGCCGTTATAGAGGCTTTCATGGCAATTGTAGAACAGGCTTAACTTGTTGATCTTCAAGTTAGTCAGGGACAAGACCAAATACACGCTATCAACAAACAATTAAAGATCTGTCAACCAGCTAGGAAAAAACGTCACTGTTGAAAGCAACAACTTCGAAGAAACTAATGACTTCATCTATACCTCGGAGTAAACATTCGACCCACGAACGACATCTTAGTGGGGATCCAAAGAAAAATTACGTTAGCAAACCGGTGCAACTTCGGTTTGGCACAACAGATGAGTTCAAAACTCCACACCACACAAGAAAGATGAAGCTACACGCTCTAGAAAACCGTAATACTGCCAGTCCTGCTTTATGGCGCTGAATGTTGGGCGATAAGCAAAAAGGAAGGTCTGATACTGGGCTCCATCGAAACAAAATTGGCTCGACCACATTGACCGAATGGACAATAATGCTTCAGTTAGAAGAGTCTTTCCTAGACCCCAGGTTCAAGAAAATGAAGAAGACCGCGAGTCTCCGGTATAAAGACCAATCCATCGCGAATTACAGAAAGCTTGATCTAAATGGTTGGAAGCAGAGTGCTTGGGATCGTAGAGGATGGAAGACTGCCGTGTCTCAGGCTGCAGTAAGAAAGTTTTCTTGATACAATAATTATTAAGAGACAAGCTTTTAGAAAATTATTAAAAAATACCGGCTTAGGCATTTCAAAATCTTAATACTAAACCAGGATTCTTGTTTCGGGACAACTTGGCAAACTCAACATGTGCATCATTAAAACATATACAGATGAATACAATAATAAAATATGTATTTGGAGCATCTTGAGATCAAATAGAATGTAGAAATATCAGATGTGGGAATAAAGCATTATAGGAACTCATTAAAGATATTCAAGTTTAAGCAATAAGTCTCGTGTTGGGCGCCAGTTTTAAGTTTTTAACTTTAAAACTGTAATAGATTTGGTAGTAAGAAGAATATAAGCTAAGAAATGAGACAATGTCTTAGTAATACCAAAATCTAAATAAAAAAATAGGAACCTTCTTTTGTTAACAACTTGGTGAGCTCAGCACCTGGATATTTTAAAAAAATATAAAGACACCGAAAACAAAAG
Organism: Dasysyrphus tricinctus; assembly: GCA_963921185.1. Taxonomy (NCBI): domain Eukaryota; kingdom Metazoa; phylum Arthropoda; class Insecta; order Diptera; family Syrphidae; genus Dasysyrphus; species Dasysyrphus tricinctus. Next base: position 19,692,406 of record OY992530.1, on the reverse strand, counting down.
TACTCATTTGAAATGGGGAAGTATTTGAATAGGAAGTAGTGAGGAAATCTCTAAAAAAGAAACCATGATATGGACAGGTTAAGGATAGGAGTTCGGGTGGCATTTGAATGTACTCTAGGAGGGCAATGGCATGCTTGGGATCCCTGCTACTGTTGGTGCAGTACGGTCATTCCCCTCCCAACCTGGGATTCGTTCGGCGCTATCTCCGAATCCCACTAGCTTAACCGAAGTCCTTACTATCGCTGTTGAGCCAAACTTACATCACCGTACGGGCTCTAGCCTGCCCTACCGCAGGGCATTCAGTAAATAACAAATCCCGTGTTGGGCGCCAGTTTTCTCTTATGCATTTGTTTCAGTAGATGCAAAAAGAAGCCCAATTTTATAGACAACATCAACTCATAAAAAATCCTTTAATTTATGAGAGTAAAGCTTGTTACAAAAAGTCATGAAACAAAGCCTTGGCGGTTTCAATATCTAACTCGTATATACACAACTTAGAAATTCGTTGAGAACAATTTGACGAGCTCAGTAAGTTTATCACTGGTGAATATATGGAAAAGGACAAATATAAATCGAAGGTTAGATAAAAAGACTGGGTATCTATAAGTCTGGAATGTTCCTGTTTCTATCAAAAACCATACACCATAAACCCCTCTCTTCCCAAAAATATAAAGGCTTTACTCAAAACATTTGTATTCAAACTAACGATTTCAACACAACACTTTATTAGTTCCATACTAATGACTTTAAATCATCTCTCCCACAGCCATGCATCAGGAGAAAACAAATCACATATTGCAAAAACTGTCTTTCAAACATTAATCTAATCCTCAACTAACACAACAAATTCATGTTTATATTGCACTCATGTAGGTACATTATGTATGTATGTAGGATATATTTTCTTCATTTCATTTCACTTCACGGAAAACGTCAAAACAAATTGCAAAACATTCCAAATTCTCTAACTTGAATGACAGCTACCACGAAGACTTACAAAAAACTTACAAACGTTGACTCCTTGATCGGTTCCCTGCGATAAAAAATGTTCACTTTGACAACTTTCTCATTAAAAGTGCGTTTGGTTTTTTTTTTTTGTTATTTCGTTTAAAGTCCGTTGAGTTTAAATCAAAACGAAAAATTGTGTTCATGCGCTTCGAGCGCGCACACTCTAACGCCACTCTAGTATTTTTGAAGTACGAACGAAAAAAAACAACAACAACAAGAAAAAGAAAAAAATACTAAAATACACTTTAACACGACTTATATACTCACTTATTTCGCATGTGGGACCCGTCCAACCGGGTGCACAGGTACAAGTGAATTCAGCCACAGGTGGAGTGGTTGGACTCATTCTTGCCATTGGACTGCCGCTGCTGGTGCCTCCGCCGCCGTTCATAGGATTACGATTGCGTCCAACTGGTTTGCCCATGGAACTCATGCCTCGCATACCGCGCACACTTAGTCCCGTAGCCATTCCCATCGAATCGGTCATTTTTTGCGATTCCTGTAAAATGCAAAAATTCATTAAAAAAAACACACAAACGGAATATCCATGCACAAACAACAACTTAATGTAATGTGCAACCGATTGAAAACAAAAATAAAATGAACAAATTCTATCTTAAAGACGGTCCAACAAGAAGTATCTATCTATATGTATACGAGCAGTGCCTACCTTGAGCGTGCATGTGCCTCCATTCTTACACGGTTGCGTCGCGCACGGATGCTCCACAATCTCGCACCGTTCGCCAGAGAGGCCTTCTGCGCATGTGCAGCGATATTGATCAGGTGCCGTATTCTCGCATGTCCCTCCGTGCATACAAGGCTCATGGGTGCCACAATAATTTAAATCTAAATGAAATAATTAATGTTAGTTGTCAAATTCGCTTCGCTAAATCTTATCGTTTTCGATTTTCGCAGCATTTTGCTTAATTCGATGCTGCGACCTCATCATCAGCCAGCCTGAGCCAACTAACCAACCAGGCTATATAGCCATAGGCAAGCAAGAGAGGCAGCCAATACATACATGCCATAAGCGAAAAAAACCAAAATCTCATAAACTTACCTTGGTCACATAGGATGCCACCCCAATTTGTATCGCATAGACATTGCCAGGCGATACCATTACATGATCCGTGCTTGCAGCCGGGATAGACCATGCACTCGTTGCAGAGGGGTCCACGCCATCCGGGCCGGCATCTGTAAGAAGAGGAAGGGACACACGGCCATAGCCATTATTATTACCCGTTGTTGGTAACAAATTAAACTTTGAACTCTTCCCAAATGAGTTACCGGCTATAGAGGAGTTGCGAATTAATGGGCTTTTCGCTTGAGGTCTTTCTCGCGCGCCTAATGGGATGATGCACCGTTCGCGTTATGTTGCAAATGGAATTTTTTTTTAATAACCCCCCCTCTCTACCTCCATTCTCTAAGAAGCTGAAGCTGGTGTGCAGCATGCGATATGATGTGCTATCGCGGTATTGCTGTGCTGATGATCTATGGAAAGTGCATAGAAGAGTATAAGTAATGCGGTGCATTATGAACGACTGTGTTAAAATATAACGAAATTATTTGGGGCTTAAGCCGCGATGACCCTCCTATTCTACCCCTCTATCATCGACTTGCCATAAACTTATGGTTTCTAATAGGTTTTATGGATGATGAGGCCAAATAGCTATTAGGAACAGAGGTATGTAGGTAAAGTTGTAGAAAATAAAAATCGATAGATAAATTATTTTTACAACAATAACATTGTATGGTTTAATGATAAAAGCGATAAAATATGAAGAGAAGCTTGAGAAATTTGAACTTGTGGTCCCCGGGTATGTTGATGGCTTAGAAGATTTGGCATAAAACTGTTATATGATGATCGTTAGATCATTAAAACGTGCTACACATATCGCAGTGAGCTGTGGAGGAATCAAGAAATCCTAACGGGACCAAACAAGTGAAGCAGGTTGTGACTTCAGTTCTGAAGGTAGAGGAGTGCGTAATTCATCTGTCTAAATTTAGATATCGTTGAGATCCAGGCAACATTTTTGTATTTGTTTTAGATTCACAATAGCCACCAGCTAAAAATTATGGTATTGACGCTTGTCTGGGTTTCTTAAATAGCTTGGTTGTTAAGGAGCAACCTGAAGAGCTTACCCATCAAAACCTAGTATTAAGTCCATTTGTAGAAAAATTGACAAGTCCGCTTTCAAATAACTCCACAGGCTTGAACCTCGAACAGAAACTGAGCTAATTGTAAGAAACCCGTTATCAAAAATTAGGATGTAATTTTTACCTTAAAAGGCTTTAGTCTTAGGTTCGGAACGCACTTGTGATTTTCTGTCGCACGCTTATTCAGTCGTTAAAAATGAGGTGAATGCTACTAAATTGCTATCACTTTGATTTTTTGTCGCTGCGACAGAAAATCGCAAGTGCTAGTTCCTAGCCTAAAGCTGAAAGCTATATGAATGTGCGATCACAAGGGCCGAATCTGTTAAAATGGCATTAGCACTTCACAGCTTCACTTAAGGTTAGGATGCCACTTGCAATTATTGTTTGTCGCACGATAGCTCAGTCACAAAAAATAGAACACATAGTTTTAAATAAGATTGAGGGCACATGACACTAGGAAATCATACAGAGTTGCGACTTCTTTTGACATCAAGAAATTCTTCTAAGCTGTGATAACTTTTTTAAGTCACTGCGATAGAAAATCGCAAGTGCGTTCCTAGCGTTATAATTGAACAATTTATCAATTTCAAGGTATTTAGAGGAAGTCTTCAATACTATAGTTATATTGCATTGCGATTAGGTAAGCATAGTTTAGGTAAGACAGAAGAAGCTGTCAGCTATTGGTACGACTACTTTTTTCAGTCATAACGACAAGTGCGTTCCTAGCCTTAGACCAAAGTTGATCAGTTTTGATAACATATGAATTCCCTTAGAAATATAGAATTCACAGTGTGTTCATGCTGTGAATTCTATAAAAGTCGGTAAACACCGATCAAAATTTGGGTCTTAGAAGGGTACAAAAGCATCTAACTGATGAGCCCAACTGTTGTACCTGGGTGAAATGCAATGCTATGGAGTAGAGAGTAGAGCTCACTTAATACTGTTATTTGATCTATGCAACTCGTTTAACCAATAACTTCTTCTAATGAGCGGGCAAGGCTACTATTGTCTGTGTTTTCCCCATCAGCTTAGAATGTTTGTAGAGAGGCTTTCAAGTGGTTCCTAGGTTTTTTTGGAAAGGGCGTAAAAGTGCAGTAAATAGAGCCATTTTACTCTTGATTAAATAGAAAAAAGCACGGGCAAGTTGAAATTTTACGGGTCGTTTTAGGTGGAGGTATGGAATTTAAATCTAAGTTTTCGAACTCGTACCCCTTTCAGGGGCTGTAGCACACACACTACTTCTCTTAAATATTGGTTTATTAGGAAACGACTAAACTGATATGGATGAAATTGTAAGAATTTGTTACTATGACCGGGAAAAACATTCAAACAAATTGTTAAATTGAAATCCGCCCATTGTTACGCCCACTTTTCTTATTTATTTTTTCGAAAACGACTCCAATAATTTACAATACAATTTTCGGAACATAAAAATTAATGAATTGGCGAAATCCACCCACTGCCACGCCCATATTTCTAATTTCTTTGCTTTTTATTTTTCGGAAACGGATCCTACGATTTACACGCTACGATTGTTTGAAGAGTTTGCTCTTGTGAACAAAAAAAATTGAAAAGTTGGTTTTAATAAGATCCACCTACTGCCACACCCACTTTTCTTATTTCTTTGTTTCCCAGAAATGGCTCCTATGATTTAAATTCAAGCGCCCATACGAATTGGAATGAATTAGTTATTCTTATTAGAAAGAATATCAAAAAAGAGCCTGAGAATCTACCCCTTATGTAAGCGTGTACCACTCATTTCCAAACCATACCCTGGCAGTAGAGTGTATAAGGAAAGTTTTTTGTTGAAGTGATTACCCCTATGGCCAAACCCACATGAACTGAATGGTCTTTGAATTTAGAATTTTATCCGGTTTTTGAGAAGAACCTGGTACCCTCGGTCTCCATCAGAGCGTACAATTCTTAATTACAAACGGTTTCAACGCCATGGTTCGTCAGTTTCGTTTTTACTAAAAGTCTGACACCTGTTGTCATCGTTTTCTCCAATGCAATTTTTGTCAATTAACGTGCAGGTCCAGCTTTTCGACAGCAACAAGCTGGTCCTCAAGTGGTAGTCAAAAATTATATTTGGGTTTTATGCCTACCCCCGAAACTTAACCTTCAAAATTTCACTTTTCTCGTACTTTTTTTTTACTTTTTTAAGGTAAGACCGCACTCGATGGCACTGAACTTTAGCGGAACTGCGTGTCACTGCGCAGCACTCAATATTGCGATCTGACAAGCTAGATATCCATACTTCTCTGAACATATTGAGTCGAAATCGATTTTTTTAAAGACTTTCCCAAACCAACGCGAAATCATGCGAATCATTTGTTACTACACAAAAAATGACAGATACATAATGCTAAATAACAACAAAAAACTGTCGTCAGTGAATGTTTCGCGTTGGCTTGGGCTGGGGGAGCCTTCATCCTGTTACGACTGCGACCGTTTACTTGTCCACCATGTCTTGATGACGAGATTATGGGTGAGATCGATGAGGATTTTTTTTTCCTAGACTATTTCCAGGGTTGCCATGTCTAGAACTAGGTCGATAGCCCAGTTTATAAAATTGTGCAGCCGAGAGTCAGAGGAGAAAAAGCAGTCCAAATAGTAGCCCAATTCTCAAAACTTTAATCAAATTTATATGTTAAAAATAATATTGAGGGAATCGAATCTGTCATTTGTCGTTGTCATTTGATAATTTTAATTTTTGTTTGCTTATTTCTTTTGACAGTTATTTTGTTTTTCGTATAAAAATGGGAATTCTGGGAATTATTAGACGTATTCAGGAAAATGATATCTCAGAGCCCTCAGCAATCTCAGTCTCGTGAACAGGATTCCTCATAAATGTTGCTGTCAAATTACTGAGGAAACAAAATATTTGATTCGTTTGCTCAGTTTTTGACACTGAGCCTTCTGAGATCTCATTTCCCTGAGCACGCCTATTGTTACTGTTGATTTGAAGTGTCAAAACCAAGTTTATTCGGTGAGTAAAAACTGGTGCCAAATTGTGGAATGCATTAAGGATATGTTGTGGGAGAGAAATTTGTTTTTTTTATATGATTTATTTATATAAAAACAAAATATCGCCCAATATTCGATTTGGGCTATTTATAGCTCAATTATGATTGGGCTATCATACTGAAATTGTTGTCGGTAGTTTTGGAAAAAATAGCCCAATTTGCGATAAATATCCCAGTCTGGTTAGGTTAGGTTAGGAGGGGTGTGCACAGCACAGAGGCTGTTGTGTACACGGGGGCCTGTTGGTCCATTGTGATCCCCTTACAAAAAGAAAGCAGAGATGCTCCTAAACTAATGATTCAGATAGACTGGCTCATTAACGAACCAGCCTGTGCTCTCTATGAATTTCCTCATATTTGCCATTTAGACCTGCGCTAGATCATCCAGTTCTCCAACAAACCTGTTTCCCAAGTAACGGAGGCGGCTTGTTTGGAGGTTCGGACAGTCACAGAGCAGGTGTTTAATGGTTTCTACTTCTTCAACATCCTGACAGCTCCTACAACAGTCGGGTGCGAGTACACCCAATCTGGTGGCCATTGTGCCAATGGCGCAGTCAGGGCCGGACAAGCTATACGTGCAAGCGGTGCAAATGCACAGGGCGCTGAACCCAAGGGGCGCCTTGAGCAGGCATTAACAAAGCCACTTCTCGTAACCACTACCTATACCTACCTACTTTTTTAATTTGTATTTCTCACACCAATAGTGATATCCAGTATATAACTACCAGTTTATTCTGAATTTAGACACAGTTATAATATACATACATATATCTATCTACTATTCCAAAAATAAGTCGATGTCTATCTTCCTATTCTCACCCACATTAACAAAAAACTACATCACAAAATCTTTGAAAAGTCCACGATTTTGTTCGACTTTACCAAACAGATACCTACATATTTGTTATTTTTCTCTTTTTCAAACTGTCGACGTTATTCTCAGCTCACTCACCATCGTGTGTGTGAGTGAAGGCATTTATTTTATTTTCATAACGCAAACCCACCCCTATGCTGTGCAACACAAAACAAAATTCTTCAACTGCAAATACAGACAATTAACACTACAGCTATCATGGTGATAACATGCGCACGATAACAGTTTTTCTATATGAAATCGAAGCCAGAAATGTTAATCTAACAGAAATTCTTAGATAAAAATTCACACTCATTGACATAACAGCGCGCAAATTAAAAATTTGCGTCTATGAATTAAACTCTTCTGGTAAAGTGTTTTTTATGTTTTAGTTTGGCATTGGCTTCTATCGATGAGTGAAATATGAAATTGTAGCACTATCTTACTGTGTGTTGAGACAAAGGATTGAAATATGCAAATAATGAATGATGATGATGCGATGATTTATGATTATGATGATGTTTGTCGTTAATGAGGGAATCTTGTTTATTCAATTTCTCCTTTTCTCTATTTTTACTTGCGATATAGGTACTATAGGGCAAGTTTTGGATTCGTGCAAAAAAAAAATTTCGAGATAACAATCAAACATGATATTATGATGATAGAGAACACGAAAAAAGTGGGTGGCACAATTCTGTCTGTCTGTCTGTCTGTCTGTCTGTCTGTCTGTCTGTCTGTCCGTACCTCAGCCTACAGCCTAAACCACTGAAGCGATTTTCTTCAAATTTTGAACTTAAGGTTTTTTTGTAACTCTCCAGAGGGGAAATTGAAATTTTTTTTTTAGCTCAAAAAATAACGGTACTTGCCATACAACCGTTAAGGAAAAGCTTATTTATCTCAAAACGGCTCCAACGATTTTGATAAAAAAAAATCAGTGTATTATTGTAGATATGATATACCTTTAAGTAAGAAAAAAAATCACCAAAAACATTTATTAACGGTACCTGTCATATAACGGTTTTTTTTATTTTTGATTTTCTCATTAACCGCTCATCCGATTTCAATGAATTTTTTTGCACAAAAGCTTTGTTAGAATATAAATATTACTGCATACCAAAATTTTTGAAAAAGTAAATTTTGGATTTTTAAAAAAAGATTCATAATTTTTTTTTGAAAATTCAATATTTCAAAAACGGGTTGATGAATTATTTTGAAATTTCAGTTTTAAATGTATATTAATATATACTCAAAATTGGCATACCAAATTTTTTTTTGAAAAATGTTACAAAAATTTTATATATAAAAAATTATTTTTTAAGAAAACGGCTCCAACGATTTTAAATTTTTTTTTTGCATATATTGATATTTTTTTAAGTAATCAAATGGCATAGTTTTTTTGGCGCTCTAAGTTATTTATCAGGCTGTTTAAACAATTAAAAGAACGTTTTAAATGCTTTTTTATACTTTTTCTGTAATTACTTGAATATTTTTTTAAAGTTCTTAAGTTCCACACAACTTGAACATAAGAGCAAGTACGTGCGATCCAGTCGTGCATTTTATTTTTTTTGTTGCCGGACATTATTTTCATTAAGAAAAAAGGATTTTTTGACTTATCTAATTTCATTATTTGTGTGCCAGTGTTCTTATTGTGGTGAAACTAAAAAAGTCAAAACAAAAAGAAAGGAAAAAGAATCTATATTGAGAGTATATATGAGGTGATGACGCCATATCCATGTCAGAAAAACTCTCCATGACCAAATTTAATTGTTTAATATTTTTTAATTGAGAGTACTTAGCAAATCATTTTTTATATCTAATCGTAGATTTTTAAATCTATTTGTTATGTTTTAAAGGAAAATTATATAAAAAGTTTCGTAAAAAGTTATTTAAAAAACAAATCTGGCTGTGACGAGTTTTTCTGGTAAGGATATGGGGAGTTTTGGTTCTCATCGCCTCATATGTAGATCTACTAGGCGCAGAGTCAGAGTCCATTAGTAATTAGTTTATATAACGTCTAGCGTGTTTACATTTTTGCTAAAGGCAAAATAAAATCTTTTTGTGTATTTTAATGAACATTAAAGTGGTTCTTACATAGTTCGAACAAATTCAAATTTTTTATTATGTATTTACAAAAGTGTCGTGTCCATCTACAACCTAGGTACCAACATAGTTAAGAGAGTATGATTTCTTCCACCATTGACCGCAATTGATGGGCGGTAATGATGAAGTATGCGCAGGGCGCTAATTTCACTCGGGCCGGCCCTGGGCGCAGTGACCCGTTAGTACACCTATCAAGATTCTAATGTTCTTTTTACTCAGCGATAGAATATACTGAGTTTCCTTTTCATTAATTCTAGGCCATAGACTTCTAGAGATAACGCAATCGTTCCTGGTAATCCAGGATTTATTGATTCGCTCTTTCGTTGCTAGGTCCATTTTCATTTTAACTACGCCGATCGGGATGTCTAGTCCCATGTCTAATTGGTTACTACTGTTCCTATTTGATAATGACCCCTTCCTTGCTAGTTCATCTGCTATATCATTCCCTTCTATATTGCTATGTCCAGGAACCCAACAGAGTTTGACTTGGTTAGTGTTACAAATTTTGTTCAGTATGCCTCGACATTTTACCACTGTTTTGGATCTTATGGTCTCACTGGCTATTGCTTTGATCGCAGCTTGGCTGTCCACGAAAAATGTGATCTCCGACGAGATCAGTTTTTTCTTGTGTACCAATTCTGCTGCTTTTTGAATAGCGTAAATCTCAGCCTGAAAGACACTACACTCATCTGGGAGTTTATATGACTCTCTTATATTAAGGGCTTCACAGAACACCCCCGCACCTGTTCCTTCTTCCATTTTAGACCCGTCAGTGTAGAAGGGGATACCCTGTTCACTAATTAGTGATTTGGGTTCCCATCCATGTCTTTCGGGTATTGAAATAGAGAAGTGTTTGTTAAAATCCATTACAGGAGGAATATAATCAGTCTTCACATCAAGTGCAGCCACTGTGTCATACCTTTGTAGGATAGACCCATGACCATAGGTGCTGTGCTTCCAAGAGCCCAGTTCTTTGAGTCGAAATGCGCTTTTGGCTGCTGTGCATCTAGTGTACTCGTTTAGGGGTGGAAGATTTAAAATAATTTCCAAACCTGCCTGTGGCGTAGACCTCTGTGCCCCCGTTATTCCTATACAGGCTAGTCTCTGTACCTTATTTAGGTTTTTGAGATAGCTTACTTTTTCAACAGCTTTCCACCACACTATAGATCCATAGGTAAGTATGGGGCGAACAATCGTCGTGTACATCCACTGGATAACCTGCGGTCGCATACCCCACCGTGTACCAAAGGTCTTTTTGCATGTGTAGAAAGCGCATAGTGCTTTTTTCATTCTTTCCTCTGATGTGTTACGTTTCCATGTTAGCTTGGAATCAAGGATAACTCCAAGATATTTAGCTTCCTTGGAAAGTTTCAGAGGAATGTCATTAAGTCTGGGAGGAGTAAAATCTCCTAATTTCTTTTTATTCGTGAACAGAACTAGTTCGGTTTTTGTAGGGTTAACCCCGAGACCGTTTTGTGTTGCCCAAGAAGATAGTTCTTTAAGTGCGGATTCCATAATATCTTTGATGGTGGTAAGATACTTACCCGATATCAAAATTACTATGTCGTCTGCATAGGCCACAATTTTAATGCCCTGATTCCTAAATCTTGTAAGAATTTTATTAACAACTAGGATCCAAAGGAGAGGTGAGATTACCCCTCCTTGTGGCGTGCCTCTTGTAACTGTTTTCTCAACAATAGTATCTCCTAGTCGCGAGTTTATGATTCTGCCATTGAGCATGGTATAAATCCAGTCTACAATGACAGGCTCAACTCCAACCTCTTCCAGAGCAGATTTAATGGACTCCGTCTTTACGTTGTTAAACGTTCCCTCAATGTCCAAAAATGCTGCCAGGGTATGTTCTTTGTGCTCGAAACTTTTCTCAATTTGTGAAACGACCTCATGCAACGCAGTCTCCACTGACTTACCCTTAAGGTAAGCGTGTTGGTAGTTGCATAAAATGTTTGGATTGAGAAGGTCTCTAACATGCAGATCAATAATTCTCTCCAACGTCTTGAGGAGGAACGAAGAGAGACTTATTGGTCTGTAATCTTTTGCTGTCGAGTGTGTCGGTTTCCCAGCTTTTGGAATAAACACAACTTTAACTTTTCTCCAGCTGGTAGGGACGTATCTAAGTTTAACACAACTTTTAAAGATTACCCTAAGCCATGGGGTGATTATCTGTAGAGCATGTTGAAGAAATGCCGGAATTATCTCGTCTGGTCCAGCTGATTTAAAGGGTTTGAACGAGTTTATTGCCCACATAATCTTCTGCTCTGTGATAACCTGATCCAATTCAGGTGCTGATTGTAGAGCTTCTAAGGAGTCTGGTTGTTTATAAACAGAGTCCTCAGGGCTCTTACAGTCAGGAAAATGCGTTTCCATAAAGAGTTCAAGTGTTTCTTGGCTCGAGTTCGACCACGATCCATCGGGATGTTTAATATATCCTGGAATCGTGGGGTTATGGGCAAGGACCTTTCGAAGTCTCGCCGCCTCACTTGTGTTCTCAATGGATTCATCCCAGTCTGGAAGGTCTGCCGATCTCTGTCATCATGGCGTAGTGAAAAATCTCAATCCTATTTATTTCAAGAGCCCGGCTCATAGAATCTAACGGGTGAGTTGTAGAAACGAAGCCGTTGATTCTTATTGTACATATGAAAAAAAGTAGCTCAGAAGTTGCCTAGTAAGCGGTGGTAAGATACTTAAGCTGCGCTCCGTGTTGCCGGTAACTCCGAGCAACTAAAAGTTGCTGGCAACTAAGTTGTCAAGTGTTGTCACCAGACCTTGATGTCAAAAGTGACAACCATGATTTTGTGGAAACTAACAGGCCTTTAAAATTGCAAAATGAAAATAAAAAGTGTTTTCTATTTTTCAAGAAGAATGTGCTCAGTTTCGAAATTTAAATAAAATTTTAACTACAAATAACTTTCTTTTTATATTAATATAAAAAGTTTGACCAACATCTGTTTCTGTTTACATAATTTTGGCAAGTTTTTTGAAAATATTCAACAAGGCTGCTAAGCGGTTGATTGTGCATAATTAAAATAGAATTTTCCTGCACGCTCTCATGGTTAGTATTAATGTTCTGGCAGATTCACCATATCGTTAACGTACAGGCTATGTTATGTAGTACCTCGTGGTATAATGGTTAGTGCGTTGAGCTGTCATACCGACGGTGTGGGTTCGATTCCCAGCTGTGCCACCTAAGAAATGTTTTATCCGAGGTACTGCCTCTTGCAAGGAGCTGACAAATGCTCCAAGAGTATACTTGTCATGAATAAGTGCTCCTCATCTAGCCGTTCGGACTCGGCAAAAGACTGTAAGTCCCCTCCATTCCTGCCAACAACACACATACAGGAATGGTTGAGAGTTGTAAGTCACTAGGCCCTGGTTCACCACGAGCTGTACGTACGGGTTATAGCTGAATGTGGCCACCAAACTTTTATAACGCTCTTTCCTTCATTTACAAACGTCAAAACCAGAATTGTGTGGGGAGTTTGTCATATTGACATTAATGCATTATGTGTATTAGAGTATTTCAATTGTTAAGGTTGAATTGGAAAAACTTCACTAAAGATAAAAGACCACCTTTTATTTTCACTTTTTTTCGCTTTATTATTTGATATTTGGCAGTTCCTACACAATGATAGCTGTCACTTTTGACGTTGAAAGATCCGCAAAGTTTTCTATAGTCGATTGGGAATAATGACCATGCAATCCGTCATATAGATGCGCATCGATGTCGATGCCACAAAAGAACTCACATTTTGTTAATATAGTTTAATCATTTGCACGTGTTGCCATGATCACTTGTGTTACTATGATGTAACATCAGCAATTGAATAATAAACAACAAATTTGACAGACGCCACAAAAGCAAAGACTGTCAACATCAAACCATACATATTCCTATTCGAAACTCTTAAGCTTTAGTTGAAGAAGAAGTTGGTTCGAAGCACTTTCAAAGTGGAAAAGTCTGAAAGTAGTTAAACGCTGTAGATAGCAAGAAATCTTTGGTTAAAGAAAAAGTTGAACCAGCTAATCAACTGTTTTAGAAAATCTAATAAATACGGCTGATAGTCTAGAGCTTAAGTAGAGCTCACCTAAACAGAATTTTGTATAGCAGACTAGATTCCAAAGAACAAAAATTCTACTTGGTCTATTATATGAAATAAACCACACACAAAACCGAGTTTTTTTGTCTCCAAATATGTTATTATCGAACAATCGAACCCTTCACGACTGTCATGTCTTCTTAGTTGGTATATAGTACTTTTTAGCCACCCTTGTTATTGCAGCTTGGGCAAATTTGTTTAAACTAAAAACATATATCTCCACTATGCAAAAAAACAGAACTCCCATCAAGCTCACAAGCTAAACATTGCACGATACTTGTGTTGCAACAACGTTGCTTCGTCGTCGACCCAAAAGACGAGAGTCTCTCAAAAACCGTCACCAAAAGACTATACTAGGTATAAAGTAGTTTCACTATGGAACGCTGGCTACCGCCACTGCTACCGCCGACGACGAAGCAACATTCCTGATAGTATGTTTCAAGTCAAACCAAAAGTCTTGTACTCGCCCTCGAAGTGACACATTTTGTCCCGTAGTGCAACAAGATTCTCTATTTCCGATCCAAGGTACAACAAAAAACAACATCGCCAGCTGTATAGAAGCAGGATTGCAGCATTGTGTTTGATTTTAATTACCATTCCTGATCGAGGTGTACAGAGTAGGTACACCCCACCATACTACTTGGTCCAGACAAAAATCCTGAGGCTGAGGTTCTTTCTTCCTTCTCTGAATCTCTCAACATTGCGGTGATCATTGTTCTGAGGTGAAATTTGATTTCAAAATAAATCCAAGTGACTGACTTGCTATTTTGTGGAATACGATTTAAAACAAAACAAAAAAGGCGTTTTGGATTCTTCGACTTGGAGGAGGAACAAAAAAGACGACTTCGACGACGCCGAGGAGATCAGGGCAAAAGCAAAAAAAAAAAAGAGTAACGCTCAGTTGAACGTTATTTGCATAACAACCACATCACTTTTAAATGCCTCCGTGTTGAAAAACTTAATTGAACAAACGTATCTGCGGCAACTATCACCGCTCTGGCTACATCCTCTTTTTTTGTTTTTGTTGTTGTTGTTCGTTTTTGAAGTGAAGAGGACATAAAAACACTGAAACCAAACCACTATGTTGCATCTCCTCGCCAAGTGAAGTTCTTCGGTCTATCGAGTGAATAGAGTCGTGGAGTGCAAGCGAAGCGCAGTGTCCGTCCGTCAGCTATACATAAGAGCAGCGGAGCAGTATGCTGAAGTTGTATGTTGTAGCCTGTCCAATGACGACGAGGACGAAGACGGCCCCAAATCGATTCGAAAAACGGGGTATACGCTAATGATGGGTGATGTTTCCTAGTTTTTGTGGTCGGATCAATTGTCTTAATTGCCTCTAGTAAACGCTGTCTTGCACTCCTCTTCTACTATACCTCCTTGCTTCTTGGGATCTTTTGTTTTTATTTAACAGCAACCAACTGTTGCTTACCAGAGTTTCAAGTCCAACAACGAACGACCGACCCGATGACGATGGAATGGAATAACTTGGCAGGAACACCATCACCAACAACACAATACGTATCAACGCCACTACAGCTTCCAATTTCCAACATAACAAAAAGTCACAGAAGCAGCAAAGAAAGAACCAAGCCAGCAAGCACAGAAGAAATAAATGTTCCACGTAATGTCCTGATGCACACCTGTTTGATTGGTATCTTCATTTAAATTGCAAATGTGACCGGAGCAGTCCATCAGTCAGACGACCGACGACGGACGATGCGACTTATATAAATGTGTGGAGATTTATGAAAACCTTATTCTCCTGGGTCGTTCGTCATCAGTGATGGTTCTTTCCTTTCAAGCGACGATGAAAAGACGACGAAGACACTTAATTACCACGACACCGAATCTTTGCACCTAATTATAACGTCATTTACCACGACAAGTCAGTCGTTGCAATCAAGCTCAGTATCAGCCCACCAATTAACTCGGTTTTGTCACCATCATCACATCATCCCAATGGGGTAGACGCGCCATCAAGTGAAGTGATACTCTTCATTAGTGCCAGAGTTTGCGATTGCATATCGGAATGGAATAGCGAGCAAGCGACGACTCGACGACGGTGACGATGTGACAGTGGCCCAAGTATAGATACCCCTTTTTCCATCAGGCTTTTGGATTAGGTCCCTGCGCTAGAGCTAACAACTCAATTAATAACAATTTCTCAGAACAATAAAGAAGATTTCACAAATTATCTCCCCGAGATGGATGGTGCACCGGTATCAGTATCGGTACCGGCACCGCCGCATAGTATAGCATAGAGCAGCGCTACAGGTCTCCGATCCGGGCCAACATCGCAACATACATCACTACGTTATCGATATCGAAGGCAATTTCAATTTCGCCAACTATAACAAGAAGGAGGGCGAGTGACGCTGGCGACGGACGCCACCACCACTGTGCTATACAGTAGAACGCGTTTAATATTTGTTGGGAGTAAAGTGCCTTGCATATGAGATGCAAATTGCAAACTGCGAATTGCAAATAGACTCGAATTTTGACATTTCCTTGACATGACGTGTGGTCGCCGACAGACGCGAATTGTCATTAAAAATAAACCAGTAAAATGGGGGGATAAACAAAATTTGACGTTAAATTCGAGCGAATTTTTCATTTACCTATTTGTGGAATGCGTCCTGATGTTGTGGATTGCGAGTAAGTGTTCACTTAAAAAGACGTTGCAAGATTTTAGTTTAAGTCCAGTCACAAAAGGTCGATTTTCTCAGAAATTCCCATAATTTTAGCTGAAACATGGCGACTTTCATGAAAATAGATCTGTCCCACAGATTTTTTAGACTATTTTGGCTGATTGTTGACAATCGTTGTATTTGAGGAATCTTAAGGATAAACTGGAGAAGAAAAACTTTCAACATACCAGGAATGGTTTTAAACTTTACTCAACAGCTTTTTTTGCATTTTTGTTATTTATTTGAACTTACACTAACATATTATGTCATCTGACGTACGTCAACCTGGAATTTGACAGACAAGAGATAGTTTAAGTGTTATTTCTCCGCAGCATGTTTTACTCCTTCTTCCACAAAATCCTTGGCGTTTTTCTATTTTAGCTCTAAGCAGAGCATGGAGTAGAGTTTGAGCTATCGGAGTTAGGTCTGAGCAGAGTATGATCAGAGCTCTCCGATACAAATTTGAAGTAGTACATAAAACATCTAAGCACTGAACTGTCATATGATTGCAATACGGTAAACGAACCAAAATTTAGTACTGACTTTTAAGTTTCCTCTGACAACTCACCAATCAACAACTCGAAAAATTCAATAATGTAAACTGAAATTGATATATTGAACGCACCCATTTGAAATAAGTGAAGTTGACTGCACTCAGCTATTAGGTGTGTTTGGTTACTTTTGCAGCACGAAGTTAAAAAATTGTCAAATTATTCAAAGAAGGGGAAAAATCTTTCATAGATGGGAAAACCTGTTACACAGTTTAACAAATGCGTTATACCAGTTTTGTATCACTTTTGTGTATAAAACGTCAAACGTGACACACTGTAAAAAAAAAAAATACACACATGCGTGAGTTTGACAGTTGCTAACTTCTTGCAAACAGATATTTGTTTAGCAGAAATTTGCAAGATTTTTCATGGAGGGCAAATTTCTTGCTTTTCCAGGAATTTGTGAAATGTTGTTTAACTTTGTCCAGACCTATTTGCTCCATTCGCTCGGTCTTTTATTCTGAGATTATGGAGCGTTATCCGATGTACTCCTTATTTAAAAAAAGAAACACAAGTTGAGCGCTCTGAGTGTTTTGAGCATAAAAAGGAAACACAGATCTTTTTTTGACAGCTTCGTGCTATGCTCGGAGCTAAAAACTTGAAAAAACAAGTGTTATCACAATGATATGTCAATATTTTCTGTCTCTAAATTGGTCACTTAATCTCAAATTAAAATTGCCTTAACGTAGAACTACAACTTCCGGAAGGACCAAGTGGTTGAAAAAAAAACACAACCAAAGGTAATCATGTCATGGCTGTAATTGTGATTGTGACGTTTCGTTAAGTTTCGTTTACTTTTGCATCTTACCCTATTTGACGATACGGAAAGGAACTTTGTGTAGGATTATGACTTTAGAGTTTCGTTAAGTTTACGATCATTAAGTTTGTTCTTGTTGATAGTTTCTAGTTGTCACCACTTTTTTCTCTATAGATGAATAACACAATCCACTGTTTTCGAAAACTGAACTATTCCGATCTGAACGATTGGTCTACTAGTTCTCTCTGTGTGTGCCAAAGCTGCTTAGCGTTTTTTCCAACAATTTTTTTTTTTATTTCGGTGCATGCAACTGCGCATACCACAGGCGCACTATAGTCAACAACGGAATCTCTGGCCGGATAGAGAAGAGACGTATAATTTATGATTTCATTAAACAGGGTTTATCTGCGGACGAATCTATGGCATGTCATGTAGTCTTGGGACTCCTCAACTAAGCTAAGAGAGATCCATAGATCCGAACAACAACGTGCAAAAAAGAAGTAATTTTTTGGAGCCGATAACAACGACGACGGACTGACAACAAAACATCCACAAGGTAACCAGCAACCAGGACGTCGTCGTCGTCTCTAGTCGCTCGTATAGCTCGTCGTCGGATCAGAGCTTGAGGTGGAAGTTAAAGACAAAAAAAAAAGTAACAAAAAAATACTCGATGCTTGTTAAATAGCACAATCGTGAGTACGGTGTTCTCTTTTTGATTGCGATGATGTTGTGAGGAGTTCGAATTTCACACAAATGCTGTAGACAGAGAAAGATACCTACTTCCACGTTCCACTATCAACTATGACTGCAGCTGCTGATGTTGCTGCTGATGCTGATGTTGAAGCTGGAGAGATGCATCAAAGCTGCAATTTTCATGAATTGAATAATGGCTGTTGCTGACCGAGTGGTGATGTTATGGTTAGTTGAGTACACTAACGCTCTCTATGGGCCAACTGCTATCCGTTTTATATATTGTAGGTGATGTACTGTGTTAGGAGGCTTTTCCTGGCCATTCGCCATTCTGTATAGCCTCTTCCGTCGGCTCATGTCAGATTTTATACTGCAAACCTAAACCAACCAACCGAGAAAACCAATCACGTATTCTATGTTAAACATTTTTTGTGATGCTCATCCTTGGGCTTGTACCTACATATACATATAACGTTCGGGGGCTTTTCAAAGTTGAAATGAAATGAAAGACTCTGGCTGTTTCTTATCTTTCGATGGAATGGGAGATGAGTTGTTATAGTTATTTTTTTCTTTGGTTTTTTACTATTTTAACAAAAGCCGACCTTAAACGAACGGTACTGTTCACACAAAGTAGCTACACACCAAGATCATAGAAACAACTTGTTTTTGTTGTTGTTTTTTTCTTTTTGGGCAGAGATTTTGGAAGCAGTTGTTGGTTCATTTCGAGAGAGGTGTGGATAGGTTGAAATAAATGGAAACTGATGTTCTGGGCTTTGGCCTGAACCTTATCTAATCTCATGCTGACCCAAAAGAGCTCTGTTGTTGCATCATCCTCATCAGATAAATTATGCAATTTAAAGTTTTTGAACAAAAAATTATAAGATTATATGGTACCTACCTACCTACTCTCAGCCAAAGTGAGAAAGTCCTATCAAAATGACGTTTCAGCGGTTATGTAATGGGAACATAATTCAATGTTCGCTCATTTTGTGTATGATTTGTGTTTTTGGTAACTACATCTCCTCATTATAAAACAAAGTTTTTTTTTGGTTGGCATGGATTTCATAATACTCTCCCCCCCCCGTCTTGGAAAAGGGGGTGAAGTTTTTTTTATTTATTTGCTCGTTCGAAAAACAGAAA
Source organism: Dasysyrphus tricinctus (assembly GCA_963921185.1). Lineage (NCBI taxonomy): Eukaryota > Metazoa > Arthropoda > Insecta > Diptera > Syrphidae > Dasysyrphus > Dasysyrphus tricinctus. The sequence goes on along the minus strand of OY992530.1, from coordinate 19,673,325 downwards.
CATTTACCCCGATTACAGAAACTGACGAATGAGCTGCGGAGGGAAAAGGGAAACAGACCTAATTTTGACATTTGGCTCATAGTAAAAATGTCAAAACTGAGTCTGATTCCCCCTGCTGCTCATTCCTCGGATTCTGTAAATTCTGTGATTATCAAAATGAACTTGAGTATTTAAGTTTCAGTAGCAGGCCAAAGCTCACCTATGTACATTTGGGTGGTCCTTAAGAAGGTCATTGTTATATTTTAAATGATGCAACCCCCCCCCCCCAAAACAAAAAAAAAACATGTAAAATGTAAGCTCATTTTTTGCCTTTAGTTCAGCACAGTTCAATTGTTAAACGCACAATTGTTCGCAATGGAACAGAGCTTTGGTTAAAGTTTTGACAACCGTCATTGTGACTTTAACACTACGTGTTCACCAAAAGATAATCTGGGATTTAAGGAAAAAGATTTATGAGGTGTTTTCACCGGCTGAAAAGATTAAAAAGAAGATTTACTCTCACAGCCAGTGATGCCAACCGTATGATAATTATGCTACATGTATGATAATTATAGGCTTTGTATGATGTATGATTAAAAGTCATTATCATACGCATAATGTATGATAATTTCTGTTTCTTACAAAAAAAAAAAATTACCATTATTTTCCAATGTCTCATAAAAAAATTAATTTCCTACTCAACACATAAAATACTTTTGAAATAATGCTAAAATATAAAATTGTCAACTCTGATAACTTAACGAACTGTCCCTGTGGTGCGTTCTTTTATGTTACTCTAGTTAACTATGGTTAATGTGTCAAAAAGAAGAGTTGCAAAATTTGCAATGTCATAGCTAAAAAAGTTACTCTGGGTTACTATTCATTTAGGAACGACCAAAGTTAGAAATGGTTGATCTGCCAAACAAAATGGATGAAAGAAAAAAATCGAAATGGATTTGGAATTAAAAATCAAGAACAAATTGTGATTCCATGAGATTTATTGAAAAGAACATTTATTAGCACTTTGAAAATACATATTTTTTTTAAATTAAATTTCATTTTACTTCATTCAAGCACAAAATGAAATATTTTAGCAAAATATTTGCAATTATTTGCAATCTTTTTTTTCATTCACTACTAGCACAAATTTCTTTTTTATAAATCGATCAAATTGGATAAGAAATGTCGCAAAACGTAAAAACAATGTCAAAACTCACTATCGACGATTAAATCAATTAAATTAAAAATATTTATTACAAAAATTAAATCAATTCCAAACCGAACGATCGAGAAGCAAACAAAAAATAAATCAAAATGAAAACATTGTGATTTCAGCAGCTTTTGACAGATTAACCCTTTCAACTCATATCAAGGAGATGAGTTGGAAAAAATTACTCAAAGTTACTCTTTGACACTTTAACTTTGAATTTAGGAACTACTCAATGACGTCATAAAGTTAAATAAAGTAAGTTTTTTGAATTAAAGGAACGATGAAAGTTAACTCTAGTTAACTATAGTTAACTTTGGTTAGAAAAAAAACGTACTACTGTATGCCATCTCTTTAAATAAACAAGTGAATGGGCAGGTTCATTGCATTACGTTTCACTTCTTAATTTTCAGATTTCTGAATTCATGTCGTTGAACGTAAAAAAAATCTGAAATTTCAGTCGAAAGTCATTGTGTCAAATTCCTGCATCTACCTATAGAATTAACATTGAAGCGAAATAAAATAGAACCTTAATTATACAAAATTAAACATTGAAAGTGTGAAGTTGTGGGAATGAAATTATAATATGTAACTACATCAGCAATAGGTTTTATCAATTTCATTAAAAGTGTTTTTTATTGAAATGTATGGCCCACAAAATATAAAAAAAACTTTCCAACTTCAATATACAAAATTGTTGATTTAAACATTTAATAAGCAATAAAAAAAAAATCGTTCATTTAAATAAGTATTGAATTTTCATTACGAAAACTGAAAAAATCAACCACCAACCAGACCGAAAATTATAAAGTTCAACTTTTATATGCAGTACTTCAGCTGGTTTGGTATTTCCCCACCACAAAAAACTTTCATCTGAATTTTCAGAAGAGAATTTCTTGTCTGAAAATTCAGATGAAACGTAACTAAACGTAACTAAAAGTCACTAAAAGTCATCTAACTTTTTATGACAGCTCGCCAATCAGAAGCTCCAAAAATTCAGAAATCTGAAAATTCAGATGTTATTGAACGCGGCCAATGAGACAAATAATAATATTGCTTTTTATACTGCCATTTCTTCTTTTTACTAAACAAAATTAGCAAAATATGCTATATAGCTTTAAATAACTTTATTTATTGTTTTCAAAAATTTTTTACAATTTGAAACTTTTGAACTCCAATTCAAATAACTCATCAAAATTAATATTTTCCGTCCTTTATTCTATAAAATAATAAAATGGATAGCAAATTTTCGAATTTTTTACCATAAACATTAAATAAATTTAAAATGCTTAAAATTTTTTTCTTCCATTTCCAATATTGTTTGCGAAAACAGACAAAATGTTTGTCAATTACTAACAAATTCAACTTCTAAAAAGGATTTCACCTAATTTTTTATCCATAAAAAGGTCAATGTAAGGGCATTGTAACAATGCGGAAAACTGTTTACATGTATGAGCTCAAGGAAATCGTGTTATTTGTGTACGGTTCCTTGAAATTTTTTTTTGGCGTATGATAATTATCCCTCCCGTATGATCATAAAATAGAAAATTGTATGATAATGCATGCACAAGAATATGGCATCACTGCTCACAGCACACTTCAAAAGCAAAAGGGGTTTCATTTTTTCTAATGAAGCGGGAGTGAGACAGAATGTTTTTTTTTTGTGTCAAACATTAGAGAACTGAATCCAGCCACTGATGAATCTTTCAGTGCCACATAAGAATAGGTTAGTTTGATTTGTTCAACTTTTTGTTCGAGGAAGATTTAACGAGATTAATAAATAATGTCTCAGAGAACTAAACAAGTTCTGAGTTCTGACCGTATTCTGTAACTATTGCATCGTGATTATTTGACGATAAAAGTTGTGAATTAAAACGTAGTTTATACAAACAAAAATAATAAGAAAGAACGTCTACATAAATACTGAACAAATAGAAAAGTGACTTTTCGTAAATTATTAATAGCCGCTCCACTAATGTCCCATTGAGTATTAACACATGTCAACAAAGTTTTAGAAAATCATGTAGTGTGGAAACAAAATATAAAATTTCATCACACACAACTTGAAAACGCATCCGACACCATTTGAAATGTGTTTATACATGAAAATATTTAGGATCGGTTCTTAAACTATCACACATTCTATCCCACTTAGGTTTTTAAGATAAGGTGAAACTGATTTGTTTGGATGAATGTGTGGAATCAAAATATGAAATTCAGTTTCATCGCTCAAATTTGGCAGTCACATGATATCGCTGCCCACTTTATCCTGACATGTGTTTGGGGATAGTGTAGATAGACTTTAAAGGTAAAACCGCACTCGACAGAACTACACTTCAGCGGAACTGCACCACAATTGAACTTCCAAAATAAATTTTGTATGAAATTGTATGAGCTATATCGCACTCAACGACAACTGAACGGCACGTGCCCCGCCGTCCGGCCGCACCGTGCGGCATAGTTGATAATCTGACCAACTTTTCCGCGACTTGAAGTTCCATTCAGTTCCGCTGCCGTCAAGCGTCACGAAATGTTGTGCATCATTGTGTGTTTTTTTTGTGCCACGTGGGAAGTAGAGCCTGCAATCATTTTAGGAATATTTCGTGTTGAAAATAAAAAAATGAGAAATTATATCGTCAGGAGATCAGTTATCTTTATTTTGTTGTTTGGTCGTTTGTTCAAAAATACCATCACAATGGCATTACTCATGGCTTCACTTATGGGCAGTACACGCATGCATATGAAAATATCAGGCTTCGTTAACTTTTGCTTTCGGAAGAGAAAAGCAATCCCAAGAGCACCCCACGGAAGTGAAACTGACATTTGGTGAAGTAGGAATGAAAAAAAGAGAGATAATTCATTTAACTTAATACTACGTTTTCACCGAACACTAAACCGAGATTTAATAAGATTTACCTCAAATCTTCTTTAAATCTCCAAGATTTACCATACGAATTGTTTTCGTTAATCTACAAGATTAAAAATTAATCTTGTTAAATCTCCTTAGAACCAAAAGTTGAACAAATCAAACTAACCTATTCTTATATGGCGCTGAAGGATTCATTCGTGGCTGGATTCAGTTCTGCATTGTTTGACACAAATAAACATTCTTTCTCACTCCCACTTCATAAGAAAAAAAGAAACCCCTTTTGCTTTTGAAGTGTGCTGTCAAAATTAATCTCTTTTTTAATCTTTTCAACACCACATAAATCTTTTTCCTTAAATCCCAGATTATCTCTTGGTGAAAACGTAGTATAAGTGGAATATAGCTCACTAATCACTACTCCTTTTGATTGTTTGGAGAGCTACATTTCATTGGTTTTTGACATTAGCTTCCAACAGCTTCCGACTATTATCATTCTACCTTTATATTCTTGTATCGTTCCGTGATACGTGACTCCCATTTTACTTTGGTTCAGGAGAGGTTGTCCATTAAAAAACAACTTCAAAATCTGCTTTTGTTTTATTTTCCACCTCTCAACTCTGCGGCGAGCAATCGCTTTAACAATATAGCGTGGTACGCTTTAATACCAACCATAGGACCACGGTTACTCCACTACAACACGTATAATCTGTCATGTTTTTGACGTTTAATATTTGACGTTTAACGAACAGCTGATGAAATAACACAGCAAGTACTGTTCCCTAGTGAGTTTCAAACAGTTTAAGATCGCCGGATTTAACAATTTTTAGTGCTCGCTGCTCGCACAAATATAATACAATTTTCATTTTTGGAACAGGTTCGCAATAAATCTGGCGTTCTGAAACTGTTTGAAAATCTCTAAGGAACACCAAACGAATAAAAAATTTTGCATTAACTTATCATTTCACACAATTTGTAAACTTACGACGCGTTGCATGAATACCTTTATACTTCTTATGCCCAGTTGCACCAAAATTCACTAAAAGCGGTTTTTGCTAAAATGGAGTTAAAATTTATCAGACTGATAAATTTATTTGGGTTGCACCAATCTCTTTCGTGCATTTTTAGCTAAAATGCAGTTCATGAACCACCCCTGGATTTTATCATATGTTTATTAAACTGAACGAAAAAATTTAACCAGTGCAAGTGAGATAGCAATAAGGAAAATGTGAATACACAATAAACAGAAACAAGGTATTCTTATTAGATACAGCCAATGCGCCATCTTATTGTTTTTTTATTATTATGTATTATTTTCTTTTTTTTTCACAGAAATTATGAAACTATTGAAATAGATACCAACTAACACTAATATTTTTTCGACACACTCTTGGAAATTATGAACAAATATTTTAAAGCGACGTCATCGAATTCAGAAAATGGATTTCCCTGTGAACCTGAACAACTCTTCGACTTCTCGTTATTTTTAGGTTTAGTTCATTATCAAATGAACACACGATGCCCAGTCTATAATTTTTCTGGAATAATTTATTTATTTTAGTAGTGAATTATAAATAGGAAACAAAATGCCTTCACCTGTTGTTTTCGTTTTTATAATTTGGAATTAACAATATTCCGTCAAAAAAATTGAATTATTTTGTTTGTAGGTAGTTAGATATGTTCGTTTAAACTTGCTTTTAAAATTTATCTGGAGGAAAATGGAACTTTAGTTTATTGGTTCGTTTATTGGCCTGTTAGATTTAGAAGTGGTTGGTGCAACCAATAAATGTCATTTTAAAATTAAACGAAGCAATAAATATTTAAAAGAGGTCGGTGCAACTGGCCATTAGAATTTTATCATAAATAAATATTAAAATAAGTCATACCTAGAGTTCCCAAAAAAATGGCTCTTTGGGAGAGGGTGCGGTACGAAGTCTCGCAAACCAAAATCTCGAATAACGGAATTTCGCATTTTTTTAAGTTTCGAAAAACGATATCTCACAAACTAATAATTCTGCCCTTCAAAATCTCGTAATTACGAAACCTCGCTGTTAACAATCTCGCAGCAAAAAAAAAACTCGCAAATAGTTCCCTATTACACGATAATTTCCGTAAGTGCGAAGGAGAAAAAATATCTGATTTCACCTTCGCAAAAGTTGCAAAAGCCTTTTGACGGGCGGGTACCTTTATTTTTAGTTCTAATAAATGAAAAAAGTGTAAAAGGTACCAAGTTTAAGGACAATTATCAAACTAGGAGTTCAGGCTGTAACCAAACAGAATTGTCTTCCCAGAACAAATTATTCGATCAATATAAGTGCGCAATAATTGATATTGTTCAATTAAATTTTCTGGTAAAGGACTGCATAGGACAGCAGGTCCAATCAACCTTTCAGCCTTTATTCGGTCAATATAAGTGCGCAATACTTGATATTGATCAATAATATTTTCTGGTAAAGGACTGCATAGGACACCAGGTCCAATCAACCTTTCAGCCTTAATTCGGTCAATATAAGTTCGCAATACTTGATATTGATCAATAATTTTGTCAGGTTAAGGCCGGCATAGAAAGAAAATTCAAGCAATTTTTGGCAGTCAATATAAGTGCGCAAAGCTTGATATTGATCAATAATATTGTCAGCTAAAGGCCTGCCTTGAAGGAAAGTCCAAGAAAAGTTTCAGCCTTTATTCGGTCAATATAACTGTGCAATACTTGATATTAATCATTGTCAGGTTAAGGCCTGCCAAGAAGGAAAGTCCAAGCTACCTTTCAGCCTTTATTCGGTCAATATAAGTGCGCAATACTTGTTATTGATCAATAATATTGTCTGGTAAAGGCCTGCATAAGACACCAGGTCCAAGCAACCTTTCAGCCTTTATTCGGTCAATATGAGCGCAATACTTGATATTGATCAATAATATTGTCAGGTTAAGGCCTGCCTAGAAAGAAAGTCCAAGCAACCTATTAACCTTTATTCGATAAATGAGCAATACTTGATATTGATCAATAATATTGTCAGGTTAAGGCCTGCCTAGAAGGAAAGTCCAAGAAACCTTTCAGCCTTTATTCGGTCAATATGAGTGCGCAATAATTTATATTGATCCATAATATTGTCAGTTTAAGGCCTGCCTAGAAGGAAAGTCCAAGCTACTTTTCAGTATTTATTCAGTCAATATAAGTGCACAATGCTTGATATTGATCAATAATATTGTCTGGTTAAGGCCTGCACAGGACGAATATTCATTGTTTGATCTCAAATAGTTTATGCTATTGTTTCTATAAAATATGACATTGAAATACTATAAAAATATGTATCTCTAATTTTATTAAAAAGACAAATGAAGAAAAAAACGCCCTCTACTCTTAAACATTAATTCTGTGGTGTTTGGTAGAAACCTGATAACTCCATTTTAAAATTAGCGTCTTTACACCCACTTTAAATCAAGCTAGAGTGTAAACGAGGCCACAGATTTTCTTCAAATTTGGAATACTTATGAACATAACCTTTGAAAAATTATGTTTTAAATTTGAAGAAAATCGGTTCACCCGTTTAGGTTGTAGGTCGATGTAAAGTGGACGCAAAGACGCAAATTTTAAAATGGAGTTATCATGTTTCTACCAAACACCACAGAATTTAAATTCAAGTTTAAATGCATATCTCCTACTCAAAAATTCGCAAAAACAAAAACTATTATAGCTGAACGGTGATGGTTTCTCCATTAATTTAATATGTTTCTTATTGAAAGTGTTAAATTAAAATTTATAACACCTTATATGTACCTTCATTATTATATCAACCTTTTAAAAAAACATAATATTCTTCACGGAAATAAAATTTTGATTTTTATTGTTAGAACTTGTGTTCTACATCTACATAGACTTGTCAAAAAAAAGAAACACATAAAAAATGTTCAACTCATTAAGAAGTCGCATATGTATACCTATTCTATAGTTCTAATAAATAAACATTCTGTCAATACTTAATAAAAGATTTTATATTCAAATGAATTTAAATTAATTTATGGCTATGAAAATTTGTCAGATTTATTTAATTTTTTACTATTTTACTTTAAATTGTTTTATTCAAATTCTTAAGATAAATGTTTGATTTGATTGTGATAAAATAAATCTTAACAATTTTTTTAAGCAAATTTAATTGAGCGAAAAAAGTGGGCTAATAAATAAGCATAATTAATAGCTTATGTGACAGAGTCGATTGAAAAATTAAGTTTTTTAATAGTGAAAGGCAAAAGTTTGAATTTAAATGGCATCTATGGCATATGATCGTTTGTGTTCGAAAGTAGCACGACAGAAAATATTGAAGACAGCAAAATTTTGGAATTGGATGTTCTTATAAATAAAGTATATAAGTGTCAAGTTAGCAAATCAACTTTGACGAATCGAAAAGTAAATACATAGGTTAATAAACTGCCGTTAATTAGTTGTAACATTCTCTCCATAAATGCCATAAATAAGTCGTTAGTTAGTTGGAAAAAATTCAATTTGATCGTGCAATGTTTTCTATGTTTTTTTGGTGCTTTGCTAGCCTGGACATAACTCGAAAAGCTGTAAGAACTTTTTATACTAAATATTTTAAGATTTAATAATTTGTTGTTTGTTAGTCTTCAATTAGTTTTGAAAAATTTAATTCAATCGTGCAATGTTTTCTATGTTTTTTTTTGGAATTTTTTGCTAGCTAGATATCAAATTAGCAAAGCATCACCTAAAAATGGAATAAAATCTGCTTAGACCTCATGGTTTACGGCTTAATAGTCTGTTATTAACTAGTCTTTAATTAGTTGTAACAATTTAACATTTGTCGCGCAATGTTTTCTACGTTTTTGTTGATTAGTTAGGAGTAAAAACTGCTTAAACCGAATGGTTTATATATAAATAATTCCTGGTTAAAATAAGTTTTGATAATTTCGAATCTGTCGTTCTATGTTTTTGGAAAACATAGAACGGTGAAAACTTCTAAGCTTATTATTGCTTCATAATTTGCCGGTAATTAGTCGTTAATTATTTGTGACGCATAAATTTGTTTCGTGCGATGTTTTCTAAGTTTTTTGTTTTATTTTCCTAAATTCATGTGAAATCAGCAAAGAGCTCTGGAAAAGTTCTTAGAACCTATTTACTGAAATTTTAGTTGATTAATAATTTGTGTCTAGTTAGCCGTTCATTATATGTGACAATATTAACATTTTCGTTCAATGTTTTCTATGTTTTTTGTTTTAATTCCTTAATTCATATAAAGTAACATTTCAAAAGGGTTTACAATTAATTCTAATGAACTGTTAATTGCTTTATAACGTTTTCACTGGGTAAAATGAAGTAATTTCCTTGGAGAACACCCATATAGAAAACATCGAACCAAAAATAAATGAAATTGCCACAACTAATAAACGACTAATTAGCAGCAAATTTTTAAGTTAAGTTTTAGAAGTTTTTACCGCTTTTCGAAAAAAATAAAAAAACATAGAACGACAAGTTTGAAATTGTCAAAACTAACACATACATGACCAATTAACCATGAATTATCTAGCCATAAACCATTCCCTTTAAGCAGTTTTACCCTTTTTTGAGGTGGTGCTATGCTTATTTGATGTTTAGTTTGCAAAGAACCCAACAAATTTAGAAAACATTGCATGACCAATTTAAAATTGTTACAACTATATAAAGACTAGCTAACGACATATTATTAAACCCTTAACCATTGGGTTAAAGCAATTTTTGCCCCATTTTTAGGTGATGCTTTGCTAATTTGATATCAAGCTAGTAAAGCACCGAAACAAAAACATAGAAAACATTGCACGGTTAATTCATTTTTTCACAACTAATTAAAGACTAGCTTACAAAAAATTATTAAGACTCAAAGCATTAAGTATACGAAGTTCTTACCGCTTTTCGAGTTTTGTAAAGTTAGCACCCAAAAAACATAGAAAACATTGAAAGACAAATTCAAAACTGCCGATACTATTTAAAGATAAATTAACGGCAACTTATCCTCCTACCCATTTTAAGATCCGTCAAAGCTGCTGTGCTAACATGACACTCATGGAAAACAAATAACCCAGAAAGACATAGAAAACATCGCACGACAAAATTTCAAAACTGATTAACGACTAATCAACGACAAATCATTTAGCATTAAAATATTAAATTTTAGAAATTTTGTAGCACTTTAAAAAACATAGAAAACATAGAACGACAAACTGTTACAACTTATTAACGACAAATTATGCACCTATGCATCTTGATATCAAGTTAGCAATGCACCCTAAAAACATAGAAATCATTGGATGACAAATTCCAATTTGTTACAACTAATTAACGGCAAAGAGTACACCTATTAATTTTTCGATTAGTCAAAGTTGCTCTTCTAACTTGACACTCGTGAGTATTAAGGTTAATGCATCGTTATATCGAATGCAGCAGTCCATTGTATTTTGGTAAAAAAAAAACTGAAAAAGCTAAAAAAAAATCTGGAAAGTAACTGATGAGTACAAGAAGAATCTTTAAAACTCGCCCTCAATTGCCGATTTTTATTTAGTTAGTTATTAGAGCCGCAGTTGTATCCATTCCTGAAAAATCAGCCCCAGTTAAAAATAGCAGCTAGTTTAAAAAATGACTTCATATGCCTAATTTATTCCCAATCCATTTGCAACAATGTTAAAAAAAAAGTAAAAAAAATAGTAAAACAACTAAAGAAAATGTCTGTCATGTGTGGTAAAAAAATGCTAATAAAAAAAATATACTCACTCGCATGCTCCTGGTTGATCGCATTTCCCATGCGTCGGATCACAGCCTGGTTTACATATCGCCTTCTCGCAATTAACTCCTTGCCAACCATTAAGGCACACCTTCTGACCCTCCGATCCGCATGTATGATGCCCGAACTGGTCATTCCTGGGCCGACAGAACGTTGTACATGTCGTATTGTAGTATGTAACTGCACACTGAACTCTCACCCGGTATGTTATGCGGGCATTCTTCCCGATGTGATCGAGTGTCTTCCATTCGGGCGATGGTAGGATGACGCCCGAAAAAGTTGCTTCTTCAATTAACCTCTCAGCATCTTGGTTAGGATGCGACATGGACCACCAAAGTGAAAATAAGACGATGAAATCCAACGACATATTCCGAAAGCCACAAAACAAACAGAAGATATCCACCGTGGCACATGCAACGAGACGTCGAAAAATAGAAAACCGCATCGAGGGAAACACAAAAAAAAAGAAGAAAAACAAACAATTGTTTACATTAGACAAGATAGATACTCCTGAGATGTTTTGTGAAAACTCCTACTGGTACTGTTCGAGTGTCTTCCTCCATCACCTACCCTTACTTCTGCTCGTCCTCCTTCGTGTAGGAATAAATTTGGAATTTTAAATAAGGACATCGGCTAATTAATCGTATGTTTTACCCGCATGTGCACATTCAAATGCCAAACAGAGCCTCTGGCTCTACAGCACTGATGGCGCTGCTAGTTGCTTCGACTATGGATGTGGTGCAATATGCAAAATAGGCAAATGCACCACAGGTCTCTCTACAACAAACAGCCTTACAGCCTAACCAGCCTTAGCCACAGATAACACTTGCAACTGTTGACGCTAACGCTTAGTTTGTTGCATGCACGTTTACCTATTTCTGTGGAAATAAAGCCAAACAAAAGGAGGAAGCGCTACTCGACAATCCAGTAACAGAAACACATGACTACTCCAAAGTGGGTATGGCATATTGGCAACAATAATTACCTGGATAGGAGGTGTTGTACATATCCAGTGCTTGTAGGATCAACGTAAACGACTTCTGAAATTACAAAAAAAAAAAAATAAAAATAAAAAAATAAGTAAAATAGAAAATAACGAATTAAATGTGGTGTATAAGGGGCATGGTCTTGTTATTTATTTTTCTATGGCATGGAGCAGATCATTTTGTCACGTCTCGCGACGTCGTCGTCGTTGTTGTTGTTGTTGTTGCTGTCGTAGAAGTAGCAGTTGCGGTTGTAGTCTCTTCACCTTTTGACCTGTCTCAACAGTTCCTGAGAATTTATTTTGAGGCACACCACACCAAAACTTCACAAACTACCTCACAAAATCGATATCTCTTGATGGAGAATCCGGGAACTCGGTCAAAATTATTTTATACGATTGTTAAGAGTTTCTATATATAGGTACACTAAAAGAAAACAATAGGCTGCTTTGACTCAAATGAAACTTGTCAATAATTCAGAACCAAGTTTTCATTTGGTTTAAGTGTACTCAAATGCATGAAGAAAGAGTTTCTTACACTTTAAAATATATTTTAAAAACTATGTGACATTGTTGCTCAAAGTTATAGTTCTGGAAAGACAACCGTACAGTTCGGCTAAGAACTTATTTAAATCTATTGCTAGACCAATTGTGTCTCTCGGGCGTGGAACCATGATTTCGTCTAGGGGGCGGATATTTTTGTGACTTTCCACAATCAACAGAAAATTGGAGTAGGTACACTTCATCCCGCTCTACACATCTCATCACACAAAATAATGGGAGTGGATGAGTTCGAAATTTGAAGAAAGCAATGACCCCTTTCATAACTGCCCCTGTGTCAAGCATAGTGGGATTCTCTGGAACTTCATGAAATGAAATATGTATTTTAAGAATGTTTTTAAACGCAAACTGCAAAAGTCTTTTGTTCGAAAATGCAAATACAGTTTTACTGCATTAGCATTGATTTTGATAAGGCAGTTTGCTAAAGTCACATGTTCGAAAATATCATTGGCCGGCATTATGGCGGTGTAGTTCTGCCCTAAAAATATCCACTTGACGACAAAATATTGAGAAGCCAGAGACTGTGTTCGTAAACGTCAAATGCATTTTCAAGAAAATTGGATGACGTTAATAAAAAAGATTTTGTGCAAACAAAACGATTGCATATATGTGTTTGACAATAGTAATATTTGCGTCAAAAATGACTTTCACTTGACGTTTTCAAAATCGGCTAAAATCAACTATCCTTGATTGTAGAAGTTCCATCCAATTTCTCCTCGGCAGCACCTGCTATAGCCGTTTTCTGGTTCCTCTCCAATCTTCTTTATCGGATTTTTACTCTTCGCCAGTTTAATAATACGGAACATGGAAGAATCTAGAACGCATCCACGAAAGTGACAAAATCCTCACGAATACTACCATCAGAAACGGCGAGAAGCTCTTTTTTTCTACAATTATATTCAATAAAACGTTCTTTTTTCACCTCAAACAATAAAAAGACTTGTTTTAGCTTATTTAAATACCGTACATCATATTTTTAAACATTTTTCTCTAATTAAAGGGCACGGTAGTGCCGAGCCAAGTTCGCGGCACTACACCCTTTTTACATGAACAAACTCAGGTGATTTTCAACCCTCCTCTAACTTCACTATCAATAAAGTCAGAAACTTCAAATTCGCAGTATTTTCTAAGCTGATCAAACACAGGTGGTTCACTAAAGGAGAATAGGACAAAACGGTCTACAAGACCAATAAGAACGAGACATATGTCGTCGGAAAGGTGTTTTTATGTCCTACAATAGTTACTATGGGGGCTTACTTCAAATCACTGTGTGAAAAAAGTTATTCGCTGAATAGGATAGTGTTCTGGTGCATTCTAGTATGAATAAAGTATATTTAGTATGGGGAAAATTTATGAAAACTGGTCTAACCAATAACGATAATATATGTCATTGGAAAGGTATTTCCATTACCTACAATATCTTTCATATTAGTTCAGTTCAAATCACTGTGTGAAAAAAGTTATTCGTTAACTAATGAAATATTGTGGTTCATTTTAGTGTGAAAAAAATGTATTTTTTTTAGTATGGGCAAAAAGGGTGATGGCAAGTTCAACCAATAACAACGGGACTTATGTTGTTGGAAAGGAAATTTTATGTACTACAATAGTCAATACGGCAGCTTAACTCAAATCACTGTGTGAAAAAAGTTATTCGCTAGTTGTTACCCATGCTCCATACATTTTATCTGTGCTAAAATTCCCTAAAACAGCGAATAACTATTTCCACACAGTGATTTTAAATAAATTGTTATGGTTACTATTATTGTTCATAAAAATACCTTTTCAACGACATGCATCTTATTAGTACTAGTAAGACCAATCTGTATACATTTTTATACACTTAATGGTACTAAAACAAAACGTTGGTTAACGAATAACTTTTTTCACACAGTGATTTGAAATGAGCCGCCATAGTGACTATTGTAGCGCATAAAAATACCTTTCCAACGACATACGTCTCGTTGTTATTGGTTCCTAGACCACCTTCCATACATTTTTGCCGATTGTCCTTTAAACTCTTTAGGATTAGTAGTTCCCGAAATTGGACTTCTGACTGACTAACTAAGAGATCATCAAAATTTTGGAGTACTTCCCGGCATCGTAGAAATTTGAAATTTCGCACAACGGTAGTATTTGGGCATAAAAAGGAAAAATTGAAAATCTGTAATTTTTTATTCAGGGGCGTGGCATCCACCCACTTTCATAAAAATGCTTATAAATTATATGGAGCACTACCGATTGTTGTAGAGCAATGAAAACTGGTAGATCGGTAGGACTTGAAGTACTTAGAAAGAAAAAAAATCAAACATTTTGAATTGTTGGTTCAGGGGGCGTGGCATCCACCCACTTTCTGCTAAATTCTTATAAACTATGTGGAGCACTTCTGATCGTTGTAGAATGATGAAAATTGGTAGAACTGTAGGGCTTAAAGTACTTAGAAAGAAAAACATCAAAAATTTGGAATTTTCCGTTCAGGGGGTGTGGCATCCACTCATTTTCTTAAAAATTCTTATATATTATATATTATATGGAGAAGTTGGAAGGACTTAAAGTATTCAGAAAGAAAAAATCGAAAATTTGAAATTTTCTGTTCAGGAGGCATGGTATTCACCCCCTTTTTAAAATTTTCTTATAAACTATAGTGGACACTTTCGATTGTTGCAAACCGATGAATATTGGTAGAGCGGTAGGGTTTGACGTGCATAAAAACCAAAAGTCAGAAATTTCAAAATTTTAACTCAATGGGCGTGCCACCTACCCAATTTTCAAAAATTGCTATCAATTATACAGGGTGTCCCGGACCTGAGTGAAAGTATTTAAGGGGGTGTTTTTTGCGGTTATTCTAAGAAAATATTGTATGTGGGGGAAAGTTGTATCTCCCCTCCTTGATGCAGGGGGGATGTGTAAAATTTTGAAAAATTGTGACGTAAGAAAAAAAAAATCACAATTTTTTTTTTAATTTTGACTTTGAAATTTAATTTCTCAAAAACTATTCGCTTAAACAACTTGGTTTGAAAACCAAATGCGTGAATGGAGTATTAGCGTTCAAAAAAACTATAGCACATTATTGGATGTGTTTTCGTTGATTTTAAATGTTTTTTTTTGCATTTTAAGTCAATGTTTCAGAAACTGCCCCCCCCTGCCTCAGGGAGGGGAGATACAATTTTCCCACCACACAATTTTTTTCTTAGAATAGCCCCAAGAACCACTCCCTTAAATACTTCCACTCAGGTCCGGGACACCCTGTATAATGCACTTCCGATTGTTATAGAACGAAAAAAATTGGTAGAACGGTATTACTTGAGGAGCATACAAAGAGACAATAAAAAATTGAAATTTTCCATTCAGGGGGTGTGGCATCCACCCACTTTCTCAGAATTGCTATTATATATTTATATGGAGCACTTTCAGTTGTCGTTGAATTGTAAAACTTTGTAGAGTGGTAGGGCTTGATTTTCATCGAGTAAATCACAACAAAAACATAAATGTAAAAAAAAGAGCCAAGTTCTTACATGTATAAGAAACCTGTGAGTAAAAAGTCAGCCAAAAAAAGGATTGAGATCTAAAGTATATGCCAAGTTTTAAGTTCATGAAGTTTAATATCAAATATCTTAAGGGCCAGTTTTTCAGTGCGAGATCATCCTAGTCTCGGGGTTAAACCAGAGTTAACTCCATAAACGTGTTTTTCAGTCAATTGAAATTGAAAGTTAACTCCGAGTTAACTCGTCTACTTTGGTGAGTTAACTCAGGCACCAAATTGAGGGTCTTTTTAGCTGTGGCGCCATCTCGATTTCGATATTGAAAGCCATTGCCAGTGCGATTCGATGTGGCGCCCTCTCTATTCCTATGCGTAAAAGGCATAGAAGGGTGATATCCATAGTGTCGCACATCGTTGGCCTCAGAATTTTGACAGCTGAAAGATAAAGTTAATCCTCAACTGAAAAACTGTTCCTGAGTTAACTCAGGGTTAATTTATTTTCAGGATTAGGTAGCTAACTCTGATTTAACTCAGAGTAAAGCCTGAACTGAAAAACTGGCCCTTAGTGGAGTAACATCGAAACCACTTCAAATTATGACAGAAATTTGGTATTTAATGATTACTGATTAAAATTTGGTGGATTTACTGGTCAAGTTTTCATAGATTTTAAATTTGTGATTAAGTAAGTAATTAAGAGAAAACTTGCCAAGTTAATCCACCAAATTTTAATCAGTAATCATTAAATGCCAATGATTTTTAGGTTTGTTATGATACTGCAATTAAGCGAAAAATTATACCTGAACTCAAAAGATTGAATTAGTCTATACTAAAAACCAGACGGTTGTAGGGTTTCTAGTTTTTGAGAAAATTGAAAATTATGAAAACTACTTTTTTTCGGAAACACTTACAGCCCTATTATTGACACAATTCAAATCTAGTTTTAATGTTAAACTAGTTCTAGGGGTTTCGAGTGGTAGGTTTTGAACATTTTGGTATTATTCAAACAAAAATTGACATCTAAAACTCGATGAACCTCTATAGAACTAGTTTTACATTAAAACTAGTTTTGAATCGTGTCAATAATAGGGCTGTTAGTAACAATTACTCAATAAAAATTATTTGAAAAAAAGGAGTTTTCATTATTTTCAATTTTCTCAAAAACTAGAAACCCTACAACCGTCTGGTTTTCAGCATTCGACTCAAGGCTAACAGCAAGATTGAATGATAAAAGACAATTTACTACTTTATAGTATAAAATAAAAAATGAAAAATCATTAAAAACATTTTTCAATTTTTTTTAATTAATTTTGAGTTTTCAAACGAATTTTTCAAAAATTGTTAACTTGATTTGACTATTATAATAAATGGATCTGTTTTAAGCTTTTAAAAAAGATGTAGGACAATATTGTAAGAATTTCCATTGTTTTAAAATAGTTTTTTTTCTATTTTCAGTCAATGTTTAGGGAATTTGTCCCACCTTAAAGAAGGGAGGGGGAAATACACCTCCCCTTCTAAAGAATTTATTTCTTAAGATATGTCCAAAAATGCTTTCATAAAGTATTGGCCTGTAACTTGGAAATATTCTGTGTACTTCTTACCTTTGAAGAAACAGTGTTTGTCATATCAAAATAAACATTGTATCAAAAAACCAAACCAAATTAAATAATAACCCAGAGAGCATGATTTATTGCATTTATTTTTCCTTCGTTGACTGGACTATATGTTTCCTAGGAGGTTTTGAAATTAAGAATAGAAAATATATTAGCTATAGCTAAATGACCCTTACGCCCAATCTTATGATTTTGAAGTTCCACCTTTTTTTGTGGGATTTAAAAATACACTGTAATGCTACTTGAAATCTTTAAATGTATAGCTACTGTTTATCTTAAGCTTCTAATAGCTAATACAATTAAAATTAAAATTTAATACAAAAAAATTTTTTAAGTGCGTCTGAACCGACACTATAATTTATTAATAATTTAATGCGTTTTGACTTGAGTTATAAAAAAGCTTTTATAATTGCTACATGTTGCGATAGTAAAATGTTTTTAAAAACTATAATAAGCTTAAAATTTGGATACAAATTGTTTCTGCTTCGAGGTGACCCGTAAAAAGTATTCAAATTGGTTTCGCTTCAGAAGTAAAGAACAGGTTTTTTCGCGTTGATCCAGATTAACAATTTATGATTTGATTTAGAGAATAAAAAAATTTAAAAATATAAAAAACCATTTCAATCGTTCATTTAATATTATAAACAACTAAGTAACATAGCTTAGAGCCCAATAGCAAGTATGCCATTTGATTACTTTTTTTTTATATAGTAAGCGCGCACTAAAGGGGTTGTGACTACCCTTAAAATGATTATAGACAGTGCGAGCGTTAGGAAAAAAGGGAAAGATTCAAGAGGAGATGCCGATGTACATTGGTTTTGTAGTTCTGAATATCAAAATGGGAGGGAAATACAGAGTCAGGTAAAGCATTCCACATTCGGGTAGTGCGACTAAGGAAAGAATCTCTATACTTTACAGAACGTCCGAAATTGGGCTCAAGGGTAAATTGATGTGGTATTCCTAGAAGTACGAGTATTACGGCGGAATTTTTTAAGGGGGGGGGGGGGAATACAACTGGCTATTCCATTAGAGCATTGTTTGTAAAAATATCGATAAAATAACGAAAGGCACGAAACATTGCGACGGTGTTCGAGTATGTCACTTTTCAGGAACATCCTTTTTTTTTATTTCAAAATATTTGACTTTCCGTTTGTTTTAATAATTTTAATTTTTAAAAGTTCCGCTAACGCCTCCCGACGTCGAACGTGGTATGAAAAAAAAACGGTTGATGTCTTAAAAGATAGATATGTTGAGTAGAAGCACCTTCGGTTAATATTTTCGTATTGCCACTTATCGGGAAAATACTTTCATTTTTCCACTTTTTACTATAAATATTTATAGCGTGAGAAAAGTCGTGAAAATGCGTTTATATTCCAAATGCATTTTGGAAAAAAATTGCAAGTTTTTTCATGTTCAAAATATTAAAAATTACTAAAATGGTGGAAATCCCACCCTTTGACATAAAAAAGTATGTTCCCGAAAAGTGGCAACACTGACATTTTTACTGAAGATGCTCCTGCTCAACACCTATCTTTTAAGATGTCAACTGTTATTTTTCCAATACACGTTTGGCACCGCCTCGTTTTCACAACTTTTTTCAGGTTCAAAATATTGAAAACTACCAAAACAGTGAAAGTCATATCTTTTGATATAAATAAGTATGTTACCGAAAAGTGGCAACACTGACATTTAACATAAAGATGCGTCTTCTTAAAACATCTTTTCAGACACCAACCCTTATTTTCCGAGACACGTTTTATCAAAAAAGTGGAGGTTCCTCCCGTTGACAAAAAAATATGTATGTTCCCGAAAAGTGGCAACACTGAAATTTTAACTTAAGATGCGTTCTACTCAAAACCTTTCTTTTAAGACGTAAATCGTCATTTTAATAATGGAAATTTCTCAAGTAATTTGCAAGTTTTTCTTTCATTTATCATTTTCCACATATTGGGCGCCATTTGTTAAAATGGCGTCCAAGAAAAAGGATTGCAACCATGCTAAATTAAATCCTAAGCATGTCAAATGTAAATTACAAACACAAAAATAAGATCCCCCTCACAAAAACTACAGGGGCTTTGGTTTTTCTGGCTTACCTTTGAACTTGGACGCCATTTTGAAAGATGGTGCCCAAGTGACAATATGACAAAAATGACTTCTAAGCTAAATTTAATCCTTAATAGGTAAGGAATTAATTCTGCCAGCCATATTTGGAAAATGCATTTAAATAAATTTTTCGTGGATAAGGAATGTCTACATTTTGTTTGAGTGTAGTCATAGATTCTTGGTTTAATGTAGACCTGAATCCAATAATTCAAGTTGATTTATTGCACTTTCGAATAAAAATCAATTTTGATTGCTTGATGTCGATGGAGCATAATATCTACAAACAAATAAAAAAGAAGATACATTCGACGAATCTTATGGATATATGCAATGCGTGTGCAATGGATGAGATAATAATAATTGAAAGCCCTCTTCCAACCGATTTGTCCATCATTATATAGTCGGTCAGTTGTTGAGTATACTCATACACAATAAATATAAAAATAAAAAACATACTACGAGTCGAGGATACTAAATAGAAAGACATTTTAATGAGAATTTCCTGGCTTCCAGCTGAGAAACGTCGTTTGCATTTAATTACTATCTATGAGTTTGAGTTCAGATAGAAAGAGATAGATAGAGGTAGAGCTAAGTATATATAAGATCAAGACTCGACTTATGATGGGGCTTTAATTCATTTCGACATCAGATATTTTACACAAATAATAAATAAAAACCAATTTAATAAGAAAAACAATACTCTGCAATAGATCACGGAACGTTTAGTTTGCTACGTGATGGTTTGATCAGTACAAAGAAAAAAAAACATAGTATTTAATCATAATTTGTACATGTAAGGCCCCCCAATTAGGACTATAGGGATAGATAAACGATCGAGTGTTATGCGAGGTTATGGGTTCCTACAACTTTATGTTATATGATGTCCATCACATCATTATAATGAAGGGAACAGACTTATTGACTCTAATTTATGGATATCAATCACGTTGGCGTCACTCTTCTCACGTTTTTTGCTTTGTATAGAATTGATATAGTGTGACCAGTATATTTGAATTGTTGTGTTTTTACTTGAGTATTGTTGGAGAGGTTTATAAAAATTTGTCTATAACACATTCAAAAATTCAAAGCTTGACATATTTTGTATCCCACTTAAAATCGCCAATATTTTTTTGAGAGGGTAGCAAGTCTCTCAAGAGTAACTGATTCGGTAGAAAGTTGAAAGTCCCCTCTATTCCAGTGAACTAACAATAAGCAACTAGAAATGGTTGAGAGTTGTTAATCACACAGCTCTGGTTCCTTACGAGCTGTATCAACAAGGGGTATGCAAGGACCCAACTAACAATTTTACCCCTATAGTCATCCAAAGAAGCTTCTCATAATCATTTCGTGCAATGCTATAAGCATTATATAATAGTCCATAGAGTTAAAAAGGTGCACTTTTAAAGCTCCTATTGGACCTTTATGGAGTAAATTAGTTTGCCCGAAAAACACTTACTGGACTCAATTTAGAGGTCTTATAGAAGAAGGTGGAAAAATAAAATAAAAAAATATTTCAAAATTGATATTTATTCATTTATATTTATTTATATTATTTATTTGCTGATATTTTATTTGAAAGTTTTTATCTGAAATGCAATCTTAGAATTTATTAGATATTATTTAAGTTATACAAATTACAAGGTTTCTGTGGGATTCGAACTATGGTCCTCTCGCACTGAAAGTCCACCACGCTAACCGCTCGACTTGGTAGAATCTTATTTACGATGAAAAAAAAGCTTATGCACTTTCTACACACTGATGGTTTGTGGCTATACTCTTTAGTATACCGAAAGCGGTTTGTGTTTTCACTAGTATAGCAGAAATGATTTGTGGCTGCACTTAGCAAGTAACAGAAACTTACATAGAGATTGTATAATAATTTTACCGGATGACTATAGAAGCGAAAGCTCCGTCGTCATTTCATAAGAGCAATATAGAGAGATTAAGGAAACATTGGTATACCGCTTCTATCAAGCTGATATAATTTGCACCAAAAAATATTTAAGGAATCAGTAATGCTCCAATAAGCTATTTACTTCCCATCAGAGGGGTAAGAGCGCTTTAGAAACAAATAACACTATAATGTCTGAAATGCGAAGAAATGTTGTTATTTGGGGGGTCAGGATGAAATGCTTGTCCCACCCCCTAAATAGAAATTATTTCACACATCAGACAATTTTTCTTCTTTTGAACTCATATCAAAGCTTGATTTTTGTACCAAAACTATGAATCAGTTTGCCCCCTCCTATCGAAACCCTGCGTACGCCCTTGTGCCTCTTCAGCTAGTTAAAAAGCATGGTGGATAGAATTGTTATACCCAATTACTTATCTTGAGAATGTGGAGCTATGTTGCTTCTTAAATTTATAATGCAATGTTTCAAGGGCGGGAGGGGGTTAGGTGTTGGGTGGGGAAAGGTAGTCATAAACTCCGATAGAAAAATGACAAGTTTGACAACGTTCATAGTACAAATTTAAATTATGTCGGTGGTGTTTGGTAATGTTAAAACCCGAAGGGCATCAAGTGCAAGTTCCCTCTTGCTCCCTCTTCCTGCTGGTTACTATTAATAGAACTAGATTCCGAAAATATTTAAAAGCCACATTTGTCAATAGATGAACCTTTGTTTATGAAACTGCCACCTATTGCCTCTTAAATCATGACAAACATTTGCCAAAGATAAACAAATTCAGCAGGTAAAGTCAGTTTTTGAGCATTTTATCTTCTTAATTAAGCAAAGTTAAAACATATATCACCACTTTAAGCTCTTAAAAATCTGGGATTACTGCCAATTTTGTATAAATTTCACGTAAATAAAACAAAAACAAAAAAATGTTTAGCTTATTTTCACACCTTGGATAAATATGGGTAAGAGAGGTTTTTTTGTTTGTCTGTTTTGGTAAACTACTTATTCATTCATTCACAAACTTGACGGTGTTTATTTAAATTAATCCGAGATTTCCAACTTGCATATAAGTGATGTTATACACGTATAAGAGTGTCTCTTTATGAAATGAATTGATTTTTTTAACAAAAACTTAAAAATATTCCCATGAATATTTAAAGAAATAAGAAAAAAAAAATATTTGAGGAAAAATCGATTCAGCAGATTTGTCACTATTTTATTATTTTGGCATTTAATTCCCAAGGCTCTGACCGACATTAGGTTTAATTAGGCAAAATGTTCTTCAAAAGTTTTTTTTTTTGGTTTCTCTTAAATTATTGATACCTAATATCAACTGCTCGCTGGAAATGAATTAAGTATTTAAATTTATAAGAGAATGGCCGATTAAATGCTGAATAAATCTATTGAATTAATTTTGGATAAAAATGATTCACAAGTTGATGGGTTTTCTATAAGATAGATTGGTGATTTGTGTCTTAAGTTAATACTCACCATACTTTTATATGGAAATAAAATAACATTTAGTTGTATTGATAGTTTAATTATTTAAGTAGCAAAATTTTAAATTATGTATAGCTATTATTGGAAATTGTGTTAATATGTATGTATATATGACCTAAAAGAGCCATTGGCTGTGTAAATTAAATTTGTCTTAATTTAACGGAATCTATTAATTTTCTATTAATCTTTTTTTTTGTTCATAATAAAGCCAATAAAGTATAAAGATAGGATTTTATGGTAATTTTTTTCTTTTTTTTTTAGTAAAATTTGTTAAATGGCTTTGAGAGAATTAAGACACTTTGTTTTGACGATTTGTTAAAAGATTATAAAGTTATTTATAAGCAAAAAAAAAGTCTCATGGAAAATTAATCACTGTTATGGATCTATGTCATAATAAAAATAGAAAAAAAACACAACTGGGTTGGACGGATTTGCTTTTTTTAGCAAAAATATATTTTAATTTTAAGCAACAAGAGAAAATATTTTAGTTTGATTTTTAAAATTTGATTTACATAAGGGAAAATATGTATCTTTGATGAATTCTTTTGAAAAAATAAATAAGTTTTGGTGGTGCAACAGCTACGGAAAAAATAGGGCAATTTAGAACCTTAAACCATTTCCTTGACGATCTTACCTAACTAACAATTTAACTTGTTTAAGTGTTAATACAAGCTATTTTCTGGCTTGTATAGAAACTTAAACAGACCTTATGCAAATCATTTTGGCTGACATTAAACAAGCTATTTGATTCCCTTAAAACCTGTCATCACAAGTGCTATACAGTCAAATTGCTTCCGATCAACTGTGTAATAAGGCCTTAAAAAGGCAAAATATTGCTCTACTAAACAAGTTATTATACGAAAGCAAATGGCTTGTATAATAAGACCTTTGGAAGGCCATATATAGACTTTGCATTTTAAGGTCTTATAAAAGCCACTCAATGCAGTTGTAGTGAAAAAAAATTTGTTTGCTTTCAATTATTTAATATTTATTAATTTGATTGTATCGGTTTATTTTCTCCACAGGAGGGGGCTTGTTGAACTGCGTTTTTCTTTGTTCTGAAATGTGAAGAATTTTATCTTATATGAAAAAATGTTACTAACTTACATGACTTTTCCGAGGTTTGAACTCACGTCCTTCCGATTACCGATCCAGCGCGCTACCCAATAGGCCATCTCCAATTCTGAAGAGTCATGTACAAATTTTAATGAGTTGATACACTTGACGCATTACGCATACCTCACAGCCTGTACAATTTTACTATCAAGAAATGAGTAGTAAGGGCTATGTGTTGATTTTATAAAAAAAAAAACCTAATTCGTTTTTCTTTAATCTTGGTATGTACTTTTTTAGGTTTTAAATGTGCATCAATCTTGAAGTATTTGAAAACATACAATGTATACAAGATCCTTCAAGTCAATGTTTAAATCTTTAAAATTTTTCATACATTCTTATGACAAGAACTTTGAAAATAAATGAATAAATGATTTTAAAATATCACACGTTATACTTCCATTTCTATTGAACCAAAATTTTGATTTTAAAATTTCTGATAGTTTGAAAGAAAAACTTAAATCCTTGCAATCGTTCATCTCGTCTTTATGTTTTGGGTAAACATTTATTTGTTTACATAAAATTAGCTTTAGAAACAACTTGAATTATAACAGCAAGTACCTGCGATTCATTCATGTTTAAATTTAACATCTGTCACAAGCAAAACGAAATAGTTCGCGAAAGAAAGCAATAATTTGTTAAAGTTTACTACTAACATTTTATAAAAACTATATACTTCCTGACAGTGGGACACAGCTGTCACATCCAAAACGAAATAGCTCACGAAAGAAGGCAATCATTTCAATAAATGTGCTGAACACATTTTATAAAAACCATATATTTCCTTACAGAGGGCACCATCAGTGCATCTGTCAGAAGCAAAACGAAATAGCTCACGAAAGAAGGCAATCATTTTTAAAAGTTTGTTACCAACATTTTATAAAAACTTTATATTTCCTTACAGAGGGCAACATCTGTTACAAGCGAAACAAAATAATTCAAGAAAAAAGGCAAATTTCAATAGGTTTGCTTTAAACATTTTATTTTATCTTTCAAAACAAATTACAAACAAAATCAGAATTACTAAACAAAACATAGTAGTTGTAAATGATTTAATACCGAATTCCTTACAACGATATCATAACGATTTTTTGGTTGGAAGCAGATATTTGCAAGAAAATCAATTTTTTTTTTGGGATTGTGCGTGTGCCATTTGACAGTAGATTTGAGGCAAAAAATGAACAAACTTATGTACATACAAACTCATAACAAATATTTAAATGTGCATTCATTTTTCTTGCGTAGTTCTGCTAGATTAAAAACAAATATATTTACGAGAAAAGTTTGCAAAGATAAACAAAAATAGTTGTGCATTTATTTAAGTTAAAAAAAGCAACACGAGCTATAGTTTACCAAATTCGAAAAATCGGACCTTATACAAGTTAAATTGTTAATTGGGTATTGGCAAAGACAATAATAAAATGTTTAACAAAGTTTAATCAAAATCCTTTGAACCAGTTTAAAGAAAATTCGAAAAAAAGTTAAATTTATAAAAAAAAAATAACAATTTTTCTTATAGGAAACCGTATAAAGATGCCTGCGTCTACTTTGAACTAAATTTTTTCACGCGCTTAGGCTCTAGTTCGATGTATCGTGAACGTTTACTGTACAGACACATATATAAACACACACATAGAAGCATACACATATATAGACACACAGACGCACTGACTGACGGTATGAAGAATCCCATTTTGTTACACTTTTCAAACTTTATAATCTTTTTACACGAAATCAATACATGACGTAAAGGGATTCATGCACAAAACATATGCATTTGATTTATTAAACCATTCTGTATAGGATGGAATATTAAGATCCTAATAAGAATAATTTTTTCTTTTAAAACCTTAAAAAAAAAATGAAACGGATACTGTGGCGTATACGTATCATTTATAAACAAATATTAAAAGTTTGAATTATAAGAAACACGGTTTTGAATTAATGAATGAATGAATGAATGAAATGTTGCTGTTGTCGCACTGTTACCTTACGATCTATTGTGCCCCCACCTAAGACTGGATGAGATTGCTCATCTTACAGTACTTCCTGTCAAATTTTTTTTCTCTCAGAAATTTGAGTATTTGGAGGACCTTTAAAGAGGAAATGTCACTCTCTTCTACTTGGTAAAGCCCTAGGCATCACATTTCCTTAATATTTCGTCGCTCCAAACACGAAGTAGCGTATGTGCAAACAAAAAACATACGCAACTTCGTGTGATGATAAATAACGATCGGTAGATGATATACGAAAAATATCGCAAATGTCAATTTTTGCAGATAAGCCACTTCGTGTTTGGCCACGTGTTTCCTCTCCTGTGTGCAGTGAAATCTACATTTGGGACTGCCTCTAGACGAAGGATGCTTAGGTGTCTTTTAAGTTTTGCAGTGGTTAGTGAGGAGACCCGTTATTTTTCTTAGGTTTTTCGTACTAAAGTAGACGCAGTCTGTGATAAGTGATAAGTTGAATTTACCAAGTAATAGTCTCGCCTGTCTCAGCTTTGGGAGCTTTTTCCATTTTTTGGATCTTATCATATTTTTTCCAGATCCCATTAAGGAGTCATTGCCCCTATTTCAGTAAGGAATCTGCCTCTTCATTTCCCACCAACATGACCAGGTACGCAATGATGTGTGACACTGTTGTTCTTGCCAAGGCCATTTAGCCTGCTAACACTCCCAAAACACTTTTGAGCTGATGATATAAGAGCTGAGTATGCTTTGAGTGCGGCTTGACTATCTGACATAATGAAAATGTTTTGGTTTTGTGTAGTTTCGCATTTCGCTATAGCGTGAATTTTCACCTGAAAGATGCTAGCAGAGTAGACTGTCCCCATTGGTATGGAAATCCTGGTTCTAGGCCCGACAATTCCAGCCCCAGTCCCTTCAGTTGTTCTCGATCCATCAGTGTACCACTTGAAAGTGGAAAAGGAGAGTGCACTTTACTATTTCGTTTACCCACTCCTTTTTGCTACTTAACTCCGTTTGAAAGTTTTTCTCAAAGTTGTGTTCTTTAATCACACCATCTCTTGGAATGTCAACAAGGTTTGATGCCACTGACTTTGGAATGCAGTCCTTGAAACTTATGCATTTACAAGTACTGGTTCCCTCTTTGGCAAATCTCATGACGCCTCCCTTTGCAGCACTTTCTATTGCTTCATGTAAGAATGACAGATGAAGGAAAACTTCCATTGCTGCTGTAGGCTAAGTTCTAATTGCTCCAGTTATGAATAATCATGCGAGTTCTTTTTTTTAGTGCGTTCCTAGTTGTGAGTAATTCGGTTCTTTTGTGCCATGCAATCGCACCATAGGTACTGATGGGTCTTACCATCATGGTGTACATCCACCTGAGGATAGTCTTTTGCAGATCATAAGGTCTTTTGTGGCTTTTGCGAAAGTTATTTCTATGTGTTTATTCCATACGAGTTTACTGTCTAGTGTGATTCCTAGATATTTAGGACATGTTTCACAATGTCTGATTAAAGTTTTTATTAGTTAGTTATTCGACACATAAATTCTGAGCTAGGGTAATAAGTTCGCAGTCATATGACAGTAATTGTGAATTTTTCTTCTGTGAGCTTATTACCCTGTGCTAATATTTATGTGTGGGATAGCTAATCAGAACTTAACTGAGACGTTGTGAAACAAGCCCTTAAGCTCGCTTTTTGTTTGGATTACTTTGGATATGGTGAGGTTTTTGATGAATTAGCCCACACATTTTTTCTTTTTTTTTAGAGCCGGTATACCGGTACCTGCTATTTAATTTTTTGTCAATTTTACAAAATCTTTTTTCCTCAAAAATGGCTTCACAACTTTTCCTAAAAAAAATTCAATAAATTAATTTTAGTAATGGCTATCATTGAGTGGGGAACCATTTTTAAAAAATGGCTATTAATTGTACCTCTCAAAGAACCATGTTTTTTATTTCGATTTTCTCCAAAAAGGTATTAATGATTTCAACTTTTAAATAGCACAATGAAAACAAGTATTTCAAAATTTTTTAAAACTTATTTTGGAAAAACAATTTTAGAAACATAAATTAATAACAGAAAACTGGAGCAAACTACCGCACTTGCTTAATAAAATCAGCCGTAACCTAGGCCATAATGCCATAAATATAAGTATATTTTATAAGGGATATGAAATACATTTTCTATTTCAGTAATGCAAACAGAGTACTAATATGAGTTCCATCTGACCCGATTTGGAAAGAACCTTTTTTTGTTGTCCATCTTTATGACGTTTAACATTCCAAAATGTATACATAAATGTATCGCCAATTAAATGAAGTTCTCAGGAACTTTGTTCATATAATATTACCTGCCCATATGTATCAGAGGTAAATAACCCCAAGCCATCCCGGCAAACTTTAGGGCCGATCATAACCCATGAAGGATCCCCTCAGATTATTTCCTAGATAAACACTATTGGTATTTGTAAAAATTTTCTCTTGATGTGCCTGTAATTAGTTGAAATTATCACGACTTGCAGGTTCGAGTTGAACATGCCCCATCTATATATATAGTAATAAGTACTATATGCCGCCGTTCTGCCACCACCACCAATCCACCATGCATCGTCCATTATGCCACCGACAAGCATATCCATTGATTTTCTTCCATAAAATAACCTGGTGTTCCCAGATGCATCATATATCGATCGATATTCTTCCTCCATATATTCCTGCCATTCGTAAAACACCAAATTAAAGTGCATTACAGAGGCAAATCAACACTAAAAACAATCCATGCACAACAACTTGGTTATAAGTACAAATACACAAAAAAAAAATGAAAAAAAAAAAACAACAAAAACAACAACAAGAAAAATGAAGAAGATCACATCGGATCGGTCGGTGGTGGTGATGGTGCTGTGTTCTTGAAAATAAATTACTATGCCATCGAGTTATTTACAGCTGTGCGCGAAGAGATTTTGAAGACCATCACCGACGGACGGAAGACGACGACGACGACGTCGTCTTCGTCATCTTCATATTCCTTGGCATTGACCATAACTATACGAGTTTCTATATTCAACACTGTATCTTGCCAGTTCATTACCTGAAAACATACTCCATCTGTGTGAGGGGCTTTTATCCATCCATCCATTTATCCATCCATCCATCCGCATCCAGTTGGCCATCCCCAGTCAAGCCATCCGCATAATACAAGATAATCGCGCGCAAGTTCAAGAGAAAATGAAGCAGCGCAGTCGTTTCTAAAGTCCAAGTCGAAGCTAAAACCAATCCGATCCGATCCGATCCACCTGTGCGCTCGGCACCAGTCAGGGCGGCCTAACCGACCAACCGACCGACATCTCCTCTCTTGCCCTAGGTCAGCGCGCTCCACGTCTGCGCATCTTGGAGCGTATCCGTGCGCGATGCGGCTGCAGTAATCTTTCGTTTTGTGATGTTTTTGCGCTCGCAAAGAAGTTCTTAAACAATTTTCACGTAAGAAACTGCACAAAACGTTCTCAAGTCGTCGTCGTCTTCGTCGTGGATAGATATTTTTTTTTTTTGCATCATTGCCAACACTCCATCACACACATGTGGGGCGAATTATGTATCTTTTGTAGCTATATAGCCATATATTTTTGTGGAATTAGTTTCAAGTGCTACCCATTATCAGAGAACAGTCTTCAGCTTCAGCTTTAGCTTCGGTCTGAGCCATAGCCATCACACATCACATATACGGCCAGCGCGCGGGGGTAATATATGAAATAAACGTTCCAACGGTCGTTGCCTATGATTTTCCATTATTCTCATAACTTGAATTCATAATCCGCACATGCAAGACTATTTTCTTACTTCTTAACGTCCATTGGACTAAACTGGACATCAGGCAATATGAAGAACGACAACGCACAGTGGGGCCAAAGTGGTCGTTTAATTCAATTATTTATTCTTTAAGTATTTATGATGAATTTTGTCCCACAAAATATGACTCAATTGAAACTGAGTAAAACTGTGTTTGGTCTTACAGCTTAATGTAGAACTTTGACTTTCAGGAAATCTTTACTCAATCGTTAGCGTTACCTACTGACCTTGTTTTTCTTTCTGCAGATGGAAAATTTTAAAAGGTTTTCGGTGACAAGTTGTGTGAAACTCTTAAGGCCAGTTGTACAGTACAATCATATTTCAAATTTTGAACCATGGTTTAGCAATTTAAAATTACCTACTTCGACGGATTAACTGAGGTTCGAGTATATAGTTGGCTACTATCACGTGCTAGAGCCTTGAACCATCAACGAACCTCAGTTAATCTTTCGAAAAAATTGATTTTAAATTGATGTACCAAGGATAAAATTTGAATCACGGTACAACTTGCATTTAGGAACAGTTTGTCAGTCCTGAATAAATGAGGAAAATGCAGCAGTGGAAGGGGACACAAGAGAGTTATGCAGAATCACTGAGCCATCGTTGAGCAACTGTCTTGAAAACATAAATGGCAATATTTTGGCCCCAATGGAACATGGAAGATCAGCAAAGGAGATGGATGGAGCACTCCTGTTCACTACTCAAAGAGGCACAACCAGAAAATTAATGAAAACCGCAAAAAGTTCTCATGTGGTGATCTTCTAGGGATATTGACACCGGCCCGACGAATTGTGTAGAACTTAAAAACGCGGTCCTTCTCCTTAAAACATACGAAAAGCAGCTGGATTTGATGACATACCAGCCGAGTTTTCGAAGTTGGATCCTGAAACAAGGACTGCTATTTTGCTTCCATCACTAATAAAGGATATTTGGGAACCTAGAAATGCTCCATCAAAATCTCGATCAGACAACAGGCTTTTATCAATTGCTGTCTTTGAAACATTCAAAAGAATTGTTTGCCAAAAACTAAAAACTAATGTTGAGTTGTGGACAAGGACTATCAGAAAAGAGTTCATTTTGATATCAGGTCCCGAAAAGCAGTCTTTCATGTAGAATCCTCAGGGTGTAAGCCGAGTTGGAATCCGACAACTCGCTACAAGGCTATTCGCATCATAGCTGATTTTTACCAACATCAGCCTCATATGCGCGCATGTGCCCTCAGTAGTAGCTATTACGCAGTTCCTACATCTCGATCTTGAAAAGGGGACATGACGAATTCCAGGGCAATCAACCACCAAACAGTTTGACCATATTTAGATCGACGCAAGGCATTCGTCCAGTATCAAGGGTATCCGAACGTATAGACTCGGA
The DNA here is from genome assembly GCA_963921185.1 of Dasysyrphus tricinctus. Classification (NCBI taxonomy): domain Eukaryota; kingdom Metazoa; phylum Arthropoda; class Insecta; order Diptera; family Syrphidae; genus Dasysyrphus; species Dasysyrphus tricinctus. Next base: position 19,642,079 of record OY992530.1, on the reverse strand, counting down.
CCACTACCTCGTTGTAGCTTAGGTAATGCTATGGATATCCAGACCAAAGCCAAAACAGGGATATACTTTGAGGAAGTTCAAAGTCGGACGGCTACAATCACAAGCAATTGCCAAATCCTTTTCTGATCGAGTCTCTCGCAGCCTCTTAAATAGCCCTTTGCTGCAAACTGTAAGTATCGATAGCCAGTGGAAGAACTGCCAGGAAGACATCAGAGATGCTACCTCTGACGTGCTTGGCCTCGCACGACCACCACAGCGAAGCCCCTGGTTCGACGATGAATGCCAGCAAGTACATGCAGCCAAGGCATACAAAGCGGCCCTGCATAGAAAGACCAGAGCTGCTTGTGAGCTCTACGAGCAGAAGAGGGGAGAAGAACACAAGGTTCTAAGAAGGAAAAGGAAAGAGCATGGAGCATGAGAAGCCCACAATCAAGGAACTAGTAAAAAGAACCTCCCAGGGTTACAAGGCCCGAGCCGAAGCCCTTATAGGCGATCAGGGGAACATCATGGTCGAATCGCAGTTGGTGCTGAGGACATGGGAAAATCATTTCTGCAAATTGTATAGCGGCGATGACGAACCGAATTCCACTGCCATGCAGATTGCACAATTCAACCTGGACGACGAAAGCCAACAATTCCGTTCACTCGATCTCGACGAAGTGAAGATAGCTATATCCAAACTTAAGTCCAATAAAGCTACTGGAGTTGATATCTTTGCGGTTGAGTTATTCAAAGCGGCTGACAATGAATTGGTTAGGAGTATGCACCAGTTGATGTATAAAATATGGTTGAAGGAAAGCATGCCCGATGAATTGAACCTCAGCATTGTTTGCTCGATCTTGAACAAAGGTGATAATCTGGACTAAACCAACTTCAAAGGCACCAGTCTCCCTAACATTGCATACAAGATCTTTTCTGTCGTACTTTATGAAGCCATTCGTCAACAACCTGGTAGGTCCATATCAGTGTGGCCTTAGGCCAGGAAAGTCCACCATCGATCAAATATTTGCACTACGCCAGATCTAGGAAAGGTACTGATGTATGGTGCAGAGGCACGAGGAAAGTTCTCCGGGTGATTTTTGGTCCCGTCTGAATAGATTGGGAATGGAGAAGAAGATACAATAATGAACTGAACGTGCTGTAAAGCGACACCGACCTAGCCACAAAAGTGAAAAGCTTATGACTCAGATGGCCAGGTCACCTACAGCGAATAGACATGAATGCTCCGGTCCGAAAAGTCGTTCAATCCAAACCAATGGGACGGCTCAGTAGAGGAAGACAGCATAACAGGTGGCGCACGCAAGTGGAAGAGCACCTTAACCAACTTTGCATGCGAAACTGAAGACAGATAGCTAGAAACTAAGCCGGCTGGAAGAAACTTGTTGGTTGATGCCCTGGTCCTACCCGGACTCTAGCGCCACTCTAAGAAAGTAAGTATGTAAGTAAGTTGGTGTCAGGATTTGAGAGCACTTACAATTTTTTGCCAAATACAAACGGCTTGATGAGAAGGACTTATTCATGCCAACAGATATTCTTGCAGAATTTCTCAGTTCTTCGCAAGTAGAAGTACCTCGAAAAAAAAGCATTATTTGTTTTTTAGGTTATAGCGGCTGGGAATTGAACTAAGACCTATGGCATGAGAGTCTAACGCACTAACCATAATGCCACGAGGTACTGGATTAAAAATACTTTGATAAAAACAAATGAGAATATAGCAAATCATACCTTCTAGTGGCGAGGCGAAAACCAAGAAACATTTGTGGGTCAACTGTACTTAACGAAGCTCAGTCCACCAATATTCAAAAGTATGTAGGTACACAGCTAAGGCACCATGCCGTAAACCGGGATAAATGGAGGGATTCTATTGCAGCCTTATGCTCCAAAAGGAATTCAAATGTTGTTGCAAGGACTGCTGTAAGCCGACAACATACGTATAGGCACTTCAGATATTGATGATATTATGGACTTTTCGATAGACGTGTGAAAGCTTTTGACTTCGATCTTCAGTTAATTCGCTTCACAAAGAGAACTTTCTTTCGATGGCCATTGGAATCGATGTCAATGAATTTATAAACCTTAAAATCCGATATTCTGTAAAAGTCAAAATAAATTACAGACGGTGTTCAGAGAAGTTTCACGCAAAGCAACTCATTTTGACGTATCTCATTTTTATCTCACTATAATCTCTTGGATTAAGAAACCTTAGGGCCAGTTGTTCAGTTCAGGGTTCACTCGGAGTTAAATCAGTTAGCTAATTCTGAAAATAAATTAACCCTGAGTTAACTCAGGAACGCAGTTTTTCAGTTGAGACACTGTGGATATCACCATTCTACGCCTTTTACGCATCGGAATAGAGATGGCGCAACAACGGAATTGTAATCGCAATAACTTTATATTACGAAATCGAGATGGTACCACACCTGAAAAGGCCCTCAATTTGGTCCCAAATTAAGTGAGTTAACTCGGAGCTAACTTAGGATTTAAATTGACTGCAAAACACGTTTCTGGAGGTTTAACCCCGAGACTAGGATGATATCGCACTGAAATACTGGCCCTAAGAATCCGCTTAGATAATTTGTTTGCTCTGGAAGGTGATTTAAGGGCTTTTGGTTGACATTTGAAGTGAACTTTTAGATTTTTTGAAAATTCCCGGCTCACCATCTTTTTCTAACCACCAAATAGAAGTGAGATAAAAAGAAAAACGTCAAAATGAGTCGACTCACGTGAAGCCTGTCTAAACACCATTCATAGCTACCTATCTGTCAAGATTAAAACTGTCAAATTCCATTGAAGATCGGCTTATATGTCGATGGATAAAAAAAAACCTATTTAATATCCGGAGCTTTTGAGAGTTTACTTTATGCTTCCGGAAAAGCAATTTAAGAACTTGTTGGGAATTATTCGATTGTCAACTGATGTGGTTGATTCTAATCCCGAGTGGCACAGCAACTCAAGTGGCTCACTTAAGTCGAAGACACACTGGAGTTTCAAATCAAACTAAATATAACGAAGACGAAGAATGGAGGTCAAAGAGTTCTGTCTCTTCAGTTAAAACCTAAAACTTTGACACATCTTTTAATAAGTTTTTAAACACTTTTTGATACTTTTATCATGGTTTTGCCTTATGCTTCGGCCCCCACTGTCTACTTTTGTCAACACGTTTTAATATACTCAACAAGGACACAGAGAGAAAGAGAGTCAATGCCCACGATGCTGCTGATGATGATGATGACAACGATGATTCTTGCTGGAGGACTCAGGAGCTGAAGTCCGCACTGCTAACGCCGCCAGCCGCCAACACCGCCACTGCAGCCACCAGAAACCATAACACAAGTTGGTTTGAACGAAGCTCCAGAAAAGAAGGATGCAAAAAAGTGGCCCAAGCAAGAAATCAAATCTCCTCTTGGCCATCGAATAAAAAGAGCTGAAGCTGCTACTTCTGCTGTTGCTGCAGGCCCTGATGATGGTTGCATCCAAATAAGGGAAGGCGACGATGCATCACAATTGATATGGAAATATCGCGCGCGCATTTCGTATGCATCGGATGTGAGTATCTTTACACATGCGGACACGGTCGGTCGGTGTGGTGATAGTTGCGGAGGAGGCGCAAAGCGAAAGCAATGCGACGGACCTTGTGAAATTACAATTTAATTGTCGATTTGTATCGTCAATTTGCTTTGAATTTTGCCACCAAGATGTAAACACCTCATTTTCTGATCACAATGATCGATTTTGTTTGGTATTCTTTATCCGATCGATGGCTGGTTTTCAAAAAAAAAAAAATGGTTCGGTGTTATGTGGGGGGGAATATTCAACGTGGCGTTTATTATTTGAATCCATTACAATCTACATAGATAGAAAGGAAGGTAGGTCGAGTGTGCGATGATTGCGGGTGTGGGCCAAAGCATATCTTTTCCGATGCTTATACCTCTCTAACTTCAATCAAAGTCTATGATGATATTATTCTTTGTTTACTTAGAGGGGGGTAAAGTAGTAAAACACTTGTGAATTCATCAATAACTCTACGGGAAATCAAAAAATTTAGTTTGTTTTGATTTTGAATCATGGCAGATATAAAGGTTCGATAGATAGTCATAATAAATTGGTTAATTTAAAAATTTATTTCACCAGAAATAGGCAAAAGAGTAACATGGAAATGTAGGTAGGTTATAGGTAGGTAGTAGGGTTTTATTCCAAAGATGATGGTTTATAAATAATACATATGTATATGGTTGAGTGGATAAGAAGATGGTGGTTTTGATGAGTCATGCTGGCAATATGTTTTATTTAGAGCTTCAAAATTGGATTCTATTATTAAAGTTAGACTTTCTGCGCACCACACGCCGCCAACCGCCGCGGTCGTTTGTTGATCGATCAACATGTCGGACATGGTAATTAACTTAAGAGCATCGGTTAAAAAGCTGACAAGATTAATGCGGGTTTTACCATCATCCAAAATATAACAACATTCTATGACCTATACACATAGGTACATACATGCTGAAGATAAGCTTAGCGTCTGCGGAATTATTTTGTAAGAACACATTAAAAATGCCAAGCCGCTTAATACTTATCGTCGGGGCTCTTGGAAATTGGTCCGAAAAAAACTTACTGAAGATAATTCTTTGAAATGTTCAGAAGAAATTCTCTCTTTTTTTGGGGCGAACAGTGGTTCTCACATCCTCGTATTGGGTAATTGATTTCGAGCTTTTCACCCTGCTGTCTTATGGATATTCAAGAATCCTGTCTTCCTGTTCTGGAAGATGTACTATCGGGTTAACTTCCCGCATGGAAAAATACTAAGTTTTAGAAAGAAAGTTTTCCATAAGGGGACGAGGAAAACTTGTCAAATACTCGTGAGGCCCCTTGCTGGGAAGAGCTTGTTGGGTGAGTTTTCATCACAAATTTCCCATACAGAATGAGAAGTGAAACGTCAACGGGTAGCGAAATGACAGTATAGGACGTGTGAACCCTTCACACCTGATGCCGCTACTTAATAGCTTGAGAGAATAATGGTGAATTCAAACATGGCAACGGGTCTAACAGTTACGATTTTCCAGATTCGTAGTGGGTTATTGGCAGAAAAAGAAAAGTTATTGAATCTTAGGCAATAACAAGGGCGTACGCAGGTTTCGATAGGTGGAGGGGGGGGAGGGGGTTGGTAAACTCCTTCAACAAATAGTTTTGGTACAAAAATCTTGCTTCTTTCAAAACAAGATAAATTGCCTAATGTATGGAATATATTCTGATATGGGGGGGGGGCAAGCGCAATTACGTGCCCCCCCTTGCGGACACCCTTGGCCTTGATTACTGATCATCTGATCGGGGCATCGAAGCCACGAACTCCTGAATGAAGCTAACATAGACTGTCTGCAGCACGATGTCAAAACTGTTATTCAGCTAAATATACCAACCAACAAGGTCAGCACCGACATATCGGTTTCCGACTAATCGACTTTGAAGCAGTTCGTTATTTGACGATAAATACTACTAGTTTCACAAGGCTTAGGATCCGCAAAGCAACCTGATAGCTCTTTCCAACCAAATTGACCTTGAGCTTATCGCAAAATGTGTCCAAGTCCAATTTCTTAGACATGCGTATATTTTGAGTAACTAGCGTAGATTTTCCTTTTTTTGTTGAACAATTCAGAGTTCGACTATCAAAAAAAAAAAAAAAAATTAGGAATCTTCCAGAAGACAAAGTTAGACGATGAATATTTTAAGCTAATAACAGATGATTCTAAGATCTAAGAATGTTGTCAGATCTGACAATTTACAATTTTCTTAAACGTTCCTCAAACAAACAAGCTGCACGTGAGAAAAATCAATTTGACGTCTCTTCTTATTATACTCTCTTATCTCTAAGAAAGATCGGGATAGTTAGTCAAGTGAGGCAGAAGTTTTTAAATTTTTTGCACAGTACTGCCTCAATTGGCAAATTTCTTTCTGTCCAAGAAATGAGAGAGTGATAAAAAAAGAGACGTCAGATGAGTTACCTCACGTGAAGCTTGTCTAATCAACGTCTTACAATTTTAAATTGTCAGTTCACGCGGTTGGAAGATTTTGTTTGATTGTGAGATGGTCGTTTGACAATTTGAGGTTAAATTCGAGCGAATTTTTCATTCGCAGACTTGTGGAATACGTCCTGATATTGTGGATTGCGAATATGTGTTTGGCAGTTCGCGGAAAATAGCTTATTCGTCGCGTAGAAAAGAGGGTTACCAGATTGAAAATGACAAAACGGGGGACATCGCGAGTTTTTTAGGGTGCCGAGTGTTCAAAAAGGGGGACAAAACTTGTTTTAGAAAAATATAAGACCAGAGCAAAAATAAACGGTGAATTAAAAAAGCTTCATTCGATCTTTTTCAATAAAAAAAAATAATGAAAACAAAAACAATTGACTTTCCTTCAATTCAATTGAATATTTCCTCTTTTTGAGTTTTAACTTAATAAGGGGGACAGAGGTTTTTTATGGGGGGCGGGGTGGGGAAACATCATTTTGGTATGTAAAAGGGGGACGTCTGGTAACCCTTGAAAGAAAACATAAAAATGCTTAAATTTGCAATTTAAATTTTTTTAGGCCGTGTTTTCTTATTAAAACTGTAGATAGGATCGTTTATTCACTTTGTCGAGAAGTTTAAGTAAAAATTGTTTGATATTTGCGCTTGGAATCGTCTTAACAAATGAATTCGCACTCTCAGGTCGCAGCTCATCATTTGAAAGCCAAATTAAGATACAACGTCACTATTGAATGCAGCACATTTGAGATAGTAAGGGAATTCATCAATGCAACCTAAGAGGAGATCCGGCGAAGAACTACCTTGGGAAACTGATGCTTTTTCGGTTACACTAAAATAAAGAGTTTAAAACTCCTAACCAATTAGACGAAGTGCAAGCCACAAAAAAAAAACTTTCATACTGCCAGTCCTATTTTTGTGACACTAAGGGCAGGTTTTTCAGTGCCAGATTATCCTACTCCATTAAAATCCTTCGACTTAACTCACCTTATTTGGTGGTTTAACTCAGGATTTCGATACTGAAAGTTATCGAAATTTTAGAAATACAATATCCGCTGTGGTGCCATCTAGATTTTGATAGTGAAACGCCTTAAAGGGTGATATCTATTCCATAGTGTCGCACACCGATTGTGATAATATTTTTGACACTTAAAACTGCTTCTGAGTTAACTCAGGATTAATTTACTAACAGGATTAGCTAACTCTGATATAATTCAACACTGAAAAACTGAGCCGTCAAACAAATAAGACAACGCACCAACATTATTTATTGCTGACTTTTAATTTCCATCTGAGAGCTGGCCAATCAAAAACTCGAAAAATTTTAAAATGTTAACTTAAATTGATGTGTTGAAGGTGCCTATTTTAAATGAGTGGAAAAAGATTGAAGTTAGCTCCGGTCAGCTATTTGCTCAATTCGTCTCATCGAAAAAAGAAACAGATTTTTTTTTGACATTTCAGTGCCATGCTCAGAGCTTAAAAAAAAACGCGTTCTAATAGGCCACATTGAGACCACAACAATGGTTCAGCCAAGAGAGTTTTCCAAACGCAGCCCCGAGGCTAAGGACGACAAAAAGAAGACTGGAATCTTAGGTTGATCTCCATAAAGTGTGTGGAGCCCGTTCGTTAAGGATTTAAGTGGTAAGTGCATCCTGGGTGTAGGTTAGGTTAGGTAGGAGTGGCTGTCAGTAATTAAAACTGATACACTTTGACAAAAGTTGGCCCGTTGTGATACCACATGGATCTTGAAAATCTTCCTTACTCGTAAAACTACTTAGAGCTCCTGACAAAGCGTGCAAGACTATAAATGTCTGTGTTTGCCAGATCACTAGGATCGTTATAGAAGTAATCTCCTAAGCAACCTACGTCTATGGAAACGATCAGGGCAGGTACAGAGAAGGTGAGAAATCGTTTCCTCCTCCTCCTCGTCCAAACAGCTTCTGCAAAAATTGTTTGAATGTACACCAAGTCGCGTTGCGTGCATGCTTATTTAACAGTGTCCCGTTCTGACACCTACAATGGAGTTGATGTGCAGTCTGCTTAGAGATATTAAATACTATTATGGAGCGCTCTAAGTCAAGGTTTGGCTATATACTTGTCACTTAAACATGTAGTGATGTTGTCCCACCTAATGTTTGTTCTCTCCAAAGCATCTTGCTTCAGTAAAAGCTTACACGTTGCGAAGCGATGGGTATACCAATATTTAGATTTTCTGGTAAAATTGGTAGAAGTGTTCCACATCTAGCGAGTTCATCAGCTTTACAATGACCTGGATTTGCACTATATCTCCAACAGAGATGCTCGACAGTTAAGAGCTGATCTGGAGTTTGTAGAGACAGAGTCCAGGGATTTAATAGCGGCTTGACTATCAGAGAAGATACGGATATTTGCGGTTGATATCACGTTTTCTTTGAACCAAGATAGTACTTCTCTTATCGTTAGAAGTTCTGCCTGGATTACGCTATACAGTGATTAGGAAAACGGAATGAGAGACTTAAATTTAGTCTATCAGAGAACACACCTCCACCAACCCTTATTTTTGGTCTTTGATCCGTCGTCGGTGTAGAAGTGCATTGATTGATCTTCTATAAGAACTCCACATCCTCGCAGGTGGATCTGGAAGGTATGGTTACTTCAAAGTTTTTATCGAAATTCAATAGTGTGTAGTGTGTTTATGTGCACATAGTGTATGCACGTGTCAGGTGACGAATACCACTCGTCACTTGATACGTCGCGAAGCGACATTGTGCACATCAGCACACCATAATCTTCCCACGATATGCAATGAACAACGTGCATTGCATATCGTGTTTATATTATTCTTTTTTCGCATTTTATATTATTCTTTTTGCTGACTCCACAAATGTGTGAATATGGAGTCAGCATAGTTTTAAGTATGAACACATTATAACAAATAAAATTCATCATTATAAAATCAGCTCTCCGACAATACACAAGTCTTTCTTTTATTTCGAAAAACATATTACATGGCGACCGTGACAGTGATTCTGTCCATATAAAATTAAAAATAAGTTTTTTTGTTGTTGTTTTATTAACCTAGTTCAATCCAAAAATGTCTTTATTTTAAATTATAAAAAAAAAAAAAAAACATAAAACACATCGGAACATTGTGCGCTGTAAAAATATCAAGCCGGCAAATCGCTTGTCCAATTATTTGTGAAGTGCGCATTTTGATTACAAATAAAAAGAGGAACCATCTTTGGATAGAAAATACCCTTTCATCCACCACCACCACGAACATGTTTGCCTCATAAAATCAGTTGAAAAGTAAATAATGATATGATGTGCTCGGAAAAGTGTAAAAGCGATTCGAACATGTTTGCCTCCTAAAATCAGTTGAAAAGTAAATAATGATATGATGTGCTCGGAAAGTGTAAAAGCGATACGAACATGTTTGCCTTTCATCTACCACTACCCACCACCTCGTATTCCTTCATCATTTTTAATTGGGAACGAACAAAACTTCCTTTTACGACAAAATAACTCGTGATATACATTCATTAGAAAGTGATCATTCGGAAGTTGACAGACCACTATCGCCATCGGTGTGGACCTCCGACCTCAGCTAAACTCAGAAAACGAAACAACAATAATCTTCAAATCATAGCTGCCCAGCAATCAAATGATGATGATCAAATCAATCCAGCCCAGCAATGGTAATATATTTTTATAATTCATCGTGAAAAAAAATGTGTGTTAATTGTTATATATGAAGCTTAAATCTATTGAACTAATCTGTTTATTGTAAATCTATTGAACTAATCTGTTTATTGTACAAACCATCGAAAATCCAATATTTAATTACTTCTAAAAGAAATTTGATGCATTCTTCTGCCGTTCTGTTTTTTTTTTTTAAACAAAATATAGTCAATCGTCTCAAATACTCTTTGCAAGTCTAGAATAACTGTAACAAAGATTATATGGAATCTTTGCTCGGTATTGCTTCTTCTGTTTAAAGTCATTGAGGTTTAAACATTAATTTAAAATGGGAGGTAAAACCTCCAAAGTAAAGGATAGCACAGCAAATGTGTTAAATGTTGTTGAAGTGATGGATACAACCCCACACTTAGAAACACAAACTATGCTCATTTCTTTATTGGTTGTCCTCACGGCAGTAAACTTAATTCTTAAATTTTATCTGTTGTATAAGCGTACACTTAAAAAACGCTACATAAGCCGAGCAAACGACTTAGATAAAATTTAAAATGGAATGGAAAATATTAGCAATAAAAATAAACGGTTTTAAAGACAATTTCCAAAAATCTTACAAATGTATTAACAAAAATACAACAATAAGAGTAGATACATTAAAAAACCATATTAAAACACTAATATCCCATTACAATAGTATTGTCAATGTTTTCAACGCATACAAAAATGAATTGACAGCTGATCATGAAAAAGATTGTAGGAAGCTTTTAAAAACACTTAACACTAAGTTAAAAAATATTAGCATTAAATGGGAAATTGAAATACATGTCCCAGATGAATTAGAGCTTCACGCTGAGTTTAATGAAAATCAAATAGAAAGTTTAGACGAATCAAAACCAGTAGTAAATACAGAATCTGACAGTGAAATTGAAACACTGGATGAATCCCCACAACCAATTATAAAAATCAAGGAAAACATGGCCCAAACTTTAGTAGAATTTCTTAAACTGGCCTCATCACTCTTACCTGAGTTTGATGGAAAGGCAGAAAATTTACAAAGCTTCAAAGATGCCCTTCTCCTTATTGATTCCTTAAAAGGAGCACACGAAGTATCAGCAATTAGTCTCATAAAGACCAAACTAAAGGGACATGCTAGAAATCTAATAAGTAATGAACAAACGATAGTTGAGATAGTTGAAAAACTAAATGCAAAAGTAAAAGGAGATTCAGTAGATGTAATTTCTGCGAAATTACTAAATCTACAACAAAAAAATAAGACAGCAAATCAATATGTCCAAGAAATAGAAAAATTGACGAAGTGTTTAGAAGGAGCCTATATCAACGATGGTTTAGCTTCTGATTTAGCTGCTAAATACAGCACAACGCTCGCTGTCAAGGCTATGACACAAAATTGTTCTATTGATAAGGTAAAACTTATAATGCAGGCTGGCACATTCAGCGATATGAATGAGGCCATGTCCAAATTCGTAAATAGTTGCACAGATGCAACCGGACATTCTAATACTGTTTTGTTTTACAAGCAAACCAATAATAGAGGCTATCGTGGAAATTACCACGGAAGAGGTAATCATCACAATAATCGCTACCGCAATAACCAAAACAATTACAGGGGAAATGGCCGATCTAGAGGCAACTTTAGAGGCCGTGGTAACTCGTACCGTGGCCATAATAATAATAACAACCACAATAATGTTCGAATTACTCAAAGTAACTCGGAAAACTGCCAAGACCCTTTAGGAAACAATTTATAAATACAAAGGTCCATGCTATCAATTTTAATCTCAATATTTTCGTGTCATTTATAAATGTATTTACTAAACATAAACTCACATTCCTTATAGACACAGGTGCAGATATTTCACTTCTAAAAGAAGATTCTGATTTTTACCAAGACATCCAAAATGACAAGATTATAAGTATCCAAGGAATAGGCCAGGGAATAGTAAAATCCCAAGGTCTAGCCCCAATAGAGCTTCAAACAGATAAATACATCATCCCACACAATTTCCATATAGTAAATTCAAATTTTACAATACCATGTGATGGAATCATAGGTATGGATTTTATAAAACAATTTAACTGCAAATTAGACTTCAAACCAACTGAAGATTGGTTTATAATCAGACCCAATAATTTAAATTTTCCGATTTATGTTCCAATAACATATAGTTGTGGTAATAATTCACTACTTCTACCAGCAAGATCACAAGTAATAAGAAAAATTGAAATAAAAACAACAGAAGACCTCATTTTTATTCCCAACCAAGAAATAAAACATGGCATTTATGTTGCAAATGCAATAGCAACATCACAATTTGCATTAGTTCGTCTATTAAATACAACCGATACTAACCAACTGGCCAGTTTAAATAACTTAAAATATGAACCACTCTCAAACTATGATGTGGTCCACACTAATCGAAATAGTAGAACAGAATCAGTCCTAAATCAACTAAAGAAAAATTTTCCGCCCCAATTCAAAAAACAATTAACAGAAGTATGCACCGAATATAGTGATGTATTTGGATTGGAAACCGAATCCATAACCACAAATAATTTTTATAAGCAAAACTTGAGATTGAAAGATAGCGAACCAGTATATATAAAGAACTACCGAAGTCCTCACAGTCATGTTGAAGAAATTCAAAAACAAGTTAAAAAATTGATACACGACAAAATAATCGAACCGTCTGTATCTGAATATAATAGCCCGCTTTTACTAGTTCCCAAGAAAGCCCTACCGGGTTCCGAAGAAAAAAAATGGCGATTAGTAATCGACTATCGTCAATTGAATAAAAAACTTTTATCTGATAAATTTCCACTCCCAAGAATTGATGACATCCTTGATCAATTGGGTCGAGCAAAATATTTTTCATGCCTCGATCTAATGTCAGGTTTTCATCAAATCGAACTAGAAGAAAGTTCCAGAAATTTAACGTCTTTTTCAACGAGCAATGGCTCATATCGTTTTACGCGACTACCTTTTGGTTTAAAAATAGCGCCAAATTCATTCCAGAGAATGATGACCATAGCATTCTCTGGACTTGAACCTTCACAAGCATTTCTCTACATGGACGACCTTATGGTTATAGGCTGTTCCGAAAAACATATGCTTAAAAATCTAACAAATGTTTTTAACATATGTAGAAAATACAATTTAAAATTGCATCCACAAAAATGTTCATTTTTTATGCATGAAGTGACTTTTCTGGGTCATAAATGCACAGATAAAGGAGTATTGCCAGATGACAAAAAATATGACGTCATCAAAAATTATCCAGTCCCACACGACGTGGATAGCGCTAGACGATTCGTTGCATTCTGCAACTATTACAGACGATTTATTAAAAACTTCGCCGACTATTCACGGCACATAACGAGGTTATGTAAAAAGAATATTCCTTTTGTGTGGACAGATGATTGCCAAAAAGCATTTCAATATTTGAAAAATAAATTAGTTGAACCAACCCTATTACAATACCCAGATTTTAAAAAAGAATTTTGCATAATAACTGATGCAAGTAAACAAGCATGTGGAGCGGTTCTAACCCAAAACCATAACGGAATTCAACTCCCAATAGCTTATGCATCACGTTCATTCACAAAAGGTGAAAGCAATAAAAGCACAACAGAACAAGAGCTCACAGCCATTCACTGGGCAATAACACATTTTCGACCATATATATATGGCAAACACTTCATAGTTAAAACAGATCACAGACCACTCACGTATTTATTCTCCATGACAAACCCCAGCTCAAAGTTAACACGCATGAGGCTAGAATTAGAAGAGTATGACTTCACGGTTGAATACCTAAAGGGAAAAGACAATTTCGTGGCAGATGCCCTGTCTAGGATAACAATATCCGAGCTCAAAGACTTACAAGCTAAAGTCCTGAAAGTCACTACCAGGCACCAAAGTAAACAGAAAAAATCCTGCGCAGGAGAAAAACAAGTAGATCTGCATAAGCAATCTCTTGACATTGCTTCTAAGCCCAAAGTATTTGAAGTCATTTTTAATGACGAAGTACGAAAAGTAGTGACCTTGCGAATAACGGATTCCTTATGTTTATTTAAACGTGGGAACAAAATTATAGCAAGAATTGTAGTTAGAGATTTATATACCAATGGAACTCTCGATTTAGGTCAGTTCTTCCAAAGGCTCGAAAAAGAAGCCGGTATATTAAAAATCAAAAAACTAAAAGTGGCACCGTGCGAAAAGATATTTGAATTAATTTCAATTGAATCTTTCAAAAATATGGGCAACAAAATATTAAAATCATTACGAGTAGCGCTACTCAAGCCGGTGACCCAAATAAAAAATGAAAAAGATCAAGAAGCAATACTGTTTACGTACCATGACGATCCAATTACAGGAGGTCATACAGGCATAACTAAAACGCTAGCAAAAATAAAAAGACACTTTTATTGGAAAAATATGACACGTCATATTAAAGAACACATAAAAAGATGCCACAAATGCCTGACGTCGAAAACAACTAAACATACGAAAACACCACTGATAAAAACAGATACACCCACATATGCTTTTGACAAGGTAATAGTTGATACAATTGGTCCTTTACCTCGATCAGAGAATGGAAACGAGTATGCAGTCACTTTAATTTGTGACCTTACAAAATATTTAGTAGCCATTCCAGTTGCAAATAAAAACGCAAAAACGATTGCAAAAGCAATATTTGAATCTTTTATTCTGAAGTACGGTCCAATGAAGACGTTCATTACGGACATGGGAACAGAATACAAAAATTCTATTATAAACGACTTGTGCAAATATTTAAAAGTAGACAATATAACGTCTACAGCACATCACCACCAAACCGTTGGAACAGTAGAAAGGAGCCATAGAACTTTTAACGAATATATTCGTTCCTATATATCCGTTGACAAAACAGATTGGGATGTTTGGCTTCCATTCTTCGTTTACTGTTTCAACACGACACCATCTATGGCACATAATTATTGTCCATACGAACTTGTTTATGGTAAGCAAAGTAACTTACCAATAGAATTTAATTCAATAGATAGGATAGATCCTATATATAATGTAGATGACTATGCTAAGGAAGTAAAATTTAGATTAGAAACGGCATATAAGAGAGCTAAAATACTATTAGAAGTAAATAAAGCTAAAAATAAAGATTATTACGATAAAAAAATAGTTAGTCTCGATTTAAAGTTAGGAGATAAAGTTATGCTAAGAAACGAATCAGGTCATAAGTTGGATCCCGTTTATTTAGGCCCCTTCGAGGTCGTAGAAATTGAAAACAATAATAATATAATTATAAAAACAAATAAAAACAAAAAGCAGAAAGTACATAAGAATAGATTAAAAATATATAATACTTAAGAGTTTTAATGAAATAGAAACAACAAATTTGTTTTTTTTTAATAATATTTAATATTTGTTCTCCTTCACTCAAATTTTTATTAAACATACATTTTTCGAGTTTTTTTTTTATCAATATATGTACAAAGAATAATTTCTGTAAGCAAAAAAAAATAATAAGAAAAATAAAATAAATAAATAATAAATCAAATATTACTGACAAAAAAAAATGATGTAATAATTAAAATATATGAAATAAAAATATATTAATTTTTAATTTGTTAATCATTAAAATTTATGTACAATTAAATAACTCCATGTAATTACGTTATTTCCTAAAAGAAGGGAGGTGTAGTGTGTTTATGTGCACATAGTGTATGCACGTGTCAGGTGACGAATACCACTCGTCACTTGATACGTCGCGAAGCGACATTGTGCACATCAGCACACCATAATCTTCCCACGATATGCAATGAACAACGTGCATTGCATATCGTGTTTATATTATTCTTTTTTCGCATTTTATATTATTCTTTTTGCTGACTCCACAAATGTGTGAATATGGAGTCAGCATAGTTTTAAGTATGAACACATTATAACAAATAAAATTCATCATTATAAAATCAGCTCTCCGACAATACACAAGTCTTTCTTTTATTTCGAAAAACATATTACAAGTGAAATTGTGTACTCAGTGTTACTTGAAAGTTATCCCAATGAATTCAGAATAGCAGACTGAAAAATCTCAATATTGATCCACTGTGAAGAGGCTTTGAGGCGAATGGCTATGCTCGCAGCCGTTTTTTTTGCTGGAAATATGCCAAATGTAAGAGATTCGAATCTTTAATCTAGGACTTAAGTGACAGTTTAATATTCCCACTTATCAGTTCACTTGGGTGACAACTCGTCAATTTATTGTTTTTTTTTTCTGATGAAATATAAAATTTGAATCACTTAATCTGAAAACTTTAAATAAAAAGATTATTGATTCCAGACGGAAAATAAAAATTCTTTGAAAAGGTCATTTTTAATATTGGGAGGTCTTAACTTTTTGACATTTTTAACAAAACCCAACGACATCTGTCATTGTGTGTGTGTTTCGACTCTACAAAAAACCAAATCCCATCGTAGAAAATGCTGTGCGAAAATATTTTCGCGTCTTCTTTATCCGCATCATGTGATCAAAAATATTCATCTCACGTATTTTCTCTTGAATTATAGTTTTATTTATTGTCAAAAAAAACGTAATCAGATGAAATTCAAAACCACCTTAGACTGTTTCAATTAGCATAATTCCTTCATCAAAAAGCCATATATCTTCATTTATTTTAAGACCCCCTGAACCAATTACTATTTATTTCTTTTATTTTTTTTTCTTCAATTTATTATTCTATAAAAAGGACGTCGTCATCATCTGTGATATGGATCACATTTTGTATAAAATTTGCATAAAATATGCTAAAAAAAAGTACGTACTTTCCATTTTCCATGACCTAGCCTATAGAGAAAGAGAGGTACTATGTAGTTATAGTTCAAAGACAATGGTGGATGCAACTATCTCAATCTTATAACAATCATCATCCTACGCACATTGAAATTGTTCCAGCACATCAAAGCCCGACGGATATAGAAAAGAAGACAACAACTTGAAGATAGAAATCTTGACAAGGCATTTTTCATCTAGCTTTGTTGAACGAAGAAGGAACTCCAAGTAGTTGTTGTTGATGTATATATCTCCCTCCATCACTTCTTTTCTAAATATCAAGATTTCTATGAATAAAGTTTCTATCTTTAAAGGCTTGCGATTTTCGTATCTTTGATTTGTTTCTACGATGACACTTAACAGCAGGTACTTCACTTGTTACGCGCTCCTTTAAGGCAGGCATATACACAACACATCGAACAAATCATGCAAAAAAAAAAGATGATTGGCATCCGGTGGACATGTCTTTTTGCTCCTTTTTTCAATGCTTCTTGGATCGAAGTATCTTTTGTTCTCATTGCTACGATTCATTGTTTCAAGAACTTGGATAACTCATATACAGGTATATTATAATATATGGATGGAGCAATCGATGGTGAAGGTGGTAGAAGGTATACGTACCTATCCAATCTAGGTATACCTATGTATAGAAGGGGTTTCCACGATTTCGTAGTTGTAACGTAGTCTACATCTTTCCAAGAATAAAAACAGCAAATTTGTTCGAAACAGCAGCAGTTGAAGTTTCATACAAAAAAAAAGCAATATACTTATTAATATTCATGACCAAACTTTAACTATAAAAAAAAACGAAACAAAACTTATATGAAGTGCAGATTTCGAAGAGCTGACGATGGCGACCACGACAACAAGCTATACCCTACCATCAGAGTCTTTAACTACTATATCGTTTGAAGAGAAGAAGAAGACCCTGAGCTCAGCTCTAGAAGTCGGTATTTTATGTATAAGAAGAAGCAAAAAGAAGTGCAGCTCTCGTTTCTTGTTTTTTTGAAGAGAACATTGCCTTTTAATATTTTCCTCATACGCTCAAGGCTCAAGACTCAAACTCATAGTGATGTATAAAAATCCAAAAATAGTACACGCTTGCGCGGTGTTACATCAGTTGTGTCCAACTGTTGTGTATAACTATCATACAACTGACATGCTTTTGTTTTCATTTCGAACACTGGTGCTTCGAGTTTTTTGTTTCTGATTTTTTTTTTTTTTGACTTGGGAACGCAGAAGCACCAGTTTACCGCGCGTTTAGAGAATAAGTCACGATTAGCCAGTTTTCAATGAAACATAAAAATATCTATGGCAATAAATAATATACATTTTTTGTTTTTGGTATGATTGTTTTGTGTACTGTGTTTATGTTTGCAATCTATTGAAATACACTCTGTGTTGCTTGGTTTAGCTTATCAGCATGATCATTATTTAGTTTTTAATTAAATTTAAGCAACCTTGTAAAAGATCTAAGGATTTAAGCCCAGCTTAAGCCACTATTGGCTCGTTTTTCAGTGCGAGATCATCCTTCTCTTGGCGTTAGTACTGAGTTAACTCCATAACCGTGTTTTTCAGTCGATTGTAATCCTATAAGTTAACTCACCTAATTTGGTGAGCTAAACCAGGGACCAAATTAAGTGTCTTAACAGCTGTGGCGCAATCTCGATTTTGAGAGTGAAAGCTATTCACAGTGCAAGATTTCATTTTGCCAGGTGGGTGGATGCCACGCCCCCTGAACGGAAAATCCAAATTTTCGATTTTTTTCTTTCTAAGTATTACAAGCCCAACCGATCTACCAATTTTCGTCGTTCTACAACAATCAGAAGTGCTCTATATAATTTATAAGAATTTTTAAGAAGAAGTGTGGATACCACGCCCCCTGAATAGAAAATTGCAGATTTCTTATTTATCCTATGTTTGCACCACAAGACCTACAGTTGTGCGAAATTTCAAGTTTCTACGTTGTCGGGAAGTACCTCATAATTTCCATTATCTGTTAGTGAGTCAGTGAGTAAGTGAGTAGGTGAGTCAGTGAATCAGTGAGTCAGTGATTCAGTGAGTCAGAGAGTCAGTGAGTCAGTGAGTATGTGAGTAAGTGAGTAAGTGAGTAAGTGAGTGATTAAGTGAGTCAGAGAGTCAGTGAGTAGGTGAGTTAGTGAGTCAGTGCGGCAGTAAGTCAGTGAGTCAGTAAGTCAGTAAGTCAGTAAGTCAGTAAGTCAGTAAGTCAGTAAGTAAGTAAATCAGTAAGTCAGTAAGTCAGTGAGTCAATGAGTAAATTCGGAGAAGGGAGGGCGTTTGGGCAAGCTGCTTATGGGGTATTCAATGGAGACTGAACACAGAGCGAAATTGCACAACGAAGGTGAGTTCAAATAAGCTGCTGATCGTATATATTCCGAGGGTTATTTTGGGTGACAAACTGCTACCATAGCTTGGAAAGTCAACATGGGAAGAAGCCGTGGCACTCAAAACAGCAGGCTGAAAACGTTCTGGTACAACAGCGGGTACTACGGCTCTGGTGGCACTTAAAACAGCAAGCTATTACGCCCTGGACATCAGCAGGCATTACGCTCCTGGTGTCCTGGTGACACTCAAAATAACAGACTGAAAACGCTCTGGTACTACACCTCTGGTGGCACTCAAAACAGCAGGTTGAAAATGCTCTGCTAGATCAGCAGGTATCGAAGCCCTTGGTGGCAATGAACTTTACAGTCACAAAAACGCTCTACCATATCAGCAGGTACTAAGGCTTTGATGGCACTCAAAACGGCAAGCTAAAACGCTCTGGTAGACCAGCAGGCACTAAAGCCCCTGGCGGAAATTAACTTTGCAGGCACAAAAGCCATCTACCACATCAATACAGGTACTACGCTCCTGGTGGCACTCAAAGCACAGCCTCAGATGCTCTGGCAGATCAGCAGGTACCAAACCAGGACTTGAAACTAAGACTCTGGTGGGGGAACCCTTAGAAAGCAAGTAAAGCTATGTGGCCGGATCGTCTCGACTTGTCTAGGACCGGAGTTGAAATTATCAATAAAGTCAAATTAACTTTTGTCGTCTGACTTTTGGTATGGCCGAAAGGGTGATTTTCTTTCATCCAATCAGTTCCTCATTAAACGTTTTCAGTATAGACTGAATGTGAACTGTATAAGTGATGAACGAAAAATATTAATGTTTTGGATTTTGCTGTGACGTCATGTGTGTCCATGCTGTATGTGATTTGCATGAGGTAAAGTATAATTCTTACAACTAATTAAGATAATACCAAAATAAAATAAGTGGAGTAGCATTGAACGCTCAAGACTTGCACACCTTCTATACAACAAACCGACATTCGGGCAAAGCATCGCAAGTGTGAATGCGAGATCCTACCTTTCACCATTGATAGCTGTCTGGAGAGCCGAGGCCATTTTGGTGAGTAGGTTTCAAGTGACTAGGAGCCAGGCGTGATCGCTCAGCTAGAAAATTCAGCAGCATCAATTAAGCACTCCCTAATAAAATAAGAACACCATTCGAGTGCATTGTCAAATTCCTAGGCATGAACTTCAACGAACTGGCTAAGATTCACCCTACATCCATGGGCTGTGCTGAAAAAGCTAACTTTTCCTTTCACTGCCAGTTAATCGTTCCTTGAACGAAAGTAGTTTTTATTTTTAAGTTCTGTTTCGGCCATCACCTGCGTAAATTTCATTGAAATTGCTCAAGGAACAATGAAGTTCCGAGATTTCGAAACTTTGTCCTTCGATACTTTTTCTTGCGCAACTTTGGCTTTTCCCAACTTTCTCCTTTCTTAAAAATTCATTTTGCTCCTACTTGAACGGATCGTGATTGGATCTTCAATATTTCCCGCGAGATAAATACGGGATTGATTGGATCGCAGCCAATTTTAAAATTAGATTCGCGATCGGATCAAAAATAAGATTCTCCTTTGCACTTTCCACGAGAAAACGAATCATATTCTAACGTTCTCCGAACCTTGGAATTTTAACTCGTATTTAGAAAAATAAATGATTGAATATTCTAGTGTTGGATACTAGTTTTGAGAAAAATTGAAATATTTTGCTTTTTCAATGATTTTTGTTCCTAATGTTGGGAGCCACTTTTTAATTATGAAATGAAATTGATAAAATTAAGAACACACATTAGCTATAATATGTGAAAACTAAAGTCGGTTTGACCCTTACGCCCTCGGGTTGCCTACCACTGGATGTCCAGTGGTGATACATTAACTAGAAGTAGCTGAAGTTAAGCCACGGAAGTGGGCCACCCCTGAGCTGAACAACACGACAAAGACAAAAAGATCAAACCAAATTTAGTTTTCTCACATTATAGATTATTTGTATTTCAATTTTATCGATTTCAGTTTATTAGTTAAAAGTGGCGCCCAACATTATGAAAAATACTCGTAAATCATTTAAGAAGCAACAATTTACACTGTTAAAGTGGCGCCCAACACTGTGAAAATCATGTCATTTAAGAAGCGAAAAAGATAACATTTCAAAACTAGAAACTGGCGCCCAACATTCAATCTTTTATTTTTCTAAAACGAGTTTAACACTCATTTCCCTAAGCAAAAAAAAAAAGCATTTCGCAATAATAACACAATCAATCGATGTGGAGTGTAAATTAGACATATGTCAGCTTATATCTCATAGATACGAACTTATTCAAATGTGTGCGAGAGTATGCAAATTGAATTGGAAATGCAAGTAATTCCTGCAAATCGGAATTGTGCAGGTGAATGTGCGATACGTTCTTTTTTTTTGGTTTCCGAAGAGCTGCAGAGATCTCCGAAGAGAATGGTAGTGGTTCATGATGGGGATTCTGTGATGCGGCTGCCTTAGTACTTTTGTTATTCGTGGTTGTACAGACATCGTTGTCGTCTTTTCAATGATCGTGTTGCATGGATTTCCTAGAGTATAGAGTATGAATCCTTGGGGGAATACTTTGTGCGGTATGTGTCTTTATCGGAATGGGTTCATAGTCTAGATGGGTTGTTAGTTAGTTTTTGTTTGTGTTTTTGGGACACACGGAGGTTCTGCTCTTGTAGATACTTTCACACGTCCACCGCGCCGCACAGTCAGAATCTGCACAGGTCCCACAAAAATATATATGTACCTATTTTTGTGCCTGCCCGGGCCGTCTTCAATGTCGAAAACCTTTGACACTTATCGTTTTTGATTTGTTCTGCTTGAGTTCTGGTTGTGATTTTGAACACGTTTCAGTTTATAGGGAGCATTAGGATCCGGACTGGAGTGAGTGAGAAATTTTATTTATTACCATCGTTTAATAGCAGTGCTTCGTGTGGAAAGGCATAATATTCAAAGACATTATACCCACTCTCTTGGACGAAATCCAATCGAACTATTTGGCTATACTACATTCGATTTTATTGATACATTGAATATGATACTCGAATCTGGAGGTAGATATTGAATCATTTAGAGTTGCAGGAGATACCGTTTCAAAGGAACATAATATACATAAAACAACTGATAATTATATTCATCGAATAATAGACAAAAAAAAACAAAACCAATACAAAACTAAATTGTATCTTTTTATGAGAAAAAATAAATATGAATGGCGGTCACGGTTTTTGAGGTCAAACTCTAATCGATTTTCCGCTTCAATTTTATTTGTATCGACTAAATATGCTAATTGAGTAATGGATACATTTTATTTAATGTATTTATTTGTGTTAGGAGTTATAGTGGGTACACATAATGGGGTGAGGGAGATCCCATTAGGCGCCATAGTATCTTAAGCTTTTGAAAAAAAGATAAACATTCCTAATATAAAAAAGACGAATTCCTGAAGTTTTTTTTTGTTGAATTTAGTTATTTTTGTTTTTGTTTTATTCATCAGGTAAATTGGTCTAAGCTGTCAAGAATAAAAGCATCACACAAATCGTCATTGCAGAAGAATAATGTGACAGTAATATGTTAAAAGAGTTAAGAAGTTATGAATTTTTTGTTCTGACTGGCAGTTTAAGGTGTTTGAAATTAGATAGGTATGTTATCCAGAGACATACCAATGCAGTTTTTGTCTATAAATTAAGTGATTGAATTTATATTTTCTTAAACTAGTTTTGCTTTTTATTGAAATCTAACTGTTTTATTCTGATAATTTGCTGTTATAGTAATTTGATCCCAGTTTTAAAGTCTTTACATTTAACATTTTAAAGGAATTTAATAAATTGGAAAAGTGGCGCCCAACGTTTATGTTGAAATTTTTTGATAGTGGAAATTATAACAAAAGCATGTTTGTAAATAAGTATGTTAAACTTGGTTTTAACGTTCGTATTACTATCGCACCCACAGTTAGATAAATTAAAAAGAACTGACACCAAAAATGGTAGATCCAAACAATTTTAAATATTCAAGAAAGGCGAATTTAAAAATCGGGAAAATACACAATATTTAATTGAATAGCATTATTGGAGTTCTGTAAAATGTCACAAAGCCTTATTTCAGCCTATTTTGAATAAGAATCTCCTGAAATTCAGTGACAATCAATTTAGAAATACATACCTATATGTATCATCAAAAATTTGATTTTTTAAATGGCGCTCAATGATATAGTAATCGATTGAAAGTGTGGAAAAATTTTACTTTTATCGTAGATTCTACAAATTTAAGAGATAAACTCATTATACCGTACAGAATTCCCGCAAAACTTTTTTTTTCTTCGAAATTCGTGATTATGTCCAGAATAATCCTCATAGCTTCAGATATAATTCTGCAAATTCTGAAGATGCTTTTCAAAAGTTGTTTGGATCTAGTCCATACTATCCCGTTATAGAAAAGGCTTGATAGAGACAGAGGCTGGCAAATGTTCCCATGTAAACCCGAAACACCTTTCTTTCCATTTAAGGGAAGTGGGTTAGGTTACGATGGAAGGGGTGATGCAAGCCGCATCATCCCCCTCGGATCTCAGTGTATTGATTGCCCTCTTCAGGGTGTAGGGTATTAGGGAGTGTTTTAAGGGCAAGTTTAAGGTGTAGGCCTCTGTAAACCATCTCTTGTTCTGAATGAATTTTAGGATGTTCTTTAGTGACAAGACAGAGATGTCACCCAGTTCGTCGAAAAATCAGTCTCCTATGGTTGCTTTTCTGGTTCTGGCTAGGCTGAGGCATTCACACAGGAAGTATGGTGACACCCTCTACACAAGTCCGATAAGCTAATGCCCATTCTGCTCAAGTGGGTAAGCATTGAGTTGTGGCCCGTAATATGAAACCAACTAAGAGTGAAAATTAAGGCCTGTTTAACTTGAGCAGGTATTCAGTTTTTTTCGTCGAAATATTTGGCCAAAGCTTCCTGGAAACCCATTTGACATCTGCAGCTTTAAGAAAACTCAGGTTAGTTCTACTTTTCTCTTGCTTCAGTGGCATAAAAACCGAGGCTTTGATTTGGTTCTGGTCAAAAGATGACCCGTTATTGGCCAATTCATCTGCCATTTTGTTAATATCCCTATGTCCAGAGACCCATCTTCGGGTAACCGTGTTCCTTGAATTTAGTACTTTTAACTAATTGTGGCAACGTTCTACTAGTTTGGACTTTATGGTGATTGAGGAAATGGTCTTAATTGCCACTTGGTTATCTATGAAGATTTAAATATCATTGTTGAATACTCTACATGATGCAAAATGTTTTGCAGCTTTGCAGACTGTAAGCACTGCAAAAATTTCGAGTTTATCCTGGTATAATCAGGTCTTTTAAGATAGCCCGGGGAAGTGAGTAAATTTGACGTGACTTTCCTGAGATAAAGGAAGTGGAAGATGGAGGAATCTCGGTTAAAAGAAAATACTTAAAAAAGGAGGAAAAATCTAGTGAACTCTATGCACCATCAGGAGGCCTTTTTGGCGTAGACCCATTTTCCATCTCCGTGTGTTGGACTCGTTTAATATACAACATACATACAACATATGGACGAGAACCTCCCCCTTTCTTGCAAACCATTCTTGGCATCTGACCCACCGAACACCGCTGCTCATATTACTTCAGGAGGTTGCCATGTTTTCGTTGTGGGCTTTTCTTCTGAGAGTATGTTCTATAGACGTACAGGTTTTATGTCCGTTTCGATCGTCGTTTAGCATTTTCTGTAAGGCACCAATTCTACGCACTAGTTATTGACGATTGGCTTTCCGTAAGCCGCAGGTGTAGAACGTTTGTGTCAGGCTCTGTTACAGGCTCTGAGTTGAGCTGAGTTGAGTTGAGCGATTTCCCGATCTTATGAAGAAAGGCGTTGAAGTTCCTGTTTCCGATGAGAAACTGTGTGATATATAATAGTTTACTTCACCGTGCTTCCGTTCATTCCACTCAGTCACATTCCCGATAAGGCTACTCACCGTTCAGCGTCTACTTTCTTAACTCCAACGCCCATCAAACTTCTGTTTAGTGAACTCATCTTCAATTTCCGCTTTTTTGTTATGGACGTATACTACCTCTTAACAGCTAGAAGATCAATGGGAATAACTCCTGCGACTACAAGGGAGGCTTGCTCCAACAACTTTTGGTACGTGCTAGTCACACGTAAGACTTACACATCTGCCCAGGTCTCGCCTCTGTAGTGGAGAATGGCATTCATTGTGACATATAAGTAGGTAGCTTACGCTTGCCCTTTGACCACATTTATTCACCATCAGTCTGCACAGCAGAAAGATAGCTTTGTGCCAAGTCTTAGCTCCAAGTATGACTTCAGGGCCAATTTGAAAATCAATTATCGTGGGAATCCTTTTTTTCATCAGAAGGACAATTTTTTCCGGTGCCAAGCTTAGACAGTGTTTATTTATCCATGTCACATGACCTGGTTCAGCTTTCACTTCGCACTTTTCGTGTTTTTGCCGTTATTACCATGGAAATCAATGTCGTCTGCGTACTCTACCAGAAAAGTATCAACGGGCTTATCCATGTGGAGTACGCCATCATAGGAGATGTTCTACAGATTGGGCCCCAAGATTGATTAGTGTACTGCTACAGAGTCAATTTGCTTTCTCAGTGTACCTCCCGTGATCCTATGTATCAGCTCTCGATTCATGAGATAGTTCTTCACAATAAGAAATAGGGTGGGATATTGAAATTATCCTCCAGAACGTTCAGCATGGCGCTCCACCTGGCTGAGTTAAAAGCGCTTCTGACATCCAGAGTTGCCTCGAGTAGTGGTTTCCCTGTTGCAACGATTTTAATGGCCTTGACTACTTCTTCCTTGACCGATCGTAGAGGGGCCTTTCCTGTAACCATGCTGCCTTTCGGGCAAATCTCCTGCACTGCAACGGTGAGTCACGTTCTTAGCATCTTCTCCAATCTTTCCTCTGCGGTGACAAGCATAAACAAATGTCTGTATGCAGATGGGGAGTCTGCGTCTCCTTTGCTGATGAGTACCAAACGTTGCATCTTCCAAAACTTGAGAAGGACCCTTTCTTTTTATGCGATAAGGCAGTATGACTTAAAGTAACGAGATAAATGTTGACAAGTTAGGAAAAGTTCAATGTTAAGCTAACTTGTGCATAAGCAGATCACATCTCACTATACAATAATCCTGACTATATGTGTCATATGATACCCTGCACTACTGTGAGTACATCAATTCATCTTAAATTGTATTCCAAGGAAGAGGGAAAAGATTTCTGGCAAACATTTCTAAAATTGAATTGTCACTGCGAACTAGAAGTTTCGCTTAAAGCACCTCTATTAATATTTTTCGTGTAACTAGACCACATTTGCTTGACTTTTTAAGTTTTCTGGGTGAGATTTATCGTTCAAAATTGGAAGATTTGGCAAAATAAAAATATTTTAAGTGGCGCCCAACATAAAACATGCAGCCATTTTATTGTTTATTTTATTTCACACTTAACTTTTCAACATATTTTGAGATATGTTGAGTTTACCAGTTCAGTTAATTATCAGGAAAAAGCACAAGATGTCTAGATTTGTTAAAAATAACGCCACTTTCCACGAGTGTGCAGGAGAGCCCAATATAAGCAATTCTGTGCCAAGCGCACAGGAACTCGACCTTTCGCAGAAATCAACTTTTTTTGGCACCCAATGCAGAAGCTGAATGAAAACAACGAAAGAAAACACCCCACTTTTGCTGACTAGGGTATTAAGCAATTGGAAGCAGACCACGATTTGAGTAAAAAAATATTGTCTTCAGCGACAAGGAAGGCTTCTTTGATGAGAGGGTATGTCAACAAGCAAAATTGCTTAATTTAGGACGATGCAAATCCACTAAGTGGTGATGCCTCCATGAGAAGTCACTGTTTGGTGTGAACAGTGGGCTGACAGCATTATCGATCTGTACTTCTTCCTTTGAAAACGATAGTGCTATTGCCATCAACCTCAATGGAGAGCGCTACTGAGTGACGATAGCAAATTTGTTTCGGTGCAACTTGTATGATATGGATGTGAACGATACATAGATATGACACTTGTGCACACAATTATGCCAGATACGGTGGCAGAAAAATCAAAATGTTTAAATTTTTTGTATAAGTGTCTCGATCACAATACTTGTATTGTGTGAATGGGTCGCTATAGATTTTCCTAGGTGATGGGGTTTCTAGAAGTCACATCTCGTAAATGATCATGGTGCCCTTGAAGTCATTACAATCCATATCATCGCTCAAATTCAGCCTGATCTATGGGCTAGAGTTACCAAAAACTCTACCTGTTGGATGAAAATTGTAAAAGTGGCGCCCAACGCGAACGTAGGAAAATTACTGTGTAAAAGTGGCGCCCAACGCGACGAAAATAACTACTTTGTAACTGAATTGACTTGTGTTTAACATATCAGAACTTTATTTATTCAATCTTTACATTTAGTTTAAAACAGGGCAGGTACACTCAGGCTCGCGTGGACAGAGGCTAATGCTCGTACAAATATTTTTTTTTAAATTTTCATGAACGATATTTTTTGTTTTTGTTGCCTGCCGATTCAACTGATAAAACAATAAATTTTTGCATGAATTTTTAGTTAGTAAAACTGTTTTGTGTGTGGTGGTTTAAGTTTCATTTTTAATTTTAAAATTCCACAAATGCAGCTAAAATGCCATTTGGAAAAACTTTTTTATAAAATAAAATTGGATCTCAGTTCATATATTTTTAATATTTAAGAAATAGAAATAAGAAACCACAAACACTTAACTAAATGGATAAGGAAAAGATTCCCCCAGCAATATTTTGAAATCTATACAAAAATGGCGCCCAACGTTTGAAAATATATTTGAGTTGATGATGATGAACTGATTTACATATCAGAACATAAATTATATAAATATTCATTTTGGATTTTATGTACCTTCCTACATATGTATATACCACAATTAAAATACAGTGACAAAAATCTTCTATAAAATGAAAGCTGATCTGATTACAATTTGTTTCAAAGTTAGCAAAAAAAAATCGAAATAAATCAATGAAATAATCATCATTTAAGATCAGATCTTTGGTTGCAGGAAATGACTTTCACAAATACAATCAACTTCACAACATCGCTTTTCATTTTCTAACCTTTTTTTGGGTTATCGTTAGAATTATCATAAATTCCCACAGTTATTAAAGAAACAACCTTTATATCAGCACTTGTTTCATGTACAATTTTTAATTAATGATAATAATCGTTATCTAAATTTCTTCGAGTCCAATTAAGAAGCAACAAGATGTAAATTTGTTCATCTCATCAAAATAAGGTCAGTACTTTTACTACATACAATAAAACAAAAAAATCTGCAATGATTTATCATAAATATACAAAAATCAATCAAAAATCTTCATTTCACATTCATCAAGACATTTTAAAACATAATTTACGAAATTTTATAACACATAAAACGAAAATTTCTTTGATGACGAGAGAAATCAAACATCATTGATTTAAAATCAATTCGTCTTTTTGCTGTCCCATCCAAAATTTTATTTCGAACAGTCATTCAAATTTGAAAACGCTAACACATGTACCTTACCTACCTACCAAAAAGTGAAAGGTTCCCTGCAGACATCACCACCAAAATATCGTTTGACTTATCTCCTATTCATCTGTCAAAAAATTGACGAATTCGGAATTAAATTGTATCCAAGCCTATACCTGTCTATATGGGGGCAAATAATTCGATTAAAATAAATTCGCCTTATAGGCAACGTCATGTTTACCAAAAATCTAACTGGCGCTCAAACACACAAAAAATAAATGGTAATAACAATCTCTGCACACATGCCCAGACGACGTTTTAACCTCATAAAGTCTATCTATCTATATGTTATGATATAAACTTCCTGTAGGCCCCTATGGATTAATTAAAAAATTTAAACATTTAAATTAAAGAAAAATGCCGCATCAAAAATCACCAAAGATAGAGAGCAATATAGTGAAAGGTGAAGCGATCTAAAATAACATGACACACCAAAATAATATCCAGCGGGACTACGTTCAAAAAACAAATGTTAAGAAAAAAATGATCAGTGATGTTGCGCTATTAAATACTCGAAAGCTGAAGCTGCAAAAGGTGTATAGCACTTCATAGAGCGGTCTTTTAATTATAAAAGATGTATCTTCAATCGAAGCAAGATCAAGAAACAACGAAAAAAAAGTTAAAATCCAAATCCAATTTACATACAAAACATCAAGCTGTCAACAAGTCTGGTTCAAATTCGAGGGTTTGTTATAAAGACTTCTCTGATAGAATTACACTCTTGTTCAATTGAATAGGATCAACTTTTCCTGCGTGTTGAAGCTTCCTGTAATTTTCTGACCTAAACACTGGTTTAGTCTTTTGGCTCTGTTTAGATTGGTTGGTTTCACTACAGCATGACAACAGTTCGGTTTGAAATCGGTAAAGGAGGGTCTAGTCAAGAATAAAATATAAAAAATTGAGTTAGAAGTCACAATACAAAAATCAAAATTGTCTATTTTCAATTTCATTCTATTTTCTTCATTTAAGATTGTGCGTTCAACAGGAAGGCTCTTCTAATTAATGCTATCTAGATATGTAGTTGGGCGAGGTCGGAAGCAGAAATGCTCATACGGTGTCCAAAATAAAGTGTTTTAACTTGCTAATATTCCATTAGCATGCTGAAGTACATTTGTGTGAATATTACAAGCGTAAACACGACTTGACTTTTCACTACGTAGTAAAACCAACCAATCTAAACACATTCATTCGTTGACAGCCAAATCTAATTTTAGGGTGCGTCCTAAAATTCTCCTTGGTTCACACAGCGCATGGGTGTTGGATTTACATCTGCGGGTGTTTACATAAGTGTTTGTGTTTTATCCACTACTATTGGTTTTGCAGTTCTGAATATCAAAATGAAAGGGAAATTCAGAGTCAGGTAAAGCATTCCGCATTCGTGTAGTGCGGCTAATAAAAGAATTTCTACACTTGAGAGTAGGTCCAAAATGTGGTTCAAGGGTAAACTGATGTACATTCCTAGAAGTACAAGTATAACACTTGTACTATAGTTAGAATTTTTAAAATGGGGGGGGGGGGGGGGGAGGAGAATGCAACTGGCTATTTCACTAGTATGTAAAAATAGCGATAAAACAAAAAGAAGCTCGAAACATTGCGGTGTGGTTTTAGTTTAGAGATGCAATTGTTTCCGTTCTATCACCTATCATTTTTAAAGCTCTATTTTGAACTATATCGAAGAGACTTAAATGGGTTTAATGAGCACCTGCCCAAATATGGGAGTTGTGCTTAAACTTTGGATAGATTACAGCCAGATCAGAAGGGGAGACAAATATCTTGCATCTTCGAAGAAAACCTAAAACTGTTTGACAACGTCGAGTATATGATCGATGCACAGAAGGTGCAGGTCTCTGATGCACAAACCTAAAAGGAAGCTATTCGGTTTTCTCGATGCAAGTGCGATGGATAGCGGCATAATGGGTGAATTTAGCTTTTACGACAGAAGACGGCTTTGAGCTTTTGAAGCATTAAATATTCACAGCTTTTAATTCCTGAGTAGACAATGCTGTCAAGAACAGAATTAAATAAGCTGAACAGATGCTGTACCGTTCAAGTTCTACACCCGAAGAACAATCAATCTTGAAACAAATATTAAAAACTTACGGTACTGTTTGCAAAACTTTTTACTGAATAAGAAGTTTAAAAAAAAAATTATTATTTATGAAAATAAGAAAGAGATGCAGAGAAAAAACGGAGCCCTGGGGCACACCAGAATAATTTTTATGAACATCAGACTCAAAACTGTCCAGCAACACTTCCTGGTTTGATCGGTCTGAAAGGCAATTTCTAATCTAATGAAAAGAGATTCATCAATTCCAAATGCACACATTTTCAATAAGACAGCTTGATTCAAAACTCTATTTGAGATATGAAGAGCAATAGTCTTAGCACTGTTTGCCCAATCCTCAAGAAAGGCAATCCTCTGGACTGCACCAACTACATATAGAGGCATCAGTCTGCTTAACATAGCGTACTAGATCTTCTCTTACTTTGTGAACGCCTGAAGGCATTCGTCAACAACCTGATAGATCCATATCAGTGTGGACTTAAGACAGGGAAGTCCACCATCGACCAAATATTTGCAATACGGCGAATCTTGGAAAGGAGTTTCAAATCGATATCCTCCACATTTTCATCGATTTCAAAGCCGGATATGACAGCATCTATAGATATGAGCTATTGAGAGCAATGTCTAGTTTTGGCATCCCTCCCAAACTCGTCCGCTGCTCCATCAAGGTCCGCAAGGACCTCTACGATACATTTGATATCAAAAAAAGGTTTTAAGGAAGGCAACGCGTTTTCATACGACTTCTTCAACGTCGTTCTTGAAAGAATAGTGCAAGGCTCACACCTCAACACTAGAGGCAAAATCTTTCAAAAGTCCGTCCAATTACTCGCTAATGCTGACGATATTGATATAATTGGACGAGCAAACTGTGAAGTCAGTGGTGCTTTCGTGAGTATTGAGAAGGAAGCCAGTAAGATGGGCTTAACGATGAATGAAGGCAAAACCAAATATATGCTGTCAACAAGAAAGGACACCTAACGCCGATGTCCTAAGATGTAGTCTTATAGACTTTGTCTACCTAGAATCTGCTATAAACTCAGCGAAGATTACAGTGCTGAGATAAAACGAAGAAATACTCTGGCCAATCGCTGTTTCTTTGGGCTATGAAGGCAATTGAAAAGCAAAGCCCCCTCTAGATGGGTAACAAAAATGGACTATACGGGCTGTACAGCAACACTGACCTATGCACAAAAGTGAAAAGCCGACAAATCAGATGGATGTGTAACCTAGAGCAAATGGACATTAATGTTTTGACCCAGAAAGGCTTTGAATGCAACTTCGTGGGATGGTGCAGTAGAGAAGGAAAGCGTAACAGTTGGCGCACGCAAGTGGGAGGGGACCTCAACCAACTTGACGTGCGAAACTGGAGACATCTAGCTAAAAATCGAGCCGGCTGGAAGAAGCTTGTTGTTTGGGGCCCTGGTCCACACCGGACTATAGCGCCACCTTAAGTAAGTAAGTAACTCTTAGATTTACCACTGCTCGATGAGATATACTATCAAATTCTCAGTGGACCTAGTGCTTCAAAAGCCGAACTTTATCCGTTCTTCAAGATATTTCTGAAGCTGATAATTTATCCGCGTTCCCATGACCATGGAAAGAAGGGACGTAAATGCAAATGGACGATTGTTAGAGGGAGAAGCAAACAAATATTAATGCTGTTTTCCATCCACTCGAAAAGAGACAAATAGCATAGGATGGATGGAAATGTATACGCAGTAGCACTTTACCAGCATTTAAGAATATCTCTTCGGGACAATGTAATGTATACTATCCGGGCCAATGGATTTGTGTAGGTGTATCAAGATATTTCATCCCATGAAATATTTAGGGCTTTCAAGTACAGGAGGAATCTTAACATTTTCTACTTTATTACCAAGGTCCTTGGACTTGTTGCATCCATGAAGTTCCGCTTGTGGGAAATAGGGTCTCCACTATTCCTACGCGCCATTGTGTACGGTTTCTGGAAATGTACCTCTGCTCTCTCCAACTCTTCCCCAACTGATTTCTCTACTACCGTTCTTCACCAAGTACTTCTAGGTCCACCCACTCGTCTGCCTCGCTTCGTGAGAGTGGGTTCCATTGTATCACTTGACTCACAACACACTCGTGACCTTTTCGAAGCGTTTTTTTTTCCAATCCACTGCCACTTATGTTTTCTTATGATAGATTTGATGATTTCATGACCTCATGCTTTGCAGACATCTATTAACGAACAGCTTTCTTGTGACAGCGAGTGCTAGCTTTCAAGTGCTGCACCCATTATTGAAGCGCAACAGTCGTAGCTTGGTCTTAAGGTTTATAGAGTTGTTTCTCCATATTTTGAAAATCATTCCGACTGCAGTCTTTACTTTTCTGAAACCATCACTTGGGTAGATGAGGAAGTTCCAAGGTTGATCTTTCTTAGTTTTGCAGTGTTGATCTTTAGCCCAAGGATTTCAGCTTCTTTCTCCATCCTCGTTGCTATTCGATGGATATCCATGGTCGGATATGAGAGAGTAAGCATTTGCTATCCATGTATTCCAGATGCCTGGGGTGTGATAGCAAATTCCACTGAATTCGTCCATTTCCAGTCAAAAAGGCTGCATCCAGTACATCATTTATCATGAACAGAAACAGTAGTAGTGACAGTATACAACCTTTTCTACCCCTATTGACGCAGTCGAATGCTTTCTCGAAGTCCATAAACAGCATGTAAAGTGGTATTCGATATACAACGCTGTTCAATGATGATTCGGAGTATGATGTTGTTTCCCTTGGCTACAGCAGTCAACACGCAATTTCTTCTCCAGTTTTCACACTGCGTATGGCCTCCATTCTTAGGGAAGCTTGACAGTCATTCCCTTTTCTACTCTTCAGAAAAACTCTCTATTTCCCAAGAACAAATCCCTAAATGAGTGGATTCAAGAGCTCATTCGATGTTGTTGGCACTGCTTGTAGGGATCTGCGGAAATAACGTCAAGTCCAACCGATTTGTTGTTCTTCAGTGCTCTGATTGCGGCTAAGATTTCTTTTATACTGGGAGGGGCACTATACAGGGTGTATTCTGGGAGTTGTTACTACCGACGACGGGTCATAGGGTGGTTGGGTTCACTTCACTTGTGAAAACGCGATTTGAAACCACAGAAAACAGCTTTTTCCATCTTTTGAGCTGGTCCTCATCCGAAACTTGCTGTGATCCGTCTATGTGTTTTACCAGGTGTTGCTTAGAGCTTTAGACACCTTTTCGCTCTGTGGTTATTCTGTAGACGGTCCATCTCACACCTTCCTACGACCTCTTCTCCCTTTTTTTGCCAATAGTTCCGCTTATCACGTCACACGCTACGGTGAACTTCTCTCAGTCTCATGCAATACGCAAACTCTAGCTCGTTTCTCCCTGCTGCTTGAGTAGATAGCAGAAGCAAGCTTTGAGCTGTTTTATTTCTTCAATCGTAGTCCAAGTTTTTTTTTTATAAAGCCAGGTAATTTTTCATTTTTGCTAGCAACCGACTATGCCTCCACCACTGATATGAAAACATTTTTCACTGCACACCAATGGTTTTCGGTATTACAGAATGCTCTCAATCCTGTTTTAAAAAGTGTTCCCCTAGTTGTTGGCGGGCTGCGGGATCCTTAAGTCTATCGATATTGAACTTGGATATTCAGGCGTTTTACTGGGATACCCGAACTGCAGCTTAGGTTCCAGGACATTTCCATGTCTGCACCGCTTCGGTTTCGAACTTTCTTAAGACTGCTTCTAAATCGCCAACCGACTACGAAGTGATCAATTTAGTTGGAAGTTGCTTGTCTGTCTATCCATCGACAGAAGAGAGCTCCGTTGGGGTGTAACACTGTATGATGGTTTATTAATTAGTAAATAGTACAAGTGAATAAGTTAATAAAGGTTACTTTAACCACAAATGCATCGAAACGGAGTTAAAGTACCTAAATTTTGAATAGTAGTGGACCAAGTACGGATTTTTGGGACTCCTTTCAAAAATGTTCTTTTTTTAAGAACAGTTACAGAATAAACTTCAGAAAATTGTTTGAAAACCCGGGAAAATTTGTTACTATTTTTTTTTTTTGAAAGAGAAACAAATTTTTTAGGACTACAAAAACAGTTGAACCTATTCAATGGAACGGGTGTGTTTAACATTGGCCCCTATGTTCAAAAAATCATTTTACTTGTTTTTTTTTTTTCATATGAAGATCACTCAAAGAGGACCTCAAGCTGAATTTTTGCTACTTTAACTGAAAGATACGATGATGTGATAATAACCTAAAAAAAATCTGTAAAGATGGATACAAAAATATTTTCCATAGAAAGCCATCAGGTTGTAGGTAGTAGGTATGCTTGAATATGAATCTCAAGCTCTCTTGTATCAATCGAGAAATGGAAATAATTTTTGTTTTTTTTTTTTGTAGAAAACAGATTTCTACAAACATCCCTGAGTACCACTTAACAATGTTTTAAAGGAGCGTCGTCGTCGTGTTTTCTGTTGTTATTGTTTTTTTTTTTTTTTTTTTCTTGTTGGACATAGTGTATATATGGTGAGGTATTCATCATTGAGAAGGGGGAAATTGGTGATGGAAAAGATTTCATCAAGTCATCCCATCCGATAGATCGATGCACCCAACACAACCTCTATGGACCTAGAGCTTTTCAACAAAACTATTCAGATAGAAGAGACCTGTGTAGAGGGGAAGTCATAAGGAAATATAGTTGAACCGAGAGATGGAGCTGAAGCTGAAGCTGATGAAAACTGCTGCGCATAGCCTCTTTTAAAGTGTGTGTATTCAATAACATTGTGGAACGGTCATCGGTTCAAATCTGAATGCCTTTGAGGCCTTTTGCTAGCCTAGCTGCCTGAAGCTGCTGCTGACAAGCAGCAGTCTCCTCTCCGGCAGTCCAAATGCTGATGATGATCGGAATTCATGTTTAATTTGTATCTCATGGATACAAATTCCCATCGATAGAGTGTTTTTGTTGTTGTTGTTGTTATTGTTGGGGCTTTGGTGATTAGCTCTTTGTTTGTTGTTCCCGTTCAATCGATTGATTGAGCCACAAGTACCTTCACATAAACAAAAAAAAAAAAAAAAACAGTGAATGAACCCAACGGGCATGTTATAAAATCAGGCAAAGAAATTTTAAATTTATCACGGAAAATGAGTGAAAAACTAGGTCCATCACTTTAAAGGCTTCTTTTGCTTCAATAAAAAAAAAGAAGGAAAAAAGAACCAAACGCTTTGATGGCTAAACTATATTTAAATTGAAATCACCTTGTCATCGCGCATTTTCCGCAGATAGATGCAGTTCGTTCAGGTGATTTTGTGGGTGTGGTTGATGTTAAGAAAGATACATTTTGCCTATAGCAAGTTAGTCTTTTTCAAGCTTTAATATGAGTGTAAAATAAAATTACATTCACGCGCGACTTGGAGCGGACTTGACAGAGCAATTATATTGATCGTGGGAAAATTGCAACTATAGATGACTATCTATATGCAACAACATATGCTCTCGTCTCGTTAATAGATTTATGTAATTTTTTTTATACGCTTATGACATCACACTATATACAGCATTGTTGCAATATAGATGTGACAGATTATTATGGGTTGTGGCCAAGAATTTTCAGATTAAAATATGACTTAATTAATTGCTACATGTTATAGCAATATGGATTCGAAATGGTTCTTGTTCTATTTATAGATTGGTGTGGGGTGGCTTGGTGGTGGCGGAATTATGCAGTTTTATTTAGAATCTTGGAATTATATCTTTTGAATTGTTATATGGAAAAATGAAAGTGAAAGTTATCAGTATAAAGATGAATCAAACAATATTTAGTAACTCATTTATGTAAAGTGAGAAGAGGATCGGTTCAAGGATAGAACCCTGTGGCACTCCACTCAAAATATTGAGAAAGGTGGACCACGAATTATTGCCTTCACTGAGGTTCGAAAGAACTAGCTTACAGAACTCTATAGAAAATCCAAAGTGAACTCGCAGCTTTCTACAAAGAATTGTGTGATTAAGGTGTCAAAAGCCTTTGAGTAGTTTAACGGTGTTAGCAGTGTAACATGATCACTGTTCACTGCCATTCTTGTTTTGAAAGCCAGACTGACATGTAATTTAAAAGGCGGTTGATCGTAATATATTTATGAACCTGCTTCAGATTTTTTTTTTTTCAAACACCTTTTGGCAGAAACTCTGCAGCAATAACTGTTTGCTTTTTTGGTATGAGCCTTACCTCCATTCTAAAGAAAACTGGGAAGTAGTCAATATGCTATTAACTTTGTGGGCTATATGTATAACACACTACATATAGAAGAAATAGTCTCACGAACTTAGGG
The DNA here is from genome assembly GCA_963921185.1 of Dasysyrphus tricinctus. Taxonomy (NCBI): domain Eukaryota; kingdom Metazoa; phylum Arthropoda; class Insecta; order Diptera; family Syrphidae; genus Dasysyrphus; species Dasysyrphus tricinctus. Next base: position 19,605,173 of record OY992530.1, on the reverse strand, counting down.
TCCATAAGGTCCATACCAGTAGCGTTCGATTTAACCGATATTATTGCCTCTACAATGTCCTCCTACCTCCTGTTGTATTCTTATAAAACTCAGAGAGCTGTTGATAGCAATTGGTTTCTCTTGAGGAAGGGAATGAAAGAGTAAATCAACGCGACGTTTAAAGGCGATGGCATGGACGTAAACTTTTTGTTAAGAGCATCATAATGGATGTTGCCAACTGTCTTTTAGATTGTTTACCAATACCGATTTGGATAGATATTGTAGGAACTGGGGGCTTCGATCTGTATTTTTTCTTACACATGAACCTCCAAGTTGTTAGCCGCCGGATACTGGTCTTGGCTTTATGCCGCATGACTTGCTAAACTTGTAAGTGCGTAAGTTGATCAAGGAAAGAATTGCAACATGAAACCCATGGCCCTACAGATTGAAGGTTAGTGCGTTGGGCTAACGACCCGTCTACAATAAGAAAAACTCATTGTTATGAAAGAGAAGCGCGAAGCCTCGGATAACGACCCCCCTCAAATGGCAACCAGACCTGGAACGAAAATGGACTATGACGTACGAGAATACACCTGGAATGTAAGGACACTCTATAAGCCAGGTGGTACTCAAAAACTTGAATTTGTCCTCTCGCGGTACAAGGCAGATACTACCGCAATCCAGGAGATACGATGGATAGGATCAGGAATAAAGAAAAGAAAAGATTTATTACTGCTGTCATCAAAGACTGCACTTGTTAGGATGTGAATTCGTTGTGGGAAAATAACTCAGATCGAAAGTAATCGATTTGTAAGCCGATAAGCGATCACCTGGCTGTTATCCGCATCAAAGCTACCTTCCAAAACAACAGCCAAATATGTGCACATACCCCTACCAATGAAGCTGAGGAGTCTAACAAGGAGGAGTTTTACGACCTCCTGGACGAATGCTAAAGTCGGAAAGGAAAATATCTTTTGTAGATTAGTGGGAAAGCACAGCCTCCACGAAACGACAACAGATATCGGCTTCCGACTAATCGACTTTGCTGCTTCTCGTAATACGGTGATAAGTACCACTATGTTCCCCAGGCGAAGGATACTCACAGAAACCTGGTGATCTGCAGATGGTTGAACCACCAACCAAATCAAACATGTGCTAATTGGCGCAAAGCACGCATCGAACATCTTGGACATGCGAAATTTCCGTTGTGCAGGAGTGGGCTCTGACCACGTTTCTTGCTGTGACAAAGCTCAAGGCCTGACTATCCAACGAAAAAAACATCGAAGACTGTCCAAAGAAAGAAATTCAACTTTGCATATCTTAGTACATCTGAAAAAAGCCAGAGACTACGGTTACCGGGAAACTCTCTGCCATACCCCAGCCACAAGCGTCAACAACCAGTGGAACCAGTATCGCGACATCATTAAGGAGACATCCAAAACTACCATTGGCTGTCAACTACCCAGAAAAAAGAACCCGTGGTATGATGATGAATGCGCGGTACTGAAGCAGGACACGGAAAATGCAAGAAGGCAAATGCTGCAATAGCAAACAAGAGCAGCAAGAGAAGAGTATCATAAAAAGAGAAAGAAAAGAGAAAAAAAAACCTCCGCAGAAAGAAAAGAGCACCCGCTTAGCCTCTTAGCTCAAGAATCTCGAGGAGTCTAGCACTGCCACCAACACCCCTCAGTTCTACAAAACAGCCAAGCAACTGGCATCTGGATCTGGTTATAAGACCGACACGCAAGCTCTTCAAAACAGCGAAGGGAACCTAGTCACCGAAGCACAGGGAATTGTAGACGTGCTTAAGCAGCATTTCCAGCAACTGTTTAGTGGGCATTATGTAGAGGAGGTGACAGGGAAACAAAGGAGCATTAGACCAGTCAATGAAGATCCATCCCTGCACCCAGTACTAAAGAGGTTACAAAATCCACCCACAAGCTGAAGAACAACATATCCGCCGGCTCGGATGGCCTACAAGTATGGAGAAGATGTCCTAGTAGGGTGCATGGACCAGCTCATCAACCAAGTGTGGAAGGAGAAAAGTATGCCCAACGACTGGTCAAATACCTCCATATACCCAATCTTCAAAAAAGTGGATCCTATGTCATGCAAGAACTACAGAGGCATATCCCCGCTTAATGTTTCCTACAAAAGATTCTATCCAACGTACTATGTGAGCATCTACACCTTTCTGCAACACTCTGATCGGATTGTACCAGTTTGGCTTCAGGCCATGCAGATCAGCGATAGACCAAATCTTCACATTAAGCCAAATCCTAGAAAAGACCAAAGAATTTCAAGTCGAGACCCACCATCTTTTCATCAACTTCAAAGCCGAATATGATAGCATATAAGTCAACAAGACCTTGTATTTGCGATGTCGGAACTCGGAATCCTGAAAAAGCTGATCCAGCTGCAGGGAGCGTGCAAGGGACCTCAATTGATGGAAGACTGCCGGATAGGTAAGTATGTATGTATATTTTTAATTAGAATAATTGTAGAAAAGCAGTAGACGAAGAAAGTGAAGGATTCCAGTACCTATTTGAATACAATCTTACGTTAACTTAGTGGTGCTTAGCTGAAAAAAGGGAATATTTTGGTCCGGCAATAAGAAAAAAAGCTAAGGACGAACTGTCTATCCAAAATTTAAATCAAACGGAACCTCAAGCATGAAATTTTCTCGTCGCAGTCATCAAGGATTTTCTCGGCAATAAAAATTCGAAAACTAACTAAATAAGGAAATTAACAGCTTCGTTCGTACCAAAACTTTTGATGCAGAATGCGGCTAGTAATTAATTTCTTAGACCTTTTCCCCTACAATCCTTGAGGTGGTGACTGGTGAGGTTATAAATAAGGATAGAGGTTCCATTCATCGCTGTATTCGACCTATGATCGAATATTTTTTTTGTTTTAAAAAAAAGACGGTTCATTGCCGCACGACAGGCAAAAGAAAAGTCACAAAAAAAAACTATTTAAAATTAGAGAAATTTTTTTGTATCTCTTCGGAATATGGCAGCAAAAAGCACAAAACAGTACATTTCTCATTTTTTTTAAATGGAAACATTTGAAAAAATTTCATCCGTAAAATTAGCAAATTAGCGATTTTTTTTAAATTTACGGCACAAGTTGGACATATTACAGTACAACCTTTTTTTGAAAATCGAAAATGGCGTGAAGTGAAGTATATGCATTTCTAAAGGAGTTCCTCGTCGAGCTACAAAGTTTCGTAGGGCAAGAATGTAGGAATCTGCTGAAGGTCTGTGTGCGATCTCGATGTGGACTGCTTTGGTGGTGAGGCAAGTCAGAAGAACTCCCCAACTTTTGTTTCCAGTTCTTCTGAAGTGAGATATATTTATCGGACGTCTGTGAAGTTAGCAGGGCAACTTTCACCCACGCAATTGGGACCTTGACAGAAATTTGCAGTTTTGTTTGCATTTTTTTTGCATTTCTATTCCCGATTTTGCAGTTCGAAAAATAACGGTGTAATTTAGTGACCTGCTAACTTCACAGTGAAGTTAGCAGGTCACATGGCGTATCTCAGGAACCAAGCGTGCTAGGAACTTGTAGTAAGGCTCCAAATTTGCAGTTTTTTTTTGCATTTCAACGATAGGCTAGGTCAGAATTTTGAAGTCCTTTTTTTAAAAAAATTTCATACTGGCCTGCTAACTTCCCTGTGAAGTGAACTGTGAAACTCTGACCTATAGCCTATCGTTGAAATGCAAAAAAAACTGCAAATTTGGAGCCTTACTGCAAGTTCCTAGCATGCTTGGTTCCTGAGATACACCATGTGACCTGCTAACTTCACTGTGAAGTTAGCAGGTCAGTATGCTTTTTTTTTCAAAAAAAGGACTTCAAAATTCTGACCTAGCCTATCGTTGAAATGCAAAAAAAACTGCAAATTTGGAGCCTTACTACAAGTTCCTAGCACGCTTGGTTCCTGGGATACACCATGTGACCTGCTAACTTCACTGTGAAGTTAGCAGGTCACTAAATTACACCGTTATTTTTCGAACTGCAAAATCGGGAATAGAAATGCAAAAAAAATGCAAACAAAACTGCAAATTCCTGTCAAGGTCCCAATTGCGTGGGTGAAAGTTGCCCTGCTAACTTCACAGACGTATTTATCGGCCTAAAGTAATCTACTCCGGTAAATGAGAATGATCTAGTATACGGTAGAACATATGACAAAGTTCGTTGATAGCTGACTCATGGTTTTGGTCAAGGAGGAATATCGGCAAATTCTTCTTGGTAAGCAACACGTTTGGCTTTTCTCATCAACTGTTTAAAGTTCCCCCTGTTTTAAGAATCTAGCTAGAGCGTCTTTTATGTTTATCCTTTTTTTTCATTTGAAGGTTGCTCAAATATCGGATAATTGAAGCAGCCGGTTGTCTATACCATTCACTGTTGACTGACGGCGGCGGGCGGTGAATCAATAATTCCAGGTCTTCGGTCATACTATCACTCAAAACTTCTTTCTTTAAATTCTTTATTATGGACTATAGACCGAATTGTTTGCACAGTCAAGTCTTCTCAGTTAAAATAAGAAGAGATGTTCCATTTCGGTAAAACCTCTTTGCAAGCTGAAGAAGGTACTTGGTATCTGAATGAGACATTTGAATGCAGCTTAAGGTTGTATGAAGCTTCTGGTATCCGAATATCTTCCAAAAAAAGGGGAGTTCCTTATTTTAATTGGATCCTAAGGGAAATAAAATGATCAAATGAAATGAGATCTCCGACTTCAGCTAGAAAGTTGAAATATAAAAAGTTAACAACTTTATTAGGCTTGTTATTTGAGACACGCAGAAGCACTTTGACGATTTAAGAGTCAACCAAAGTGCATAAACCTACTCTCGTATAAATAAACAAGCTTCCACACCTCAATTTATTTGATTAGCTCCAAATCTAGAGAAGCGAATATAACGAATTAATGATACCTTCTCAAGGCTTCAAAACAAAACTAATTTAGATAAGTTACACCCTTAGTTCAATGTATAGTATTCACATAGCTACTCCTTTGAATTCACAAGTGATTTTCATTAAAATTCCTAACAACCGTTCATCGCTCCATAACGTTCCAAAGAGCCGAAAAGAAGTAATGAAGACTGAAGAAAAAAAAATAGAACGCTTTTGATTTATTATCACCTTTCTATACTTCATTTTAGTACAAACGAGCTACCACTAACTTTTGCAAACCACCGCCGCCACCGCCGTAGAAATAAACAAAAAAAAAACTCAAAAATCAAGTTCGCACCTAATGCACTAAAATGTCTGCAAAATTGGCCTCAATCTGTCTGGTGGAGACAGCTCGTATAAACCAAATCGGTGCAGCCAAACCTTAATTTTTCTTTCCTCTGTCAGCCACAGCCACCACCAGCACCGTGTCGTTGTTCGCAAACACCACCACGCCACCGTCCGCAGGTCCATGGTTTTTTTTTTTTTTTGAACCAGCCAACCATTAATTTCATATTTTCACCTCCATAATATAATAATTTTTTAATAATTTTTATTTTTGTGCGCTGCTGAATTCGTGAATTATAAAAAAATTGCTGAAATATAAATTTCTAAGAAAGAATATGTAGGCAACCAGCAACATCATCGTTTCGCATGAGTTCTGAATTTCGACAAATTTCGAGCGAATCTCCAGCAGTGATGAGTGTTGAACAACGAAAAATGACCCATAGTGTTCCTCTTTATATACTTCTTGAGAGCTTTCCCTTTGGATTTTAGTTTCTTTCTTGGCCACTTTTCTTCTTCTTCTTCTTTGTTGTTCACAATGTTAGCCCGCACTATATATGAGTACGTCCAACTGTTCTATCATTTTTTGGTTCACTTCATTTCCTAAAGATTATTCCGACACGAAATAGCATTTCATTCATTTAACAGGTTCCATTATGAAGGCAATGTTCCCACGAAACAGGTTGTCTGTGTGGCTTACAGGTTGTTTGCCCAGGCCTCTCAGCTAGCCAGCCATCATCATCATCAGCAATATCATCACTAGCCAGCCAGCCATACAGCCCCAACACTTGGATCATGTTGAAGTCCAGCACCAAGGAAAACGAAACGAAGATGAAAAATTTAGAAACAAAAAAGAATAATAAACCAACTCCGAACCAAGACCAACCACACAGAAATAGCCCAAGAGGTAGTGTTGCATTTTCGAAACAAATTTTTAAACCTGTCGATGTTCATTTTGACGAATAAATTAGGATATATTAAATCGAGGATTGCTGACCAAAACCCCTGATTACTATTTTTCCTTGGCTTTACTTAGCTAAGGAAGCACTACATTCCGGGATGAACCAGGGCATTCACCATCAAGCTTCTTCCAGCTGGTTTGGTTTCTAGCTAGATGTCTCCAGTTTCACACGCCAACTTGGTTGAGGTCCACTTCTACCTACGTGCGCCATCTGTTACGCTGACTCTTCTACTGCGCCGGCCGTCCCACGGGGTTGAATTCAAAGACTTTCTGGGTGGATATTGATATTGATATCGCAATTCGCTCTAGATGGCCCAACCATCTCAGTGGTTGGCTTTTCACTTTTGTGTCTATGTTGGTGTCGCTGTACAGCCCGTACAGTTCGTTGTTGTATCTTCTTCTCCGTTCCCCATCTTCGCAGATGGGACCAAAAATCACTCGGAGGATTTTTCTCTCAAAACAGATTAAAGCGTCCATTCACCTTTAGAAGTGTCCATGCCTCTGCACCATACGTCAGGACCGGGATGATAAGTCTTATACAGGGACAGTTTAGTTGCTCAATATAGAGGGCTTTGCTCTTAAGTTGCTTTCTTAGCCCGAAGAAACAGTGATTAGCGAGAGTCATTCTTCGTTTGATCTCAGCACTGAAATCGTTCGCTGGGTTGTTAGCGGAGTCTAAGGAGACAAAGTCTCTGACGACCTCAAAATTATAGCTGTAGTAACGTTCTGTTTGAGACATCGATGCTGGGTGTCCTTTCTTGGTGATAGCATATATTTGGTCTTGCTTTCATTCACCGTTAAACCCACCTTCTTGGCGTCCTCCTCAATACTCCCGAAAGCACCACTGACATCCCGCTTTGTTCGTCCAATTTTTCCAATGTTGTCGGCATAAGCGTCCAATTAGGACAGACTTTTGAAAGATTGAGCCTTAAGTGATATGGTAGGAGTTTTTCACTATTCTTTCAAGAACGATTTTAAAGAAGCCGCATGACAGCCCTTGTCTTGAATTGTTATTCATATCAAAGGTATCGGGGGGGTCCTCGCCGACTTTGATGGAGCAGCGTGCATGCTCCATCACCATCCTGCCCAACGGATGAGTTTGGAAGGGATGCTAAAACAAGACATTGCTCTATATAGCTCGTTCCAGAATATGCTTTCACACGCGGCCTGGAAATCGATGAAAAGGTGGTGGGTACCGTTTTGAAAATCCTGGGTTTCTTCCAAGATCTGCCATAGTGCGAATATTTGGTCGATAGTGGACTTTCCTGTCCTAAGGCCACACTGATTTGGACCTTTCAGGTTGTTGACGAATGGATTCAGGTGTTCACAAAGTCACCGCATAAAAGATCTTGTATGCGATGTTAAGGAGACTGATGCTTCTGTAGGTGGTGCAGTCCAGAGGATCACGTTTCTTCAGGTTCAATTCACCGGGCATACTTTCCTCCGACATTATTTTGCAGATGAACTGATGCATACTCCTAACCAATTCATCGCCCGCTGCTTTAAATAGCATGGCCGCAAAGCCATCCAGCTCCAGCAGCTTTATTGGACTTAGGCTTAGATAAAGTCTTCTTCATTTCGTCAGGATCGGGTGGAGGGAATTGTTGGCCGACATCGTCCAGGTTGAATGGTTTTACAATTTGCAGAAGCGATTTTTCCATATTATCAGCACTGATTTGACTCTACCACGATGTTCCCCTGATCATCTTTGCAGGCGCTGGGCCTTGTAACCCTAGGAGGTTCTTTTTACTTTTCGGTAAAACTCCCTAATATCATTCCTGCAATGGATTCCTTTTATGCATATCCGATTTCCCTCTCTCCTCTTCTGTTTGAGAACTCACGAGCAACTCTGGTCCTTCTCTGCAGGGCCGCTTTGTATGCGTGTTGTTGGCTGCATGTACTTGCCGGCATTCTTTGTCAAACCAGAGGTTTTACTGTGGTGGTCGAGGCCAGCACTTGAGAGGCAGCATCTCTGATGGCTAACTGGTAATTCGTTTACTAGTTCTCGACGGCATAGGACTATTAAAGAGGGTGCGGGAGACTAAATCGGAAAAAGACCTGGAGATTTCTTGCGATTGTAGCCGTTTGACATCGAACTTCCTCACATTATTTCCTTGCTTTGGCTTTGCTCTGGATATCCGTAACATAGCCTTGGCTACAACGATGTAGTGATCCGAGTCAACGTTGGCTCCTCGGAATGTTTGGACATCCTTGATACTGGAGGAGAGCCTTACGTAGATCGCTATGTGGTCAATCTGGTTGGAGGTTAATTGCCCAGGCATTCCCCATGTCCTCGATTAAGCTGAGTCCGTGTTATCGGAGGTGGTGTCGTGCAGGCTATACCTTCCGATTGTGCCACCAAAGATGTCTTCTCATCCCAGCTTGGCATTAAAATCACCCAAGACAATACTAATATCATAGCTAGGGCAATGCTCATTATATCTTCTCCAGGAGCTCGTTGAACTCATTCTTGGTGCCATCATCTTTCTCCTCTGTGGGGGCATGGGCGCATATGAGGCTGATGTTGCCGGATTTAGCCTTGATGCGAATTGTCGTGAGGCGTTCGTTCAGATAGTTGAAACTCAAGACTTTCACCTAAGTCTGCCTCTCTAAGGACGAATCCACACCCAGAAAGTCGCTGCCTTTGTTGTCGGTATAACAGTCGAGTCGCCTTAATAGATATCGAAGTCTTTTAATTTTCTTTTGCCCGGCCCATCCAAAACCACTCTTTGGATGGCGGTGATATCTGTTTTGTAACAGTCTATGGCCTCCGCTAAGTTTTCATCTGTCTCAGCTGATGGTTTAATATTTTTTTATCTCAATAAAATAATAACCATGTGCAACGCTAAGTCCTGGACTACAAATGACTAGCACTCTCATTTCCTCTAAAGGCAATCTGGTAACACCAACAAAAAAAAAATGATCTTATAAGCTTGAAGTCGCTCAGCTTGAGATGGTTGGTTTGGGCCAGGCTCAGCTCCAGCTCACTCGCCACAGTCGCACACCTCTTCAAATCACATTGAAGAGTGGTAACAACGAACTCTCAGCCTTAAGTCCAGTTAAGGCTCAGCTTCTAAATCGCTTCGCATACGCGAGCTCACGCCACAAAATGGGTTTAAATGGTTAACGTAATTAATTCGGCTTACACAAGTTTATTATTTTTTAAACTTTTTTTTTGTTATATTTCTGAATTTTTTCTTTTATTAATTTTTTGTTGTTATTTTATATATTTTGAAGCTCACTGGAATATAATATGAGAGATTTTAAGCTACGATATAACGAAAGGCTGCCGTGTATCTACAAGATACAAAACATACCTCTATGGCTCACAAGTTGTTTAATTGAGCGAGCAGGCATGCGGTGGAGGGCAGCCGCATCAGCACAGCAGCTGGTTCGGTTAGGCTTTTTTGTGGTTGCGCTTGCGAGGAGACTGGCATGGCGGCGCGGTATGGTTTTGTGTGTTAGCTCTTGTTTGGTGCGCAACTAATCCTTAATCGCATTTTGTGTAAACAGAAATCACCGAAAGTGTTGCTACACTTGGACATGATGTTCGGTTGGACGGACAACATTTTGGGGAGTTTCACGTTACAATAATGCGGGATGGTTGTGTTTTTTTTTCTCGTATATTTTTAAAGAAAGCATTGACTTTGCCGCAAACAAAAACAAAAAATTAAAGAAATCATACAGCACTGCCAGTTATAATAATAATTCCCCCTCAAAGAAGGAACAAAAAGAGGGTTAACATTACTATCTCTCTGGTGGTACAGCACAAACGATGTGGTCTTGATGACCTCTTTTCTTTGAGGAGCTCAAAGTCGTCGTCGCTTTGGTTTGTGGCGGTGGTGATGGCGACGGCGGCGATCGTCAACAAAGTTGTTGGTTTATTTTGATTTTCACTAAATTACCAACAACTCTTTTGTTGACGGATTTGATTGGTTCCATGGAATAGTCTATAGTGCTAATTTGTTACGGAGAATAGTCTAATGGACTTTCTGCAAGGAATTAATATATGAGAACTGGGACATCATATCATCTGTTAGGCTTCATGGCTAATGAAAGGAAACATCAATTAGAGGCTTTCTTTGGAGAATTTGTTAAGGTTTAAGGAATAGAATGTAAAAGGCTTACGTTTGGAATCCAGGAAGAAACATGAACTCTCTTGGAAGATGCTTACCAAAGTATTGGTAAGGTAAGAAAAGTAAGAATTCCTGATGTTCAGTGTTTAGTTTTGCTAATACACAATATCTAGATAAACGGAAACAAAATGAAGTTAAAATTTTGTGTGAGAACTCCAATGCCCCAGGAGAGCGTATAGTGACTGAAAACCCCTTAGACTAAGTGTTAAGGCGAAAGCGAAAGAGTTTCACTGATTAAATCGAAGGTAATGTCTCCAGTTCAGTTTCATTCAGGCTTAACTATATGTATTCTACTGCCACATATTTGGAGCTAAGGCTCTAAGGAGTGTTTTATCCGGCTTGCATGTTATCCTAGGAATCTAATCCTCTAGAGCCTCGATTAAGGGTCGCGCTGTAAGGCTGACTTCCCGGTTACGTCAAGTTATTTAGTTCCGAAGCCACAACAAGCCTCGGATGTGGAAGAATTGCTGCCAAACCTAAAGCGAAGAAAATGAGGACACCTAACTTCAGATCTGTACCTGGAATGTTGAAGGTCCCTTTAATAAGTAGTGAATTGTTATTACATTTCTTAGACTGCTCCAAGAAAGTTCTCACTGTTCAACTCAAGAAATCTAATAGAATTAGCTCAGGAAAAAAGCAATCTAATACGGCTCAGGCGGTGACTGTTATTGAGCTGAAAACCAGCAGGGCTTAAATTTTTCGAGATAGACTTAGTTCTAATGACTGTAGCGTATTCCAGGTGGAACTTCTAGCGAAAAAAGAAGTACTATCTTGGCTCAAAGAAAACGTGATATCAACCTCGGATATCCGCATTTTCTCTGATAGCCAAGCTGCTATTAAATCTCTGGACTCTTTGTCTACAAACTCTAGAACAGCCCTTAACTGGCGAGCATCTCTGTTGGAGATGGTGCAACAGTTTAAAATTCACTTTTTTTTGGTGCTGGGACATTGTAATGCTGATGAACTCACTAGAAGTGGAACATTGCTACCCATTTTACCTGAAAAGCTAAATATTGGTGTACATACTATCGCTATGTGTAAGCTTTTGCTGAAGCAAGATGCCTTGGAGAGAACAAACATTAGGTGGGACAACAACACTACTTGTTTGGCGACAAAACAAGTATGACCAAACTTTGACTTAAAGTGCCCCAAGTCTTTAATATCTCTAAGTAGACTGCACATCAGCTCTATTGTAGGTGTCATAACGGGACACTGTTTGCACGCAACGCGGCTTGGCGTGATTTCAAACGGTTTTTGCAGATGCTGTATGGACGAGGAGGAGGAAGAAACGATTCCTCACCTTCTCTGTACATGCCCTGCTCTTTCCCATAGACGTAGGCTCCACTTAGCAGATTACTTCTATAACGATCCTAGCGATCTCGCAAACGCTTCGTCAGGAGTTTCACGAGTAAGAAAGATTTTTCAGAATTCATGTGGTATCACAACGGGCCAACTTTGGCCTAAGTGTGTCAGTATTGATCACTGATAGCCACTTCTACCTAGCCTAACCTAGGCCAAGAAGTATTGAGTTTTAAATAAGTGAACCAGCACATTACGACAGTTCGCATGTTTCTTTATTTCTCCCAGTGTAGATGGATGATGCGATAACAAAGGAGTTCCAAGGCAGAAGAGGAAACGCTGTGAAAGAAGTGCGATTTCTGACGGCTGCACTTCTTGCTCTCTTATAACCCCTTCAAAAGGTCACTGTCACCAACATCAAGTTTTAAGAACGCAGTGGAAATATTGAAGTGCTTATACGACCACCAAATTAAAACTCCTGGTTTGGCTTACTGCTGCTGGATAAACTTGGAAGTCTACGCGCAGAATAGGAGAAATAACAACACCGCCTTCTCGGAAGGAAAATGAAAGAGCATGAGGCCCGAGCCGAAGCCTGCAAGGTGATCAAGAGGATATAGAGAGATTATTTCTGGCGGTAACGATTGGCGAATCGAAAAACATCGTTGATAGATATTATGTCATTACGTCAGCTAAGTGAAGATAGCATAGTCGAATTAGTCTTATAAAACTAGCTGCTTGAGCTAACGGTCTTGAAACTAACTTGTTCAAATGGAAGCTAAGAAGAGGAACTTCTATAGCTTTTGCATTCCTTACAAACTCGCCTGTTGGACCCAAGCGCATTTCTCTTTCAATATGATAAAAGAATCAGTGATATTTGTATGTCAAACTCCATACATCGATCAAAACTGCCAAATATACTATCTATCAGCAATTTTCCTCCAATTCCTGTTCCCAGACATCAAAACTTGGGTATACTTTTGTGCAAAAGAGAGGGTGCCAACGAGAGAATAAAATACTTTCCCTTTCTCACAAATTCTGTTTAAAATTTTTTTTCGGCAGAAATGTCATATTCAGGAAAATGAGTTCTCGGTAGACCTCAGCAGAGTTTATTTCGTCAAAAAGTGAACAAGTGGATAAAATATTTTTGACAGCTAAAATCATTAATTTTGCTGCGGAATTCTGCTCACAAGATTAAGATTGCTGAGGTCTCGATGTCATTTTTCTGAACATGCTTATTGTCTGATTCTGATGGTCTGTCAAACGCAAAAGTACAAACCATTCCATACTTTTTCGGCAAATTGCATCCCTCTGAGAATTTCATCAAAATTTTACAGACTGCCAATTATTGGATACAATTTATGGAACAAGCAAATATTTCAAAGGTCCACCTAAATTATTTGCATAACCTTGCAATATTGGCATAAACAAAAATGAGAACTTTGAAATGAATTGCCGCATTAAGTTTAAAGATTTGCAGGGCAGGAGATGGGCATTGGGAGGAATGACAGATTGACTAACCAATGTTACCGATGATCCAGCATTAACCAACTTTCGACAGCACAATTGGCTGACTTGCACGGGAACAGTAAAGCCATTGTGTAGTTTCTGCGAAAAAATGTTGCAAATTTGGGGTCTAGTAGATGTAACCAGCCTTGACCCTACTGATGGCCGTTTTTCGACACATTAGTCGATTCAATGTCTTCTCGAGGTTGTTTTTCGGGCTAACTATTATTGTTTCTCGGTTTCGTGATTTGTTCATTGCTTATTTCAATGGTTCGTACGTGGTGAATGGCGTGAGTTGCAATGCGGGCATTTTCAACAGCTGTAGCTCTCGAAAGAGCTTCGGTAAATGTTTTTGGATCAGTAAGCCAAGCATTTTCTTGAGTACTGCTACCCAACATTTCATCAACCAAGGGCAATCTCCAATCACAATTCGAGTAGGCCGTTGGATGTCACTTGGGAATGCACCTAAATCTTCGTTCGACCGCTTCCACCTAGAAATGTGTTTTTCTTCGCTTACAAACTTGAGCTGAAACCAATTTATCATAATCAGATCGATCAGCAGAGTCCAAATAAGCAATAACAGCTACGTTTTCGCCACGGAGTAATGATGCAAGTGCTCAAGATCTGTTGAGACGACCATTTGTTGGCCTCTGCAATGATGTTAAACGTGTTGTGCTGCCATCAAAGATCAAACGGAGGTGGAAGAAGATTACCCAAGTTAGAAAATAAGTTTAAAAGACAAGGTGCTTGGCCATCTTATCCCTGGTAGGGTTTGGGCCTTATAAATTGTTGTGCATTGTTGAGGAGAAGAACAATCGAAGACTTTATTTGCAAATGTTGTCCTATTCATTGTCTTAAGTTTCTTTGACTGCTTATGCTCTTGCGCAATTTTGGTTGTGGATGTATGTTGCTGTTAAACATCAGCTTACAAGGGGTAACGCTTTTCTATCAATTTTTCAAAAATTTCGGAAGAATTAACTGTCATATCAAATTGAGAATCCCACTTCTGACACCAGTGTTGTGTATTCACCGATTTTAGGATGCTCAATGAAAGGATGGCAGAATAAATTAAAGATTAGAAAAATGACAAACGAGGTTCACGTGGAAGATGACTTTATTGAATCTCTGTTTTTCACAGATTAACCTGTTTGTCTCTTAAGGTCGTTGTAGATGGTGACAAACGTCAAGTAGTACATCCGTGGTGAGTTCAGTAAGCAGTTGATGAATTCATAAATGCGTAACAGTATGTATATTCCATTATAAGCCCATTATTATCCCAGCCCTGCTATACCCGTATCATGTAGAGGCACCTTGTCGAAAGTTGATGAGAACTCTTAGCACCGTTCTGTGAGGAAAGCTCTCCGGATGATTTTGGGTCCCATCTTGTGACCGAAATTCTCTAGGTAACTTTTGGTCCCATTTGTATAGTGCATAGGCAAGGAGTGGAGAATATTCATCAGTGAACTGTAGTACCTAACTAAAAAAGTTAAAATCCAACTGAGTCATTTAGACTGAATTGACACCAATCCTTCAAAGTGGTAAATCTTTGCATCCACCCCCTACGAATGTTGCAGCAGAGGAAGACTGTTACTCAGTTGATACAGCCAATTGGAAGAGGGCCTAAGCCAATTTGGAATGCGAAGTTGGAGACAGCTAACTGGCTGGAGGATGCTTCTTCATTGAAGCCCTGACCGACTGCGGACTGAAGCGCCTTTATAAGTAAGAAACTAAGGGCCAGTTTTTCAGTTTAGAATCATCCTTTTCTTGTGGCTAAACCTGAGTTAACTTCAGAAACGTTTTTTTTTTCAGTCAGTTGAAGTCCTTAATTAACTCAGGGACTAAATGGACGGCCTTTGTGGTGCCATATCGATTTTGATAGTGAAATTTATTGTCAGTGCAAGTCCATTGTGGCGCCATCTCTATTTTCATGCGTGAAAGGCGTAGAAGGGTGATATCCATAATGTCGCACATAGATTTCAGTAGATTTTTGACAACTGAAAGATAAAATTAATTCTGAATTGAAAATTGTTCTTGAGTTTACTCGGAGTTAATTTATTTTCAGGATAAGCTAAATCTGATTCAACTCAGAGCTTACCCTGAACTCAAACAGGTCCGAAGTAATTAATAGTTTTGAATTATTTGAAGGATTACTAATTCAGAGATTGAAAAATTTTAAATAAACCTTTTTTTTAAACTTGAATTGATTTAGCGTATTCTATGAAAAAATAGCATAGTGCCACCTTTTGAGATTTGCACAAACTATTTCTGAAAACCCTTTCAGTTACGAACGGAGAAGGGATAAAAAGAACTTTTTTACATTTTTAAACACAACTGCTACTTGTTGTAACGCCCATAACAAAAGAACAAGTTTAGTAAAAGTCAAAAAATATCGAAATTCATTCTTAACTGACAATTCATCTGAAAATATTTTCCCTTTTTAACATCTTCTTAAAACATTAACTTTATTTATTACAAAACAAACCAAAAATATTTTATATTTCTGCTTCCTCGCCCAAGCTCTGTTTTGTAAACAAGAGAAAACTAATTTTAACTATATTAAGAACTAAAAGCAAAGAATTACAAATACTTCAAACAAATTAAACAAGAATTTATAGCTTGTTTTCTCACACTCAAAAATGTTATGGGGGTGCCCACATCTTTCGATTTACCATAAGCACAGTAGCCTTAAAAGCCTTTGCGCGCACGCCTACAACAAACCACAATATGCATGGCTAACTGATTTCTCTATTTTGAGGTATTTATGTTTCCTTAAAGAAAAATTAACACTTCGTTATCACAAAAAACCTCTTATACATCCGTCCGGGGACTTCAACCTTGTGCATTCATTCCGTCTATAACAAGTCGAAGCTCTAAAGTAATATTTGTGTATAATGTTATTCCACCTCCTCGCACACAGTGTGTTATAGTTTTTCAGCTCGTGCTTAGTTTGTAGCTTTTGGAGCGTGTTTTTAGCGATAACGACTTAAAAGATATTTAATCAGTAATATCAAGTGCTCCCACAGCCATAGAAAATTGTAAAATGTAAAAATGCACCAAGAATCTATATCGTTTAAAATATGCTTGTTATAGATACATATATTGTTTGTACTACTTACCGTCCAGCGAAATGTAAATGGCAGAACAATAGCACCAATTCCGGGATCACTCAGCACGAAACTAGAGCCTCCAAGGATGCCCGTACTTGAGTTGCCAAATGAACACCCGGCCGTAAAGCTTTCTGGCGCCGAACTCTGGTATTCCTTGAGACACAACCGGAACGCCGTCGAACATGGCGGACAATCTGCAAAATGTAAACCATCTCGTTAATTATGTTGCCTCTTACCAATGGACTAGTTGCACTTGCACCACCAGCCGCGCAATTGAAGCAGCAAGTTAGCAACAATAACAACAACAAAGAAGCAGAAGTTACCCACCTGTTGTTCTCGTACTTCTTATTTCTAGAGGAACACCACAGCAATAGCCACTCATCAGGTGGCTGTTTGTGTTCGAGATTTCTAGTAGTTCCAGCTCAAAGTTGCCGGCCGTTGATACCTGTTCGCGTTCGCAAATAATAAAAAAAAAAAGATATAAAAAAAAGAGAAGACAACGAATACAAAATGTAGTTACATGACAAATAATTTCAGCAAATTAAAATATAATGTCGGCTCTAATAGCAAGTCTAATTAAATTGCCTCGAACAGAACTGGAATTTGCTTTAGTTAGTGCGCAGCGCACACATTTCTTGTTGCAAAGTTGCGTGGACGCACATGACGTTCATTATGTGCGTTCGCTTATTCACGCCAGGATTATGTAATCTTTGCTTGCTGCAATGTGGTGAACTCTATAGAGAACTCTTGAGCTCAAGGCACCCCTAGTATTTCAACTTTACGACACGGATAGATTAAATGTGGCCTGAATGTAGTTTAATTTTCAAGTGGGCATTTGTTTCCGCGCGTGTATAACGGTTTTTCATTGCAAAATTAATTTATTTGGAGGTTTTTATTTTTTTTTGTCTTAAGTCAGAGTACTTACCTATTTAATCAAAATTAGCTTAATGGAGTTTTTATAGTGCACACTTGGCTATAAAAAATAGTAAGTTGTCATATGACTTGAAATTTGTCATGAAATTTAGGTGGTGAAGTGGCATTAATAAAATATGAAATAACTGGGAGTTTTATGATTTTGAAAGCTTTGAACTAAAGGCCAAACAAGTCTTAACTGAATGGTGATAGTTTGTTAAACCATTTTCGGGTCATAATTTTATGAAAACAGCCTTAACCAATTATTGTGGTAATAGTGAATTCGAAACTTAAACAAATTAAAAAATCCACAATATGAAGTTGTTTCTTTTTTTAAGCTTTCATACAAAATAGATCAAAATGAAGTTCACTCGTCATGACTTTCGCAACTTTAGAACGCCTTTTGTATCTTACAGTTTAGGATAGGGGTTTTGAAAAATTGCAATGGTCAAATAGGTTAGCCATCGGGTCAAAAAGGGTTTAAAACTTACTTTATTTAATAAGGGTTGATTGTTTCATAATAACGAAACATTGGATGATGAATTTAATATTGTCACAAGTATTTAGTAATTAGTTTTTGAGATGGCACTTTGCTGGCTTGATATCATGTATGGAAAGCAGCAACAAATCGTCGAAAAAAATGAATAAACAATAACAAATTCCACCACTAGGTCAACAACGATTAATATAAATGGCGAATGCTGTCTTACGTGAACCTTACTTTATTTCAATTTTGAGGGATTTGTCAGTTTTGGTTGTTTTGACTTTTTTTTTATTTGGATTCCACAGTTTTTAGTGCTAAGGCCGAAGTATACATATGTACTAACGTTCAAACACAACATCGCATCATCTTAATTTGTGAAAGTCTTACAACAATTTTTTTCAGAAAATTACTTTGCCAGTAGGCCGCTGTGTTATTTAAGACTTGAATATGAGTTTTATATGTCAAAATAAACGTTGAGTTCTAATCTTGCAAATAAGATAAAAATAGAGAAAATCGGGCCACGCATTAAAAAAATAGAATTAATTTTTCCGAACTTGTATTAACAAAGTTAAATAAAATCGTATTTTCCAATTCTCGTGATACATCAACTGTTAAATAAAATTTAGGTCGTATGACCATATTTCATATTATGTTATGAATTATTATACTCCTGCTTACCATTAAATATAGCAATATAGAACTACTGTTACTGTCGACTCTAGAAAAGAGGACATTGTTTGGCATCAAAAGCAAATAAGTATCAGTTTACACTCTCTACGTCACTCTTACTTACACAAAAGCCATAACTGGTGAGGTGCAGAGTGGAATGTTCTTATAAGTTTTCTTTTTGTGGATTTATAGTTCACATCTAGTTTAAACCAAAATGAGTATAAGGGTACGTGAGCTAAAATCGAATTCTGTAACATCTCACGACTCAGATCATGGAGCTATCCTATTCTCAATAAATTTCCACCAACAGCTCACTTACATCAACCAACCAGACGTGGGGCTCATCATATTATTCGAGGCTATACACAGCCAGGCTCCAAAATGACGTTGACGAGTTAATCATCCTTCCCCCAGAAAATAGAAATCTTCAAGAGTATTGGTGCAGCAGTTGAAAGACGTAGTCAGCAGCTCACCCTAGAATCAAAAACACCAGCAACAACACGAGACAGGTATCATAATTTGCCAATTTATATTCAAAACCTTTATCTCCACAGACAAGACAGCGACTTAGCAAGTTGCTTTAAAGAATATACCAGAAGGAACTGAATACGAACAACACTAGGCTTCAAGTGAGCTTAGGTGTGTGAAAATTATGTTTAAGAACTCAGTGAAGCACCACAACGACAACCTCCTCCAGAAGAGACTCCAAATAATCAAGCCGGGACCCGACACTTTTAAAAAGATCAACAGTATCATTGGTAGGAAGCCGCAAAGACAAGGCCAAGGCATTTGCTGACTACTTCGAAGAACACTTCAAACCAAATCGACCATCAGACCCTGAATTTCAGATCGAAGGCAACACATCAGTGCAACAAGCTAAAACAATTCAGGAAATTGTACACTTCAGCAATACCAACCTCACCAGGAACCTCACGGATCATAAGGAGTTCACTTCTCCGGAAGAAAAAATTATATAATTCACAGAAGTCATCCAAAGAAGTCAATAGCACTGGACAATATCTCCAACTTCGTACTGAAGAGACTGTCGCATTTGGTGATGATCAACAGTTGCGTCGACAACTGTTACCTTTCCGCCAAATGGAAAAAGGCAGAAATTTTGGCTATACCAAAAACAAAAACATAAACAAAAGTGCCTCTCTGCAACATGAGTAAGATACTCAAGCTACCAACTGCAGGAACACTAACATCACCCTTCAACTGTTAATAAAAAATAATTTCAAATACCTGGGAATACATTTCAATGAGTTATACCGATTTAATCCCCGCACAGCAGTTTTATTAAGAAAACCCAACTTCGCCTTCCATCGCATCCATCCGCTTATGCGAAAACAGAACGGACTAAAGCAAAAGACAAAGCTTCTTCTATACAAGCAGCTCAGTGATCAGTCATCATCTACTGCTTTCCCATTTGGTACACGACGAAAAATCACACATGAAGAGGAAGATCCTACGGATCTGCACAGGACTGCACTTCAACAAAATTAGAAAGAAACACTTCAGGAACAAAAGAATCTATGAAGAGGCCACGTTTCTACAACTAGATAGATAGATATACCTCATCCAATCCAGAAAAAGATGTCTACAGAATCTGATGAATCATCCGAGTCCTCTGATAGGAGGAATTATAAACCAGCCAGGACATTCCAAATAGCGGTACCCCGAAGCGATGGAACTGCTAGATGAGGATTTTATTTCAACCATTAACGAAGAGAACATTACTTACTACATTGACGCTAGGTCAACTCACTACCGTAGCTGAAAGCCTCACCCCCAAACCCTCAAACAATAATGACAACCGAACCTGAACAATCCGAGAAGTGAAGCAGCCAACAGAAGAAGATTTGATATAAGTACAATGACCCGTTTACACTCTATACGTCCCTGTGTCTACAACAGAAGCCATCACTGGTGCGGTGCAGAGAGTAATATTTTATAAGTTTTTCTGTGAATTTAAAGTTTACACCCAATTTGAACTAAAATATGTTTAAGGACTGTGATTTAATGACACCCCTGCTATTTGTATCCCCCTTAAATTTTGTGGCGCAACAGCTCGTGGAGAACCAGGGCCTAGTGACCTACAACCATTCCTGTGTGCGTGTTGTTGGCAGGAAGGGAGGGGACCTACAATTATAGGCCAAGTCCGAACGGCTAGGTAAGAAGAACTTATTCATAACAAGTATACTCTTGGAGGATTTGTCAGTTCGACGCAAGGGGAAGTACCTCGAAAAAAAAAAATATTTCTGTTTTAAGGTGGCAGCGGCTGGAAATTGAACCCAGACTTTGTCCCCCTTAGTATAGGAATACCTATTTGAATTTTGGATTAAGGAATACAAATTTTTTGATTAACGTCAGTCAATTTTCTTGCAAACGTATTTGACTTTTACCAACTTGTCTCTGGCTTCTCAATATTTTTGTCATCAATGCCAATAGAAGACTTTTGCAGTTTTTGTGTAAAAACATTCTGAAAATGCATTTTTAATGCAGATGACGTTTTCGAAAACGACTCTAAGCCGACTTTTTTCAAATGTTTCAGCTTCCAACACAATATTTTTCCCGCACTTTGTATTAAATAATTCCTATACCGGAATCAGCTCATGAACTATTATGGTGGATCTCTGTTGATCGTGTCCATACTTTTGCATAATATTAAAAAAATACTTTATGATTTCCTCAAACTTTGTGACCGTACCTTTTTTGATTTTTCATTTGGTCTCAAATGAATAGTTAAAAGAAAACAAATTCAGTAGCTCTTTTCCAACAAACAAATACCTATCAAAATAAAAAATTCCCACCATCACAAGAGACAAACACTATTTTACCATCTGAAGACCGTATTTCCTGTTTTCTTATATATTGACAAAAAAAAACTATGAATTTAATGTTCCAATCGAATCTATAAATATTTCAGTGATTTCGATAAGACTGTTATTGTGAACGAAAAAAAAAATAAAAATCAATTTGTCAGTTTATCACAATAGATTCTTATGACTTTTGATTTTCCATTTTCTAAAAAAAAAAAAAATAAAAACAGAATTGACCTTTTATATGCGGGTTTTCAATTTATAAGAATATTTATTCAATTTGTCGAAAGAAAACTAAATTCCATATAAAAAAACATAACCTACAAAAGTTTATCGTATTGACTTAAGTTATAACTTCAATGAATTTATTTTCTTCTATTGATAGAGAGACGAGCCACGAGCGTATAATGTTAAGAACTTAAATTGAAAACTTAAACAAATTGATCTATATCTTAGGATTTTATCCATATATGCGCACCTTTGACATTTATCTAATTTATGTGTTTTGATTTGGAATTTGGTTGAAATTCTATATCCACTTCTATATAGGTATACACTCACAATAGAAACATCAAAATTATTTTGAGAATGTCATTTAGAGTGTCAAATAAATATCTTGATTTGTTTTTTTTGTTGCTCATCTGCAAATACATCCATACCTCCGGATGGATCTGAATTGTGGCCAGAAAAAGGAATGAATAATACAGAATAATATTCAAGAGCCCGCCTTACGCTCTTCAGTTAACAAAAACCAAACACGTTATAACACTTAAACCGTTAAGAAAAGCTGTCAAATTCTTAGACTTGATGCCACTTATTAATGTCAATCGGAATGATTGAAAGACTTTGAAAGGTTATATCAGCAGTTGTTGACCCTTGTCTAAATTTAAATACCTACTTTTAGCTTTAGGTCAATTGTTTAATGAGCTCTATTATGCTTTAGAAAATCAAACAAGAAATTAAAATTTAAGTCTAAATGTTTAAGATAATAACTTAGTTTCGGGGTATTTTTTAAGTAGAAATACCTTTCGCCCAACAGTCTGAGAGGAATGATAAATAGACATGATAAAGCTAAAAGCTGATGAAGAAAACGCAGACAACTATGGTGGCTTTGGTTGCTTTCTTAAATCGAATATTTTTCTTATAAACTCAATTCATATAAGATTAAAAAAGTAGCGCACTCTTTGAATACATACATACTTTGAATCGGTCGAAAGATTGGACGAATTTTGTTGCATTTCCGCACGCAGGTATCGCAGGAAATGGATATGGAGTTTAAGGGGAAAAGTACCTCCTGAGAAAGGCACCTACTAAGACTAAGACTAAGACTAAGACTAAGACTAAGACTAAGACTAAGACTAAGACTAAGACTAAGACTAAGACTAAGACTAAGACTAAGACTAAGACTAAGACTAAGACTAAGACTAAGACTAAGACTAAGACTAAGACTAAGACTAAGACTAAGACTAAGACTAAGACTAAGACTAAGACTAAGACTAAGACTAAGACTAAGACTAAGACTAAGACTAAGACTAAGACTAAGACTAAGACTAAGACTAAGACTAAGACTAAGACTAAAACTAAGACTAAGACTAAGACTAAGACTAAGACTAAGACTAAGACTAAGACTAAGACTAAGACTAAGACTAAGACTAAGACTAAGACTAAGACTAAGACTAAGACTAAGACTAAGACTAAGACTAAGACTAAGACTAAGACTAAGACTAAGACTAAGACTAAGACTAAGACTAAGACTAAGACTAAGACTAAGACTAAGACTAAGACTAAGACTAAGACTAAGACTAAGACTAAGACTAAGACTAAGACTAAGACTAAGACTAAGACTAAGACTAAGACTAAGACTAAGACTAAGACTAAGACTAAGACTAAGACTAAGACTAAGACTAAGACTAAGACTAAGACTAAGACTAAGACTAAGACTAAGACTAAGACTAAGACTAAGACTAAGACTAAGACTAAGAATAAGACTAAGACTAAGACTAAGACTAAGACTAAGACTAAGACCAAGACTAAGACTAAGACTAAGACTAAGACTAAGGCCACGAAACAACCAAAGCAAAACTGAGCTGATGGTTTTTACTACCGGAACTAAGATACATGTCCTTACTCTTGCTAACAACCAGTGCAAAATATCCAGATGTCTTCCTTGACCTTAAGTTAAACTGGAAAAAATAAACATCAAATAACGGGTCAGCCTTCAACTCCTGTAGAAAAACCTCTGGAAAAAGTGGGGCCTTGAGTCAAAGATGATCTTTTTGAACATTGGTTTCGATCGTCTGGTAGCCCGCACTTGACATCGCAAATTACATCGATAAACTTGAAAAGGTTCAAAGAACAGGGACTCTTCGATCTTGCCCAACGGATTCTACACTTTATACCACTTGATAAACACCTTAAATATATTGTATCTTGCACTACAATAAGGCTAAAAGAATCAAATTGTTGGTTTGCCAAACCGTACGATCACAGCTATATCAAAAATCGATATTTCCAACAGAAATTCTTTCGACTCCCACTGACTACTGCACTCCTGCAATGAGTCTTAGCAAAGTTTTTAAGGTAAATTTTCCTTCCAGGAAGAACTGGGAAAATGATGTTATGACGAGAGACTTCAACACTAACTTACTATTTACCGATGGCTCAAAATGGAGTGTGTGGTTCGTTCAGGAATCTTTTCTGAGTCTTTCAATATCTCCAAGTCTTTTTGGCTAACCTAAATTATGCTATAGTGTACATAAGTATAATTCAAGCTGAATTACTGGCAATTAGGGAAGCGTGCAGAATACTTGAGCTAGACCAAACTAAAATCGAATTTCAGCCATCCTCACATGCAGCTGTTGAAATCATTGATTCAGTTACATCATCCTCTAAACTAAATCAGCAATGTAAAGATGAGCTCACTAGCCACTCACATCAATCTCAAGGTAGGTAAGGTTAGGTTAGGTTAATGGGCTGAAGGTGGATCTTGTTCCCGTCACACTTAGATCAATGTTGATCCTTTGTGATACCCTGGTGGATTGTTCCATTCCTTTAAAAATATAACCCATGAAATCTTATGGAGCATCGAACTATTTAGTTCAAGGTAACCCTTATCTGAGTTTCAGGTCACAGAGTATCTTTGAGGGAAATGGATGGGTGGATGAACTAGCCGGTCAAGGATCGGCCCTTCATTTGATCTGATATGTAGTCATAGGCAAGACATAGCCAGGGTCGTTGCAATATGCACTGGATACTGGCCAGTAGGAGAAATGAGAGCAAATTTGCTAGGAATGGCATTTTTTGATGACCTTAATGAACTTTCAGAACTGAAGATCAAAAGTTTGATCTCTTTTCTCAACGCAACAAAATAGATCTAAGACGTAAATCGGATGTTTTTGTATCCCTTTCACGATCGTGAGCAATCGGTATTAGGTTTTTTGAAAGTCTTCTTGATGCTCAATGACCGCAGAATCACACAGTTGGACCGATACCGCCTCGTAATCTTTCTGTTCGCTACCCAGCTTGGAACCTTGCTGCTGATTGCTGGGCGGTATACAACCCAACTGAGGGAGTGTCTTATGTTCTGTCTTCTATTTCCTGTGCGGGTACATATCCTATATTAGCTCAAAGCAACAAATATATCTAGCTTAACTTGTAACCGCTTATCTGCGAAGTGCGCAGATAAAAGGCCAATTGGAACTGTCACACCAAAATGTCTTACTTACTTACGTAAGGTGACGTGTCAGTCCAGGTGAATCAGGGCCTCAACCAACAAACTTCTTCAAGACGGCTCGGTCTCTAGCTAGCATTTTCCCACACCAAGTTAGATTAAGTCCTCTTTTACTTGTGGCCGCCACTTGTTACGCTGTCCTCCTTTACTCCGCCGGAAGTCCCACGGGGTAGGATTCAAAGACTTTCCGGACCGGAGCATTGATGTCCATTCGGTCTAGGTGACCCAGCCACCTCAGTAGTTGGCTTTTCTCTTTTGTGACTATATCAGTGTCGCTGTCTCCATCTATCCAGACGGGACCAAAAGACATTGGAATAATTTTATTCTCAGCCTAAAGCGTTCTCATCCAGGGGCATAGCGTCCATGCCTCTGCACCATACATCAGGACCAGGATGGTAAACCGCTTTTCCAGAGACACCTTAGTTGGCCAAGAGAGGGCTTTCCTTTTCAATTGCCTTCTTAGCCCATAGAAACAGCGATGAGCAAGAGTAATTCCTTCTGCTGATCTCAGCACTGGTATTGTTCGCTTAATTGATAACGGAGCCAAGGTAGGGAAAGTCTCTGACCACCTACAAATTATAGCTGTCTATAAGTGACGTTCTGTCCGAGACGTAAGAGGCGGGTTTCATTTCTTGTTAACAACATATATTTGGTCTTACCTTCATTCACGGTTAAACCCATCTTCTTGGCTTCCTCCTCAATACTCACGAAAGCACCACGGACATCAAGCTTTTTCATCCGATAATGTCAATACTGTCAGAAGCCGCAGTAATTGGACGGACTTTTGAAAGATTGTTCCTCTAGTATTGACATGAGAGTTTTGCGCTATTCTTTTAAGAACGATGCTGAAGAAGTCGCATGAAAGCGCGAGTTAAGTTCTTGCACTTTACTTTTGTTGATTGCACAACTTTTCAGCTTTAAAAGTAAGGAAGGTTAAATAAAAACACTTTACTTTCTGCTGGTCAGTCAATGAATGACTCTTTTTTATTAATTTTGCTTACTTACTAATTTATACATAATCAGCAGTTTGATGGGAAAGGAAATGAAATGTTATTTGATTCGTTTCCGTTCCCATTATCACATTTATTTAGAATCTGCTAGTTTTTGATATTATACAAGGTGTGACGATGTCTATGTCACTCTAATTGGTGGTGTCATTGACCACATTCATAACACGCGCGTCGCCTTGCCTAAAATCTTTTTTAACATCAAAGGTATCGGTGAGGTCCAGCGTTGCCCCCCTACTACAGTTGTAGTGTTTTTACTACATTTTATTTTCCAAAAAAGTCACTACGTACAATCCTAAAATATTCACAAAACACTACAATTTTAGAATTTCACAAAACATAAAATCTTAACAAAAAAATTGATTAAAGTTCTGTTCGCATACTTCCCAAAACTACGTGTTTCTACAAATCAAGCCTTGAGTTTTGTCAAAGTTCATATATAAAAAAAATGTACTAAAATTCGTAGAGATTCATAGTTTGCGGAAGTAAACGAAAAGACTGATTGTTTGGTAAGGATTATTGAAAATTGGGGGAAAAATTAAATTATGATTTGATTAGAAAATTGCAAAAAACAGTCAATTCCCCTTCGCTTCGCTAAAACACTAAATAAGAATGGGGTTTTTTAGATTATAAACGATGTCAAACCCACTTTATATTTAAACACTTTCATTAAAGTTAAAATCGTCAAAGCCTGATTTTAATTTTTAAGTATAACACTAGCATGTATGACATATCTGTCACATATTTTCTCAGGAACTGTCATTGATTTAGGCGAGTTTAACTTTAACTTGTTGAAAAAAACGGCTTTAACGCTTGTGTTTATAGTTAAGGAAAAGTTAGAGAGCTGCTTCACAGTTGAAAATTGTTAATTAGTGTCACGTTTATGACCTTAAATTAGAGTGTTTATAATTTTGCGCCACTTATTCTAAGGAAATGATAAAAATCTGCAATATCTATCCCAATTTTGAAGTGATTTTATAGTTACATAGGTTATAACTAAAAGTAAACATTTTGAATTATTTGCTAGTTAATTTATATTAAAATTTCTAAAATTCGATAGGTTTAAATAATTCAATCAGTGTTTTCTTTAGGTTTTCAAGTAAACTAAATCAGCAACGCTCACGCTACATTTTCAACCAGTAGGGGGGGCAACACTGGTGAGGTCTTAAACTACCTTGATGGAGCAGTGTGCATTCTTGGTTGTCATTCTGCATAAACGGTGAGTTTGGAAAACTAGACATTGCTTTATGTACATACCTCGTCTCTATAGATGCCGTCATACGCGGCCTTAAAATCGATGGAAAGGTGGTGGGTATCGATTTGAAACTTCTGGGTTTTTTCCAAGATCTGCCGTAGGGTGAATATTTGGTCGATGGTGGACTTTCCTGGCCTCAAGCCACACTGATATAGACCCATCAGGTTGTTGACGAATGGCTTCAGGCGTTCACAAAGCATGGAAGAAAAGATCTTGCATGCAAAGTTAAAGAGACTGATGGCTCTAGAGTTGGTGCAGTCCAGAGGATCACCTTTCTTCAGGATCGGGCAAACGATGCTGAAGTTCCATTCATTGGGAATGCTTTCCTCCGACCATATTTTGCAGATGAGCTGGTGCATACTTCTTAACAATTCATTGCCAGCCGCTTTAAATAGTTCCGCCGGAAGGCTATCAGCTCCAGCAGCTTTATTGGACTTAAGTTTAGATAAAGTTATCTTCACTTCGTGGAGATCGGATGGACGGAATTTTCGGTCAACGTCGGTCGTCCAGTTTGAATGGTACAATAAATATGGCAGCGGAATTCGGTTCTTCATCGCTGTCATACAATTTGCAGAAATGATGTTTCTATATCATCAGCACCAACTGCGATTCTACCACGATGTTCCCCTGATAGTCCTTGCAGGCTTAAGTTCGGGCTTTAAAAACCTGGGAGATTCTTTTTACTTTTTGGTAAATCTTCTGAATTTCATTCCTGCAATAGCATCCCTCTATTTCCTCGATTGCACGCTTCTCATGCTCTCTTTTTTACCTTCTAAAAAGCCGGTGTTCCTCGCTCTTCTTCTGGTCGTAGAGCTAGCGAGCAGCTCTGGTCTTTCTATGCAACTCTACATTCTTGACCAATAATAACTTTTATAGAATTTTTATAAAGTTTGGTCATTTTTATTTCCAATTTTCCTGGGCCATTTTTATTCTATAAAACATAAAATGCCGAAACATAAAAACATACTCGGTGTATCTTTTTTGTCATGAATTTTCCTCAGTATTTTCTTGAAGTCAATGAACCTGGGAATTGGGAACGCACCTGCAAATCACCATTTAAATTAGATGTAAGAGTTAGTTGAGTTCTCATCAACTTTTTATTCATCAATTCAAACATCAGTTGGGGTTGTTCTTGTTAAATGATTTTGTCATTAACACAAATTTCCTCCCAAATTAAAAAAAAAAACAAGATCAAAGTTTAATACAATAAACATTTTTAAACAATAGAATGTTAATCACAACTTTAAGTAAGTATTTTCCTCATTCAGCCTTATAAAATAAATAACTCGAAATTATTATGTTTCTAAACATTTACCGAGCATATAATTCACTTTGTTTATTAAAGTAAAAGAAAATCAACAGAAAATTAAACACACAAAAGATCATAAATTGTTGTTGAAGTGCACACACCACTGGGGAATAAAAAAAAAACAATACTTTGTTTTGGTTTGTTAAAAATAAAGTATCCAAGAAAAAAAAACAACAGAAAGAAATTAACAAAATTTAGTCATAAATTAATGTAAAATATACAAATGAACATGCTAAATAAGTTAACTAATGAAGAAATTAAGATAACAATACTTTAAGTACCTGCGGTAAAAAAGCAAAAAAAAAAAAAAAAAAAAGACACAAGAAACTACACGATAAAAATGGACAGATGGTAGGTGATTTAAAAAAATCTGTATTTTTAGATAAGAAAAAGCTTTTATTTAACGAACCAAAAACCAAAAAAAAAAAAAGAAAAATTAAATCCAATAACAAAACCAGTTGTTGTGAAAATTATGACAACCCGTAGATCAAGAAAATGTTTTAAAATAAAAAAAAAAAAAAAAACTTATTTTTGTTTCCTTCATATAACGGTAAGTATGCTTTAGTGTCTTAATTAAGCTGAATAGTAGCATAAAGCCAAGATTTACATTTTATGAATACACATTTATTGGTAAGTCAATGGAAAGACAATGCACCAATAAATTCAGCGGGTGAGAAAATTTGAAGTTTGATTGGAACATTCGTATACGGGAATACGAGTAAAAACAAACAAAAGTCTGATGAAAAATATACATAATGATTATAGTCTCTTGTACTACAAGAAATCGTTGGATAAAGCCTCTTTTTAATAGCTCTGAGCCCAATAAAATCTTCATTTAAAAAACAAAGAATATGGTTGATGAGTATGTATTAAATGAAATTTATAAATTTAAGTCCTACATAGAAAAGCTTTAATTGTGAACAACGCTAAGGTAATATATTATAAAAGATGAGTCCACTGTTTCAGTGACTATTCTTTTTTGTCTTTAATGTGGTTATTTGAAATCTTTATTGAGCATTGCATTTTGTTGCATATTTATAATCAAACACGAATGCATTGAATGTTATTGAATGATTTGACTTTTGGCAGTGCCTGACCCTTTAAATAAGTTCACAGCCTATTCGCACAGCACATAAAAGCTGTAACCTAGCAGCCTAGATCATGTGTGTCAGGTTAGCAAGGCAACTTTGAACAATCGAATAATGGGAAGGTTGACAATTTGCTGTTAATTAGTCGTTAATTAGTTGTGACAAATTTTATTTTCTCGTGCGATGTTTTGTATGTATTTTTCAATGAAATTATTTCATTTGACTCAGTAAAACGTAATAAAGCAATAAACAGTTAATATAATCAACAAGAGTAACAGTCTGTGAATTTGAAATGCATTTTAAGAAGTTACTAACGCAGTCAATTCATATATCTAATATCACATATGCTCTTTGTCAAAAACAGGTTCCTGAGTTGGATCGCCCCATAGAACCTGACGAAATATATTCTGCCATATCTTTCTCAAAAGATAATAAAACTCCTGGTTTGGACGGAATACCTTATGAATTCCATAAAAATGCGAACCCGTCTCTGGTTATGGAGATACATAAGTTGTTTACCGAAATTTTTGAAACTACAACTATACCATCGTCGTTCAAAAAGTCAATAATATACCCGCTTTTTAAGAAAGGAGATGCTAATGTGGTGTCTAACTATAGAGGACTGTCCTTTTTGGACACGCTTTATAAGCTATTTACTACGGTTCTCTTAAATAGACTAACGTCCTGGTTAGAAAATAACAACATCTTAAACGAATTTCAAGCTGCTTACAGGAGGTACTACTCTACTGTGGACCAAGTTTACAATCTTTCATGTATTATACAGCTTCAACTATGCCAAAAGAAGAAGCTCTATGCATTTTTCATTGATCTAAAGGCTGCTTTTGACAACGTCGATAGAAATGCTTTATTTTATAAATTATCCACTCTGGGAATTTCTTCGAAGATGATCGCTATAATAAAGTCTCTTTATCAGGATACTGCTGCTGCTGTTTGGGATGGAACGGGTTTGTCGGATTTCTTTTTCACTAACAAAGGTGTTAGACAGGGCTGTGTACTAAGCTCTCTTCTCTTTGTCCTCTTTTTGAATGACTTACACGCGGAACTTCCTATTGGTCTATTTTTAGATGGTCTTCAAATCAACGCCCTCTTATATGCTGATGATATTGTCCTCTTATCGGATAATCCTGCTTATCTACAACAACTTATTGATAGTTTTATTATATACTGCAAAAAGTGGAACCTTGAAGTTAATCTTGATAAATCTGAAGTTGTCATCTTTCAAAATGGGGGACGAAGAGCTGCTTGTGAAAAATGACTCTTCAATGATGCTGAAATTAAGGTGTCAAATCAATTTATATATCTAGGCGTAGTTTTCAACCACAACGTGTCTTGGAATGAACATTTAAATAATAGATTGGGATCATCAGAACTCATCAGAACTCCATCAATGCAACATGGTCCAAGTTACTGAGGGATAAATCCGTTAAACATTCTACAAAATTTAAAATATATGATGCTGCTTCTAGAGCTATTATGCTGTACTGTGCACAGGTATGGGGATATCGCGAACACAACCAAGTTGAAAAATTACAACGATTCATCATAAAAAGATGTTTCCTGCTACCGGATAACACGCCGAACTATGCTCTGCACATCGAAACTGGTTTACCGAAAGCTTTTCTTACATCGCTAAAGCTTCACTTTTCTTATATCAGAAGAACTTTATCTCTTCCGAATGGCAGATTACCCAAAATATTATCTGAAATGATTATTACTAAGAAAATCTTCTGGGCTAAGGAATGGTTGGATCTTTTTCATGGAACCTCGATTGATTTCTCTTTCAACATAAGTTTGCTTGAATGGAATGGACTGCATAGTATTCTTCTGTCAAAGCTTCGAGAAAAACACTGGATTGAATTTACCAGCAGTGCCACACAGTCTCAATTTCATGATGAATACTGTAACTTGCTTTACTCCGAAGTATCAAACTATTTCGATGACTCGAATCCCCGGGATATGATTTCTATCATCTTCAAAGCTCGGTGCGGGCTTCTTAATCTAAATGCATGAGCGTTCCAGAGAGATACTGATGGTATATGTACACTCTGTAATATGGATGAATCGGAAAACACCTTTCATTTCGTTGGAACCTGTCCAATCTTCAGAGGGTACAGAAGAACATTTCTTGGCAGTGACGAGCTCTCCCACACTCAACTTCTTAACATTTTAAATGGCAACTGCTACTCAAATCTATACAACTATTTAAAAACCGCAACATAATTTTAAATGAATTTTCTTGATTAATAAAATTAAATAAACTTAATTTTTTAATTTACCTTTTAACCAGACAGGCAACTTCAAGTTATTGTCTTAATTAATTTTATACCAGCATGAAAAACTTATTTTTTGAAATAAAATTATATATCTATCTATATCTATCTATCTATCTAATCAATTTTTAATTCTTTTTGAATGTTACTGCATATGAATTGATGAATTAAAACAAAAACATAGAAAACAGTGCACGTTTATCTTAAAACTGCGACGTAAAATCATTGGCTAGTTAAAGACAAATTATTAATAAATTTAAATTTCAATATAATAGGTACAAAGCACAGTACACATATTAAAGGTAATATCATTAGAGTTTTGATTTTTGTTTCTTCTGCGCATATATCAAAATTTGTGTAAATTGTCAGTATTTGTTGTTGTTTTTACGTGTATTTAAGTCATCACACTCCCAGCCATTTTTATTTCTGCCAATTTCAATTTTAATTTGTTGTTGTTTTTACGTGTGTTTTCTTCCTCACACTCACAGCCATTTTTTATTTTCGACTGACAGCCTGCGCAGTATAATACCTTAGATTTGTGTACTGTGGGTACAAAGAACTTTTAAGGAGCTTTTTGTAGATTTAATTTGAATTTAGGAAAATAAAACAAAAACATAGAAAACATCGCACGAAAAAATTGAATCTGTCACAACTAATTAATAACTAATAACCGGCGAATTATTAAGCAATAAAATGTTTAGTTTTAGAAGCTTTTATCATTTTAATAAGAAACATAGAAAACATAGAACGAAATCATTCTTAAAAGTCAAAATTTATAAGCGATTAATTTTCCATGCATTACTTTGCCATCAAGCATTCGGTTTAAGCAATTTTTATCCCTTTCTGAGGTGGTGCTTGCAAACTCGATGTTAAGCTAGCAAGGAACCCGAAAAACAAGAAAACATTACACGACAAATTCGAAACTGTCGCAATTAATACAAAACTAGTTAACCATAAATAATCAAGCCATATACCACTCGGTATAAGCACTTTGTACTCTCTTTTTAGGGGTTTTGTTTTAGGAGGTTTTGTTTGTTAATGGAAATCTACACAAGTGCCGTGTATGCGAATTATACATCAATTTATATTGAATAGGTACCTAACAATTTAGTTTAAGTTGTTGTTGTTCATTCAAAATTCTTAAATAAGAAATATTGCACAGTTGAATTCAATTTTTCCACAACAAAATTAAAGACTTACTAACGGCAAATTATTAGGCCATGAGACATTAAGTATGATATGTTTTTACTGCCTTACGAGTTATGTCAAGTTAGCAAAGCCCCCAAAAAAAATAGAAAGCATTGAATTACAAATTCGAAATATCCACAACTAATTTACGACTAATTAACAGCAAATTATCAACCTACCCATTTTTCGATTCATCAAAAATTCTTTGGTAACTTGACACCCATAGAAAACTAATAACTCAAAAACATAGAGAAAACATCGCATGACAAAATTGAATTTTTCACAACTAACTAACAACAAATTATTAAGCACTAAAATGCTAATTTTTCAAAAATTTTAACCACTTTTCAAGAAAATATAGAAAACATAGAATGACAAATTCAAAATTGTCACAACTAATTAATGACTAACTGACTACAAATCATGTACCTATCCATTTTTCGATTCATAAAAGTTGCTTTGCTAACTTGACACTCATAGAAAACAAATAACCCAAAACACATAGAAAACATCGCATGACAAAATTTATTTTTTTTCTTAACTAAGTAACGGTAAATTATAAGGAACTTAAATATTAAATTTTAGAAGTTTTTAGCATTTTTCAAAAAAAAAACAGAAAACATAGAATGACAAATTCGAATTTGTCACAACTAATTAACGACAAATAATGCTCCCATCCATTTTTCAATCCATAAATCCCATAAAAACATAGAAAACATTGCATGACCAAATTGAATTTGTCACAACTAATTAACGGAAAATTATTAAGCCATAAACCATATGGTTAAGAAGTCTTTACTGATTTTTATCAGGGTGCTTTGCTCACTCAATATCAAGTTAGTAAAGCAAATTCGAAACTGTCACAACTTATTAACCACCTACCCTCGTACCTCGTGGCATGATGCTTAGTGCGTATAGGACTGTCATGCCGAAGCTGTGGGTTCGATTCCCAGACGTGCCACCTAAAAACAGAAATGTTTTATCTGAGGTACTGGCTCTTGCGAGGAACTGACAAATCCTCCAAGAGTATAGTTGTTGTGAAAAAGTGATCTCATGTAGCGGACTCGGCAAAAAACTGTAGGTCCCCTCTTCCTCCCAACAACACGCACACAAGAATGGTTAAGAGTTGTAAGTAACTAGGCCCTGGTTCCCCACGAGCTGTTGCGCCACCCAATTCAATTTATTTATTTATCCACCTACCCATTTTTCGATTCGACAAAGTTGCTTTGCTAGCTTGACATTCATGCCTAGATCAGTGCTCAAATACCCTGGATCAGTGGATGATATCGATTTCAAGGTACCTCACAGTGGCAAATATTTACTTTTTGTGCGAAAAAAACTTTTGGGCCCAGTTTTCAGAGCGCAATGATCCTTGTTTGAGGGTTTGACTTGAGTTAGCATTTATAGCTATTTTAACAAACTTGTTAGTATTGATAAGCTCAAACTGGGTGTTTTATTCATTCATGACCAGTGAAGTCAAATATAATAATCAAATTTAATACCTAAATTTTTTACCCTCTTATTAAATAAATCTTCGTGTTTTCTCATCTTCAATAACCGATTTAATGATTCTTACCATGAAAGCCTATAACCATCTTAGTTCCTTTTTAAATGACATAAACAATAGCCTTAGTTGAATGTTGGTATTCTGGAATTAATTAGTTTTTTGAACATGAAGAAAACTATTTTTAGACCTAATCTGATCGAATCTGAAAGAAATTTGATAGTTTTGACAGTTGGAAGTTGAAAATAAAATTTTATGTCAACTTCTTAAAACTCGAAGTAATCAAAAATGTGCATTGGCTCGTCAGCTCCATCTAACCGAATTTTGCATATAAAAAATCAACAGAAGGTTCAAGGAAACTGAAGAGTCTGTGCAAAGGCCAAGAGCTGGACTTCCGCGATGTATCACTGAAAGAGATGACAGATCTACCGAAATGACTTTTCTCCGAAATCGTAATTTGAAAGACGTTCACATCCAAGAACAGCTCAGACAAGTAAAAGGAAGCATCGTTAGTAAATAGACAGTTGGGAGACGACTTAACGAAGCTGGCCTTACCCAGAATTGTCATGCCACAGGATCAAAATTGAATTCAATATATCGATACCTTCCCGTAAGAATGTATTAAGCGACATTTCAAAAATTTTAAAGGCATCGAAAAAAACCTCTGGTCCAGTTATTTATTTGTGTATTTAAAAAAATAAAAAGACTTGGAAGGGGATTTTCAACTCAAAATGCCTCTAAAAATCTGTTTATTACAACAAAATTCCCAAATAAATAACTGAATAAGAGGTGTTTTAAAAATTTAATTTAAAATTTTGAAAATGTCGCTTAGTACATTCTTACGGGAAGGTATCGATATGTACATACTGACAAGCTTAACTACGAATTGCTCACACACTCTACGGTTGGGAACTTGACCAATGGAGGCGATATGTAAATATAATGTATGCGTCTGCATGCAAGAAATCGTAGATGCAGAGTATACAGGCGACCTGGTGAGCGATTTTTGTAATGCAGTTTTGCCAAAACAGAGGCTTATGGGGGAGTATCTGTTATGATACGGGCTGACACAGGCTTGAAGGCAAAAGCGAGCTTGTATTTGTGCTCGGTGGTGGTTGTGGAGGAGGTTAAACTTCGGATCGGTACATCTCCGATATTCTGATGGATCACGTCATTCCGTATGTTGGGTTTATTGGCGAAGAATTCATTCTAATGTACAATAACGCTCAATGTCAAACTGCGCGGGGAAGTGTCAAATTTCTTAGGTAAGTCGGTATTGCCACGATGAACTAGCCAGCGCTAAGCCCATACTTAAACCCTATCGAGCATTTGTGGGACGAGCTTTAGAGAAGGGTAGGGATCAGAAATCTAGCTCCTGAAACAGTTAATGAACTTAAAGCAGCACTGGTAGACGAATGGGAAGATATCCCTCAACATACAATCAAGAAACTCATCAGGTTAAAGTCTTATTTTTCCCAAAAAAATGGCTCCACAATTTTTCTAAAAAAAATTCCAAAAATTTCTTTTATTTAAGACTACCTTCGGATATGAAACCATTTTTCAAAAAAAAAATGTTTTTTAATGGTACCTCGTACCTCCCAATGAACCATTTTTTTTTTTTGATTTTCTTCACAACGACATCTCTGACTTCAACAATTTTTTTTATACAAAATTTTCAACAAAATATAAATAATCATTATCGGCTAAACGGATTTCGATATTTTTCTTTATGCAATTTTCAAATAAGATTTTACCCGAAGGTGCGTCAACTCAACACCTATCTATTAATAATTGTTAATTTCACGATGAAAATTTTAAAAATAATTTACGACTTTCTTCTTTTTACCATTTTCCATTTATTGGGCGCCATTTTTTAAAAAATAGCGTTTTAGCTACAGGATTATAACAATGATTCCATAGTTGATTGCATCCTTAGCATGTCAAAAATTAATCTCAAATGTAAAAATAAAGTCCCCTTTCCCAAAAAAAAGTGCAAGGATTTGTGTTTCCTGATCAGAGTACAGATTGGGTACCATTTTTCAAAATACGTGCGACCCAGTCGTGCCGCTTTGAGTTTATGTTCCTCTGATTGTAGAATGCACCTTGCTCTTAGCTAACTAAACAAAGAATTTGAAGTGCAAAAAAAAAATGTTTTTAAAGTGGAAAACCCCAACATATAATCACCTAGTCTGACATTTGACAACAAAGAAAAACAGTAAATTAGTTAAATCTATACAAACCCCATCTCAGTTTCTTAATTTATTTTAAATCTATAAAGTAATTATTAATTCAAAACTAATCTCTTTTGATTTCCAAACCCAAGATTAAAAGGCATCAGCTATAAGAAAATAACAAGTGTGACTGACCCCAAAACAAAACTCACATACATACAAATTCGCATAAAATGTCAAATGTTGCATTCATCAAAGTCAACATGGCCGCTTAATGTTCGTATAATTCATTTAAACTCTCTCTACTTCGGTTCACACATAAATATTAATCATCTCTGCAGGAGGATAAAATGATTGACAGTTATACAACCATTTTCTAATACAAAAAAAAAAAAAAACACACATACAAAAAATTATCTTATCAAAATTCTAATAAAACACAATTTATTGTTCTTCATTATTTATTTTCCTTTGGTTCGGCAAAAAAAAAGTATCTCATCAAAAAAAAATATACAACCAAATGTTAATACCACCAGCAAAGTTAATAGATCACGACAGAGTATATTAAACTTTTTGATTATTATTCAAGAAAAATAAAAACCACTGACTCTCTCAAAACTAAAAAAAAAAATGTAAAAATAAAAAAAAAACATTAAAGACACACGAAAAAATGAACCAACCTCAATAAATAACATTAATGAATTCATTTTCCCTTCCGATCGTTGTCGGTTGATCGTTTTGTTTCAGTGTGTGTGATCATCGCACTGCTCTCTCTCTCTCTCTGATGGCTGATCTTAATTTCAAGGTTCCCAACCTCAATCAAATCCATTCCAATGAAAATTTCCCATCCCTTTGCTGCGATTCCCGATCGGCGATCACCATGTGTGCGATCAGGATGATAGAGCGTATGTAAGTTTAAGGAAAAAGGCCTCTTTAAACACCATTCACATGGATAAATGCTGCCACGAAGGAACAACATACTACATCTTCAGAAAAATTACTTTGGCTGTGATTTCGTTCATTAATAAAACCCAAGGGTCTCTGGTCTTTGGTTCTGGTTCTGGAGTTCTGATTCTGTTTCTGGATGGCTGATGGTGTATCACACACAGCATCAACCCAGACGAAAAGTTGAGATCACCGATCATCGATCGGTGTGTGATTGTTGAGAAGAGGAAAATCCAAGTTGAAGTTTGATCTTCAGCCGCAGAGAGAGAGCGCGCAAATCACATAGAAATCCAAGAATTATTGAAGGAGAAGACGAAGAAGGAGAAGGGTGATGAGAACAAAAAAAAAAGATACAGATACTGTAAAATATTCATCGCAGAACCTGTTTTAATATTACCAATCAACATACCAACACAACACAACACACTAACTGCAGTGCAACAAAACAGAGGCGCACAGGTGGGAACATTTTCCCGCATCATCATCATCGAATCCGAATACGATCGCTGGGATTTCTGGGGCCGGCCGGCAGAGAGGAAACAATCCAACAAATCGTTCAAAAAGGATATATAGGTACAGTAAAAACTCTCTAACTTAAATTGGGAATGTATATATGACTGAATATGAAATCGACGCGTCCCAGTTAAGAAATTGGTTTTAATAAAATCTGCTCATGGAAATGCCCACTTTCATTCCATTTGAGATTTCTTCACGAATTAACTGCAAATTACTTATTAAGTTATCTTGAATATATGTGTGTAGTTGTTTTGGGAATTCGCCTTCTGCACCCACTTTTTTTTACCTTATCTAACATCCCTAGAAAGATGAAAACCATTTTTTTAAATCAATACTCATTCAACAAGTCTAATAATACTAAGTGCTAGAGGAGTTATTCTTGGCCAATTTATATTATTAATAAAATCACCAAAAAAAAAAACATAGAAAACATAGCACGATAAAATTGAATTTTTCATGACTAATTAGACTAATCTAAATTTTTAATCAGTAAAATACTAAGTTTTAAAAGTTTAAATCACTTTAAAAAAAAACATAGAAAACATAGAAACATAGAAAAAACAAATTCAAAACTACCACAACTTTTAAATGACTATACTTGACGACAAATATTATTAAACTACCATCTTCGTTACGAAGATGCACCCAATCCACCAAAGCACCCAACAAAACATAGAAAACATTGCACGATCAATTTGTATTTGTCAAAACTAATTAACGGATAATTAATGGCAAATTGTTAAGCCATAA
This sequence comes from Dasysyrphus tricinctus, assembly GCA_963921185.1. NCBI lineage: Eukaryota > Metazoa > Arthropoda > Insecta > Diptera > Syrphidae > Dasysyrphus > Dasysyrphus tricinctus. The sequence goes on along the minus strand of OY992530.1, from coordinate 19,566,309 downwards.
GTAGGTATACAAATTTTTTACCGATTTTCTCGAGCTTTTTTTGCTAACTACATAAAGTGAACAAAGCACCCAACAAAACATAGAAAACATTGCACGACAAAAATGAGTTTTTCATGACTAATTAACTACTAATTTACAGCAAATTATTAAGCAGTAAAATATTAAGTTTTAAAATATAGAAAAAAATATAGAAAAACATAGAACAATTAATTCGAAGTTACCACAACTTATGTTTGAATAATTAACGACAAATTATCCATCTACCCTTTTCTCAATCAAGCACCCAAACAAAAATAGAAAAAATTGCACGATCAATTTGAATTTGTCAAAACTAATGAACGACCAATTAACGGCAAATTTGTAAGCTATAAATCATTAAGTATAAAAATTAGTACCGTTTTCCTAGAACTTGGTTTGCTTACTTGATATAAAGTTAGCAAAACACCCAAACAAATATAGAAAACAAAAACAAATTCGAAAATGTCACAACTATGTAAGTAACGACTAGTTAACGCCACTTTGTTCACCTATTTTTCGTTCCATGAAAGTTACTTTTCTAACTTGACACTCATATAAAAAATTTGCGTATTGCCAATATCTTCAGTTGTCGGCATTTTCTAACACTTTAGTTAAGTGCCTCCTAAATTTGACTAAGCAATTCCAAGCATGCGCAAATATTAACAAATTATTGTTTTAAAATTTCGACAAAGTGAATAAACGAGCCTATCTACAGTATTTTAAAACGAAAACACGGCCTTGAATGAGTTTTAATTGTAAAATTAAGCTTTTTTATATTTTCTACGCGACCAAGAAAATATTTTCTGTGAACTGTCAAACACTTATTCGCAATACACAACATCAAGACGCATTCCACAAATCTGCGAATGAAAAATTCGCTCGACATTAGCCTCAAATTTTTTTAACATCCATTTTGCTGTTTTTTTTTTGTTGACAATTCACGTCTGTCAGCAACCACTCATATGAAAGAAATGCCAAAATTCATGGCCATTCGTAGTTCGCAAAACGCAGCTCATATGCAAGACACTTTACGCTTATTATAAATATTTTTGTGAAGGATATTTAACATCGTCGTCGTTAGTCCTTTTATTTATTTCGGTTTCATCGCACTTTGTCATGATTTAAGAGCTATTCCCATGAGAGCGACCAACGAACGACGAATAAACGAACAAAAAGGGATTTAACACATTTATAAATAAAAATATCGAAAAAAAAACTAAAATGATAGATATTTAATTAACGGTAATGCCGAGCTACTAAAATTTACATTTTAAAAGCTAAAATAAGAAAAAAATTGAGAAAACAAATTGGTCATTGATTTCTCAAATTTCTCACATTTTAACAATAAAAATGCAAATTTTTCTACCTCAACATTAACTTTAGTTGGATTTCTCCCATTTTGTCTAATTTTTCGAAGAACTTTGGTTTATAAATGGTGTTAAATCCCCTTTTGTTCGTATATTCGTCGTTCGTTGGTCGCTCTCATGTGAATGGCCCTTTAGCTATTTTCCACTTGCTTTTAAATTGATACAGTTTGACAGATTACGAGTTTGTCTTGGAATGCCAATTTATTTCCACATGTCTATTTAATTGACACAATACAATTTAGGCAAGTTCAGGAAAATGAGATCTCAGAGCCCTCAGCATCAGCATCCTCAGTCTCATGAACAGGATTCCTCAGAAATTTAGTTGTCAAATTTTTGAGAAAAAAAAATATCCGATTCGCTTGCTCACTTTCTGACAAATAAAATTTGCTGAGCTCTCCGAGATCTCATTTTCCTGAACACGACTTTTGTTTCTTGAAAAATAAAGACATTTTGACAAACGCCTTTGACAGTTCATTGACAGCTATTTCAATTCGTTTTGTCTTTTATGAACTTACACTAGTGAGCAAATTTACACAGCTCTCAGTAATAATGGAAATGGATGGGTAAGTTGTTTTTGTTTGTTGTTTGTCGAGTTTTCCCTTGTCAATGTGGTGTCAAAACCGGTGACAGCGTTAAAGAAAAGAAGGGATGGGAAAAGCTGTTCATGGCCAGGCTTCAGTTTTGCACTGTTGAAGATCTTACTCCGTGCATCCTTTTTTCCTGGCATAAAGTTACTGATATCGAAATGACCATCAGGAACTGAAGTCAATTTGAACGATTAAAGTAGCTTTTATAGGAGAACTATGAAGCGTCTTTTTGCCTTGTGGACCTTGTGGTACAATTGCAATGGTGGGCGTAGAGTCTTCGATCACCACCTCAACCACCTCTTTAACAGACAAGAGTCCTTTTAGGCTTCTAGCGTGTTTTGCATCCTTGGTTGTCACCCTACTATGTCCATCGAACACCACCGTGGTCTTCATACCAAAAAAGGGTTTGAATATAGCTAGTTGACAAATCTGATAGTAAGTTGCTGGATGCAACCAAACAAGTATATGGAGAACCTCCTTCGTAGACTGTGAACATAGGATTAGTAGACAAAGATTCCTCACAGACAGAAAACTGTTCTAAAACAGTTATAAAAGTCAATTTTGTTTCTTTTTGCAGAAGCGTACCATCAAAAATTGTTGGGGGTCTACTGAATTTTTTTTTACAGTTAGATACCTACATATTTTTAATAAATTACTGTTTGTTTGTGAACTTTGGTTTTGTTTTGGTAAAACATTTAAATTAAATAATCAAACTACTTTGCCGACCCTGTGAGTCCATGCCTAGTCCCCTTTTACACGATGATTCTTTGCTTCTGACTCTTTTCGAACATAATGAGTGCGAAAGAGAAGAAAAGATGAGACGAAGGACCAGCTGCCCTGTGAGTCGTGGGCCAAGGTTTCCGCAACTCTTTTTGACTTTTCTTTTTAGCACTATCCGTATTTTCCTATTTTTCGTATACATACAGCACCAACCCTCAGCAGTGAATTTCGCAATAAAAGAGAATTGTCAATTTTGCATCAAGCGTTAAGAACCACAGTGTAATAGCGCGTGCCTCACAGGATGATTTTCAAAGAGAAATTCGAAATTAAAAAGAGTCAGATGCAAAGAATCATCGAGTAATAGGGGATTTATCAATATAAATTTTGAATCATTTATTTATCCAGCGCAGCGGGGTGAAATCATTTAGGGGAGATGGGGATCAAATCATGGACTTCGAAGAAAAAGGATTAGTTTTTATCAAAAGCCAAAAATTCTAAATATGTTAGAAGAGTGCTATTTCCTAGAGTTAACTAGGCAAAGGCCCCCATCGCCCCTCTCTTTTGGTACCTCTGTAATGTTTCCCCGATTTTGGAAGTCAAAACAAGCAATTTGACACTTAAATCATGAACTCTTTGAGACAGTAAGTTCAAAAACACAGCCAATAGTCAATACCCAAAAAATCTTGATGGGTTTTTTTTTTTTAAGATGGTGGCCAAACACAACCTTCAAATCATTGGCAGTTTTCAGATATAATAAAGGGAATTGTTCTGAACAATATCCAATAAAACTTACCTTTCAAATTTTTTGTGTTTCATTGATGAGCAGTCTTTGTCAGTCCGACTCCAAAGACACTTGTCATTTTCTGAAATGACGCAAAAATACGTCTTTCGTCGGTTGTTAAATGACAAGTAGAAACCAAGCATTAGGCTAATAACTTAGTCAAAATATAAAAACTGACTCTTGAACGCGCGTTACATTTTTGACTAGGCAAATCTGGAGTTATTATATTCAAACTCCAGTTTTGGATAGCAACAGCTTAGACAACGTCTGTGAATATGCACAATATTTTGGCTTTTAATTTTCATCTGACAGCTGAAATGCATGTGTTGAACGCATCCACTTTGATATGAGTAAAAAAAGGGTGAAGTTGGCTGCGCTCAGCTATTTGCTCCATTCGTTTGGTGTTTTTATTCTGATTTAAAAAAAAAGAAATATGAGTTGAGCACTCTGAGTGCTCTGAGCTAAAAAAAGAAACAGATCTTTTTTTGACAGCTCAGTGCAGTGCTCGGAGCTTAAAAAGAAAAACGTTTTGTAAGATTTGCCTAGCAACAGCTTAAACAACATCAATGAATTTATAAGCCCCAATATGTCTGTTCACGTATATTTCTCAAAACTACGATCTTAGCCAAAAGATAGAAAGAAATTAGAAGAAATTCATAGTTTTGGAAGTACTTGAACAGACCTTATGTTGTTCCTCTTTGGTGTCATAATTAGATAGCTAACATCTTGAATTTTAATTAGGTACAAGAAAACTAAAAAATAAACTTCCATACATGAGAGATTTTACTGTAAATATTTTTCTCTCAGCTATAAGGTTTACTGCGTTGTTAAGTCGATGGATAAAAAATAATAAAAATTCCAATGGTCGTCGTTGAAGTTGAAGTTAAAGTTAAAAGTCGAAGAAGAAGCGTTTTGTATTTCGGCTACTTTTTGATTTAACAACTTGCTTGTCATTGCTGACGATGCGCGCGATTGCAATGACGACGACGACGCACGATGCGGTGGATGGTGCTGGGTGATGTTTATAGTGGGGATAGGTGGGGCGATATATTGGTACAACAGGATGTTGCGTATAGAACGCATATTCGCCGTACAAGTGCGAGTTTTAATCCTTTTTCTTCAACAATATGCCGCCGCAGCCCGCAGATAAGAAGACGACAACAACTACGACGATGAAGAAGAAGTAACTTAAGTTGCACACCGCGATGGATGGATGTGAGTTCTGAGTTGCCATTGCCAGTACCAATGGAATGCGCTTACGTTAGTGATCAGAAGAGTTCCAGACAACGACAACAACTACGACACGACACAACGATGGACGATGGATGAAACGGACAAGCGGATGGATCGGCTGCTAAACGCAGAACGTGATACAAAACGAAACTCGATGGTCAAGATTCTACTAATGAAGATAATTTATTATGAGATTCCGTTTAATTAAAGTCAGATAAGCAACAAGCGCGGCCCAAGATCACGGCAAGCCGAAATATTCACAGGCATAAGAGTTACCCTTTCTGTCCGTCCTCATCGGAAATTTGTCGGTTTTGTTGCGTTTGTTGGTTTCTCGGTGATCTTCTTCTCTTCCACCTTCAACAACCTCCACATCATGATGACGATGATGATGATGATGGGACAGAGTGGTGCTATGGTATTTTGGGGTTTTCTGGGAATTGCGTCAGGAGAGAGACGCGCAATGCAAACGATATACCGCGACAAGTTTTATTGAATTCCCAACTCTTGTGATCTTGTGTTATGTTCAGGTGCATGTTCGGGCATCCATATGTTAATTAATTTTAATTGATTCCATTTCTTCTTATAGTCTTTTCTCAGGGCGACAACAAATAATACAAGAAAGTGTAGCTATACGTACCTACTCGTATATCCCTGTCTCGGAAATTTTGGAACTTTTATTTTTTTTTTATTTCGTTTTTGTTGACTCATTGCTCACCCGTCGTGTCGACAGAGGCCGGCGTTAAGGACTTTTAATTTAATTAAAGTCTACTCGATTTGTGTAAAATATAAATAGGTTTACATTTATGCAAATTTTGCCGCATCTTTAGTAAAAAAAATACAGATGGAAGCCATCTTATAAATTTAATTCGAACAAAAAGTAAATAATTATTAATCGATCCATTTGTGGTTTTCAAGGTAAGTGACTGACTGAGAAGTATACAGTCGCAGCTTGAACTAAATGTGGGCTTTTCAACACAGCAGGACATCGTAAGTTGTCAAATAAAAAAATTATAGGTATTACTTGCTTTTTTATTAACTGACGACATGCAGTTGCAAATATTCCAGTTCTTTCCTTATATAAAAATATATTACCTACATTTTTATTGACATTTATTTTTTATTTTTAATAGAGCTTCGGCTGTGCATCAAGAATGAGTGGACATTTCTGAACAAAGATCGGCTTAATGACTGGCCATCAACCATGTTTCATTTTGTAGCATCTTATCTTCGGAAATTATCTGACAATTGATTAGCTGCTGTTTATATATTTAGATAAAATAGTCAGAAGATGGATTTTTATAACTGGAAAAGAATGACTAAATATATGAAGAATAAAGGAAAAAGTGGAATGGTAGGAATGTCGATCGTGGAGTGATTTCAATTCCAAGTTTTTTTAGGCTAGGTTTAAAATGGGTAAAAATGGGAGGTCGAAGGTGTTAATGAACAAATTTTTGATGTTAAGTATCTTAGGTATCCAGTGTGAGGATTTCCGTTGAGAGTAATTTCATGAAAGCGGATTTCCGTAACGAATTCCTTCCTGCTACTACTACTACTACTACTACTACTACTACTACTACTACTACTACTACTACTACTACTACTATTAATACTATGTACAACTACCACTTCTACGACTACTACTACTACTACTGTTATTACTACCAATTTTTAAATAAATACTCAAAAAAAAAAACTCAAATAGTGCTACTTACTACTAGTACTAAGAATGGGAGGAAGAGGTCCCAAGGTGTTTCAGGTGCTTTGGCTACATACACATACAACCAAATTGCGATTGACCAAAGAGAAAGAAACAAGGACTGTGCTTTAAATGTCGAAACAAGGACCAACAAAAAAAGTGACGGCAACGCTGCAAGTCAGCACCAAAGTGCTTCCTATGTTCAAGCCTTGAAACTCCTCCGACCACTAAACACCGCGTACCAGGGATACTTTAAATTCCAAATTTTCAAACGGGCCTTCAAAAAAGCTACAAAGAAACTTCCTAAAAGTAACTATAATTCTGCAGGAAGGCGCCCGAGTAAAACTGCTGATAACCCCCTGATTAAACTTGTTGGTGAAGTGCGAGCAGGTATCATCATAATAAGCGAGCAGTACACAGGACACTAAAAAGGACAAAAACATGCAGAAATATTACTTCCAAAAATAGAGGATCGAATTGAGACTTTGCCGGGATAAAATTCGAGATCCTACAACCAAAATCAGAACCTAAATAGCCCCAATGATAGACTAGCCCAATTTCGACAAAAACTTTGATCATCTGTGCCACTGGAGAGAAAATCATAGTCGCCTGAGGTTTCATTGCTAGAGGCCAATAGTGGGGCATGCCAACCACGGACTCTCGAGGAAGGTTCATACTTGAAATTGCAGCGAGATGCGAGCTTAGAAGACCAAGACACAGAAGCACTAGGCCTAACTTTATATTTGCCACAAACAACACGATGTTCAAGATACGAAACTGGAGAGTGATCGAAGAATAAACAGGCCGCACGATCAACAATACATCGCTTTTATTTTGAAGAAAACCGCCGTATTACAGGTGAGACCAACCTAAAACCGTCTGATCGAACACAGATGAAATCTTGAGGAGGGCGATAGAAGTTGGAAAGATCGCTTGTACTTGAAGCGGAAGCAACCTTCGAAGTAAAGCTGTAATACAACTTACCCGACTGACAATATCCAACTGCAGTGTCATGAAAAAACTATCCCAATGGAGGAAGTCCATCTATTGGTGGTTAGAGAAAATACCCGAACTACGAAGAAAAGTCCTGCAACGGAGGGGAAAAGTCACCAGAGGAAGAAGAAGATAAAACGACCGTCTTAAACACTATCTTGAAGAGTTCAGAATCAAACGTCACGATATTAAGAGAGCTTTAAGCGGAAGTAAGAAGAACTCCGATTTCAACAACAGCTCGGAGGGCAGAAAACTATAGCAGACCTAAGCCCAGAAAAGATGATGTATATAAAGTTAGAAGAACAGTTTTGGAAATTCAGGTTAAAAACTATCCTATCATTAGTTGCTACTTAATTGCGAATTAGTTACGCAAAAAAAAAATTAATTGCTTTTTTGGTTTGCGAAAAAATGGGTGTCCTGCTAACTTCATATGAACTTAGCAGGACAACTTTCTCAAAAATAAAGATAATCGAGCTAAAAAAAAGTTTATTATTGAGGACTAATTAATTGCGAATTAGTTACGCAAAAAAAAATTTAATTTTATTTTTGATTTGCGAAAAAATGGGTGTCCTGCTAAGTTCATATGAAGTTGGCAGGACACCCATTTTTTCTTTAACCAAAAAAGCAATTAATTTTTCTTTGCGTAACTAATTCGCAATTAAGTAGCAACTAATGATAGGATAGTTTTTAACATAAATTTCCAAAAGAGTCCTGCTAACTTTATATACATGAAAAGATGACCCATATTATAGACACGCTGCTCCCGGTTCATACCATCAGATCAGCTGATAGTCCTACTCTATACTAGCCCACGACAAGAAACACAGGAGTTAATTGAAGAAAAGCTGAAGACTACTGTTAACGTAATTTTCCATAAACGATGGAAAAAGTAAGGACTTAAACTAATTTTAGCAAAAATAAAGGACGACCGGACTCTGTGCATGCATGATGCATGCTGAACACAAAAGCAAAACTTCTGGAAAAACATTATGTCTGACAGACAAGAAAAGGCTGCTCTACAGTAGAAGCAATAAGTCATATGAAAAACTAATTTCTGGATGGAGGAATATGGGCTGTCTCTGACAGTTCGGTGACTCTGCCATGGACAATGGGATCATTCCGTCTTCGAATGTAAAAACTGGGAACGCCAACGCTCAAAAGTCAGAATTTAAGGGAACTCCAATGAAAATAAATAGCACAGAAGATGTTGAAAAGCGAGGAGCGATGGCATTGATCCACATGCTGAAAACAACAAAAAAACGGGAAGAAGATGAAGAGCGGGTAACTATTCAACTCGATATATAAACAAGGGCACCTCCTGAACCCTAAGGTAATGCGCAAGTGGTCCCGGGAGAGGAAGGCGGAGAAGCCCAGGGTTCTTTTTTGAAGTTTAAGCCAGTATGCAAGTAAGAATATCTACCTATTAGAGCGAGACTGGTACACGGAGATGGTCAATGGGTCATAAACTCCTTAGCGTGCATAAAGCATTTCTCCCCATATCCAATGTGGAAACGCCTTCAGATGACAGCACCTATATTTTAAGACGTCAAACTCCAATGCGGGAACGCCTCCAGATACCAACGCCACCTATCTTTTAAGACGTCAAGCATTATTTTTTCCAAAAGGCGTTTGGCATCTTGAAGCGTTTTCTAAAACTTTTTCTTGCGATATAGGTATAGGGTAAGTTTTGGATTCGTGCAAAAAAATTTTGAGATAACAATCAAACATAATATTACGATGACAGAGAACACGAAAAAAGTGGCTGGCACAAGTCTGTCTGCCTGTCCGTCTGTTTGTATCTGAATCTACAGACTTAACCAATGATGCAATTTTCTTCAAATTTTGAATCTAAGGTTTTTTGTAACTCTCCAGAGGGAAAATCGATTTTTTTTTAGCTCTAAAAATAACGGTACTTGCCATATACAACCGTTAACAAATTTTGATAAAAAAAATCATTGTATTATTGTAGATATGGTGTACTTTTTGGTAAAGCTAAGTATACAGTTCTTTTGAGTAAAATAATTCTTCAAGGTGAAAAAAAATATTTTCGACAGAAAAAAATTTTCGTCATGTAAATATTTGTTTTTATTTGTCGTCAGCTTACAGCTCGCAAAAAAAAATCTCAAGAGACTGTTCTATGAAAAAAACAAACACAAATACCAAACACAATTTTTTTCGGCAAAAGAATGTCAGTGACATTGTTTTGTACGAAAAAAAAGTTCGTGGTGAATATAAAATTTGTTTTCATTGGGCAGTTCACAGTTCAATAGAAAAATTTAAACGTCAGAAATTTTTTTTCGCAAAAATCGCTCCCATAAGAAATACATGCAGTTTTTTTTCCTCAAGGAACTGTATACTTAGCTTAAGACAAAAAAATTACCAAACTGCCATATGGGTGATTCTCTGCCAACTGTGATTCTTTTTTTTTTTTAATTTTCAAAAACTAAAACTTCTTGGAAACAATATTTGTTTTGTGTTTGTGGCTTCATTTAGTCACAGTATCATATCTGTAAAAGCATTTTGCTACAACTTTTAAAGAACAACTAATATAGTGAAATGTACTAAAACTAGTATATAGACGATAATGACACACTTTTTCTTTTTTCTTTTAATTTTTTCGTCTTTTTTTTACCATATTTTTGTTGAGATTCTTGATTTTCTAATACGTTTTGACCTCTTGACATTTCTACTTCCCTTTTTTCTTTAAAAAAATATCTCTTTTTCGTTCTTGAAGTCTGTTCTTCTGAATGGCAACCCTTTTCCTTGTGCTGGGTTATTACTTAGTTTTTTGCACGGAATGATTTTTGTTTGGCTCGTCTGAGGTTTTGCTACCGTTCTCATAAAGGAAATTGGTAGAAGAAAATATTATTGCAAAGAATTATTTAATTACATTTATTTAAAGCTCATTAAGTATTTAAATGCCACGGTACTGACATCCACGGTACTGACATTTAGACAGTTATGAGAAAAATAATTTCCAGGACAATGTTAACTTGTGCCGTTAAAAAGAATACAAAATTGTGATAACTAACCAGAAACATGTTATAACATTTTTAACAAATACTACCACGGTACTGACAAATAAATTTGTGACATACTTTCATCGCATGCAAACATATCACTCTTAAAATACAACAACGTACCAAAAACAAAATTACTGTTGTTAAATATACATACATAAATAGTGTCTCTTTTAGAAAACTACAATACATACGTGTTAAAGCTAAAACAAAATGGCGGTTGAGCGGGAAATCTTTTGAATTCAAAAATAAAACTAAAACCTCGGACAACATTCATTCATGATTATTTTATTCAGCTATATAAGTATTTTGACTAAATTTTTGCATTATTTTGTCAAGCAAGTATTGCACTCAAACTTTTCTAAGGGCAACATTTCTATTCAATGAACTATTTCATTCGAAAACAGTAGACTTAATCGGAAAAACAAGGATAGGATATACCACGGTACTGACATTTCGACCATACTTTTCCAAGCCATATAGAAGAAGTTGCAAATTTGGTCATGATATTGAATGTAGATTGTAGTAAATAGCCATTTACACAATTCAAACCAAAAATATATACGAACATTTTACATTAAACAACAAAAAAAGCACTGGACGCAAGGAATCACAGTTGGAACGGAATCACACATACAAATATAGGTAACGGTTTTTTTGATTTTCGGGTTTCTCATTAACCTTTCATCTGATTTCAATGAATTTTTTTGCACAAAAGCTTTCTTAGAATAAGATTAAAATTGCATACCAAAATTTTGGAAAAAATAAATTTTGGATTTTAAAAAAAGATTCAAAATTTTTTTTGAATATTCAATATTTCAAAAACGGGATGATGAATTATTTTAAAATTTCAGTTTTAAATGTCTATTAATCTATACTCAAAATTGACATACCAAAAGTTTTTTTGATATTTGAATATTACAAACATTTAAAATATACAAAATAAATTTTTAAGAAAACTGTTCCAACGATTTTAAATATTTTGTTTGCATTATATTCATATTTTTTTCAAGTAATCAAATGGCATATTTGTTTTTGAGTTTTGAGTTATTTATCAGGCTGTTTATACAATTAAAAGAACGATTTAAATGAAATTTATACATTTTCTATAATAACTTGAATATTTTTAAAATTCATAGTTCAACACAACTTGAACATAAGAGCAAGTACCTGTGATCCAGTCGTGCATTTTATTTCTACTGAACATATTAAAAATAATCAAAAAGGGGGGGTTCCACTTGTTGACATCAATAGAAGTATGTTCCCGAAAAGTGGCAGCACTGAAATTTTACCCGAAGGTGCGTCTACTCAACACCTATCTTTTAAGATATAAATCGTTACTTTGATAATTTCAAAGTTATTTACGAGTTATTTTTATTTTACCATTTTCCCCAGATTGGGCGCCGTTTTGAAAATGGCGTCCAAACGTGACAGCAATACAACAATGACTCCCAGAATAAATTTCATCCTAAATATTAAAAATCCTCCTAAAAACCATCCTAAAAATTAAAAATATAAAATAAGGTGGCACCACCCCCACCTTACATTTTATTTTACAGTCATCCACAGATTGGGCGCCATTTTTAAAAATGACATCCAAATTACAGGACTACAACAATGACTCATAAGCTAAATTATATCCTTAGCACATCAAAAATACTTTACAAATATCAAAATTTGCCACCCCCCCCCCCCCCACACACATCAAAAAGCGCACGGGATTTGGACTCCTGTCCGAGCTATTAGTTTCAAACAAATATTTCAGCAGTTTTTAATAAATTTTGTTTTCATTGAAGTTTGATTATTCTAAACAATAGCGAAAAATAAGAACAATCCTAATCGTGCACTGTATTTATTTGAATAAATTAAAAAGTTAAAACACAATACAATTTATCATATAATATTTTTTTTTTAATATTTCTCCCAAAGTCTTTAAATCGCCAGTTAAACCTTAGCACTCCACATAAATTCACCACATCAAACTTCCACTTAATCAAACTTTGAAACCTTCCTCCTGTCATTTTTAAAATCAAACTGGAATACCTAATTATTATGTATTTTATTTATTGATTTGATTTGATTGACAAGCCAAATCGAATCCATTGTACATGACATCATTAATGAAGAATATCCGCCAAAGAAATTTGAAAAATGAGTAACTCTTTGTTTCAAAAAAATACCATAAAGATGAATTATGTGCCAATATGGTTAACGTTATGATGAAGTTGAATTAATTACATGAATACAAACAAATTTAATTTGAATTTAACAGAAATGGATAGTTTTAGGATCAATATTAAAACAAAAAAAAAAAACTTGAAAACATTTTAATGTGAAAAAAGGGCGACCGAAAGTTGTAAGCCCTGAAAAATCTTACCTTGCTGAAGTCTCCAAGGTCTCATTTTCTTGAATTTACCCACGTGTCATTATCTTACTTTGCACACTGTACAATAACTGTCAATACCTATGAATATTATAAAAAATAGTTTTCATAAATTCCTTAAAAATCTTTTGAATGAATTATTTCCTTATGGAAGTCAAATACGTATCTATATGTTCATTGATAGAAAAATAATTAATTTATTGCGCCAATAAAACAACACTTTTATGGGATTTTAAGACACACTTTAATGTGCGGTCATATCACGAATATTTGGTGAATATAAATTCTTAAGGAAGGATTTGAAATCATTTCAGTTTTATATTATTCGGCGGTCTACTTTCTACTGTGTTGAGAGATACCTACATTATCAAGAATGAAAAAACTTTAAGGTAAGTTTTACTGATACCCATTTGGGATTAAAAAAAGAAAAAAAAAACAAAAATTTACTAACAGTATGACATCTATGAATTCATAAAACAAGCTTTTAAGAACATAAAAATAGTTTTATACCTTTATTTGAAAAAAAAACCGTAAAAACTACATCACATCATTAAATGCCATTAAAATAAGATACCTTATACATAATACGTTATAGTTCTGACTCTAATACAATTCTTGTGAATTTCATTCCAAATTAAACCTTTTTTTATGTTCATCAAATTGTGTTTTTCATTTTATTTAATAATAATGGAACTATAAAAAAATGTTTGTATTCAATCTACACATGTACATAAATGATGTCATTCTTTGATGAAATTGCTCTGGAAACAGAAGATTAAAGGGAATAAATGTTATATGGATGCACCCACCACAACAAAAGATCTAACCGAATTTGGGACTCAATATATAAAATTTATTTTGTTTTGAAGATTAAAAAATATAAAAAAGAAGATAACAGGGTGTCCGGTAACTCGCCAATAATATTTAAGGCCATATGATTCTTCGGTATATTCAAAGAAAACATCGTATGGGGAGGGGGGGGGGGTAACTCTATCTCCTCCACCTAGAGGCAGGGGGCAATTTCTGAAAAATTTAAATTCAAACAAAAATATTGTTTCAATCAAGGAAAGCAGATACACTAATGTGCTTTAGAAAGCTAATGCTCCATTCTTTTATTTGTTTTTAGAATCAAATTATTGAAGGAAATAGTTTTTGAGAAATTAAATTTCAAAGTCAAAATTTTTGAAAAAAAATTGTGATTTTTTTCAAGTTGATATGTTTTAAAATTTTGCTCAATTAAGGGCCATTTTTGTGTTCAATTTTCAATGCCCTTATAAAATCTTATTCAAACACTGAAAACCAAAGGTAAAAATCTTTCTTAGTTTTTGAAGAATTAAAAAAAAAAGGTACATTTTGTCAAAAAAAAACCCGAAAAAGGTGTTCAATTATGAACAGTAGTTGCGTTACATACTCTAGTTCGAACTATAGAATATTCCCTCCATCATAAAGAGTACACCATGGTCGCTTTCTTGGATATAGAGGGCGCTTTTAACAATCTCGACACAGCGATCGCATCTGCTCTGACATCCCTGAAGGTAGATGGTATGCTTGGTGAATTGATTAATCAAATGCTGACTAGCAGGGTTATCAATTCAAAACTTTCGTCTAGAAGGTCTATCAGTAGAGGTACGCCGCAAGGTGGTGTCCTATCTCCCCTTCTCTGGAACTTGGTAGTAAATGAGCTGCTGACATGCCTGGAAGCGGAGAGTTACAGAGTGATTGCATATGCGGACGATGTTGCTATTGTCGTATCAGGAAAGCATCCTACTGTCTTAAAAGAACTCTTACAAAATGCTTTAAATAAGCTTACCAACTGGGCTGACCGGTGTGGTCTGGGTGTCAACCCTCATAAAACAGAACTTGTTCTATTCTCAAGGAAATATAAAATCCCTCATATTGATCCTCCTTCTATCAAAGGTTCTCCACTAACATTCACTGATCAAGCAAAATATTTGGGTCTTATTTTGGACAAAAAGTTAAGCTGGAAACCTAATATAGGTACAAGAAAGAGTCAAAAAAGCTACAGTGGTACTTTTCTCATGCAAAAAAGCCGTTGGGAACAAATGGGGCCTTCAACCTCGAATCACTCACTGGCTATATACTTCGGTGATTAGACCGATCCTCACTTACGGAGTGACAGTATGGTGGACTGCTCTGGATAAAGCGGGGAATTGCGACAAATTGAGCCTCAATATTTTCAGCAAACAAGTGGCTGCAAATACAGCCATTCGCCTTAAAGCTTCCTCACAATGGACCAACAACAACTTTGGCCTTTCTGAATTCATTCGGATCAATCCCAAGTCGCACTGATTACACCATTCCAAAACTTCAGTTTGGCAAAAACTTTCAAGTCAGCATTCCTTCTAGAGTTCTCTGGGAAGATACGGCTCTCTTGGAAGATGAATCAATCCATATTTTCACCGACGGATCGAAAACTGATGATGGGGTGGGTGGTGGTGTGTACTCAGAAAGACTAAAATTAAGTCTCTCCTTCCGTCTTCCTAATCATTGTAGCGTGTTCCAGGTGGAACTTATGGCGATCAAAGAAGCCTTATCTTGGCTGAAAGAAAACGTGTTATCAACTACAGATATCCGCATCTTCTCGGATAGTCAAGCAGCTATCAAATCTCTGGAATCGGTCTCTACTAACTCTTTAACAGCCCTAAATTGTCGTTCATCTCTGCAGGAGATGGCGCAGCAGTTTAACATTCACCTGTGTTGGGTGCCGGGGCATAGAGACATTCCAGGTAATTGTAAGGCCGACGAACTCGCTAAATATGGAATAACTCTACCTCTTCTACCTAGTAAGGCAGGTATTGGTATTCCCATCGCTACTTGTAAACTTATGCTGAAGCAAGATGCTTTAGAGGGAACAAACCTTAGGTGGAACAATATCACCACTTGCTTGGCAACAAAACAAATCTGGCCAGTAATGGATTTTAAGCGGTCTAAATGTTTGATATCTCTAAGCAGATTGCACATTAGCTCCGTGATCGGTGTCATAACCGGACACTGTCTTATAGGCAAGCACGCAACGCGTCTTGGCGTATTCTCTAACGATTTTTGCAGAAGCTGTATAAACGAGGAAGAGGTAGAATCGATTCCTCATCTTCTATGCACTTGTCCTGCTCTATCTCATAGGCGAAGACTCCATCTTGGAGATTTCTACTTCAATGATCCTAGTGATTTAGTAAATGTTGACATAGGTAGTCTGTTACGCTTCATAAGAAGCTCCAAATGGTTCATCGAGTAGGGAAAAAGGCTTCCCAGATTCTTGTGGTATCACAATGGGCCAACTTATGGTCTAAGTGTGTCAGTTTTCATAATTGACAGCCACTTCAACCTAACCTAACCTATGAACTGTAGTTTTTTGCGACAGAATCATAACAACACAAGCAATGGGAATAAGTTTTAGTTTTTTATCTCTAATTCTCAAAAACTAAGAAAGAAATTTACCTTTGGTCTTCGGTATTTAACTAAGAATAGATAAGGGCATTGAAAATTGAACAGAGAAATTGCACAATTTCAAAATTTTGAAAGATATCAACTTGAACAAAAAGAGAAATAAGGTTTTCCCCCATACGATTTCTTTTCTTAGAATACACCCAAGAATTATGCCTTAAAATATTATTGACGAATTATTGGACACCCTGTATTGCACATACTATTTAACAGAGGTGAGAAGATCATAGTCGAGAAAAAAAGGTTAGACCAAATTTAGAGATTATTTCTGTTTTATTGCTTGTAAAGCATGGGGAGGGCATTTTATATGCAACATGGGCATAGGCGCCCGCTGGCGGGAGGCAAGGGAGGGCACTTGCCCCCCCCTGGCTCTGGGCAATACCACACCACTAACATATTTTTTAATTTTGAATGATGAATTTTATAAAATACTTCTCATTTTTTGTCGGAGTCCATAATTTGCCCCCCCCCCCCCCCCTAGGCTCTTGACCAGGCCGAATATATCTGAAAATATTCTTATCTTCGATATTGTTTTCAAAATATCGCTATTTTCTTGACAGGTTCTTTTCAATGTTCTTGGTTTGCCGCCTCCTGGCATTTGCAGATAGAAAAGGAAGTTACAGATAATTGATATATTCAAATGGTTGAGGCACATGCAAACATGCGTGAGAAGTATACTGCCTCGCAAGAAAATTGCTAAATTTCGAATTGTTGTTTGCCTTAAATTATTTACAATCTTTTTTGTAAGTGATTTTCTGATTTCTGACATCAAACCAAGAACCCTTCCTTGCTTTCCAGTACCTATCCGCTACGCTATCTAGCTTTAGCTACCTTA
The DNA here is from genome assembly GCA_963921185.1 of Dasysyrphus tricinctus. Lineage (NCBI taxonomy): Eukaryota > Metazoa > Arthropoda > Insecta > Diptera > Syrphidae > Dasysyrphus > Dasysyrphus tricinctus. Next base: position 19,549,214 of record OY992530.1, on the reverse strand, counting down.
ACAAAAATTCAGTTATCTTGAGTTGCTTTTATTTCACAAGGGCTTACAACAACACAAACCTTCCCAAAGAGCCTTGGATTATTTTTGAATACAAAATTTTTTGTTTAGAGTTTCCAAATTATTTAATATATTTTTCGAAATCCAATTCTATTCGGACTCCTTATTTTCACTACGTGGATACTTTTTCCATATAAATAATTTTATTTTTTGACTTTTTACGATTTGTTTTTACTTGGCATATTAAAAGCACTCTGTAAAAAATTTTGCATTCGTAAAAAAAACTTGACTCGAGACTTGATCAAACAACTGACGATATACGGAAGACGAAAAAATTGGGTTTTACAATTCTGTCTGTCTGCCTGTATTTTTGTCTACCCGTGTGTTTGTCTGTATATTTGGCTACAGCCTTAACGGCTGAATCCATTTTCCTTAACCTTGGTACATAGCGTTTTTTGGTAATTCTACATAAGTTTTCTTTTTTCATATTCTTAGAACAAATTTAAAGGCCTCTGCAATATGATTTTTCTATTAAATATTCTCAAAAATGGCTCCACAGACTAGAAATAAAATCAATAAATTGCTTTTATATAGACCCCCGACATTTGAGCGATCGAACAATTTTTTGTTTTTCTTCCGATTTTCTCGAAAACGGTAAGAGCGGTGTTGATATTTTTTCAATGCAGAAGCTTACAAAAAGTTTGAGTACTGTACTGGTTTTTAAGAAATATTACTTTTTTTTTTTGGAAAATTCAATACATTATAATCATCTAAAACTATTATTAAACTTACCTACTTTGTAACTTGGTGTAACGATATTTAAATACCCTTTAAAATATAAAAAAAAAATTCATTTTTATGCAAAAATAACCATTCCAAACATACAAAAGTTAAAACACCGCTGAGGAAAATCTCATTTTGATAAAAAATGTATGTCTGCTAAAATAAGTATACGGTCTACTATTAAAGATAAAATAATTTTACGCTTTACAATTATCATTTATACCTCCCATAGAAACTTATTTTGAATTTTCTCACAATTGGCTGAACGGATTTAAATAAAATTATTTATAAAAAACTTCTGAAAAGTTCAAATAATATTGGATTTCAAAATACATAATACATTTTTTTTTTCTTTTTTTTTTTAAATTCGATATCTCAGAATTGTGTTGGTGTCTGCCCCCCCTGGCCAAAATCCTGCGGGCGCCTATGTACATGGGGCCCAATTCCTCAAGATTGAGTTTTTCTGTGTACATAGAAAATCGTGTACACATCGATTATTGTGATTCCGCAAGAGTGAGTTTAAAATTTTTGACAGATATTGTGTGAACTATCAGTGAAATTTATTCACACTTGTTTTGGGCTTGAATATAATGTATACACGGAAACTCTCATGGATCGAAAATGGGTAGGCGGATAATTTGTCGTTAATTAGTTCTTAATTAGTTATGATCATTTCAAATTTGTCATTCAACGTTTTCTATGTTTTTTTTTTCAAAAGTATTAAAAACTTCGAAAGCGTATTACATTATTTCTTAATAATTTTTCGTTAAGAAGTCGTTAATTAGTCGTGACAAATTCAATTTTACCATGCGATGTTTTTTATGCAGTTTTTTTGTGATTTTTTGTATGAATTTGAAGTTAGCAAAGCTCCTTCCACGAATCGAAAAATTAGTAAAGAATGATAATTTTCCGTTAATTATTCTTTGCAAAGTTTTGACAATTTCAAATTTTTGGTTCAATGTTTTCTATGTTTTTTTTTTTCGAAAAGGGTTGAAGACTTCCAAAGCTTAATATTTTATTTCTTAATATAATTTGGTATTAATAATTCGTTGGTTAGTTGTGACAAATTTAATTTTATCGTGCGATGTTTTATATGCAGTTTTTCGTGATTTGTTTTCTGTGAGTGTCAAGTAAGCAAAGCTACTTTTACCAATCCAAAAATGTGTAGGTGGATAATTTGCGGTTAATTAGTGATTAATTAGTTATGACAATTTCGAATTAATCGTTCAACGTTTTCTATGATTTTGTTTGTGCTTTGCTGGCTTGACGTATTTCGCAGAGCGATTAAAACTCCTTAATGGTTAATGGCTTAGTAAATTGTCGTTCGTCAATCGTTTATTAGTTGTGGCAGTTATGAATTTGTCTGTGCAATCTTTTCTTTGTTTTTTGGGTCCTTTGCTAACTTGGTATCATGTAAACACAGCACCACCTCCAAACCTTATACCGAAAAAAAAATCTTAATACCTGTTATGTATATTGAAATTTTAACTGGTTAATAATTTGTCATTAATTAGTCATTGATTATATGTGATAGTTCAAACATTGTTATGCAATGTTTTCTGTGGTTTTTATTATAGTTTTCTTTAATTTGTTTGAAGTAACCTTTGAAAATGATTTAAGTTTTAAAATTAATTTTATTGAACTGTTTACCCTATATGCCCTAATCGGGGTTACAGGACACGCGGATGAACTGCTTGCTAGTTTACTACGTGCGTCACTTCTATATTTACGAGTGTCAAGTTAGCAAAGCAACTTTCACTAATCAAAAAATGAGTAGGTAGATAATTTGCCATTAATTGATCGCTAATTTGTTGTGACAGTTTTGAAATTGTCGTGCAAGTGTTTTCTATTTTTTGGGTTCTTTGGTAACTTGACATCTAGTTGGCAAATATCACCTGAAAATTGGGTAGAAATTATTTGCACCGGATGTTTTATCGCATACAAATTTACCATTAATTAGCCGTTAATTATTGTGATAATTTCAAATTTGCTTTTAATTAGTCGTTAATTAGTTGTGAAAAATTTTGGAAAATAAAACAAAAAACATTGATGCACACAGCATAAAAACTCCGAAATTCTTACAACATACACTAACGATTAATTAATGGAAAATTACAGAGCCATACAACTTTTCATAAAAGCAGTTTTAACCCCGTTTTGAGATGGTGCTTTGCTAACTTGATATGAAACTAACGAAGAATTGGAAAAACATAGGAAACATTGCACGACAAATTCAAAACTGTCACAACTAATTGAAGACTAGTTAGTTAAAACTATTAAGCCATAACAAAAGGCGTCCTTTCGATTGATGGTAGGTACTCTAAGTATTGGTATTTCCCTTCTGTTAGTGAAAAGAACCAGTTCTGTTTTCGATGGATTAACCATTAGACCACAGTTGTTTTGTCCAGGTGTTGATCCTTGGCACGGCACACTCCATTTGTTCGCTAATAGTGGATGGGAGTTTTCCTATCGAAAGAATTGCTAGGTCAACTGCATAAGCTACTACTTTGACTCTACTTTATTTTTATTTAAAAAGAATTTCGTTCATATCTAGTATTCAAAGAAGCGGAGAGAGCGACCCTCCTTGGGGCATTCCTCTGCATGCGAATACTTTTAAACCAGATTTTCCAAGTTCTCTGTTATATGCAAGTATTTTAACATGCACATAGTCGATATTCATCAAATATTTAAAACAATAGTCTCCGTCGATTACGTCCTGATTTTAAGGTTTTAAGTCCATCTCAAAACTATTGATTTGCAGACAATAAAGGGTCTGCTACCCTTAATTGAAATAATTGCTCAAGTATTTGATTATAAACTTCATGACTGTTGACCTTAAAAAAATGTTTAAGAAGTGCTACTTAGTACAATTAGTAACAAAAATTAATTGAAGGAGAACTGCGAAAAAAAAACAAATTTCCATTTAAGAGATCAAACTTAAGGTATATGATGGTATTTATTTCAAGGCACTTCCGAGTATAGCCCAAATGTGACCAAATAAAAGTACTTAGTGATTACCTAATACCTTCATTTATCCATTTGATAATATCGCAAATTATCTTCGAAAAAGATCTACTTTATATGACACATATACAAATTTAATCGGTAACTACATAAACGTTTTCTTATGGCAGCTTTTATTAATAAATACAAATCTAAAATCTTTATATCAGATTTTGTTACAAACTTTATGCATTTTTTAATCTATTAACTGAACAAATTTTAACTTCCTAATTTGTATAATATGTAGCAATAAATCACTATTTCCTTATTTTTTTTTTTTAAAGTTTATCTCTAAATGAAACGTCTTAGTTGATCAAATCTTTTGTATTCTAAATAAATTTTGAAAGCTCTTAAAATAGAACCAACCAGAGAACAACGACAATAATAATGTTTGATTATTATTATTATGCACTTTGGAATATATATGTAGACCAAAGCAAATGCAAATTGAAACACAAAACAAAACAAAAAAGATAAAAAAAATATATAGCATTCAAAGTAGAGCAGTTCGTAAAAGTGTGTTCACTCCAGTCCACTCGTTCATTTTCATTATCTTAGGGTCATAAAATATTCAAGACTATTATAAGCGCCATGTCAATTTCCCATTTAGTGTTTGTTTTATAAATTGATTTATTTGTATTAATCCATCAAGAGGGTATGTAAATCAGTTTGAAAATTTTTTTTTAAATTAAGTCGACTCATAAAAGTTTTCAATTTGTATGCAACTTTGAAAACGCAAAGACTTAGATGATCAATACTAGCAGTTCGCAGCCACTCATCTTTAACCAATAATTATTGCAACTATAGTCAATCAAAGAATATGTTCGTTAACCAGCTGATTGAATCAGCTTTAAATTCAGTGATAAAAATAACCAATGAATCCAAAATTTGGGTTGTTAAATTATCGAAATCGCTTATCAGTCGATCTTGGTTAATTAGAGCCATTAAATAAGAAGCTGTGAAAATCATATTACACTTTCAAAAGCACAGTGAACAAACTGGCCCTCAGTGCCTCAGCCTGAGTTAGAAAAAGAAGAAGAGAAACAAAACTCGTCGATTGAAAAGGAATAAGATTAATATAAATAAGTCGCTAATTAGTCGTTAATTAGTAGTGGCAATTTCGAAACTTGACGATTAATTCTTTCTTCCGTTTGTTTTCCTTCTTCACTAATTTTAATATCAATTTGCAAAAACAACTTCTCGAAAAGGGGTTAAAAATGTCCATATTCACTGGTTAATTAAATCATAATTGGCCGTTAATTTGTGGTTAATTCACTGCTAACTATAGTTGTAAGAATTTAGACTTGCTTGAAGCTTGATATCAACTAAGCAGATCACCGAAAAAGTATAAAGAACATTGATTCTCATAAATTAGTTTTCACAATTAACGACAAATTAAAGAAACAAACGACTATTTAATAATAATTCTAACCTCTAGATTTCAGCATATTAGATTTAGATTTTAGTTAGTAAAAAAGCAAAAAGGAGATAGAAAAAAGGAAACGACACAATTAAAATGTATACAGATAATTAACGACTAATTAGTGAAAAATAAATAATTAAATATGAAAAGTATCAACCTAGATATCAAATTAGCAAATCTGCAAATCAGCAAACAATACAACAACTATACATAGACAACATTGAACGACAAAAATTTTATATTTTCACAACTAATTAACGACCTTAATTAACTGCAAATAATCATGAGTTTTATTTGACCAATTATCCAAATTTAATAGTTTTTTTTAATGGTTTTATTGGACTTCTTCGTTGATTTTATTTAACTATGCAAATGACAACACGTGCATAAATTTCATCCCGACCGACCGACGCAACGTTTCTCTGGAGTTTCTCAACATCTTTTTTGATTGGTGAATTTTGCTTTCTTGCTTAGCTAACTTTATATTCATTTCAGCGAGTTATACATTTAGACTGGGCGGCGCCGGCAGCGGCGGCGGCGCGGTGGCGCGGCACTGTGGTTCATAGACGGATACAAATTATTTTATCAACTGTTAAATATTCAAATTTGTAAAATTGCAATTTTATTGAGTAATAATTGAAGCATTCGGATTTTTTTATGAAATCAGTTTCTAAATAGAAAATTTTTTACTCTTTGAGTTATCTTTTTGACCTTAATTGTTATTTTTCCTTTATCGGTCAAATTAAAAATACTACTTACTCACTTACTTATCCGGCTCCCGATCCATGAAGGTTATCTGCCTGAGATATTGCGGTCTTCCATCGGTTGCGGTCCCTCGCACGCTCCCTCCAGTCGTCGAGACCAAGCGCTCTTGCGTCTGTGACCGCCTGGTCCCTATAGCGGAGGTTCGGTCTTCCTGGTCGTCTCGAACCTGGGGGCTGGGATTCGAAGATTTTCTTGGCTGGAGCGTTGTTGTCCATTCCATTCGCTCGATGTGACCGAGCCAGAGTAGTCGACGTGTTTTGGCTCTTTGGACTACATCCACATCTTGGTACAGCTCGTACAGTTCACGATTGAATCTTCTCCTCCAATCGCCCTCTTCGCATATAGGACCAAATATCCGCCGAAGAATTTTTCTCTCGAAAGTGCCCAGTATCAATTCCCCTTTTTTACTTATCGTCCAGCACTCGGCGCAGTAGAGTAGAACTGGTAAAATTAGCGTTTTGTATAGCGTGCACTTTGTCTTTCGGGAAAGGAGTTTTGAACCCATTTGTTTGGCCAAACCGAAGTAGCAGCGGTTCGCTAGGGTAATTCTTCGTCGGATTTCCACTAAGGTGTCGGTCGTGGAATTGATGTTTGTTCCGAGGCAGGTGACTGCCTCGAAATTACTGCTACCAACAGTGACGTTTTGTCTTAGGCGATGGACAGATGAGGTTTTGTTTGTTGATAGCATATACTTTGTCTTGTCCTCATTCACTTCAAGACCAACGCGTTTCGCCTGTTCATCAATAGCTGTGAATGCTTCAAGTACAGCTCTCTTGGAGCGGCCGATGATGTCGATGTCGTCCGCATAGCCAAGCAGTTGAGAAGACCTGTTGAAGATAGTGCCTTCCATGTTAACACCACTCTTGCGCACTATCTGCTCCAGGACTAAGTTGAAGAAATCACATGATACCGCATCTCCTTGTCTGAGCCCTGTACACGTCTGGAATAACTCGGATGAGCTGTTACTCATTTGCACGTTGCACCGCGTATTTTGTAACGTCATGCGGCATAGCTGGATCAGTTTTTTCGGGATCCCGAGTTCCGACATCGCCAATAGAAGCTCTTGGAGACTTATGCTATCATATGCGGCTTTGAAGTCGATGGATAGGTGGTGGGTCTCGACTTGAAATTCGTTGGTCTTTTCCAGGATTTACCTCAATGTGAAGATTTGGTCTATCGTTGGTCTGCCTGGCCTGAAGCCACACTGGTACGTGCCGATCATAGTGTTGCAGAAAGGTCTTAGACGCTCACATAGTACGTTGGATAGGATCTTGTAGGCAACATTAAGCCTCTGTAGTTCTTGCAGGACATAGGATCGCCTTTTTTGTAGATTGGGCATATGGAGCTATTTGACCAGTTGTCGGGCATACTTTCCTCCTCCCACACTTGGTTGATGAGCTGGTGCATGCATAATGCCCATTAAGCAACTGCTGGAAATGCTGCTTAAACACGTCTACAATTCCCTGTCCTTCGGTGACTAGGTTACCTTCGCTGTTTCGAAGAGCTTGCGTGCCAGTCCTATAACCAGATGCCAGTTGCTTGGCTGTTTTGTAGAACCGGCGGGTGTTGGTGGCGGTTCTAGACTCTTCGAAATACTTGAGCTGAGAGGCTGCGGATGCTCTTTTCTTTCTACGCAGGGTTTTTTTCTCTTTCCTTCTCTTTTCACGGTACTCCTCTCTTGCTGCTCTGGTTTTCCGTTGCAGCATTTGCATTCATGCATTTTCCGTATCCTGCTTCAATACCGCGCATTCATCGTCATACCACGGGTTCTTTTTGCTGGGTGGTTAATAGCCTATGGTGGTCTCGGCTGTCTCCTTAATGATGTCGCGATATTGGATCCACTGGTTGTTAACGCTTGTGGCTGGGTTTACGGCAGAGAGTTTCCCGGTCAATTGTTCACTGTAGTCTCTGGCTTTCTCAGATGTGCTAAGGCATGCAATGTTGAATTTCTTCCTTTGGGCGGTCTTCGTTTTCTTTTCGTTGGACAGTCGGGCTCTGAACTTTGTCACAACAAGAAAGTGGTCAGAGTCCACGTTTGTGCCTCGGAAAGTTCGCACGTCCAAGATGTTCGATGTATACCTTGCGCCAATTAGGACGTGGTCGATTTGGTTGGCGGTTTGACCATCTGGAGATTGCCAGGTTGCTGTGTGTATCCTTCGCCTGGGGAACCTAGTGCTACTTATCACCGTATTACGAGCTGCAGCAAATTAGATTAATCGGAAGCCGTTATCTGTTGTCGTTTCGTGGAGGCTGTGCTTTCCAACTAATCTGCCAAAGATGTTTTCCTTTCCGACTTTAGCATTGAAGTCTCCGAGCACGACTTTGACATCGTACTCCGGACAGGCTCCGTAGGCTCCGTCCAGGAGGTCGTAAAACTCCTCCTTGTTAGACTCCTCAGCTTCATCGGTAGGGGCGTGTGCGCATATTAGGTTGATGTTTTGGAAGGTAGCTTTGATGCGGATCACAGCCAGGCGATCGTTAATCGGCTTAAAATCGATGACTTTCGATCTGAGTCGATTTCCCACGACGAATCCGCATCCTAACATGTGCAGTCTTTGATGACAGCTGTAATAAATGTGGCAATCTTTTCTTTTCGTTATACCTGATCCTATCCATCGTATCTCCTGGATCGCGGTAATATCTGCCTTGTACCGCGAGAGGACAGATTCAAGTTTTTGAGTAGCACCTGGTGTATAGAGTGTCCTTACATTCCAGGTGCATACTCGCAGATCATAGTTCATTTTCGTTCCGGGTCTGGTTGCCATTTGAGGGGGGTCGTTATCCGAGGCTTCTTGCGTTTCTCTCATAACAATTGGCTTCTTTACTGTGGTCGGATCGTTAGCCCAACGCACTAACCTCCAATCTGTAGGGCCATGGGTTTAATGTTGCAATTCTTTCCTTGGTCAACATTCGCACTTCTTAGCTTTACTAGGTATTACAATTCTTCAATACCTACATCTTTCAAAAGTTGCTTTCGTGAAAAACCTTTTATGACATAGTTTAATAAAAAAGAATTTCCTACACATTTTGTCTATGTATTTTGTTTCATATTTGATTAGAAAACGGTTTAAACAAAAGAAATTTTGTCAAAAACGCCCTCAAAAGTGGGCGGGTAAAAATTTTGCATCATGTTTTGTATTCTTAGTCTGTTATTAGTTAATTTCGTTTTTGATTTCATAGAAATTATGAAAAAAACTAAACTAGGCTAAAACTAAACTAAACCTTCCCTATACTGGGCGTGGAAAAAGTTTTGTATAGAAGAATTATTACAATTTACATCAGAATTATATTATCTACAACTTTTCTAGAGAACACTTATTTACATCAATTGTGACGATTAGATGACTTTTTTTTTAAGTGAGCGTGTCAGTGGGCGGAAATTTAATATGATGGTGTCTTATGATATTCTTTATCATGCCTGAAAATTTGATCTCAATCAGCTGGCTGCTTCAGATTTTATAGATTTAGGACCGCCTCTCCATACAACTTGAACCACTGTGCGCGGTGATATGACACTTTTTAACAAAAAGGGTTTTTGGGAGAGGAAAACAGTAAAGCGGGAGTTAGTATAATCTTATAAAATTTAAGGCGCAAAATTATAGTGAAGTTAACACGATACTAAAACAACCTGACCTAAAGCCCATTCAGCAACTACAGTGGGTGATCAAATTATTACGGCCACCTAACAAAAAATACTAATTCGCAGAATATGGTCAAAATTAATTAAGTATAAACCTATAGCAACCTATTTTTTTCATTGAATCTTAATTTGTGGTTCTTGAGCTTTGAAAATTACTAAGTGAACAAATTTTAAAAAATGTATACAAAAAATCGCAAGCTTTTTAGAGATGGACTCAATTTCTTTGTATGGAAAACCATTTTTATTTTCCGAGTTTTTGAAAGTTTTGTCGGGAAATTTTATTTTTGCACATTTTTAACAAGGCTTTTAGCAAAATAGTGAAATGTTTATTAATTTTGAATATATTTTTGTGCATAACTACCGTTTCCAACACATTTTTAAGAAATTTTGGTAAAGATACTTCAAAAGATATGGAATGATGAAAATACCTTTCTTCAGTCTAAGAAAAAGGCATTACGATATCGTTATCAATAACTGATCAAACTCAGAGGAAGACAGCATCACTGGTAAGAGTGTAAAAGTCTCCAGTGGATACAATTTATAAGAAAAGAGTCGAAAATGCTAGCACATTGCATATAAGAGTCAGAAAACCTGGACGAAAAATGGCAAGAACGGCACGGAATAAACGAAAAATAACGGAAATCTGTATAAAAAATAGAAAAAAACTAAGAAGGATATTGACACTTTTGATCCAGGAGTCGGGAATCCACATTTCAGATACGACAGCACGAAGACGATACAACGTCATTAGAAAGAAATGGTGTTTGCTTGCCACCGACCAGCAATAAATTTGTTATTACAAAAATTATGGAGCAAAAACGGTTTCATTGGGCACATAAAGACTGGATATCCGAAGACTGACTGTATGTGTTTAAGTCTATTTGAACCGTTATTCCCACATAATTTTTGTAGGAATCAGCTTATTGCCTGGACGGTAGCAAGAAACCCCATTTCTTTCAAGTGACGTTGCGTCATCTTCTTGTTGTTGTATCTGGAATGTTGATTCCGGGTTCCTGTATCAAAAGTGTCAATGTCCTTCTTAGTTTTTTTCTATTTTTATACAGATTTCCGTTATTTTCCGTTCATCCCTTACCGTTCTTGCTATTTTTGTCCAGGTTTTCTGACTCTTATAGGCAATGTGCTAGCATTTTTGACTCTTTTTTTATAAATTTTATCCACTGGAGACTTTGACACTCTTGCCAGTGATGCTGTCTTACTCTGAGATTGGTCAGTTATTGATTACGATATCGTAATGTCTTTTTTTTAGGCTGAGGAAAGGTTTTTCCATCTTTCCATATCTTTTGAAGTATCTTTACTAAAATTTCTTAAAAATGTATTGGGAACGGTAAAGTTATGCATAAAAATATATTCAAAATTAATAAACATTTCACTATTTTGCTAAAAAACTTGTTAAAAATGTGCAAAACCAAAAATTTCCCGACAAAAACGTTCAAAAACTCGGAATAGGAAAATAAAAATGGTTTTCCATACAAAGAAATGGAGTCCATCTCTAAAAAGCTTGTGGTTTTGTGTATACATTTTTTTCAATTTTTTGCACTTTCTAATTTTCAAAGCTCAAGAACCACAAATCAAAATTCAATGACAAAATATTTTGCTATGGGCTTATACTACATAAATTTGGACCATATTCTGCAAATTAGTATTTTTTGTTAGGTGGCCGTAATAATTTGATCACCCACTGTAATACTGAAACAACTTTCGTGTAACACTAGGTGAAAATGGCGTATTCTTAAATTATAAGTATATATTTGTTTTTGGGCTTTAGGTCAATAAATGAAACAAGATCTTTTTGTTTGTTCACGACGTTTCGTCCATGTCTATGGACATCATCAGGTGTAAAACCAAAAAGGATATCTATATTTGCATTGATAATTAATCAACAAATTAGTAACACATTACATGAATACAAATTTTTACAAAATTTAAAAACTTACAATGATTACATTTATATAGTAAAAAATACACAACAAAACTCTCTAGCTGACTATAACACTTTGAAGTAAGGCTAACAAGTGACATGCAAGTTTATATACATGTTCCTAACAATCAGTATCTTCTTTTTTCAAGCAAGTGTTTGTAAAGTGGACTAACATTCTCCATATCGGTTCTTCTGTTCATGGTGTTGTGTGTGTTTATGATGTGAAGAGTTTCAATAATAAATCTCTTGTTCTGGTTCTCTTCTCTTTGTAGAACTTCGATGTCATTGAAGTTAGGAGTGTGGCCGTTGGAAATGCAATGTGCTGCCAGTGCTGTCTTCTGCGGTGCATTGTTTTTAATGTCCGATTTGTGTCCCGCAAGTCTCTTTTTCAATTTTTGCTTCGTAGTTGCAAATGGCATTAGAATTGATAAGCAAAAATTGGGAGAAGTTAAAAAAGTATACGCTTATAAAGAGAGCCAAATTCATAGAGCTTGTCCGTTTCTGCATCATCGACAATAATTACTTAGTTTACGGTGACAAGACGTACCAACAAAGAGACGGTATGCCTATGGGGAATCCAGCTTCTCCCATAATAGCTGACATTATTCTCGAGGAACTACTAGATAACTGTCTTGGCAAACTGACAAACAAACCAAAAATACTCACTAAATATGTAGATGACATTTTCGCCATTATAAAAAGAGCGGATGTTGAAACAACTTTGAGTGCTGTGAACAGCTTCCATGGAAAAATTCAGTTCACGTGTGAAATCGAAACCAATAACCAAATATCATATTTAGATACTCTTGTCATTCGTGACAAAAACAGAATAAAAATGGATTGGTTTCAAAAATCTACGTCTTCTGGAAGGTTGATTAACTACCACTCACAACATCCCAAAAAAACTATCTTCAACACCGCAAATAACCTCATTAATAGAGTTTTCTTGATTAGTGACCTGGAATTCCACACACTTAATAAGATCAAAGTGAAAAATATATTACAAAAAAACTCTTTCCCGGATAAGATCATCAACTCACTAATAAAACAACAACAACAACAACAACAACAACAACAACAACAAACCCAACAACAACAACAACAACAACAACAACAACAACAACAACAACAACAACAACAAAAACAACAACAACAACAACAACAACAACAACAGCAACAAGAACAACAACAACAACAACAGCCTATCAAATACAAATCTTTTACGTACATCAAACAAATAGCGGACAGGTTTAAACAAGCGAAACTTTTTGACACAGAAAAATACAAAATGGCGATGAAATCTGCTAACACGGCTAAACAAGCGAAACTTTTTGACACAGAAAAATACAAAATGGCGATGAAATCTGCTAACACGGCTTCACAACTGTACACAAAACTAAAAACAAAAACAGACAAAATGGAGCATTCTGACTTAGTCTACAAAATAAGTTGTAAAGGAAAACCCAACGAAGAATGCAACCAAACATACATAGGAACTACGAAGCAAAAATTGAAAAAGAGACTTGCGGGACACAAATCGGACATTAAAAACAACGCACCGCAGAAGACAGCACTGGCAGCACATTGCATTTCCAACGGCCACACTCCTAACTTCAATGACATCGAAGTTCTACAAAGAGAAGAGAACCAGAACAAGAGATTTATTATTGAAACCACAGTTGCAAAAAGGCTTACTATTGTACTGAATTCGGTACTATTTGACTTTCCCGAGTACGCAAGTACCACTTTTCAATTTTCAGTACTATTTGTACTATTTTTAATTTTTGAAAAGGTCAACGTTCATAAATCTCTAAAATTAAATAAATATGTTCAGTCAGACTTCACCACATCTTCACGTAAAGAAGCTTTTAATGAAAAACCCATATTGTCAATAAACTTACTGGAAAACCACCTTCCCGTCAAGGAAATCTTTTGCGGGACCAAAGTGAAATTTTTTACACTTCTAAAAATTTAACTGAAAGCGAAATTTATAGCTTTAAAAGTCATGCACGGATGTTCTATATAGCTTTCCTCGAAGATGTGAACAAAGATTTTATTTTGAAGACATTTTTTTGAACTCGTTGCAACATTTTTCACAAACTTCAATTTAAGATGGCCAAGTAAATTCAATACATTTTTTCCTGGCGAACAAAAAAAACATTGAACTCATTGATAAAGAATATCGAGCTCTAGCTGACTGCCAATACTTAAAAAAATTAGAAATGCTTCTATTTCTGAGTTCTGGGCTGAAATTGGCCTTGTGAAAAATGAATGCAACGAGTTCATGTTTTCAAATAAAAACCGAATTGTCCAGGGTGCTTTTTCTATTCCTCATTCTTCCGCAAACGTCAAAAGAATTTTTTCTTATCAAATTATGAAACAAAACTAAGAAAACGAATGCAGGTGGACACGTGTTCTGCACTAATAGAAACTAAAAACCTAATTAAAAATGAATGTCACAGCTACATTATTCAAAAAAATCTATTGAATAGACATTTATCGAGTAAACCACTTGCCGATGAAGAAATTTTAGAGTAAGAAAAACATAATGAATGTAATGTATGTACATATGAATGTAAATAAAAAGAAAAGACTTATGCCAAAGTTGCTATCCGTTCATAAGACTTATTTTAGAATAAAATTATACCAATGAAATGTATAGGTATATTTAATTTATGTATTTTTGTTTTAATAAAATATTTATTTTAATTGTTTGGGTTGTTTTATAATTTAAAAAAGTTCAGTACTATTTTGTCTTTTTCAGTACAATTTCTTTTCAGTTTTCAGTACAATTGACAAAAGTCAATTTTCATCACTGATTGAAACTCTTCACATCATAAACACACACAACACTATGAACAGAAGAACCGATATGGAGAATGTTAGTCCACTTTACAAACACTTGCTTGAAAAAAGAAGATACTGATTGTTAGGAACATGTATATAAACTTGCATGTCACTTGTTAGCCTTACTTCAAAGTGTTATAGTCAGCTAGAGAGTTTTGTTGTGTATTTTTTACTATATAAATGTAATCATTGTAAGTTTTTAAATTTTGTAAAAATTTGTATTCATGTAATGTGTTACTAATTTGTTGATTAATTATCAATGCAAATATAGATATCCTTTTTGGTTTTACACCTGATGATGTCCATAGACATGGACGAAACGTCGTGAACACACAAAAAGATCTTGTTTCATTTATTGACCTAAAGCCCAAAAACAAATATATACTTAAATCATAAAAGGTCACCTATTCTATCATTTCTTAAATTATAGACGATGTCAAACCAACTTTATGTTAAAAGACTTGCATTGAGGTTAAAATTACCAAAGTCTGATTTTAATTTTTTAGTATCACACTAGCTCAAATGATGTCTGTCGCACGATCTGTCATTGATTTGGGCGAGTTCAACTTTAATTTGCTGCTCAAGTTACGAATAGAAAAAACTCTCAACCCTGCCAACTTATACTTTTTACCTCAACTTCTCCATGTCTCGCAAGTTGAAACCAATCATAAAATAAAATATAAAGTTTGAAAGAAACGAATTCTTTCTTCTGGTATTAAGCTGATTCGTTGATGAATTTGTCACACAACATTGTCAAAAAGGTGTATAAAATTACCCTAAGCCAGATGGAGAAACATTTAAGAAAAATTTTAAAGTTCTCCTAAGCTTAATGTATTAACGACAGGCAGCAGACGAATCGTCATTCTCTTGTTTAAAATCTTATGCAAACTAAAAACCAACCAATCCTGCTGTTTAATCATAAAACGAAAAAAAAACCTAAACACATTTTTTTTTTATTTTGACCACCATCAAAAGTCATGCCTACCTACCAACTATTTTGACACAACTTTTCAATTTAAAAACAATAATAATAATAATTTCTTTCCGCCTATCCTGATTTAATAGAATTGACCTCATTTCAATGTCCCACCAACGTAGAAACCTATACCTTAAAAAATTCAAGACGCTTATTTTAATTACATGAAAGCATACCTACATATCTTCTAACTTCTATATACCTACCCTTCCCTGTGCGGCTAAAGCAAACATTTAAACAATAAAATCAGCTATAACATAATAAAAAAAGATGACCAGAACGTCTTAAGATATTAAAACTACTTTGCATTGATTATAAAAAATATTAGTTACCTACAATTTTGTTCTCCCCAAAAGGGCCGCATACCCACTAAAATCCATTTTTATTTCCTATTTTTATTAGAAAAAATAAATATCCAACTTAAGGTTTACCTACATAAGTTGAAAATTAAAAAAAAAATACTCTCCATAACTAAGTTAAATGTAAATTTATATTAGATTTTTAAATTTTTAATCTAATATTTGTACAAAAACAACCGTAACACACTTAGCAGTAATATTCAACACCCGCTGCAAGAAACGAATGATTTTTTGAATTAAACAGATGAGAAAAAAAAAATAACACTCACAGTGGGATCGAGACTTAAAATAAAACTAAAACCCCAAAGTAATAACAATAATTTAATAATGCACCCAACTGCATCGTATAATATTTAGATAATACGAAGAAAAAAAAACACACAGCGTAGGTAATTAATTAATCAAACAAATAATAATAAATTATGTAGTTTTTTTTTTGTTGTTGGTTTGTTTCTCCTCTACGTATAAATATATTTTATGCATAATTTAGTCGAATAAAAACGCATTCAGACCAGATTGCCTGCACATTAATTAAGAGCGCATTCTTTTCGTATCGTTTCAATTTCGATGATGATGATGATTATGATGTTGATGATGATTTTCGAAATGAAAAGGAAAAAGAAAAAACTAAACGAAGAAGAAGAAACTTCCTCCTAATGATGACCCTCAAAATATGTATCGTCCGGCTGATCCACTCTCAATGACAACCAACTGTCATAATGATGCTCACAGAAACCAACCTCGAAAAGGAAAACTAAATAAATTTCCATAAAAAGTAGTAAATTCTTTTATAGTTCATTTTTTATTGTGTTCATCTTGTCGTCGCGTCGTTGTCGTCGTCGTCGTCATTCGCTTTTCATTTCATTTCCATTCCATTCATGTGCTGATAACCGCGCCACCAGCCACCAGCCACCAGCCACCACCACCACCACCACCACCACTACTCATTCCCAATCTCTGTCTTGAGATCTCAATGAAAAGCGGCTACTGGTGGCTCCAGCCCCCATCTTCCTGTGTCGATAAGGGCCGGACTTGAACGTATTTGAAGGCCCTAAGGAAGTAGAAATCTAAAAAAAAAATGGAATTTTCAATTCGGGATATTTTTGTTGTTTGTAATATGGAAATTAAACAAAATGGAACAGTTTGGAACAGAAAAGCACAATTTTTTGCTGTTCAATGAGAAATTTTCTGTTCTATACGGTTCTGTGTTCTGTTCAACTCTTACATCAAGATAATTAATCGAGAAAATTTGAAAAAATTAACAAAAATTTTTTTTTCGTTTCTCGATCAATTTTATCTGAAAGTTACAGAATGTGGCCATGTGGGCACTTATTTGTTGTTCAATGAGTCTGTCCTGTCTGGAATACTAGTTTAGAACAATATTTCTTATACTTGCTAATAAGTCAGAGAAACAGAAGGATGGAACTGTGTCTACGTTTTGTAAATCAGTGAAGAAACGTCAAAAATGGAACAAAACTCATGTATTTTGTTTTAATTTTCATTGTCTCTTGACCAATTTTATCGATGAGAGAGTTTCAGAACGTAGGAATAGTTCTATCCTTCTGCTGCTCCAGCAGAACGTGGGCACAGGTTTGTGAAAACTGTCAAAACCAGGTGTCAGCTGTGTCTACGTTCTGTAACTCTCGCATCGATAAAATCAGTCCAGAAACGGTGGAAAATGGAACAAAACTCATGTATTTTGTTTCAATTTTCATTGTTTCTCAACGAGAAGAGAGTTTCAAAACGTAAGAACAGTTCTATCCTTCTGCTACTCCAGCACAACGTGGGCACAGGTTCGTGAAGAAATCAGCTGTCGGCCATATGTTTTTTTTTATTTTCTAAAGAAACAAAATTAATTAAAAGCAAAATGAATGTAATTCATTGAACGCAAATTAAAAAACAGTAAAAATGCAGCAATTTTAAACAGTTTTCTGCTTTCAGATGATGAATACCAGTAGCAAGACTTTATGGAATAACTGAAGGAAGAAGAGGAGAGGGTGTCAACTTTAGGACAACCTCAAACCTAGTTTAATCTGTCAGATAACTTATTGTGAATGAATTAATGGATGAATTATAATTTTATTTTGGGTATAAGTGCACTGCAATCTTTAAGATCTATTTGGCCAGTTTATATTTCTGAGATCTCAGAGGGCTCAGAGGACTCTGAAATATAAACACGATTCCTCACAAAAATTCCTCACATTTCCCCTTAAAAACTGAGACTGAAATTTTTTGGATTCGCTTGCTCAATTATATTTTGTCGCAGTTAATTACATAAGAAGAAAAGAAAAAGAGAGATGTTTTGACTTCTATTTGAGGAATCCTGTTTATATTTTATCCTCCGGCTCTGTCAAAGAAAGGAGAAAAATTACTGAGCCCTCAAGAAATATAAACAGGCTAATTGTGTCCCCAGTTTTGGAGCTGGATGAGTTTGCTCATGCTACAACTTATTTTTCAAGTTAGTTTCTTAAAGAAACTTGAGTATTTGGAGTATTTTAAGAGAGGGCAGTTTACTCCCCTTTATCTGGTGATTTACCAGAGGCATTTGTCTTAAGTGCATAAGTGCATCACGTTTGCCCAATATATGGTCCGCTGTCTGCATGTGGAACTACTAACTATTCAAAAAATGTTAAGTTGTTGGATCGGACAAGTTCTTGGTTAAAACTCTCAAGTAAAAGTTTAGCCTATCTCCGCTTAGGGAGTTCGTTCCAGATTATTAGACTTTAGGCATTTTCCTATTGCATTTATTTCTGCCTGGAAGATGCTTGTGGACTGCGCCATGAATATGGAAATTTTGGTGTTAGGCCCAAAAATTCTAGCACCATCAGTCCTCGATACATCAGTATATTATTTTAAGGGATTTGCTTAAGGAGTGTAGCTTACTGTTTCTGTTACCTACTCTCTTTTGATTCTTAATTCCGTTTTTAAGATTTTTACGAAATCATACTTTTAATCATGTCACCCCTTGGAATGTCCAGGAGGTATGTTTACGTTGAACTGCAAATCGAGTCCCTTTCCCCGAGACCACTGATTTTTTCCAGTTCTGGTTAAGATGGTTCACTGAGCAGCACTCTCTACGGCCACGTGTAGTGAGGTGTGGGGTGTCTTTTGCATATCATAAACTTCTTTGTGGCTTTCCCGACTATTAGCTTGACATGTTTATTCCAGAGGAGTTGACTGTCTAGTGTTATTTCAGCTCTCTCTGACGTTCGATTATTTTGCCAGCCACCCGGATAGATTTCAAGACTTGGCAGAAGTCACTTTTTGGTAAATGGTACTATCGTTGTCTTTGCTGGGTTTATGTTTAATCCCACTGAAAGACACCAATTTCTTGTTATATTCAGTCTTCTTGGGATTATATTCAATTCAATTTCAAGGTCATAAAGCGTATACCTTAGGATGTTAAATTTTCTAGCAGTTCATCTACTACAAGATTACACAGCAAGGGTGATAATACATCTTCCTGAGGACAGCCACTTTTGTGGTTATTTCCTGGAGCTAAATCAGAGTTAGTTAGGTCCATTTGCATAGTGTTATTTAACATCCACAAGGTGCAGCAAAAGTAACGTCATAATGTGAATGTGCCATCATTTTTGCAAATGGCGTGAAATATCATTGTGCTTTGTCTTAGACAAATGCTCTGTTCAACCTCGGAATAGTTAAATAGTTGTTCTAAGTTGTTTTAGCAAAGCTCTCCTTACGCCAAATATATATTTTATCAAAAAATGACCAATCTAAGACTCTGGTTTTAAAAAACGTTAATCCCCTATTGCACGATGATTCTTTGCATCTGACTCTTTTTGAATTTTCATGAGTGCGAAGGAGAACAAAAATCTGATTTCACCTTCGCACCTACTACATTTTGATGCGTCAGGCGCAAAGAATCATCGTGTAAATGGGGACTAAATAAACACCAGCTAATTTTTCAATTAAGGTAGGACCGCACTTGACAGAACTGCACTTCAGCGGAACTGCATCGCAACTGAGCTTCAAAATATTTTTTTTTTGTATAAAATTATATGGGCTATCCTATATGGCCTTAACAACAACGCGATACTATGAGGCAAAGTTGATAATCTGACTAAACTTTGTCGTGGTCTGAAGTTCCTTACAGTTCCTTTGCTGCAAGTGCGGTATAGCAAGCGTCGCGAGAAGTTGTGTTTGGTTGGAGCTTTGTTTTGTTTCTTTGCCACGTGGGATGTAGAACCTACATTCTAGAAATATTTTTAAAAAAAATAGGAGAAATGATATCGGTCAGCAGATCAGGGTATTATTATGCTGCTTGTCGTTAATTGAAAAATCTGCTCATCAGCAACTTCAACAGCAACGAAAACTTTAGAATCAAAAGTCATATGAAATACATAGATTACAAAATGAACAGCGCGTTTGACAGCATAAAATCAAATAAACTAAATAGTTGAAAATTGGTTGTCATATTGTATTGATAAACCTGAAAGACTTCAATTTAAAGTTTGCACAGCAACATCGAATTTAGGGTTTAGGTTTAATGTTGATATCGATGTTGCTTTGCAAATGTATTCAAAGCCATCTAAAACCAGTGGCTCTCACAAGTGTGATGTGGTTGTTAAAGTTGCTGTGCCAATCCGTTTCTCGCCTTAAGCTAAAACTATAATGCCCGGAGGGGAACTTAGGTGGTCGGAAGAAAACAAGGGAATGCACACGAAAGCATATGACGCGGCTATAATTGCGAAGTGGAACGTTCCGTTTCGCTCAATTGTGGTTGCGGAAGGTGCGCTCCCAAGCGAAACTAATATTTGGTGAAATAGGAATGAAAAAAAGAGATAGATGATGAAGTCTAGTATTGGTATGATCCTCTTTTGACGATATGGAAATCTATTTTTCGTTGGTTTTTGACATTAGCTCCAATGGCTTTCCGACCATTGTAGTTCTACCATATCGATGAGTAAAGCTAAAATGTATTTTCACGTAGCTTCCGATCAAGTGGAGTGTTGCGAAGTTCAGGTCGTTTACATTCCTTTTTTAAATTTAACACGATGTCATGTCAAAATGACATTTAGATAAACTAAAATGGCTTAACTCTGGGTTAATACCTCCTATGATACAGTTTTAGCTTACTCCGCCTTTATTCCTAGTATACTTTTTTTTATGAAAACATTTTTCAGGATTAGAAGTGGTGTAAAATGGGAAAAACTTTGATCCTTCGATAAAACGAGTTTATAAATAAAGGCCCCAATCCATAGAATCCGGTGCGTCCGTTGCGGTGCCGGATGCGACGGATTGAACTGACCCAATGAATACGTTGACATTCACATAACAACCACTTGAAATTCGAGCACACACGCATAACTACCACTTGAAATTCAAATACACACAACAAAGTTGCTGTCAACGCATCTGCCGGAGTGGAAAAGTTTAAGGTTCGGCTTCTCTGTCCGTTGCGTCCGACGCATGCGTTGCTTATGGACCAGTTCCTTTAAAAAAAACATGTATTTTATGGAGCTGTCAGTTGAATACGTCACCTCAACAGACGCAACGGATTCTATGGGTCGGGGTCTTAAGGCTGATAAATATTAAGTCCTTTTTCACTGAGGTTCTTGAAACTTCCAGTTTTTAGGCGGGAAGATCATGAAGTAAATAGTTAATATGTACTCTTCACCTTATTGTCCTATCTTAATATTTTTTTCTTATCTCAAAAAAAAATGTATTTCTCAACTCTACTAAGAGACCTCTGTTTCAGGGAACTATATATGGCTAGTCCGGTCCTGGTGAAAATGGCTGGCAACCTGTCTTCCTGTGATTGCGCGAATGTTTTTTTTTTTGTTCAATTTTTAAATTTTTATTTTTGATCCGAACTTGGCTCTCTATGAATGAAAAAAGAATGAAGTCGCAGTGTAGTCATCCCGTAAAGCATGCGCAAGACTCACTTGCAAACACATGATACGGATATTGAATAGAGAGTGTCATGCACACTACTAGTGTAATTGGCCCATTAAGAGGCACAATGAGTTTTTTTTTTCAATTTTCTTTTATTTTTTTATTTTTCAATAAACTTTGCCGGCGGGAAATTAACGAAGCAACTATACGACGATGAGTTCGTCGTAAACAACAACAAAAACAACTACAACAGTCAAGGCGAAGAAAAGAAGAAGCAGCTAAATGAACATCAACAACAACACAACACTGAACTGAGCTGATGATCACTGAGACAGCTGAATCACCCGACCAGACGACACACATGGAGATAGGAAGATGTATCTTCCTATACCTCATCTGTAGCCGATCGTGTGATTTATATGTTAATCATCAAATCATCCCTTTTTGGGTTTTGTAATGACAACGACGACGACTTTAACGACGACGACGATGAGATACGATACGAAACGATACGATTTTGATGTATCGCGGCTTCGGTTTCGGTTTTAAGCCAAACCGGTGGTGTGGTGTGTACTGGGAGTAAATCAACCATCTGGGTCAAGCAGTTTAAGGAGTCGTTTATATCGAATTGTCAGTATTTTATTGACAATAAAGTGATTCTTTTCACAGGAAACTCGCACACTCTTAATGCTGTTTGATGGCTTTTTAATCGTTAAGCTGATGATTTTTATGCCAATGGTTCCCATCCATATTATTACCTACTCAGTTTTCGAGATGTGTATTGTAAGATATTATGAAGGTCAAGGGAGAACAACAAAAAACGTCTTATCTTAATCTTAGTTCAACCCCCACTTAAATCGATTTTTAAATTTATATCCGAATTAAAATTTACGGCTCTCATCTCACAGCATGAACAATATTTTAAACACCAACAAAGCTTATAGCAAATATTCAAAACTATTCTGACAGCTGAAGTGATGACATTTCTGAGTGGTTTAGCGTTCCGCTGTATCACATTATTACCTATCTCTTTAGTATAACACAATTTATAACCTCTACATTGCTTGTTTTATTTAAATTAACTTTTTTCCATATAACACCCTCTCGGTCTTTTTGTTGTTAATGGACCTAGACTTCCAAAAATAACAAACACCACACAACAATATCGAAAACATTCTTTAATTTATGTTTGGTAATTTGCGTTTGACATAATAAAATTGATTTTTTTGACATTTCCCAAAAAATGCACATTTAAATTAGAATTAAAATGGCAATTTAATGCTAATGTGACTCGCAAAATATATAAGAAATTCACGATAATGGCGGAATAAAATATATATTCATTGTGGCCATTGGTGGAGAGTGGAGACACACACATGTTTTATTCAAATTTGACGGCTGAAATATTTGTTAATATGTCACCTGCAAAAATTAAATTTAATTGCAAATCTAATAAAAATAAAAATAAATATAAAAATAAAATAAAGAAGCTTAATTATCTGAAAAGGAATTGATTTGAATTTTGGTATAATGGTACGGATAACGGCCGACTACTGAATGATGTTTTATTTTGTTATTTGCTTTGCTTTTGCCGCTAATGTCAAATCGAACTGTCATCAATGATGGCTGATACAACATTTCGTTCCATTGCCATCATCATATATGAAGGTTTAATGATGGGTGATGTTTTCTTTTTGAAAAAAATATTGTTTTTTTTTTGTCAAATAAGAAGGAATAAAAAGTGGTGTGGTCACTTCTTTTTTCTGGTTTTTCTCTGTTTCGTTTTATTGTAAAGAATGAAAGAATCAAAAATTTATTTGTGTTCATTGTCGTAGTTAATCCGATTTATATATAAGAAAAGAATGACAGCACATTTTGGGTCATTGTTGGTGCATTTGGGTGCGTTGACAAATGCCATCATAACCTGTCGTCGGTAATGTGTCTAAAGTTTTATTACTTGCTTTAGATATATATGTTTTCTCTTAAATGGATGGAGAAGTATACACGAAATAAAATAAGAATCAATTGATTTCACTGGGGACCATTAATCTGGGTCGGTTCGGTATACGCGAGTATAACTGATGCGTATCCGGAAGGATCGATGTTTGGTTATTTTCTTAACTGATTGACGATGATTGTCAGGATTTTGTTTGTCTGATTGGTTTGATTTGAGCTCTTATTGCCATTTCCGCTATGGTTAGGTAATTATTTTGACAATATCGTGAAAGTAAAGCAATGCATTACTTCCTTGTAGGTATATTGACACAATTCAATTTAAACGGAACAATAAATCAAATAGATTGCGTGATACCGTTGAAAATTACTCCCGCGAGTAAATGATTTCAAGCGGATAAAAATGTACTATAAAAACAAGGTTAATTAGTCACAAAAGTGGAGGATGGCATCCGGATTAACACTAATAAATCGGAACTTGTCTGCTTTCGGAGACCCTCAACACGCAGAGGCAGTCACCCTGCAGAGAAGTTGAGAAACATTGTTCTGGTACTCCCGCGTGGATCCCCCATAGCTGCCAAACGGAACGTTAAGTTCTTAGGAATCCACTTCAACGAGTTGCTTAGTTTCAACCTGTCAGCAAGAAGTGGGTCCAAAGAGCCAGTTGGGCCTTCCACCATTTACGGGGTATAATTCAGCAGATGAAAATACTGATGTTCAAGCAACTCCTGTGGCTAGCCGTTAGCTATTGCTTCCCTGTCTTGTTCTCAATTTCCAAGGCAGCCATGAAGGAATTTCAAGTGTTTGAAAGGAAAGTATTAAGAATATGCACAGCGACGAAAACACTACCGGAACGAACATTTCTACACTGAAGCGAACATAATCCTTACTGCTCTCTGCAAAGAAACTCAACAGTCACCCAAATCAGTGAATGAGAAAGATGGTGCCACCGAGCAATACAACGACAAACCGACCCTCGACGACAACATTATCACCATTTAAAAAAAAGAAGCAGTTTCCTTCTACGCTGACACGGGGTAAATCTTCTAAAAATAAAAAATAAATTGGGCGGCGTAACAGCTCGTGGAGAACCAGGGCCTAGTGATGACTTACTTGTTCAATAAAACAAGAAAAGAATTTAATCCAAACTGTGTAAAGTAAAAATGTAAATAGTTTCCTATTTTCATCATCATATCGTCGTATTGTGAATTTACCAAGTGAAAGCATATCGATCTTCATACGAAAGGACATTAATCATAAACTTATCTAACGGGTGATTTTTTAGCTGGTTTGGTTTTGGCAACACTGGTTTTGACAGCTGACGTGTGTTTAGTACCTTGTGTCACTGTCAAACAGCTTCAGTTTGGTTTGCAATTTAACCATGGATCGTCTTACAAATGAACAACGCTTGCAAATTATTGAATTTTACTATCAAAATTCGTGCTCGGTTCGAAATGTTCATCGCGCGCTGCTTCCATTTTATGGTCGGCATTCTCGACCTTCTGAGCAGTCTATTCGGAAGATTGTGACCAAATTTCGCACCAAATTTACTTTGTTGGACATTAAACCACCAACACGTTTACGTACTGTGCGTAGTGAAGAAAATATTGCGGCCGTATCAGCTAGTGTGACAGAAGACCGCGAAATGTCGATTCGGCGCCGTTCCCAGCAGTTAGGCCTTTGTTACAGCACTACGTGGAAAATTTTGCGGAAGGATTTGGGCGTAAAGCCTTTTAAGATACAGCTGGTGCAAGAACTAAAGCCAGCCGACCTACCACAACGCCGAATTTTTGGTGAATGGGCTCTTGGAAAGCTGGCCGAGGATCCGCTTTTTTATCGAAAAATTGTGTTCAGCGATGAGGCTCATTTTTGGTTGAATGGGTACGTAGATAAGCATAATTGCCGCATTTGGAGTGAAGATCAGCCAGAAGCATTGCAACAGCTACCAATGCATCCCGAAAAAGCCACTGTTTGGTGCGGTTTATGGGCCGGCGGCATTATTGGGCCATATTTCTTCAAAGATGATGCGAATCGCAGCGTTACTGTCAATGGTGAACGCTACCGAGCGATGATAACAAACTTTTTTTTGCCCGAAATGGAAGTTCTTGACTTGCATGATATGTGGTTTCAACAAGACGGTGCCACATGCCACACAGCACGCGAAACAATGGCGCAATTGCGAGGCGAGTTTGGTGAACAGTTAATTTCACGTTTCGGGCCGGTCAATTGGCCGCCTAGATCGTGCGATTTGACACCATTAGATTATTTTTTGTGGGGGTATGTCAAGGCTAATGTCTATAGGGACAAGCCCGCTTCGATTGACGCACTGGAAGCCAACATCCATGCATTCATTCGTGAGATACCGGCCGATATGTGTGAAAGAGTATGCCAAAATTGGACTCAGCGGATGGGCTACCTGAGACGCAGCCGCGGTCAACATTTGCATGAAATTATCTTTAAACATTAAATTGCAAGGTTCAAACTATCGATTCAAATAAATATTTCATTCATTTTTTCGAATTTTTTGTGTTTTTTTTTTTTTTAAAGTTCTAAACCTCTTAAAAAATCACCCGTTATAATAATGATTTACGCAGATTTTTGCTGTAAGAGGCGTGCATCTTATTCATTCCTCTCTAACAAGAGAAGCGAATGTATGTGATCGCCGCTTATGCACCGGAATCACCTCAGCCAAGCCAACTGATTTTATGAATGTCTACGCTTGAACTTTGAAGAAAATTACTTTCTCATGGCCGGTGATTTGAATGCCACACACCTAGATTGGGGGCATCAAATACAGAATCTAAGAGGTATTCATCTTTTTAATTGAATGAGTCAGTATGTGGCTGAATATCGTATTGATCTGCTGGCTACGGATCGGCCATCGTTTCCAAAAAGCGGTGTCTATTTGGATCTATTGCTAATAGATGTAAGACTGACAATTCGTCGACTGAGAATTGGGGGTCAATTCTCGATCTACGAAACTGTGAAGTGATAAATATGATAACGCCTTTACGCCAAATGCGATTCTCAAAGTGTGAAAAAATTAAAAAACAAATGCCAAAATGTTCTCATATGATAGTTCGTTTATCACAATCATTTCATTCTGTGAAAACTGAAAACCTGTGAAAAGAAAAATGATAAACAGAAACAAATAGTGCTCATTTGATACACTCAAGTCGCCATCTTGGTCTTTCTATGACGTCACAATCATCTTTTTCTATGAGCAAGATGTGGCTTCTTTCATTTTAGTACTTTTTAGTACTCAGTTTGACAGCTGTTTCTCATAATGAGTTCGGGAATCACCTTCTTCGTGGTTGTGAAGTGATAAAATGATAAAACTATGTGAAAACTGAAATGATAAGTTTGTTTTCATTTCACAGTTTCACAGATCGAGAATTGACCCCTTGGTTAGACGTATATGCCATTTCCACTTTTTTTGGAAAGTCGCATAAGTACCTACCTATTATTTAGAAAATATTTACTTTCTAATTATAATAACCTTTAACCCCAGTTAAGACATACGGCAAAACAATAATAAGCAACAAAAAAAACAAAGGAATAGTATAGAAAATTTGACGTACATCCAAACAAAATGGCGTTTACATACGTCAAACAAATATTAATATTCTAAATTATTTATTTAGGTGGATATACGTCAAAACAATACTAGATATCTCAGGATTGGCAATAGATAAGACAAAATAGATAAGATATCGGAAATATAAGACTGCATTCATAGTCCAAAAACTGCATTTTGGCGTGTACGTCAAACAAATTCTCAGCCGACGAATGGTTGATACTGTGGGTCAAAGACCAAGAAACTGTTTACGAACGATCGAGTACGATGGTGACCACTGATGAAGACTCGCGACCGCAATATAACTTTCGAACGAGCTTATGGAGTGGGATGAGTATGTGTCGACGGACATAGCCGAACTTGAGGAATGCTCACGGACAGTACCTCAATACGGGCACTGACAGACTCAGGACGAGCCGAACTTGAGGACTGCTCAAGGAAAGGTGAAGAAAGGAAGCGGCAGCCTTTGCCTCCACCTGGCTCTCACCCAACTGCGAATACTTCCAACCCAGCTAGGCTAGACGACAATCCGTCACGGACTGTTAATACGAGAACGACAGAGATCAGAAACGTACTTATGGCATCAGGAAGTGACCCAGAGGACACCGCTGTCTTGGATGATGACCTCTTTATTTTCAAAGATCCCCAGAAGAAAATGAAGTCTGTGGGGGCAATATTCCAGCAAGTGTATAAGGTGAATGCATGCATTCTTCCTAACCATGACCTGGAAAACAGAGCCTTTGCTTCACCGCGTCTAACTTCGGAACGGCATTACCCAATGGCTATAAGAAAACCTCAGCTTCATCGGGTTCAATGAAGATCATTTGGAAAATATCATTAAAGCAGAAGAAATCAGCAGGAGTCGATGGAATATCCAACGTTGTACTTCGACATTAACCGCAAGAAGTAGTAGACACTTTTTTTATACCACACTGTTAAACAACGCTCAGAAATATTATCCTGTAAAGTAGAAGACAGCTGTGGTGCATCCTTTTCCGAAAAAGGCAAAGAACAACTCCAATCCAGCGAATCTCCGTTCGATAATTCTTCTTCCGAGTATCAGCAAAGTATTCGAAGAAGTTATCAATAGAGCTCTGCCTAAGTGGGCAGAGAACAATAATATTATACTGGATAATCAGTTTGGTTTTATGGCAGACGTGACACTATTCATGCCTGGTCTAAACTCGTGTGTCTGATATCCAATGGAACAAATATACATAAAAAGCTGTGTTCGGGTGCCTATCTGGTTGATTTGGAAAAGGCCTTCGAGGCCGAATGGTTAGAGGATCTTTATCTATTGCTGACCAGATTTGTATTTCGACAGACATATAAATTCAGCTCTTACCAGGAATAGGGGAGCTTTTGCCTGACGTAACAGTTGTTTTGTAGCAGCCGGCTTGACAGCAGAGTCAAGGTGATTTACTACATGGCCCTCATCCGACCTATAATTGCCTATGGATAATTGCTGGAAGGGCCAGCCCGATCTAGTTTACGACTCTACGCAAACTTCATCATTAGCGCTCCTCAATTTCCTCATTATTCAAGGGTAGACTTCGCAATGCGTTTTTTTAAACGTGGTATCCTCAAATGGCCTATTCCTCTATAATCAGTGGCGTAGCGAGGGTTCGAGCCGTGGGGGGGTGACTTTCATTAAAATGCCGACTTATTTTAGGAATTAGCCGACTTATTTTAAAAATTTGCCGACTGTATAGATTTAGCATTTTTCGGGTGAAACTCAAAATAAGGGAAAAGAAAAAAGGGATTTTTTCCGAGTGGAATGACATTCGGGCGAAACTCCTGATAGGGCTGATTGATTTTAGCTCAAATCTTCACTTCGCCACATACACTTTTGAGATTTCGAAATGCGAGATTTGTCAATGAAACCGCCTTCAGCTGATGTAAGAGATTTAAGAAACTTAGGAGCAATGATTTTCCATGAAACAATTTTAAAATCTTGGGAACTATTATTTGGTAGAAAAATAAGATATCAATTATTTTTGGAATTATGCATTTATTTACAACAAATAATAAATAACAATGGAATAAATAAATTTATATTATTATTGCAACGATTAATCTAAATAAGAAATAATTTATAACAACGAATTAAATTCATGAACATTTATATTATTATTGCTGCAATTTTTATGTTTAGGTATAGGTATTAAACAATCTTTACAAAAAAATTAAAGTAACGCATAATTCTATCAGCATCAGCAGTTTAGTCATTCATAATAATAAAATACATTAATTTATTAATATTGCAGCAGTTTATTTATAAAAAATAAACAATTTTTAATAATATAGGTTATTATTTATAATAAATTAAATTTAATAATAAAATTTATTAATTTATATTCATTATTATTTTATTGCAGCAAATTAATAAGTTGTAATGAAAATTTAATATTTAAATTTTACATTGTACTATCTAGATTATAATTCGGTGGTGTTTTAATAAGGATCATTCTTCAACGACTTCATTAAGAGTAATTTCGTCCACTTTATCTTTCGAAGAATAAAGCAGCATCAAATTATTCAAACGATCATCACCCATTGTCGTGCGCAAATAGTTTAAGACTAATTTTAATTTACCAAATTATCGTTCACAAGAAGCTGATGTCACAGGCGGAGTTAAAATGAAGCAAATGTGTTTGTGCGCTAAGGGAATTACCATTTCCAACTTGAACACAACTTTGGTAATGTCTTCGAAGTTTATACAATTTGTGGATGAATCAAGAAGAATTTGCAACTCAGAAAGAAAACACTCTGGATCTTCTTTAAAAAATAGGGGCTCCAATTTCATTATGGATTCCACTGATTCTATTGTGACATTGCCTCTGTCGACTGGAATTTCAAAAATCTTTTAAAAAGGTTCGAAAGATGAAAAATTATCTTTTAAATTATCGTTTATGCACGTCATAAAAACTTGCAAAACCGTTCTAAATTCTTTTCGGTAAAATGTTTGGAAATCGAAGTCGAAAGCTGATTCTGGATTTTCATCGATTCTTCTTAATACACGGCTTTTTCTATGATGTTCAGTCGGCATATTTGCGAAATTCGCAATCGGCAAAAATGCTCGTTTTATTAATTTTTTTTTTAAATTAAGCTTCGTTGATTTGCCGACTCTTGAATTAGTCGGCATATTTGCGAAATTCGCAATCGCAAAAATGCTCGTTTTATTAGATTTTTTTTTCCAATTAAGCTTCGTTGATTTACCGATTCTTGAATTAGTTGGCATATTTGCGAAATTCGCAATCAGCAAAAATGCTCGTTGTATTAAATTTTTTCAAATTAAGATTCGTTGATTTGCCGACTCTTGAATTAGTCGGCATATTTGCGAAATTCGCAATCCCAAAAATGCTCGTTTTATTATTATTTTTTTTTTTTTTTTTTCAAATTAAGCTTCGTTGATTTGCCGACTCTTGAATTTGTCGGCATATTTGCGAAATCCGCAATCAGTAAAGATGCTCGTTTTATTAATTTTTTTTTAAATAAAGCTTCGTTGATATGCCGACTTTTGAATTAGTCGGCAAATTTCCGACATCCGCAATCGACAAAAATGCTTAGGCTCGTTTTATTCATAATTGTTTGCAAATGAAGCTTCGTTGATTTGCCGACTCTTTAATTATTCGGCATATTTCCAAAATATGAAATCGGCAAAAATGTCGATTTGCATAGGTACATACATTTAAAAGTTTAAAAACTTTAATATAATGAAAAAACAAACTTACTTTTTTTAACTTTTTCCGAAAAATATTGTAAAATTTCTGGTTTTATTATTTTTTTGTTAATTGCTTGAATAATTGAATCCAGCTTCCTGAATTTGCCGAATCTTGAAAAGCGTGGGGGGGTGTACACCCCCCCCACACCCCCCTCTCGCTACGCCCCTGTCTATAATACTTAGATCTTATAAAAATAAATAGGATTTTCAGTACCTCGTGGCATAATGGTAAGTGTGTTGACTGTCATGCCGAAGGTCTGGGTTCGATTCCCACTTTCTGCCACCTAAAAACATAAATGTTTTTTCCGAAGTACTGCCTCTTGCGAGGAAATGACAAATCCTCCAAGAGTAGGTATACTTTTCATGAATAAGTGCTTGATATCAAGTTACCAAATCAACTCTCACGGATCGGAAAATGGGTAGGTGCATTATTTGTTGATAATTAGTTGTGAAAAATTAAAATTTGTAATTCCATATGTTTTTGGGTGTTTTTCTGGGTCCTTTGCTAACTTGACCTCAAGTTAGTATAGCACCTACTCAAAAAGAGATCAAAAAGGCTTAGACAGAACGGTTTATGACTCAATAATTCATGGTCAATTATCTTCTCGTTAATAAGTTTTGACTATTTTAAATTTGTCGTTCTATGTTTTCTATGTTGTGTTTTTTTTTTGAAAAGTGGACAAAATTTCTATATCTTAACAATATACTGCTAAATAATTTGCAGTTAGTTATTTGTGACAGCCGTAGAAAAAAATCACCCAAAAAACAAATAGAAAACATCGCACGACAAAATCAACTTAGCAAAGCACCAACTCAAAAGGGGTACAAAAAAAACTAATACCGAATGTTAATAGCTTAATAGTTTGCTTTTAACAAGTCTTTAATTATTTGTGACATTTTCGAATTTGTCATGCAATGTTTTCGACGTTTATTGGGTTCTTTGCTAACTTGACCTCAAGTTAGCATAGTGCCACCTCTAAAAGAGTTACAAAATGTTTAGACAGAACGGTTTACGACTCAATAATTCATGGTCAATTACCTACTCGTTAATAAGTTTTGACTACTTCGAATTTGTCGTTCTATGTTTTCTATGTTGTTTTTTCTTTGAAAAGTGTAAAAACTTCTAAAACTTAACAGTTTACTGCTAAATAATTTGCCGTTGTTAGTTAATTGTGACAATCATAGAAAGAAATCACCCAAAAAACATATAGAAAACATCGCACAACAAAATTAAATCGGTCACACAAATTGATGACTAATTAACAGCAAATTATTTAGCACATTAGGTATATTTCAAAAATGTTTGTCGCTTTTCAACAAAAAAAAAACATAGAAAACGTAGAATAATAAATTCGATACTGTCACAACTAATAAACGACAAGTTCACGACAATTTATGCACCTACTCATTTTTCGATCCGTGAGATTTGCTTTGCTAACTAGATTTCAAGTTGCAATCTTTACTCAACTAACAATTCACACTCACACATATCGCTGATTGGGTGTAAGAAGTGAATGAAAAAGATCATGATTTCTTACACAAAATAATGCTGAGTTTTAAGGCTCAGTTTTATTTGTCTGAATACGTTGGAACAATGACTCTATTGTGAGTTATATGTTAAAATTTCACTTCTTGTTGGATGTCCCTATATATACAAATTGTCATTGTAGAAAACTTAAGTATAATTAACAAAATCAACTTAAATAGCATACACGCTCTCTACAAATTGTTTAATATTTTACATAAAGAAAAGTATTATAGGTATTTCTGAACCTCAAATTTAAATGTAATACCTAGACATTTCGTTGGTTTAAGTTTAAGTACAGCCTAAAGAGTTCTTCAAATTCTTAAGTTTGACCCAAATTCACTGAACTAAAGAATTAAAAAAAAAAACAGAAGAATTTCCATCTTGAAAAACAAACAAAAACAATGCAGGACTGGACATAATTAGAAAAAAATCTATCTTAAAAATTTGAATATTTCTACTCATTATCATAAATGTGGTTCTCTTATTACAATTTATAAGACAAAAAAAGAGATAAATACCAACATAATAATATATGATTGAGAAGATTATACTCACACACACACACAGTGAGGTGAGATCAAGTTACATCCCATCAACATACACCTCTATCCCTTCCAAAGTTATAGCTATGGCATTTGTGGTTTTCTGCATTCTTTTTGTCAAAAATTAATATTTAACACATTATCACCTTTTAACTTAAAGTATCTAATGACTCAAAGTTTTTTTAAGAATTTATAGATTAGTCTTGGGGCTTGGGCCAATCGTAAACTTTGGTTTTACTACATCCACATCACCATCGTATATAACTTAATTGACAGGTTGGAATTTTGGTGGAATCATAATTAGTGCATAAAAAGTGAACATAATCTTATAGATTTTTTGATTGGTAATCCGGAAACAACAATTTGACATGAGGTGTGAAAGCTTCTGATGGTATCGATTTTAAGATCAAATCAGCTCTTTTTAAAATAAGAAATGTCATTTTGACACCAATCGACAAAGGCATTAATTAGTGAATTGTAGTTTTAAATTTTCTTCTTTTAAATCTCTTTATTTTATAAGAATTTTTGGTTTTCCATTGAGCACCTCAGGGTTTAGTCTCAGATTTTAATAAATTAAATTTGTCCATGGAACATAAGGGAGAGTTCATGTCATTGAAAATATTGCTTGTGAAGACTAGACTATGTGATTCTTTTTGAAATATTTACCCGAATTTTGATCTTCAGTATATCGACTGGAGATTTCTCCAATCAATCTATTTAAATTATCGTTCTACGAGAGCCAAATTGATAATAGTAGAAGATAATTTGGAGAAGTCTACACTCTTTTTCGCACACAACTTACTACCGAGCATATTACATTTGTGTTTTTAGTGTCTATAATTACAGCATGCCTCTGCTGTTATTTTTCCTAGCAATCGCATTTGTACTCAATTTTTGTAACTGTCAATGAATATTTTTCTTCACTGTGTTTTCGTAAGCTTTTCGTTGCCTTGTTGGAGACCAAATTTCCAAAAATCCCATAAAAATGTGATACAAGGAAATCATAAATGAAAAACAAGTTCTTATTTTCATTCTGCAGTGAGCTTGCTGTTCGACTAGCAACACTGATAACAATAGCAGATTATATGGAGAAGCATCAAAGGCGGGTACTTTGAAAAATGGCGCCCAATCTTTAGTTCGGTCATCAGGAAACCGAAATCCTTGCGCTTTTTGTGGGAAGAGGGACCTTTTTTTTTTTCATAGGTAGGTAGGTAGAAATGGTGGCAAAAGCGTAATACTCGCTCTTTGCCCAATTAGCACTGTATTGCGCCGTTTTGATACCATAACTCGTTTGACCTGTGTATGAAAGCAGATTAAAGTGAGGATTTGCGGGTTTATTCTCTGAGGGGCTTATTCCTCAGGTGTCCCGTTCCCTGGGTTGGATGTGAGATTTCCTCCAGTGTGGGTTGGAGATCATCTTTCCCAAGAAACCAGGAAAGCGTTCCTTGCTTTGAAATAGGACGGCTGTGAAGTATGGTTGAGGTACCTTGTGAGCCAGTACCAAAGACAGAAGTTGGGTCATATGACACTCACTCGATTGGATCGCATCTAGCCCGAGCTTGCTACATTATGCCAAGCTCGGCAGGTTGTAGAATAGCAACGAAGCGCGATCGATCCGACCGTGTGATCATCATTGCCATTGAGCATCATGAAGCCCCGCAGAAGCCCGGGTTCCGATTACTCACGGTCTTTTCATATTTGTAATTTATTTTTGACAATGCTAAGGATGAGATTTGGCTTGGGAGCCATTATTGTTAACATGTTGCCTGGACGACATGTTCAAAAATGGCGCCCAATCAGTGAAGAGTGGCAAAATAGAAAATTCTTAAATTACTTGGAAAATGTCCATGGATAAAATGACGATTAACTGCCTGAACAGAATGCAAAACGCAGCTGGGATGGATGTCAATAATGCTGCAGTAGATGTCAGAAAAACTGCAGTAAGAGTAACAAAATTTTTCAACTCTTGTAGCTCCGGCTGCAGCATTTTTGACACCTATTCCAGCTCCGTCTTGCACTCTGTTCAGGCAGTAATGTCAGTGATGCCACTTTTCGGGAACATACTTTTGGACTTGGTTTTATACTTTTTTCTAAATTTAACATTTTACCAACACACGTTTGGCATCTGGAGGTGTTTCCACAACTTATTTTTGATGTTCCAAACTTTAAAAATTACTTAAATTAAAAAAGTGGAAGTCCTTCTGTTTGACACAAAAAAAACATGTATCCGAAAAGTGGCATTACTGAAATTATACCCGAAGGAGAATCTACTCAACACCTATCTACTAACACATCAATCGTTATTTCAATCACAGAAAATTGCCAAGAAATTTAAGAGTTTATTTTTTATTTTGCCATTTCCCACAGATTGGGCACCAAATGGCGCCCAAAGGTTACAGGATTACAACAATGGCTCCCAAGCCATAATTCATCCTTAGCATGTGAAAAATAAATTAAAGACATAAAAAGAAGGTCTCCCCTCCCCTGACCGGACTTAAGATTGGGCGCCATTTTGAAAAAAAAAAAATGGCGCCCAGCGATAGTATTACAACAAAAATGACTCCCAAGCTAAATTTCATCCTTATAGTACCTACGTAAGAAATTAATTCCAATCATTAAAAAGGTTCCCTCTCCAAAAGCTCACGAGATTCAGTTTCCTGCCTGGACTATGCCCAGGAGATTCAGACGAAAAATAAAAAGTGGCGAAATTACGAAAAATCTCCGACAAAGCTGAATTTTCGTGAAGTGCTTTGTTGTGACATCTTATCGCTCAAACAGATGTGAGGCATATCTGCACGCAGCAATGCATAAGGCGCTAAACTCAAAGCAGATGTGAATGCTCGTAAACTTAGCGTGCAAAGTTTTGTAAAACGAAATGACAACTTAAGTATTGCCAGATACCAACTTTTTGAGATTTTTGGTTTTTTGTTTTGGATGCAATAAAGTTATTGACTGAATCTGTGCTCCCATAAGAACATGCGTAGTGCCAATTTTACTACACATCTGCTTGGACCATAAAGCATTTCCTAGAAAGAATGCTTATTGAGGCCAGGGCAAAAAATGTTCAGCAAGTGAAAGGGGAAGAAATTAAATTTTTTGCTAATTTATTGATAACTATAAGTTTTTTTAAAACATTTGTTAACTCGATTGAATTTCATTTTACAAAAAAAAGCCAAAGAATACCTAATTGTAAGACAGACTGTAAGCTTTCGAGAAATCAGAAAAAAAACTGATTGTTACCCTTTTTCACCCCCTTTTCCATTTCCCCCCCTCCCAAACTTAGGGTACTTTTTAGAAAATTGCTACGATCGAAGTCAAAACAAAGCTCTTCTCCAAAATTCAGCTTTGTCGAAATATTTTCGAATGAAAGTCAAATTTGAGTATTTCTTGCATTTGCATGGTTTTTCATTTGGTGTAAAACAACGTTTCACATCAACAGCGAACTAAGCATTGTTCGAGTCCAAAACTTGAACCCATTCGGTTTCATAAGAACCGGAAGGGATTCTAATTATGTTTCTCTCCCGTTAGCACCATTATGGATCTGAATCAAAGTTCCATGATTTATGAAACTGTTCAGCTATTTCAAAAATTAATTTTTGTACGCAAAGATTATCACGTCTTCTTCTATCTTTTTTTTATTAATAAAAATAAGCTATTGCTTTATACTCTTAAAATTATAAAAACAATCTTAAGTGCTCTTTTAGTCCTAAATAAGTTCTCATAATAAATTAAAACATAAATTTACACAAAATCAAAGCTTTACCCACTTCGGTCCCAAAATTAAAAAAAAAAAAACAAATGAATAAAAATATAATTCTATTTGGAACAGAAGTCTCTCCCAATCTCACATTTATCCATACCAATTTAAGCGCACTACGTGTTCTATACACACAATTAATAGCATCTCATAAACTAATCTTTAGAAGCTAATATAAGACTAATAAATCTTTTTTATTTATTCAAAGAGGTACATATAAACAAAAAGAAATATAAAATAGCCTACCTCTCCTATGGCACAACTGGAGAGAGAGATACCTACAAGACAAAACAGACAAGCCGCACCAGATTAATAACCATACTTGCTCCATCAGAACGGGGCTATATTAAGCGTGGGAACTCAAAACCTGATCAAAACGTCCATGCCTATACTTACTTCGATATAATAAAGTGTGTCGCATTTTTGGTTGCATTCGAACAACATTGCATTTCAGTTCACTAAACCCAAACAACAACAACAACAAAAATAAAATAAAAATCACATTTGAGAAACTAATACAAAATGATAAATTTAAATTATTAAAATCAACTCTGTCAAACTATCTCTACTAAAAGAGTTTTCAAAAAAGGTAATAAAGCTACCACTAGCACTTAATAAATTAGCTATTCGGAATACGTTTTATTTTTTGATAGATTATAGGGTGCTGTACAACTATCGTACAATCAATATAAATTCATAAACATAAGCCGGCATTAATGTTTATTATCAGAAAAGACATGTTATTTATAATGAATGAGATTATGGTTTTCTGACTTTTTTGTATTGTTTCGATTTAGGTCATTATACAAAAATATAATGATGACGGAAAATTAAGGAGTTCTCAGCGATTTGTTTGAGAAACTAAAATAGAAATCGGTTCTCATCAAATTCATAAGTTGTGAGCTTCGTAAAGGAAGAAGAAACTGTTTCCGTTTTGTTTTTATTTTTTTGTTATCAAGTTCTGAGTAGAGGCCTAATTCAAAATGCAGTGTTGCTCCAAATCGTTTTTATGAATGGATAAATAGATATTAAGTAGTACCTCGTGGCTTGATGGTTAGTGCGTAGGACTGTCATGCCGAAGGTGTGGGTTCGATTCCCAGCCGTGCCACCTAAAAACAGAAATGTTTTATTCGAGGTACTGCCTCTTGCGAGGAACTGACAAATCCTCCAAGAGTATACTTGTCATGAAAAAGTGCTTCTCATTTAGCCGTTCGGACTCGGCAAAAAAAACTGTAGGTCCCCTCCATTCCTGTCCAACAAACACGCACACAGGAATGGTTGTGAGTTGTAAGTCACTAGGCCCTGGTTCTCCTCGAGCTGTTGCGCCACCCAATTTATTTATTTATTTATAAATAGGTATTAAATTTTTCTTAAAAATCGAGTCATATTTTCTTTTTTATTTCAAACAACATCAAATTCTAATTGGAAAATTGAGGAGATCAGAGCATTATTATGTTGCTTGGTCGTTAATCCAAAAATATCCTCACAATGGCCCTACTCATGGCTTTACTTATAGGTACTACTCTTTTATTGACGAGTGAATCCAATATGTTCATACTGTCGGTTTATTCAAGTGAGGTATCAACATATATCAAAAAACGCCGTAGAGTGCTGCGCAGTGTCGCGCAGTTCCGTCAAGTGCGATCTTACCTTAAACGTATATACACAAACCCTGTAAAGTTGCTGTCATTCCTCACGTTCCGATGTTTATTAGATGTCTTGTAGTTATCCCAAAAATTTCATGATAACTTTAGTTTTTTTTTGTGTAGGCAATCATCAGCTTTTTTAACAAGGAATTACAATAACACAAAGCTATCCAGATGGCTGAGAATAAACATCGGAACGCGGCCAGTTACAGTCTATAGTAAAGTTGCAACTATCAGTTATAAATGTCATGTTCTAATTTTGCAAGTCATGTTTATTATTTATTTTTCTATTTTTTCCTATAAAAATATTGAATAAAACTTATGCTGTCAACCAGCAAGACAGTAAAATCTTTTTTATTTTAATCACTTATTGGGAAGAACATTTGGTCCTTCGAGCTGGATTAATTAATTAATGAAGACCAAATTTAAATCATGTTGGTTCTAGTTCACACTCACATGTGAAGCATTCAGGGGGAAAACGACTTCAGTCCATCTTAGGTTAATTCTAAGAAAAAATTACCTTCTTGTGAGTTTAATACTAAAAATACGCTTAGTTCAAAGGAAAAAGGAAAAACCAGATATGATAATTCTGTGGCGTTAACCTTTGAAAAATTATATTTTAAATTTGAAGAAAATCGGTTCACCCGTTTAAGCTGTAGCTCGATGCAAAGTGGACGTAAAGAACCAAATTTCAAAATGGAGCTATCATATGTTTCTACCAAGCATCTTTAGATTTTCAAAATATATTTATATATTTTGAAAATAAAATCGTTTTCACAAGCGTGAAATTGGACCGTTTTCGAAATTCAATTTGGTTTGACAGGACATCGACTGGAAGTGTTAACTACCTATATCGGATATTTTTGTTTATGGCTTAGATGACCTGTTGATAGGTTCAGAAATATTTTTTTTTTAATTTAGTTTATTTAAATTTAGAGCAAAAAAAACTTTTTAAAACTTTTCTAGAAAATGCGCCATTTGACGAGTTTTCAAAGTCGTTTGCAGAGAGAGCTGTACTAAATCATATAGTACTGATAAAAATCTACAAGATTTCATCATTAGCGAAGTTTTTTTTTAAGTGAACTTAAGTCCTTTTCCCCTGGATACTTCATATATGTATTTCTGCTCGCATGGAGTCCATAAATTAACGGAACAAAAATTAAAACATCGTGCTGATAACGAGCCTCTAATTAGACTGCTTTGAATTATTAACTCATCATTAGACCTAAAAAGGCCACCTAGTCACAACGTATAATTTTATTTTTGTTGTGGTTCATTTACAAATTCTTTGACAAGGAATCAAGCGTGAACTTTGTATGTACATAATGAAAAAAAAAAATCACGTAGGCACTTAATAAAATAATTTATGGGTAATTCTACAAACGATGGAATTTTAGACGGTTTCGTTGATATTTTAAAAACTGTTGAAGTATTAAATATGATTTCTTTATCTGATCTTATTATAATCTCATTACTCAAAAAAATCTTCATAATGTCAAATTCTCAATCTCTTGATGTGTCCCTCGCCCTTTTTCGAAGGAAAATATCATAACAGTTCTCTTAGTTTGGTTCCAAACCCGAAATAAGAAATGTTTAGTACTAATATATTTTATTTCAAAAACATTTCATTAAACTTTGTCCCCTGAAAGATTCAAATAAGCAAGAATATCGAAGTTTCAGATCTACCAGATTGAAGCCGTAAATCTCGTGAAAATAAAATCGTTTATCAGTATCTCACGTCCGTTTGATATTTGATTTGTGAAGGAGGCTTTTGTATACGATTGTTCGTTCAGTATCTCAGTCCTAAGTCCACGACTCGGTCGTACGAACTTCTTATTTCTTTGAAACTCTTAGCCACCCTGAAGGCTTAGAGTTTCAAAGATTATTTAAACAGGGTGTTTTGAATTAGATAAGAAACCCCTAGAGCCATAGGTGCCCGGAAGGGGGGGGGGCAAGGGGGGGCAGTTGCCCCCCCCTGGCTCTGGACAATACCACACAACTAAGACATTTTTCATTTTTTTTTCTTTGAGTTTTAACAAATACTTTGCCTTCTCTCCATGATTTGCCACCTCCTGGCTCTGGATCATGCCAAATGCATCTGAAAATATCCTTAGTTTCGATATTGTTGGAAAATATGGATATTTTCTTTACAGCTTCTTTATTGAGTTCATGATTTGCCCCCCCCCCCCCCCCCCCCTGGCATTACCACGCAACTTGTATTTTTACTTTGAATTTTAACAATGTATGTATATACAATGATGTATATATACATAAAAATCTTGTAAAATAAAAAAAAAGCTTCTTCAATGAAGTACTAATTGATCGTTTTGGTAGAGGGCCAAGGCGTATGCAATTCCTTTTCTCTAAATAATAAATATAAAAAAAAAACAATATGGTGCTTCCACTAATAGTTATTTTATGACACAAAACTGTAAGTATGTTTAATACGTAAGTAAGTACAATATTTACGTACACCGTAGTCTTTAGGAAATAAACGTTAATCGCTTATCTGCTTTGTAATAATATTTAATATTTTTAATTGATCATCAGCCCTATCACGAATTCCATGGTAATCGGATTTGTTTAACAATCCCGAAAAAGCTATCACCGAATGTTTTTTTGATGGCAATTTGTGCGAAGTTTTGCACTACGATGGATTCTGTGATAGTTTTTGTTTTGGGATTCGAATTAAGTGTCCGATAACTATGACGTTCGTGATGAGGCTGAATAATGAAAATGAAGTAAATATTTAAATTTTGTTTACAAATAAAAAGTGGAGATTTTCTTATTTAAAAGAAAAAGTTTTATTTGGATTTCGAAATATTTGTTTTGAATTTTCAAATCTTATTTTTTTCTTATTTTTAAAAATATATAATACAAAGTCGGGTTATAGTTACACCATTTATAACTCAAGAACGGCTGGACCTATTTAATTGGTAACTGTGTTGTTGGAATTGTATCAAATAGTAGAATAACTAATAAAATATCGGAAAAATTCACAGAAAAAATTATATGCAGTTTAGGTACCTGTTTTATATATACAAAATAATAAATCAATTGAGTTTGAAAGCAAATGAATCATAATTATCAAATTTTGATCTGAAAAACTAAAATAAAAAAAATAATAATACAGTCTTTTATCCGGAGTTCGATTTATATATTTATAGAAAATAATTTAACGCTGAACAATTTGTAAGCAGTACGTCTAAAGTTGTTTTGGATTTGATCATCGGCTGAACGGATTTAAATAAGGATCTGAAAAGGTCCTTAAAATAAATCTTTCTTCATCAAGTATCCATTCACTGCGGCTGTGAAGCTATTTATTAAAAAATACATGGTCCCCATCTGTCAAGCCATTGATTATTAAAGTCTGTTGGGGAATGTCTACGATATGTCGATGCTTTAAAAAACGTCTAAAAAATCATAAATTTTCACATTTTTTTACAAAAAGGTGATCTTATGGCCTTTTTGAATGGGGATAGAATGACAGTTCTTGTTCTGAAAAGGAGAGAAAATTGTTCCGGATTTGATTTCAGAATCGTTCACACACGTATTGAATCGGTCTTCCGGATTGCTAATCGAAAAGGCCAATAGGGAAATTCGTTGACATTTGGATATTTTCAAAACAGGGTGTTTCAAAATCATGTCAACATTTTGCAACTTCATTGTTCCTTGAAAGATTTCAATGAAATTGACACAGGTACTATACAGAATTAAAAAAGATAAAATATTTTCAAAACAGGGTGCTTTAAAAAAAATATCAACTAACTTCGTTGTTATACTTGAGTGATTTCAATAAAATTGACAGGATAACTGAGACAGAATTATAACAGAAACGAATATTTTCAAAACGGTGTTTCAAAAAATGGCACCGTCATCACCATGAACTGTGGCAATTTCATTGAAATCACTCAATTCGATTTCATCATTCGAAATCTATCAAGGTCAAAAGATTTCGAAACTGTCCTTTTTCATTTTATAAAATTACATTTTTATTTCTTATTTCAAAGGTTCGTGAATGGATCTTCAATAGTTCTCGCATAATAAATTCGGAACGAACCATATTTTATAGATCCACGTTTTAGCATTTTTGGTTCGATCGTAAAAATGAATTTTGTTTTAATCGAATCAAAAATAACATTCCCTTTTGATTTTTTCACGAGTGAACGAATGATATTTTAATGTTCATGCCACGAGGTACAACTATACAAAAACTTCCAAAAAAATGTCTGTGTGGTTAAATAAGTACGGTCTACTATTTAATATAAAATAATTTTACGCTGGATAAATATTAACAGGTTCATTATTGACTGAAACATTTAAATGAAATTATTTATAAGAACTTCCAAAAAATGTTTTGAATAGGAACCCATTTTTTCGAAAATTCGATATCTCAAAATTGGTTTGGTGTCTGCCCCCTCCTGGGCAAAATCCTGCGGGCACCTATGCCTAGAGCATACAAGTTGAATTAAAGCAAGACAAAATAGTGTGCGAGAGGGGCTATACCTCCCCCACTAGGTGAAGGGTAGGTACAATTTTCTAAAAAAAAAAACTAATTAAAATAGAAAAAGAATAATTAAATTTAGTCTTAGTCACTGAGCGTTCAATGTCAAATCGACGGAGGCGGAATTCTTTGGTGGGATAAGTTTCTCCGTTCAATTATATAAAAGTCATGTGTTATAGTTTTCATCCTGGAATTCAGGCAACAAAACTTCAATTTTGTTTAAAATATTTAAGATATAGAACATAAAATTCTATGAAATGAATGACAAATAATATTAATTTCAATTAATTTTCATTTTCATCAACATTCCACCTTCATTTTGTATTTTTTTTTTTTTTCGATTTCGTTTTTGCACATCACCAAGAAATTGCAATTTGGCTGTCAAATGAGAAAGGACATTAAAAGATGAATCCAAAAAAATTTCGTATCAATAATCTCTACAAAAAATCTCACTGCTCAGGTGAGATTTTTTGTCTCACTAAAAAAGTCTTCGAGCGGTCAGTGATTTTGTTTGGTGAGACACGCCTAATATATAATGAATTCAAAATACCCGAATGTGTTTAGAAGTGTAGTTAACTTTTGGTATCGCGTACCTCAAAATAGAAGAAAAACTAGAGAATTAGAATATTACATCTTGAAAGATGAAGACGAAAACAAAAGTCCCAGTTTTCTTTCGCGCCATTTCTTTCAGTAAAAATGTTTGGTTTCAGAATTTTTTGGTATTTGGGAATATCACATCACTAACCGATCCATATCTCCCAGAAAAGCTGTTTGGATTCGTTCCAATGAAGCTGTCAGCTGTGACTGAACAACCAATACAAATTAAACGATATAATGCATCTTTCAAAGCAATTCAATTAATGAGAAGCACAAAGGATGAAATGTGAATAAGCACTCCTTATAACTGCTGCAATATCATATTGTATAGACAATATTTCCAGAGATCAGTACCAAAGGAGGTGAATACAGTAACAATAAGTAGATCCCATACAAGTCTTATGAAACGAAAAATTGATCAATTTTCTTGGTTTCTTGTAATCTATTCAAAATTAAGAAGAGAAATACAAGCATTCTTGGAGTCATGCATAGTAAAACTCTTGGCTTGATAGAGAAATCACTTAATTTTGTACTTTGAGGACTTACTGCCTGAACAGAATGCAAGAAGCAGCTGGAATAGATGTCAAAAATGCTGCAGTAGATGTCAAAAATGCTGCAGTAAAAGTTGAAAATTGTTCAACTCTTGCAGCTCCGGCTGCAGCATTTTTGACATCTATTCCAGCTCCGTCTTGCTTTCTGTTCAGGCAGTTAAACATTTTATGGGACATTAGCGCCAAGAATTAGTTTGAAACTGAATTATACTCAGCCATCAAAGCAGTAGTTAGAAGTCCGCTTTCACATGGAGTCACAAGTTGCTTTTA
Source organism: Dasysyrphus tricinctus (assembly GCA_963921185.1). Classification (NCBI taxonomy): domain Eukaryota; kingdom Metazoa; phylum Arthropoda; class Insecta; order Diptera; family Syrphidae; genus Dasysyrphus; species Dasysyrphus tricinctus. Next base: position 19,504,977 of record OY992530.1, on the reverse strand, counting down.
TACGAGAAGACAAAATCTGTAGACAATTTTCGATGTTTTCGTTTGAAAATATCTATTGGTTGAGCGTGCTATAACCTAGATGAGAGAGGAAATCTCAAAAGAATATCTTTAAATCCTCGACCGGGGAGATTTTGTTCACCTTTCTTTCCTCCTGATTTTCTCATGCAGCTAGCAACTTAGTTTTCTGGTGTGAAAGGGGTCAAAGATAATTCTAATTATAACGATCCTCCATTTTGTTACTTTAGCAATACTGCAAGTTGCCAGCACCATTGCCACATCTATGATTTATAGTTTGAATTATAGTTTTGATGTGCTCAGACTGCCTTAGACCTAAAAACCTTTGATCTGGATGGAAGACAAACTAACTTGGCAGTCATGACGACTTCAACTACACCTGAGAAATTAACATTACCTAAGTTTTAATGTCGTTTACGTTTGGTTTTTCCTTCTGTTCCATTCCTATGGAAAGTTTGAATTAGTAGGAATGAAAAAGTAGTGCAAAAGAAGCACTCCAATCATCCAATCGAGAACTACATAATTTTGCCAAACTATTTTCTACATTTTAGATATTATTTATTCCCTCTGATGGATGTGGAATTATCGTCTATCCACCATATATTTTCATATCATCAATTATTATGATTCGTTGAGAGCTTTTTTCTTGTAAAATTACAATAGAATCAAAAAAAAAAAAAACCATTACATAATCCACAACGCACTTCCAAAATATGAAACTATGCGCAATATTATTCCAGTTCTTAATCGGGTTTTATTTTTTGTTCATACACAATCATAGATACTAGTGTTAAATGTGATAAAAAAAAATAAAATAAATATAATAATAAATAGAAATACAAACCTTATTAATTAAAAACACAACAATGTATGCAACAATAACAACAAGTGTGTGCATATCATCGCTATGCGATAATAATTTTCTCCTGAAATGTTTTGTAAACATTTTTAACATTTAAATTATAATAGAAGATACTACTAGGACCAGCTAGCTAGCTATTGAGATGTTGCTATTTCTATATCTAGATATATTATAAGGCGACAGCTACAGCCACACTATCTGCTATAGAGCCACTATAAGTCCACTGCTAGCGGGCGCAGAGTAGCAATTTTTAATCCAATTTGTCGACAACGCACGATGAGATAGACGCCCGACGACGAGGGGGAGTACAAATAAGATATATTTTCTACTTGCAAGTAGAGCCACTGTTGTTACTGCTACTACTGCTGCTGCTGCTGCAATTGCACATTACTACTACTCCGGGGGCGCTTATCATTGCCCATGCAGAACAATGTACATTTTATGAGATGGGTGTTGCACTCATACACCGCTAGGCGTCCCAGCAAATTATAAAAATGTAATAATTAGTCACCCACTTTATGTTACTTAACACCAACAAGATCAGGCTATCTTTCACACATAAACACACAATAATGGACGGATAACGAATATATACAACAACAACTTGTTGCTTGTTAGAATATTTTTTTTTTATTTTTTGCTTATTTGTTTATCGCCTAAGCGTTAAACCCCCGAGATGACACTAATTAATAAACAATTAGGCATAGGGCGCCCTTTTTTTGCTCTTTTCTTGCTGCTTTTTTTTATTTTTTGATTATAAAACTGTGTGTTAGCGTTTGCGCGTGTGTTTTCCCGTTATGCGTGCACAAATGCAATTCAATTAACACCAATTTGCTCTCATTCACAATCTAACTGTATAGCAGCAAAAGATAATAATAATAATTTTTTTTTTCTCTAAATCATGTGTTGCATATGATGGAGGGAGACATTTGTACGATAACCGGATACGGAAGTCGACCAGTACACAGAAAAATGCAAACACACCATATATCACATCAACAAGAACAATAATTGAATATACACGAAATACGGTATATTCCGCGGGGCACAATATTATTTTATTTCCTTTTTGTTTTCTTAATCTCCATCACACTTCATTACAACAACAAAAAAAAGAGTAGTTAATCCTTGTTTCGTCTCCCAGAGGAGCAATTCCAGAATTTATTATCCCTTCAGGACATCAATTACCGTCGTCTCGCTCTTCGCAGTCGAGTGCGAGTCGGTAAAGTCGATGCAGAAGCAAAAGCAACCGAACGAACAACGATCGGGGGGCCTGATAGTGTTTGGCCAATTTACACACGACAACACAACGAAAATAGTACAAAAGTGCAGACATGAACCCACAAAACGCCACAAGTGGATGAAGTGCTGTGGTGTGGTTGGTAGAAGGAGGCACAACACACAGTAAAGAGGGAAACAAAACAACAACACACAATGTATACCGCACGATAGCAATAATAATAAAAATTAAATTTTTCACTGCGCGACGAACGACCACAACTTCACAAAGGGCGACGCTGAACTGCGGCGCTTGGACCCGCGGCAATTACCTCCGGGCTCTGGGCGGAGCGTCATTTGCTTTGGCCAGCATTTTGCCTGAGGTCAAACGAGAGTTTCTTTGGTGGTTGCTCTCTGGCAACTCTCTCCGAAGGGGAACGAGCAACAATCTGATTGGTGGACTGGTTCAACAAAACCAATTAGAGAGTCGATTACTCTCCCTGTCCCTGTGTGTTGTGTGGTGTTGTTGTTGGTGTCTGGTGTGTGTGGATGTGGATCGAATAGAGTTCGAGATTTGCTTTGTGGATGGTAAGATTTTTTATAACATGGTGGTGGTTTTTACAGCTAGATTCATCGCATCGGTTCGTTCGATTGCTCATGCTCGGTGGGTCGTTAAATTTTCATCCTCATCCTCAGCATCATCGTGTCGTCGCCAACCACTTTGCATCTTTTTGTGTTTGCCAGCCCAGGGGGATCGCATCAATACTGGAAATCGGATAAACTGCTTCAAGTGAGTCTTACCACACGGATTTGCGGTTGCAGATAGAAACATGGATGCCGCCACCGCGGTTGCTGTTGGCACTGCCGAAATCGAATTAAGTGCGCGCGATCGATGATCGGTGCGATTAAGTAGTTTATCCCCAACTGGAAAAGAGATGAGACTCAATCTTCCTCCCCCCCTCCGACTCTGCTGTGGATCATGTGAAATCAGGTAGACGGCGTATAAAATATTCTGATGATTCTCTGAGTAGCTTTTTTGTGGTGGAAGATTGGATTAGCAGCAGCCGTCAAGCGGTGTGAAATGGAAATCGAATTGAAGGCAGCGGCAAAATGGCCAACAGTAACGTTGAACGTAAATAGCCCTGGGGTAGAAGACAAAGAACGGAAGTTGACTGTTAAGGATGCAGATATGTGATGGGGGCTTTTTTTGTTGATTTTTTTTTAACTTAAGCGTTATGTGGCCCAAATGAGAGTGAGTCTAAATTATGAATGGTTAAACGTTTTTTTTTTCCTTCTTTCATAAATACAATTATGGTAATGCAGGGAAGACTGCGACTATTGGACGAAGATGGGTTGAAGGTCCTTTTGAGCATAATAATAAAAAAAAGGGGGCTTTTGAAGCACCAACATGGCTGGTTGAGTTTTATTTTTGTTTTTATTGCTATTACCGATGAAATTAATGGGAAATTAAAGTGCACTTTTCAGCTTGAGCATTTACAACACAATGGCGTTTTTTATTGATTACCTACATACGTAGGCATGTTATAAAATAATTTCTGATGATGGTTAAAAAGCAAAATGGTTTTTGTTGCAAGGTGTTTCTGAGTTTTGAATGGAAGTAGGAAAGTAATGGTTCTTCTTTGTTTATATTAACAGAAATGGTCCAAGGTTGCTTGGCAGAGTATTATTTACATACTAATTTATTAATCTTATTATTGGCACAGCGGGGGGAGCTTACTTTTATATTCATAATTTATTTCTGACATGCTAAAGATGTAAAGTAGCTTAGAAGTCGTTGTTTTAGTCCTGTCGCTTGGGTGCCATTTTCAGAAATGGCGCCCAATCTATGAAAAATAGTAAATTAAAAAAACCGTAAGTTAGATTCTTCGAAAATTTAAATAATCAATACAACGATTGCTGTTTTAAAAGATAGGTTTTGAATAGACACACCTTAGGGAAAAATTTCAGTGTAAACACTTTTCGAGAACATACTTTTTTTATGTCTCCACTTTTTGTGGTAATTTTTATATGTTGAACATGAAAAAAGTAGCAGAAACGGCTCCAGCAGCCAAATGCGTATTGGGAAGAAATGATCGATACCTTAAAAATAGATGTTAGTAGACGCACCTTCGGGTACTAGCAGTGTTTTCGGGAATATCCTTTTTTTCATCAAGGAGTGGGATGTCCACTTTTCTGGTAATTTTAATTATTTTGAAAACAATTTTCAAAAAAAGTGGAAATCCCAATCTTTTAAATAAAAAGAGTATGTTCCCCAAATATGGCAACCCTAAAATTTTACCCAAAAGTGCGTCCACTGAACACCTGTCGTTTAAGACATCAAACATTATTTTGGTAATGGAAATTTTCCAAGTTATCTACCTACTAGTTTTTTTTTTAGTTTACCATTTTCCACAGATTGGGCGCCATTTTTGAAAATTTCGTCCAAGCGATAGGATTACAACAGTGGCATTTAAGCTTAATTACTTCCTTAGCACATCGAAAATAGATTTCGAGTATAATGGTAAGGTCCCCTTCTTTATAAACACAGAGATTTTGGTTTCCTTACTGGACTACGGATTGGGCGTAATTTTGGCTTCCAAGCGATTAGCAGAAGCTTTCTACCTGCTCAAGATGTTGGAATGTTGGCGGAAAGCGACTTTCGCATGCCATAAGTGTAGAACAACACTGATTTCACGTTGGGTTCAAAGTGCGAAGTGAGTTCCGCTAAAAAGAAAGATTTGTGATTTGTGAATGCTTTTCGAGTTTAACGAGTGACAATCCTTTTAATATATATGTTGGTTTCTGCTGGAAAAAATAATTGTGTTTTATGCAGCGAATGAGACATTTCTTTAAATGTTGTTTGGCAAAGTCCGAAATGGCTTACGTATCTTATAAAATTGATTCCAATGGGTACCAAGTCTCTCTTTTGTGCCATTTTCGTTTATCATTTTTGACATAAACGCGTCTCCAAAAATGTAAAAATGCATCACACCGCCTTAGAGTGAAAAGCAGCTAAATTCCTATTTTGCATTTTTTACAAAAAATATTTGAATAAAACCAAAATTACATTAAGTATTATTGCTTAATTCAATGAAATTAAATTATTTGATAGATTTTTGTATTTTTTTAGCAATTTTTTGAAGTGGTCTATAATGATAGCAAAAAAATGTGGAGTTAGCCGCTTTTCAAGCCGATGATCATTAACAACGCATTAAGAATTTTCTTGATTCTGGTTTGACTAAAGTCTGTGCATCACTTGATGCAAATTTTTAATAGTGAACCCATTACACAAAAATTGAAGTAGGCTTTATTGATTTATGAATGATTGTGCATCATTTCTTCAACTACGTGTTTCTGAATTTAGACAGCATTTTTAAAATTATGTCAAACAAACAAGAAGTAGCAAAAATGAACCTTTCTTTATTTATATGGAAGTGGTCATGGTCACAAAATGCTAGCTGAATTTTCTTATTAGATTTTTTGCTGTAAAGCAATATCTCACTTATATGTATATACCTATCCACCCCTTGATACAATTTAAGGGGAATATTTTTGGAAAACTCTCGGATCGGGGTAGGTTTTGGTTTATAATAAAAAATTAAACTAATCTTTCAATACAATGCATTCATTGAGCTTCAAAATTGTATCACATACACTCCGCTTCAACTGAATAGACACACACATTTTCAAAGGAACTTTGTTCATTTTTTCCAAACAATGTGAACTAATGTATCATTTGATGATGCTTGTTGTTTGTTTATAATGTTGGGAACATAAATCAGAGAGAATAATTGAAAAAGCACCGTTATTTTTTCTACGGCTCTCTTGCGAAGTTTTTCACATCGAAAAATGCAGTTTTTTTTGCGTCAACTGAATAGACACACGTATTGAAACTGGTTGTAAAAGTAATAAGAGGAAGAAAAACAAGTTTTTTTTTGAAAAAGCATTTTATTGGGCTATTCTAGAAGTGGGTATTGCCACTTTTTTTTATTAAAACTTAATAAATTTGAACTGGCATGGCATCGCAAAGTTTCTCTATGTAATCCAGCTAAATTTCAATCCAGGCAAATTTCAGGGCTGAAATTTTGGATTTTCTGGCTTTAAACTGATAGCCAGGATCATCAACTATTTGTACTAAAAATCCCCAAAAGTTTTCAATTAGGTTTTGGTAGGCTGAGTACGGTTTTCTTTGAAGCAATTCGATATTTTGCTCCTCTTTCAAGTCTTTTACTATGCATGTGGTGCAGATGGGGGGGTTTGTCCTGCTGGAAAGTCCCGTTTATGAGTCCAAAAATATTCAAAAATTAAGGAAACCCCCTTTTCAATAATTCTTATGAGTTATTGCAGTCATTTTTGATCTTTGAAACTCAAACTCAAAAGTGCGAAAGTAGCTGATTTCTCCCCATACCATAACATCGCCTTCCCGAATTTGGTGTTGTGCTAAAAAGGTTTTTGATCCCATAGGGGCTTTCAAAAATAATTTGTTTTTCATCCGAAAGACCCCCATTTTTTCCAATTCATATGAATCATGGTAGAAAAGGTGATGTTGAGAAATTAGCTACTTTGGCACTTTTGAGTTTGAGTTACATTTGCGATGCCATGCCGGTTCAAATTTATGAAGTTTTAATAAAAAAAAGTGGCAATACCCACTTCTAGAATAGCCCAATAAAATGCTTTTTCAAAAAAAAAACTTGTTTTTCTTCCTCTTATTACTTTTACAACCAGTTTCAATACGTGTGTCTATTCAGTTGACGCAAAAAAAACTGCATTTTTCGATGTGAAAAACTTCGCAAGAGAGCCGTAGAAAAAAAAACTGTGCTTTTTGAATTATTCTTTCTGATTTATGTTCCCAACATTATAAACAAACAATAAGCATCATCAAATGATACATTAGTTCACATTGTTTGGAAAAAATGAACAAAGTTCCTTTGAAAATGTGTGTGTCTATTCAGTTGAAGCGGAGTGTATGTATAAAATACGATCCACATTTAGCTGTACAAATAATTTTGACGATGATTTAATTTAAATATTTTAGAAAATCGTAGTACCTCGTGGCTTGATGGTTAGTGCGTAGGACTATCATGCCGAAGGTGTGGGTTCGATTCCCAGCCGTGCCACCTAAAAACAGAAATGTTTTATTCGAGGTACTGCCTCTTGCGAGGAACTGACAAGTCCTCCAAGAGTATACTTGTCATGAAAAAGTGCTTCTCATTTAGCCGTTCGGACTCGGCAAAAAACTGTAGGTCCCCTCCATTCCTGCCAACAAACACGCACACAGGAATGGTGGTGAGTTGTAAGTCACTAGGCCCTGGTTCTCCACGAGCTGTTGCGCCACCCAATTTATTTAATTTTATTTTAGAAAATCACTCACAAACAAATCTTTAGTTCACAAAACTGGCGCTTTCAGTGAATCAACAGTTTATTCAACGTGAGGTTACTCTAATTCTTCATTCATTAGAGTAACCTCACGTTGAATTCCAAGGAGTGAGATTACCAAATGCAAATTTCAGGTACATCTATGTTGAATTTGTATGATAAAAACCTTTTTATAAGAAAAAATTTACTTTTTATCAGGGATATTTACTTTCTTGAAAGTCATACGAATCTTGTGTGAAACGTTGGGCGCCATTTAAAAAAAATGTTAGTACTACTATTTTTGAGTTAATGGCCATTAAAAGCTTTTGTCAATGAATTATAATTCATATAACTTTTTAGGCTTTCGCGGTTGTTAATAGACATAATAGATAAGTAGAGAGAGAGCATATTTATTTTACCTGCAGATAAAGGCAATGCAACTGTTGTTGTAAATAAAAGTGACTATTTTGCCAAAATGAATGTTTTGGTAGAAGACACGAACACATACATACGCCTGTTGACTACAATCCCACAGCCCGTGTCTTAAGAAAAGTTACAAAGCTCATTGATGAAAATAAAGCGATTTTGCCACCTCAGCGGTTAATTCCCTCGTGTACTCAACCACCAAAATTGTATGGGCTGCCGAAAATTCATAAAGAAGGGTATCCAATGCGACCAATTGTGAGTCAAATAAATGCACCTTGTTATCTTTTGGCAAAGCATTTAGTAGATGTTTTCAAACCTTTAACTGGGTTGACAGAACATCACATAAAGGATTCTTCTCACTTTGTTTCAATTATCGGTAGCTTAAGACTCGATGAGGATGAAGTTATGGTGAGCTTTGATGTTGAGTCACTATTTACAAATGTACCTGCACAGGAGGCTCTGAGTGTTATCCGTGAGCGTATCTCAACCTCCGGCATTAACAAAAACTATATGCCGCTTTTGGAGTTATGTTTTTCATCGGGGTATTTTTGTTTCAACAAAAATTTCTATTTACAAGTGGATGGCGTTGCTATGGGCTTATCTTTAGCTCCCCTTGTTGCAGATATGTGGATGGAACATTTTGAGACAAAAGCCCTTAGCAATTTTACGGAAAAACCCAGAATCTGGCTTAGATATGTGGATGACACATTTTGCATCCTAAGACGCTCCATTATTGAGAGTTTCTTTGAACATCTGAACTCTCAACATCCAAAAATCAGTTTCACGATGGAAAAAGAAAAAGACAATTCCATTGCATTTTTGGATGTAAAGGTAACACGGAAAATGGATGGTACATTAGGTCACGCAGTCTATCGGAAGGAAACACACACTAACATATACCTACATGCTACTTCCCACCACCACCCAGCAAATTTAAGATCTGTTGTTTCGACATTGTTTCAGCGCGCCCACAGAATTCTGAATTTGTGACAGTGACCATCTAATGACTGAGCTGAACCTAGTCGACAGTGTTCTAAGAGCAAATGGCTACTCCAAAAGGCAAAGAACGTGGAAGCCAGTGCTGTCACAGGAAAGGGACGAAAGCAATCTAGACAAAAAAGCTTTCTTACCTTACGTCAAGGGTGTAACGGATAGAGTTGGCAGAGTGTTGAAGAGATATGGGGTAAAATCCATATTTATACCACCAAAAAAGATAAAAAACCACCTTCAGTCACCAAAGGACCATTTTCCTCTCCAAACATCGGGGGTATATGCTGTTCCCTGTACCTGTGGGTCTTTGTATGTTGGACAAACACAAAAAAGCATTGCTACTCGCTTAAAAGAGCACATTAGTGCTGTTAGTAGGAACCAGCGGGAGAAGTCGGCAATTTGTGAGCACATCTTGGACAATCCAGATGAACACCACTGGATCCATTTTGACCAAGCCAAGGTTTTAGCTCAAGAAACTCACTACATCCCACGGCTGGTACGGGAGGCGATTGAAATAAAACGCAACCAAAATTTCAATCGAGACGACAGTTTTAAGCTTTCACGTTCTTGGGATCCCGTCATTAACACCTTACCGGCATCCCAGTTCAAACTTAAAACACCCTCCGATTTAGTGAGCATTGTTTGCTCCCAACAACCTGCACCTCAACAACAACAACATCATGAGATAGAACCACCTACGCACAGCTACAACCTGCGTAGTCAATCTAATACATCATAACATCTCAAGAGCAGTTTCCCGGTGACCATGCTCAATGCAATTTGATGCGAAACGTTCGGGGTGAGTACCAAAGTGCACTCTTTAAATTTTTATAACGCGGCTAATCCGAAAAATAATTATCTATTATGTCGAATTATAATTCAACTTGAATGATTTATTTTAACAGTTAATGTAATGGAATTGTGTTGTAAAAACATTCTTAAAAAAAAATAAAGTTTTGGTCAGTAAAATATTAATATGAATTAATAACTATTTGAAGGGAATAGGAAATATGATGTGTAACGTTGGGCGCCATTTATAAAAATGTTTTTTTTTTTTGTTTAATTCGGAAAGTACTTTCTCATAGAAATAATAATGTCTGTTCACGAACTTTGCAAAACTATGAATTTTTACGAACTTAGCCCAAAGTTCTGTCAAAATTCATATGAAAAAAAAAATACTAATTGTAGCACATGAACAGACGTTATGATATTACTATGATCGCTTTAAATAAAATGATCTACTACATTAGTATGAACTTGTATAACTTGTTTTATGATTCTGGCTCTGAATTTCGATCAATTATAAAACTCCTTCGTTTTTAAATATTTTTGTTTTGAAAATTTGTGAAATGAGAATGCTTTGCTTTTCTGTCGTCTAGAAAATAAGCTTGAAGTTCGAAAATCATTTCAGAATTTTTAAGGAAAAAACATGTTTGAATAGTAACTAGCCTGGAAATTGAAGCCGTCACAAATTCAGATCATGGTCTTTGAATCCGTACGGATACCGAATTTGTATATACCTACATATTTATGTATATGGATTTGATTCGGAAAGAAAATAAGAAAAGGAGTATGTTTGAACCTTCCTTAAAAAGTTCTTTGATAACGTAAGTGACCTTTCTTTTTATAATCAAAACATTTTCTTCTATGGGCTTTTAGAAAGCTAAAAAGTTCTTTTTTTTCTGTGACGTTTCGTTTACTCTTCATTTAGCATAATAGTTTAGGTAGAAGGGCTGGGGCTGACATTTGATCTTGTTACCGTCACACTTAGATCTGTGTAGATCCGTTATAATATAAATAATGTGCCATTTAGAGGCGTTCACAAAGTTCAGAAAACTATCAGCCGAAGTTCTAGAAAGTTCTTCTTAGTCCGAGTTACCCAAAGTATGCTCCACGGAGCACTTGGTGCTCCGTGAAGAATAACCATAAGCGCCTTGAAAAAATCGAAAAATAAATCAAAGTTCCATTTCACTACTTAATGTTGCTAACTTAACAATGTTCAGAAAAATGAGATCCCAGAAAACCCCAGCAAAATTTTGTATGTCAAAAAGTGAGCAAGCGTATATATCCAATTTTTTTGTTCCTTAGTAATTCGAAAGCAAAACTGAGAAATTTTCTGATGAATCCTTTTCACGAGACTGGGATACCATCCACTGCTATTTTCCGGAAGATGACCACTCAAATATATTAAGGAAAACTAGGTTTCAAAAGTCAAATATTCGGTTGCAGTTGTCACAAACTAATCCAGATAAACCAGCATAAAACTGCATTTAGACATACATATTCAACAAACAACTTCCATTGAGAAAAATTCATCGAACATTCAAAACGGCTTTGTTTTTCTTCGTTGTTCGTGTTCGGTGTTACCATTTACACCTTCGTTGTTCAGTGTACGGGACGATAAAAGCGAAGGTCTAAACGCAGCTTTACGCAGAACAAAATTGGCACATTGTTCTTACTAGAAAAAATTTTGCTGTTGCATTTTCTACATATGACTGTGAAATTGCATACACGCAAGGAAGTGCTCCACGAGGAATTTTTCGCGTGAAAAGTGCTCCGTTACTAAAAAAGATTGGGAACCGCTGCTCTAAGCCCTAGAAGACCAAGAGCCGACAGCAATTTTTGGGAGTGGAGGTATAACCAAAATCGGAGTATGAAGGATTATAGGTACATGTTTCGTGATACGGAATATGAAAGTCTGGCAGGTTTTTTTCTCAGCCTTTGGTGGAGGTGGGGGTATAAGCCCGCTTAGTCTCCTATTTATATGGTAGGGTCATAAGCACTTCAATTCACTTTTAAAAAAATAGGATATGATGCTCTGTTATTTTATTTAAGTCTCAAGATTTTTATTTTGATGATCCGATGAATAAAACTCATGATTTAACCCTTTTAAGCAAACCTTATTGGCGTTTTTGTGGTGACTTTATTTGTTGATTATTTGTTTTGCTGAAAATCTCCAAAAAAGGGATGATAAGGTTCTGTTAAAATGGTTATATCTTGAGTTCTATTAATCGGACCGTTAAGATTGTGGTATTTATTCTTAGAAAAATGACAGGGAATCATATCCACTTTTTTAAAAAATGAATTCAATGAGGTTATAACCCTGAAAATAAAGGGATCTAGCACTTTTTAGCCCCCCTGCTCTCTGATAGGCTGAAAGCAAAACCTGCCAGACTTTGTTATTTAATATCACGATACATGGACCAATAATCCCTCATACTTCAATTTTGGTTATACCACTCCTTACGCTGACGACAATGAGATAATCGGACGAACAAAGCGTGATGTCAGTGGCGCTTTTGTGAGCATTAAGAAGGAAGCCAAGAAGATGGGTCTAACGGTGAATGAAAGCAAAACAAAATATATGCTGTCAACGAGAAAGGACACCCAACACCGACGTCTACGACAGAACGTCACTATACCTAGACAGCTATAATTTTGAGGTGGTCAGAGAATTTGTCTACCTAGGATCCGCTATAAACTCAGCGAACGACACCAGCGCTGAGATCAAACGAAGAATTACTCTTGCCAATCGCTGTTTCTTTGGGCTAAGAAGGCAATTGAGAAGCAAAGCCCTCTCTCGAGCAACTAAACTGTCCCTGTATAAGACGCTTATCATCCCGGTCCTGATGTATGGTGCAGAGGCATGGACACTGTTAACGGTGGATGAGAACGCGTTAGGCTGTTTTGAGAGGAAAATTCTCCGGGTGATTTTTGGTCCCGTCTGCATAGATGGGGAATGGAGAAGAAGATATAATAGCGAACTGTATGGGCTGTACAGCGACACCGACCTAGCCACAAAAGTGAAAAGCCAACGACTGAGATGGCTGGGTCACCTAGAGCGAATGGACACCTATGCTCCGGCCCGGAAAGTCTTTGAATCCAACCCCGTGGGACAGCGCAGTAGAGGTGGACAGCGTAAAAGGTGGCGCACGCAAGTGGAAGAGGACCTCAACCAACTTGGCGTGCGAAACTGGAGACAGCTAGCTAGAAACCGAGCCGGCTGGAGAAGCTTGTTGGTTGAGGCCCTGGTCCACCCCGGACTGTAGCGCCACCTTAAGTAAGTAAGTAAGTATACCACTCCCAAAATTTGTTGTCGACTCTTAGACTATAGGTGTTTACTTCTTAATGACAGAGTGCTGGACAATGACAAAGGAAGTGTAAGGTATCCTCATTTGCTTCTTCATCGCTGCACCTTCTGCAAAGTTCATGAGTACTGAGCCTCAATTTCTTTTTGTGGTATCCCAGTAGGCTGTGTCCGTTGATTGTGCTGACCAGGGAAAGAATTTTTTGCATAATTTTGTCTGTCCTCTGGTTATTGCAATTTGGCAATAATTTCCTAGTTTCGAGCAGGTTACATCTCTCATTATTTTTTCTAATATTTGTTTACAAATATCCTTTTTTACGATGCAGATTGGTACTTTAAGATGTCGTTCGGCTCGATTGAATCAAGTGACGATCCCGTTCTTTCCATCTCATCAGCTCTTTCGCTTCCCTCTACATCACTGTGACCAGGAACCCAACAGAGTCTAATGTTATGCTGCATGCCAAGAACCAGTCCCGTTCCACCAAACTAGATTACCGTAGGTTTGTATGGTCTAACTATCACCGTGGACATGATAATTTTTGGGATTTTACAACATTCCTGTTGCAGGAATTCATTGCGACCATAGCTTTCTCTGCTCTTTCTTCAGTGTTGAGACTCCAGTTCAGTTTCTTATTTAGAATCACACCAAAGTATCTGGCCTGATACGATATTTTGAGTGGTGCCCCTTCGAATGATGGTACTCAAAACATTAGTATTTTTCTTCTGTTAGTGAAGAGAACCAATTCTGAATATACCATACTCCATTTGTTCACAAATAGTGGATGGGAATTTTCCTGTCCCAAGAAGTGCTAGGTCATCTGCATTGGCAACTACTTTGACTCCACTTTATTTTAATTTTACAAGAATTTTGTTCATAACTAATATCCAAAGAAGTGGAGAGAGCACCCCTCCCTGGGGTGTGTCTCTGGATGTGGATACTTTTAAACGTAGTTCTCCAAGTTCTGTGTTTATAAGCTGCATTGGAGAAATAACCTCGGTTCTATGTGCTGCGAGTATAGAGATGTCCAACAATCTCTCGAAACTTTTAAAAGCAAACGACATGACACTGATTAGTCAATGATCTTGAGCTTCCGTGTATAATTCGGTATAAATACCACCTTGAATTTAGGTACATTTTACATATCTCCATCTGAGGCTGCTTGAGAATATGGTTTTCAGGTGCGAAGTAATAAGGTTTTCACTTTTTTGTGACATTATTGAAAAGATGCAATCTAGTCCCGGGGATTTTTAAGGGGAGCAGGATTAAATTGCTCATTTAATCTTGTCTTCCGTTACAATATCCGTCAGTGCTCTGGGCTCTGTATGGATCTCAGTTTCATGGTTATGGCTCGGATTAGAGCTACACCCGCAATAATAAGCATTTACTAAAAGTTTCAGAGGGGTTGGGTACAAAATCCCGATTGCCAAAATCCCGAACGCCAAAATCCCGAAAGACAAACTCCCGAATGGACAAAATCCAGAATGGACAAAAACCCCCAATAGACAAAATCCCGAATTCCAGAATCCTGAATACCAAAATCCCGTCTTAGAACTATTTTTGGTATTTAAAATCACGCACGAGGGATTTTGGCATTCGGGATTTAAGGCATTCAGGATTATGGCATTCGAGATTCTGTTTTTTGCCATTCGGGATTTTGGCATTTGAGATTTTGTACCCTTTCCGTTTCAGAGTTTCACTGCGTGATTCTGTCCAGCGACCACCTGGGTCCTTAAGGAACTCAATGTAGTTGGCTCCTTGGACTTAATTTTCCTTAGTGTAAATGATTTATTGGTGCCTCCGATTTCATCGCAGAAGGTTCGTCTGTTGGCTCGCTGTGTTTTAGCTTTGAATTTTCTTTGACAGGATTTGTAGGTCTCCCATTTAATGCCCGATCTGGTGCGTTTGGCGACATTGAAAAATCGCCTGGTTTTCTTCCTAATATTGCCCAGTTCTTTTGTCCATCAACGAGGTTTTTTTGTTGGCATCCTTTGACAAAAGCATTGATGAGTATTTCTGTGAATTTCTCGACAGCTTTTTCTAGGAGTTCTCAGGATTATCAATTGCATTGTTATTAAGTTATTTGATTCCATTCTCTACTTTCCCACTATCCCAGTAAGTAATGAAGCATATTTCAAAAGTTTGAACATCTTTTTAGTATCATAAAAGAGACATATGTAGTTACTTTTTTGTAGATAGTACAAATGTTGAATGAAACGTTGGGCGCCATTTCCAGTGGCTTTGTTCTATAAGCCCTTTTTGAGACGAAACTGGTAACTAAGAATAAAATTGTTGTACTCGTTTTGTACACATGCAATTCTCTACATATGTACTTCTGTTAATACTCCAAAAAAAATATGTAAATTGATTCCAAAATAATCAAACATTAATCATATCACAATCTATCAACACTAAACCTTTAATTATGCAAAACAAATGAGGATACAGTGTTCACTACTGAACTTTTGTTCTTCTTCGAAGAAACACTTAAACAATAACATCTTCGTTCATCTTCCTTAAATAACCTTTGAATCAGTCTTTTTTAACTCTATCTCGGCTTCAAAGTATGTATAGGTATACCGCCATCGCCAGTGCACTATACTTAAGCCTACATCAACATGTTCTCATGTTTCCCAGGCAAATCATTAACCAACCAACAAAAAAAAAAAATTGAAGAAAAAAAACCTCAAGGCAAAACAATTTAATTACAGCAATTGACTTGAGTTCATTTGGACTCGATCTTGCACTTGATTCCCAAAGCTGTCAGTCTGACCTGCCTACGTACAAATTAATTTACTCGCCATAAGATTTCATTAAAAATCAACCAAGACAAGAAGTAGCTGACGGCAACAACTTTGCATCCGCCTACTCATTTATGTACTCGCATTACGTCATCTGTCACGGGGGTGACAGTTAGATCTGCTGTGGGAAAATGATCCAAATGTTAGTTCCATATTCCATATAAGATCAAAGAGAACACATTACACCTGATAACATATCGCATATCGATCAATATCACAAAGGCAAAGAAAAACGCCTTACAAAATGTAAACACCCCCCATGGCTGTCCTTAAGTGCCGCCGAATGACATACTGTGGTGATCCCAATTCCAACCACCAATTTCATAGTATACCTAAAGGCTTGGTCCCACTGATTATTGTTCCTTTATATTCATAGACTTTTACTGTCTTGTATTGTTGTTTATTTTTATGTCTTTGTGGTTCTTTGGCAGTTTAACATTTTTGTTTAACATTTTTAACGGTTACACATGCTGAAGAAGATTGCCGACTGTGGGTCACTTGAATGAATGTCACATAAATCTATGTTAATAGTTGCCCCTTAGGTTGGTGGTCTCATAAATGTTTTGACAAAAGAATCAACGTTGCCGCCTCCTTGGACGTTCCGATAACTTCCGGAATTGCCGGATAATATTGATGAGAAGAAGAAAATGATCTTATTCGATTTTTTTGTTGTAGTGTCGTGTTGTATATTTTAAATGTTTAGCAATTAAGTTGTCAATGGGTGTTGCTCTTTTTTAAGTTATGATACGAGTGAACAATATTCATTTGCATAGTTCTCTTAAACTTGCAGGAAAAAAAAAGGTTAAAATAAATTAAATACACAACTTATGGGATCCCACGAACTTTCTATTTGTCCTTATGTTCTAGTGGCTTGGAATTTAAAAAAATTGTAAATCTAAAAATATTCAAAAACTTGGCCATTAAAATTTAAAAACCAAATCGAAAAACGACTGATACTAACAATATTGAACCTGACCATTCTGCAATACTTTGTCGACAAGTTCCAGTTTAGCTTCCAGCCCAGCAGATAGACCATAGACCAAAACTTCATCTGAAAATCAATGAATTTCAAGTCATCAACTCATCATAATATTCATCAACCGTAAACCGGAGATCCGGAGAAGACGAATCCAGCTGTTCTACTTGACACTAGAAAAAACGGTGCACTACACAGTGCAACTATTTCCTTAATCTCTGTTAGGAGCTAATAGTACGCAGATCTATTCAAGAATATACTAACTATCGACATCATCGGTCACTTCTAACGTGCCGTAAAAAACTCCTGTACGGGGAATGAAGAAGTCTGTAAGTCACTAGGCCCTGGTTCTCCACGAACTGTTGCGCAACCCAATTTATTTATTTATACTGCCATGCAGATTGCCATTCAAGCTGCACGACGAAGGCCAACATGATCTAGACGAAGTGAAGATAGCTATATTTAACTTAAGTCCAATAAAGTTGCTGGACCTGAAAGCCCTGTGACCGATGTATATAAAGTTAGCAGGACACTTTTGGAAATTCATGTTAAAAACTATACTGTCATTAGTTGCTACTTAACTGCGAATTAGTTACGCAAAAAAAAATTAATTGCTTTTTTGGTTTAAGAAAAAATGGGTGTCCTGCACACAGAAAAAAAAACGCAATGTAAAATCAACATGATGAATTATTAATTTCGATAAAAAAGATGATTTTTTAAATCATTGGATTTCATTTCGATTTAAAACGTTTTCATTTTATTTTAACATTTCAAAAAATTAATTTATGACTAAGTCCTGTTAATTTAAAATTAAAAACCAAGTAAACAGGAATTTCATTTTAAATTATACAGTTTTCGCTTTGTTTTAACTTTGAAGCTGTGTTAAAATAATATGATTCGTATATAAATTCCATGTTAAAAGAAATTCATGTAAAAAAAAAGCGTTTTCATGTAAAAATAACCAGGCATACACTTAAACAACGTTTTTTATTTTGATTCAACATGTTTTGTATTCTAAGGGAAATATTATTAAATCATTAAGGTTTCATTTACAAATTAATTCATGTGTGAAACCCTGTTGAAATTAAATGATTGAACTCATTTTAACATTGAAATAGAATGAAAATAAAATGATTCAAGTTAAAAGTTCAAATGAACTCAACTCCATATTGCGTTTCGCCCAGTATTCGGTCACTCCACTTAAACAGAAGAATTATCTTTTCAAATTTTCTTCATATTCGATTATTTTAAAATAAAATGATTCACATATTAATTCCAAGTTAAAAGTACCTCAAGTTGACGTTTGACACAAGTTTTTTGCGTAGCGAATTAGCCCAGTGGATGAGTGCTATCTCCGTACGCGGAAGGTTCCCAGTTCAAAACTCAGTAAGTATCACAAAGTATTTTTAAAATAAAATAAATATAAAATGAATTCCTATACTTTTAGAATAATGCAAGACGAGCGATTCAACATGATGATCATGGTGATTCAACATGCTGACGATGGTGATTCAACATGATGATAGTAACAGCTTAACATGTTGATAATAATGATTAAACATGATGGAAGAAAAGGTTTAATATGATGGTCATGGCGATTCAACATGATGATTGTGTTAATTCAACATGAAATCACACTGATCCAGCATTCATTTGCTATGGATTCCATTTTTATTTGCAGGTTTTTTCATATTATTTCAAAATGAAAACATATTGATTCAGATATAAAGACAATGTCATTTTAACATGATATAATATTGATTTCCCTTATACAGAAACGAATGATGAAGCAAAAATATTGGCAAAACATGTTGAATCATTATTGTTTTTGATGATTTTACCTCGTTTTTTTTCTGTGTGTGCTAACTTCATATGAACCTAGCAGGACAACTTTCTCAAAATGTAGATAAACGATCCGAAAAAAGTTGGTTGTTGAGAACTAATTAATTGCGAATTAGCTACGCAGAAAAAAAATTAATTTTGTGTTCGTTTGCGAAAATAGGCAGGCGTATTGCGAACTTAACGTGAACTTAGCGGGACAACTTTCTCAAAAAAGGAGATAATCGAACTGAAAAAAGCTGGTTATTGAGAAATAACTAATTGCGAATTAGTTACGCAAAAAAAATTTAATTGCATTTTTGGTTTGCGAAAAACTGGGTGTCCTGCTAACTTTATATGAACTTAGCAGGACAACTTTCTCAAAAGAGGAGATAATCGAGCTGAAAAAAACTTGGTTATTGAGAACTAATTAATTGCGAACTAGTTACGCAAAAAAAAAATTTATTGCATTTTTGGTTTGCGAAAAATGGGTGTCCTGCTAACTTCATATGAATTTAGCAGGACAACTTTCTCAAAAATTAAGATAGTCGAGCTGAAAAAGTTTGTTATTGAGAACTAATTAATTGCGAATAAGTTACGCAAAAAAAAATTTATTGCATTTTTGGTTTGCGAAAAAATGGGTGTCCTGCTAACTTCATATGAACCTAGCAGGACAACTTTCTCAAAAATGTAGATAATCGAGCTGAAAAAATTTGGTTGTTGAGTACTAATTAATTGCGAATTAGTCACGCAAAAAAAAATTTGTATTGCGTTTTAGGTTTGCGAAAAAAATTTGTGTCCTGCCAAGTTCATATGAAGTAAGGAGGACACCCATTTTTTCTTAAACCAAAAAAGCAATTAATTTTGTTTTGCGTAACTAATTCGGAATTAAGTACCTGGCAAGTAATGATAGGATAGTTTTTAACATGTATTTCCAAAAGTGCCCTGCTAACTTTATATACATCTGTGACCGAGCTATTCAAAGCGGCTGGCGATGAATTGGTTAAGATTGTACACCAGCTCTTCTACAAAATATGGTCGAAGGAAAGCATGGCCGATGAGTGAAACCTCAACATTGTTTCCTTGGTCCTGAAGAAACATGAATTTCTGGACTGCATCAACTACGGAGGCATCAGTCTCCTTAGCATCGCATTCAAGATCTATTCTGCCGTACTTTGTGAACGCCTGAAGTCATTCGTCAATAACCTGATAGGTCCATATCAGTGTGGCCTTAGACCAAGGAAGTCCACCATCGACCAAATATTCGCATTACGGCATTGGGTTACGAACCGAATTCCGCTACCATGCAGATTGCACCATTTAACCTGGACGACGTAGGCCAATAATTCCGTCCACCCGATCTCGACGAAGTGAAGATAGCTATATCTAAACTGCAAACTTGTCCTTGGGATGGTTAAAAGCCCCCTTAAGGCGGATGAACTGCAGGTGGCGGTCAACGGCATGATAGTCTGGTGGCGTTTTTTTGCAAAAGGCCAACGGCAGCAACAGGTAGCGTCTGTAACCCATATTGGGCGGCTACAAAAGGCGTCTGTTTTCCCATAGTGGGCGGCCTCGAGCAGTTATGTGTTCGACCATACAAAAGGCGGGTGTGCCTGTCAAATCTGGGTTTTTGTATGTTATTAATCGTATCTCGGAAAACACCATGGTGGAAGTATATTTGCTAATACATGAAAAAAGGCCCCAATTGTGGACTGCAAGACTTTGATTTTTTGAAAAGCTTTTAATGGAGCTTTCGACGCTTATACTACTTTTTTTGCTATCGATCACACCCAAAATCTGCTGTGGGCTCTTAGTCTATCAGTATCCTGGGCATCAGCGAAACTAGGTGGAGAGGAAGAGCCGAATACAGAGCTGACTCTGGGCAAACGAGAATGCTGTACTCCGGGGAGGATGAAAGAGAGGGTGGCCAAGGGCTGCATGGTGTCGGAATTATGTTGAACGAAGAAGCGAGGCGTAGTCTTATATCCTGGGCGCCCATTTCTGCAAGAATAATGACAGCAAGGTTCCGTTCAAAAATTCGCAACGTCACAATAATTCAGTGCTACGCCCCCACAAATGAAGCGACCGAGGAAGACAAAACCGCTTTCTACACTCATCTTAACTCAGTTTACAGTGGTGTTCCAAGAGCCGACATCATAATTGTCATGGGAGATCTCAATGCCCAAGTCGGATCAGACAACTACGGTCTGGAACGCGTCATGGGGGAAAATGGCTTGGGGTCACGAAATGAAAATGGCGATTTGCTGGTCGATTTTTGTAACGCTAATCGTCTTGTACTGGGTGGGACTGTGTTTAAACATAAGACTTGCAACAAAATCACCTGGGTGCATCCGGATGGTCAAACTGAAAACCAAATTGACCACATCATGATTCAGCAGCGATAGAGGAAGTCAATGTGCGGTGTTTGAAGCATTAGAAATGCCGACATGGGAAGCGACCACCATTTGGTTCTCATGAGTCTCAAGCTACGAACTGCAGCTGTACAACGTCAATCACAGGGTGCAGCAAGGAATTCGAAGTTCAATAAAAATGCTTTAAGTAATCCCAACCTATGTCGTAACTATGTCACCAACCTTAACGACAGAGCTTCGTCATTAAACGGAATACAACATTCAACAATTGATGAGATGTGGGGTGAAATAAAAAGTGTTTTTATGGAGGCTGGATCCAAAACTGTACCCAAGCGAATGAGACGTAGAGACTCTTGGATATCCCAAGACACCTGGGATAAAATCGAGCTTCGCAAATCGTTGAAGATGCAAATAAACGCCGAAGCGGATGCTCAACGAAAGATTGAATTGCGAAAAGAGTATCGCTTAGCACATAAGATGGTCTATCGCTGTGTGAGACGTGACAAGAGGGTGAGGTTAGACGGTCTCGCAGAAAATGCGGAAAATGCTGCAAGAAAAGGAGATATGAGAGAATTGTACCAAATATCCAAGGAAGTTGTCGGGAAGAAAAGCAACACCAATCATCCTGTAATGGATGTGGATGGTACACTTTTGGTATCAATCAAGGATCAGCTGCGCAGGTGGGAGGATCACTTTTGTGCCTTGCTCAATGAGGATTCTGTCGAGCAGAGTGCTGAAGTGCCCCAGCTTAACGAGATGCGTAGATCATATAGGGGTATAGACATCGAACCCCCTACAGTACTGGAAATTCAATCTTCGATAAATCTTCTCAAAAACAACAAAGCAGCTGGACTTGACGGTATACCAGCCGAGTTCCTGAAAGCTGACCCTGTCAGAACGGCTAGTATTCTACACCCGTTGATACAAGCTGTGTGGGAAAACGAAATCTATCCCAGCGACTGGAAGGATTGTGTAATTGTTAAGTTGCCAAAGAAAGGTGATCTTAAGAATTGCAACAATTGGCGAGGTATTACAGTTTTGTCCGTTTTTCCTAAATTAATGGCAACCATCATTCTGGAGCGGATAAAGGTTAGAATCGAGTCTACACTCAAGAGGCATCAAGCTGGTTTCCGCAGTGGGCGGTCTTGTGTCGACCATATCAACACTCTGCGTATCGTTCTTGAGCAGTCTGCGGAGTTTCAATCACCGCTTTACCTCATGTTCGTGGATTTTTAGAAGGCCTTTGACCGAGTCAACCGTGAATGTATATGGAGATCACTTCTTGGTAGAGGAATTCCCCCAACAATTGTTGCCATTATAAGAGAGTCCTATAACAACCCAAGATGCTTTGTTTTACACAATGGGCAGCTATCCAACTCTTTCGAAGTGCATCAGGGTGTGAGACAGGGAGATTTTCTATCGCCAATTCACTTTATACTGGCGATTGACGATGATTTGACGGCCAGCGTTGGAACAGCAGAGAGGCAGGGCATTCAATGGAGACCGTTTGAAAGGCTTAGCCACTTAGACTATGCTGATGATATATGTCTCTTGGCAAATAACATCAGCGGGCTGAACGGGATGTGTCAAGCTCTGAAGGTAAAAGAAGAGGCGAGTGGTCTTAAAATAAATAGTAAAAAGACAAAAATAATGCTCACAGCTGCTCCACACATCAGCGCATTTTAATACAGGAGACGCCAGTTGAAAAGGTTGAACAATTTAACTTCCTTGGAAGTATTGTTTCAGCAAATGGTGGTACTGATCTGGACGTTCAAAGTAGAATAAATAAAGCTCGCGCAGCCTTCAGTTCTCTCTCCCAAATTTGGAAATCATGTCAAATCTCCTTGCGCACAAAGTTGAGATTCTTCGAATCCAATGTTAAATTCGTGCTGTCCGTGAAGGATGGAAACGATTTGTTGGCGCCCTATGCCCCAACCGGGGTTACAGGACTTGATGATATGATGATGATAATTTTGGTCAGAGACTTTTTTACCTAGGCTTCGCTATAAACTCAGCAAACGATACCAGTGATAAGATCAAACGAAGAATTACTCTTGCCAATCACTGTTTCCTTGGGCTAAGAAGGCAGTTGAAGAGAATGGAGAAAAGATACAACAACGAACTGTATGGGAAACAACGACCTAGCCACAAAAGTGAAAAACCAAAGACTGAGATGGCTGGGTCAGCTTGAGCGAATGGACATTAATGCTCCGACCCGTAAAATCTTTGAATCCAATCCCTTGGGACGGTTCAGTAGAGGAGGACAGTGTTACAGGTGGCGCAAGCAAATAGAAGAGGATCTCGACCAACTTGGGGTGCAAAACTGAAGACAGATAGCTGGAAACCGAGCCAGATGGAAGAAGCATGTTTGACGAGGTCCTAGTCCAACCCGATCTGTAGCGCCATCTTAAGTAAGTAAATGGTTTCGATTTTTTATTCATTGAACAATAAGTTCCTCAGTCCCAATTCCTATCAAAAATTTCATTCTTAAATCTTGATAAGTCTCACAATAATATTGGCGCCCAACGCGAGGCACCGTAGACTAGTTGTTCCAAATTTGAGTTCCCCAATTTTGGGGATATGAACAGAGGCATGACACGCTTGAAAGCTTTTTAGGAATTCTGTTTGATAAGATTTACATAAGAGCAGAACATTTATTTCAAACATGTATTGCTTCTATTTAGAGCAACATAAAATATTCGCTCTAAATAAATGCAATGATGCGGCAAATCGTGTCTTCTCCAAATGTTATAATGTTTCTCTAAAAGCCATTTCTATTTTAATGTTTGAAACCTTGAGCTTGAAAACCTCGAACTATATGTAAAGTTAATAGAATAATTAGTTTCGGCAATTAAAAGTCAACAATAATTTCAGTTTCTCTCTACTAAAATATTCATAATATCTCAATTACTCATTCACATTAGATGAGGCTAATAAAAACCGTCCAATACAAACTTCTGACAGTTTCCTCTCTATAGGCTTCGCCTACCGAACTATAGTAAGGTAGTTGTATTATTCTTACTAAATGTTTTTCCTATGTAAATTACTTGACTAGATTTTATGAGCAAAAAAAATCAAAAAGAAAACAAAAGCAGATTTGCCATTATTAAACGGCTCAGCAAAGTCTTTAAGAACATGTTACTACTTGTAAAAACTCTGTGTCATGTACCTTATAACGCGTATTTATCTTGAAATGAGTATCTTAACAAAGACCACCATTAAGCCAATATCTCTATAGCCACCACACACCATGATGCTTCACCTAACTAACTATAAAGGTAGGTACCTATTTCCGTATGCCGCTAAAGCTGAAGCTGAAGTTGACTGACGCACATCCAGAAGCAAGAAAAAAGCCAATTAACAGCCTAAGAAGAAGCAAAACCCAGAGCTTATAAGCCATTCTTTTAGCAAAAAAAAATATGAGAAAGCAAACAAAAAATAAAAAAAAATGAAAGAAATACACCCAGAAACCTTTTATTACTAATTAAGAAGCGGAAAATATTTTATTTGAATGTTAGGTGAATTCCAGGCCCGCATTTATGTATGAAATAAATGAGCAACCGAATACCTGGTTTCGTATACTGTGAGTCGATTCGGCGGAAAAAATACCGAAAATTCCGATATATAAACCCAAATGGACAGCAACAGAGCATCGGTAACATATTAAATGCAGCCCCTCAGAAGTAGCCCTAGCTGCTAGGTTCATGGTTGCCAACACTTCTTGTAAACATATCCTAAGGTATAATGTAGGTATACCTATACCAACATCGAAGATGGTCTTTCAATTCGCTAATAAATAGTAGAAAATTAAGTGTAGTACCTTGTGGTTTGACTCCCAGCGATTCAATTCAATTCAATTCAATTCAATTCAATTCAATTCAATTCAATTCAATTCAATTCAATTCAATTCAATTCAATTCAATTCAATTCAATTCAATTCAATTCAATTCAATTCAATTCAATTCAATTCAATTCAATTCAATTCAATTCAATTCAATTCAATTCAATTCAATTCAATTCAATTCAATTCAATTCAATTCAATTCAATTCAATTCAATTCAATTCAATTCAATTCAATTCAATTCAATTCAATTCAATTCAATTCAATTCAATTCAATTCAATTCAATTCAATTCAATTCAATTCAATTCAATTCAATTCAATTCAATTCAATTCAATTCAATTCAATTCAAATCAATTCAATTCAGTTCAATTCAATTCAATTCAATTCAATCACCTCACTCGGATATCAATGGATCCATTGTGATTCCAAGGATGGGTGAAATGTAGGTAAAGAAAGAGGAAAAGGAAGGGAGCTAGTGGAAGTCTTAGGAGTGGGGTGCCTCCCTGATCCATCTTGAATTCTGAATGAATTTTAGGATCATCGAAGATATATTCTCCGAGGGTAGATTTTCTAGTTCTGGCTAGGCTAGGGCATTCACAAAGTAGGTGAGAAGAGCCCTCCTCCACCTGACACCCTCTACGAAGATCAGATGAGCTGCTACCCATTCTAATCCAGGTGAGTTCCTATTGAGTTGTGATTATGACCCGTTAGGATTCCATCCAAGAGAGACAGTTGATGTATGCTTAGCTTGAGCAAATACTTAGTTTTTTCTTCGGATTATCTGGTTATAGATTTCTTGAAACCTGTGATGTGCTTTTTGCTTTCCAGCCGAGGTTACGCTCGCCGGTCTCGCCAGGGTCGTACTGAAGAAAACACGAAACTTCAGAAGAAAAGGTCTTAGAACCTTATCACAAAATCTTTATTGAAACAACTATTTTTATATATAACAAATTATATTAAGTTTATTATTATCTGGTTGACGGCGGTATTTGTACACTGGTATCCTGGTTAGCACGGATTGTGAGCGGTACACTGATGTTGGTTGTTCTGCCTTTAAGTTCGGGGTGTTCTTGTATCGGGAAAACTGCCTTTGGGTACTTGAGACTGCGTCTGGAACGGTTGCAGGTGATATACGTTAATCAGCAGGTACAACGCCCCTGGTGGCACTAATCAGCAAGTACAACGCCCTTGGTGGCACTAATCGGCAAGTACAACGCCCTTGGTGGCACTAATCAGCAAGTACAACGCCCTTGGTGGCACTAATCAGCAAGTACAACGCCCTTGGTGGCACTAATCAGCAAGTACAACGCCCTTGGTGGCACTAGTCAGCAAGTACAACGCCCTTGGTGGCACAAATCAGCAAGTACAACGCCCTTGGTGGCACTAATCAGCAAGTACAACGCCCTTGGTGGCACTAATCGGCAAGTACAACGCCCTTGGTGGCACTAATCAGCAAGTACAACGCCCTTGGTGGCACTAATCGGCAAGTACAACGCCCTTGGTGGCACTAATCAGCAAGTATGACGCCCTTGGTGGCACTAGTCAGCAAGTACAACGCCCTTGGTGGCACTAATCGGCAAGTACAACGCCCTTGGTGGCACTAATCAGCAAGTATAACGCCCTTGGTGGCACTAGTCAGCAAGTACAATGCCCTTGGTGGCACTTCTCAGCAACGAAACCCCTTACCACTGGTGGGGGGAAGTTCCGTGAAACCAAAAAGCTTAATTGACCGAAACGACTTGACTCGTCTGCGGCCGGAGCGTAACTGATCAGGTTAACTAAATGCCGTCTGACGTTGAGTATGGTCGAAAGGGTGCCTTTCATCCATTCGAGCAGGTCCACTTGTTATATTTCCGGTAACGACTGAGTGGGAACTGTACGAGGATAAATGACGAATAATTATTGTGTCTATTTTCCTGTGACGTCACATGCTTCAGGTGAATGTGAATTGTATTTTGATACAATACAATTCTCGCTGAAAATTAACTGCTGCTGAATATTATCTGGTGCTGAATATTATCTGGTGCTGAATATTATCTGGTGCTGAATATTAACTGGTGCTGAATATAATCTGGTGCTGAATATAATCTGGTGCTGAATATAATCTGGTGCTGAATTTAATCTGGTGCTGAATATTAACTGCTGATGAAGGATTTTTAGAAGAAAAGCATGTAACGTGGAACACTTCGTTACATACTCCTCCCCCTTCGGAGACGAGAACCTTCTCGTCTATGAATTTTAACCAAATTAAAAATAATCATTAACTTTAAACGGAAAATAAACATTGTATCTCATAGACTCTTCACGGAATGAACTTAAATTGAACTTAAAAAAGATAAAAAAGAAAATGTCATTTCAATAACCAAAAATTTGCATAGAAAAAACGAAAGTAAAAATATTAAAATATACGGTAAAAAAAAAATAAAAAAATGAAAATATAGGTACGGTTAAAAAAGGTTTTCTGGTTATGGGGTGAAATACACTTTCTTCCTTATTCCCTTGTGATTTAGGACTGCTACTCCAGGTTTTACGATTCTCACAACAACCTTCCCATGGTGGCGTGTAAAACTGAAGCGCTGGCGCCTGAATTTGGGGTTATACCTGGGATGGCTTGTAATGTTAATCCCCTGAAAGGGGTCTATCGGCTGGCCTGGTCTGGGTTTCCATGTCCATTGTGGATTTGCACTTGCGGTGTCTGCTGGAACATTTATCTCGGAACGGATTAAGATCGGGAATTTGAGGTCTTGTAAAGTGAGGGCTTTCAAGCCTGTTGTTGATTTGACGATGACTGGTAGTGTGCGAAGCGATGGTCTGTCAGCAATTATCGCGAATGCTGATGGCTTTCTTGTACTGGAAGTATCATACTTCATATATGATTCAGCAGAAGCGAGGGAGGCTGCAGAGTTAGACGGCTTTGCTTCCTCATTATGTTCCACATGGGCTGCTAATGTTGCGATCCTGGGAACTGTTGCAGAAACTGATGGCTTGTGAATCCTCTTGGCCTTTGATTTTGCTGACTTTTTGCTCCGTTTTTTCGTTCCATCTTCAATTGTTACTAAGGCAACAGGAAAACGAATGTTCGTTTTGTCCGGCGGTTGCACTCTCTTTATTCGGGGGCTCCTCTTTTTGAATGCGTCTTTGATAGTGGTTGGTTGTCGCTTCCATGGCTGGTCAACTTCTTTATTTGCTCTTTCTTTGGGTTGCTCCCTACCTCTTGCTTTCTTGGCGGCTTCGGACTGACTGAAAGAAAGTTCGCTTCTGTCCTTCGATCTATACTCTTGTGTCGCGAAGCCCTTTATGTCTTTTAAGTGGACCCGAACGGTACTGCCTCTTTTTCCATTCTTTTTCTCCAGTCTTCTCAATATAACTTTAACGGGAGAATCGAATCGTACTACTTCATAAGGACCTTCATAGCAGGGTGCTAATTCCTCCGTGAAGTGATTAACGGCGGAGGAGCGAATTTTGACTCTCTTATATACTAGCTCTCCTATGCTAGGCCTCCAAGCTCGGTGTCGAAAGTTATAGTCACGTGCTTGTTTGTGTGCACTATTAACCACCGGGATCTCTCTACCCCATAGAGTCATTCTGAATTCCGCTCTCAATAGCAGATCTACGCCTATTACCATATCTTCGGTAAGTTGCCTCATGTATGTCAACTCTCCTTGAATTGGCTCATCATTGATATACATGGTCACAGTGTAGTGTTCTCGGCTTTCGACGGGGTCTCCGTTTGCAAGGTGAGTCAGATGCTTTCGATATTGAAGCGGTACTTTGTTCCTTCGTAACAATTGGCGGGTCTTCGTGTTGATAAACGATTTAGTAGCCCCTGTATCCAGCAAAGCCTTTACTAGTTGATTACAAACCCTAACCGGTATAAAACATCTTGGATCTGTCCAGGGTACTACCACTTCTGGTCGTGGCGGTTGCCTTAAGGCTTGGTCTTTGACCTTTCTATTGTGAATTGGTTCTACTGGTACCAAGTCTAAGCTTTCGATTCTTACATCGTTTGAACCTTCTATAATTGGAGCATTTTCTGTTGCTAGGGATTGCTCCACTACTTCGCTACAGGGCAAATTCTCCTTTTCTGGCTGAATTGGTAATTCAGCGTAACTGGGTCGAGTGCTCAGTATGGATGCTTGATGTGGATGACAAGCACAATCGGTAGTCAGACGACCATCTTCCCCACAGAAAGAACAAAACAGTCGGAAAGGGCGATGACAATTGCTTTTCGTATGGCCGTGCTGCTTGCAGTTCCAGCAGTGCGTTGCTCGGTCATACTGGACGGACGGTGCGGTCGGTTGGTTGAAATTATTTCGGGTAAATGATACCCGCGGCGGCGGCGGTGGGGAACGGTTATTATAAGCATTTATTGAGTGAGACGGGGACGCTCTATTTGGTCCCAAGAGGGGTCTCGACGGAAGCGGACGGGAGTTACGGTCTTCACCTTGTATGTATTCGTATTCTTCGGCTAACTTCATAAGTTCGTTCAAAGTCTTAAAATCTCGTCTTTTTATATACAAGTGATATTCCGGACGTAGACTGTCGTAAATTCGGTCAACGCTTTCCGAAATATTCATTCGAGGGTGCCGATGTATCAAGTACTGAGTTGCTTGAATGAATTCTTTGGCCTTTTCTCTGGCTCCTTGTTTTCTCCGCATAATCTCGTCTTCGAGTTTAAATATAAAACGAGCGGGCAGAAAATGTTCCAGGAACAACGTATGGAAAAGCTGCCATGTCTTAAGTCTGTCTCGGTTTATTCGGAACCATTCTAAGGCGGTTCCTCTTAGAATTTCAGGAAGGGTTTTTAGCATATCATCGGGACGGATATCGTAACATTTCGTCAGCTCCTCAACTCTTTCCATAAACTCTAAAGCATTACCTGAGGAGTCAAACTTCAATCCCCACTTTCTGACAGTATTCATAACTTCAGCATCGTGGCTGAGTGCGAATCTGCTGACATGTCTAACCGAAAATTGGTTTTCAGGTTGTCGGTTATCTACGATTTCCTTATCAGATGTAGATACAGGGTGCAACTCGACTGGTTTAGAAATATTGTGGCTCGTACCTGCAATACTTGGTACTGGGCGAGAGGGAACTTGGAAAAATATCTCTGTAAAATTAGGAGACTTTGGGGTTTTGTTATCTTCTGTATTATCTGCTGTTCTTCCCATAGCACCTTCTTCTTTATATTCTCTCTCCTTTGTAGTCTTCACGATTTCTTCACATAAATTTTGCATGGACTTCCTTTGTCTGGCGTCTTTTATGTAAGCGCTAAAACGGGCTCTTAAAGTGGTTATAGAACCTTCTGTTTCAATTCCTAGCTGGCTCATTCGCTCCATTAACTCTTGCTTCCTCAAAAGATATATGGCTCCCAGGCTAGCGAAACAATCAAATTCCTCTTCGTTATCGGACATGGTGAACTGGTTATTTTACGGCGGCGGTAGTTATTTGTTATTATAATGAGTGTTTCAGATTTTGTTTATTACGGGGTTGGACCTTATAGTCCCTGTTCGGGCGCCAGTTTGTGATGTGCTTTTTGCTTTCCAGCCGAGGTTACGCTCGCCGGTCTCGCCAGGGTCGTACTGAAGAAAACACGAAACTTCAGAAGAAAAGGTCTTAGAACCTTATCACAAAATCTTTATTGAAACAACTATTTTTATATATAACAAATTATATTAAGTTTATTATTATCTGGTTGACGGCGGTATTTGTACACTGGTATCCTGGTTAGCACGGATTGTGAGCGGTACACTGATGTTGGTTGTTCTGCCTTTAAGTTCGGGGTGTTCTTGTATCGGGAAAACTGCCTTTGGGTACTTGAGACTGCGTCTGGAACGGTTGCAGGTGATATACGTTAATCAGCAGGTACAACGCCCCTGGTGGCACTAATCAGCAAGTACAACGCCCTTGGTGGCACTAATCGGCAAGTACAACCCAACTAACAATTTAACTTGTATTAGGTCCGGTTTTTAAAATCTGATAAGCTATAGCTCACATAGAACTAATATAAGGCTTTCTTATATAATGCAACCATTTTTCAATATTTATTTTTGCTGATAGCCTGTTTAATGCCTTTTAAAATGAAATTGGCAAGTTATACATAAGGCTTGTATGCTTAAGTATAAAAGCCTTGTTTAAGGCCTGCCCAAGTTGGTTTTACTGAAAGTAAACAAAATAAATTCGTATACGGCTTTCTTAAATAAGCTTGCTACGCAACACACAGCAGCAAGATTTGACATTTCTCTGCAGTTGAAAGTATTCTGCAGCGGGTCTAACAAATATTCTAAAGTGTTCGTCATTCATTGGAATAGATTAAAAACAAATATATTATAAAAAAAATATAATTTATCAAAAAATAGTGAATAATTTATAGGAAGTTAATAAAATATCAATGAACTTCGATTTCAGTGCCCAAAGTCGATTAACAATATGAAGCGCGCGCTCACCGATGTGTTCCTCAATTGATGTGTTTCTTAATAGAATTTGTGTTTTTTTTTTAGCTTTAATAAATGCATAATTATTTCTGTTTATTTTTGCAACTTCTCTCGTAAATATATTTGTTTTTAATCTAACAAAAAAAATGAATGCACTTTTGAATGCTTGTTCTGAACTTGTACCTATGTGCATTGGTTTGTGTGCCTCAAATCTAGTGACAAATGGCACACGCAATCCCAAAAAAAAAACATTTAATTTTTACAAATTCCATCTAACCAAAAAATCGTTCTTAAATGGTTGTAAGGATTCCGGCATTAAATCACTTATAACTCCTATGCTTAGTTTTTCTGATTATCAATCAACAAGAATTTTGTTATACGTTATTATGTTATATTTGTTTGGAAAAATAAAATAAAATTTCTAAAGCAAACTTATTGAAATTATTGCCTTTTATTGTGAGCTATTTAGTTTTTTTTTTGTGAAATCTGTATCCCTCCGTGAGAGAATATATAGTTTTTATAAAATGCTATCAGCAAACTTAATCAAATTATTGTCTTCTTTGGTGAGCTATTACGTTTGGCTTGTGACAGCTGTGTACCTCCTTGAGGAAATGTATAGTTTTTATAAAACGTTTGTGGCAAACTTAATGAAATAATTGTCTCATTTCGTGAGCTATTTCGTATGGGTTGTGACAGCTGTGTACATCTACGACGAAATATATAGTTTTTATAAAATGTTAGTAGCAAACTTATTGAAATGATTATCTTCTTTAGTAAGCTACCCCACCAGTGTACACATAAAATACACCAACGAGTCGAACGTACTTGCTGTTATAATTAAGTTTTATACTTAACGAGAAAATTTATTTTCCAAATTGTGGTTTAATAGAAATACATAGAAGTATAAAGTGTCATCTTTAAAAATCATTCACTCATTTTACACTCAAATACTTATGTAGCTTCACATAATAACTTAAAATTGCTTTAAAAAAAGTTTTTGTCATAAGAACGCAGAGAAACTTGTAATTGTTTAAGATTTATATCTACATACATAATAGTACAAAATCATTATGCTCTTGTATATTTCTTCTGTCAAACCCTTCAAGAATTAATTATTTCCCTTTTTAAACTAAAAAAAAGTAAAAAATATGATGAAAATCGTATCACATCAGTATGATTTTGGCTAGATGATTCATCTACAAATAGTTGTAGATGTTCTCTGTTATCGAATTATTAGGATTAAAATCTGGAGTGAATTTTTTTAAAATCCAAAACGTGACCTTAACTACCTGTATATTGCTGGTAAAACTGTACAGGCACAAGAATCAACTCATTAGAATTTTTACATGCACCTTCTGAATTGCGAATCGGCGTAGTGGGTAGCGTGCTGGATATGTGATTGGAGGGATGCGAGTTCAATCCTCGGAAGTGTCATGTAAGTAAGTAACATTTTTATAAATTAAATAATATTCTTATCATTTCAGAATAAAGAAAAACGTAATGTAAGCTTCCCCTAAGGAAAATAAACTGATAAAATAAAAATAGTAAAAATTAAATAAAATAATTCCAAAGCAAGCAATTTTTTTACTAGATACACAACTGCATTGAGTGGCTTTTATAAGGCCTAAATGTAAAATTTTTGTATGGCCTTTTCAAGGGCTTATAATACAAGCCTTATAATAACTTGTTTAGTTGAGCAATATTTTGTCTTTTTAAGACCTTTTTACAATGTTGTTGGAAAGCTATTAAATTGCATACGACTTGTGATGAAAGGTTTTAAGGGAATCAAATAGCTTCTTAAATGTGCGCCAAAATGATTTGCATAAGGCTGATTTAAGGGTCTAGACAAGTCAGAAAATTACTTGTATTGACACTTAAACAACTTAAATTGTTAGTTGGGAACGCCCTTGGTGGCACTAATCAGCAAGTACAACGCCCTTGGTGGCACTAATCAGCAAGTACAACGCCCTTGGTGGCACTAATCAGCAAGTACAACGCCCTTGGTGGCACTAGTCAGCAAGTACAACGCCCTTGGTGGCACTAATCAGCAAGTACAACGCCCTTGGTGGCACTAATCAGCAAGTACAACGCCCTTGGTGGCACTAATCGGCAAGTACAACGCCCTTGGTGGCACTAATCAGCAAGTACAACGCCCTTGGTGGCACTAATCGGCAAGTACAACGCCCTTGGTGGCACTAATCAGCAAGTATGACGCCCTTGGTGGCACTAGTCAGCAAGTACAACGCCCTTGGTGGCACTAATCGGCAAGTACAACGCCCTTGGTGGCACTAATCAGCAAGTATAACGCCCTTGGTGGCACTAGTCAGCAAGTACAATGCCCTTGGTGGCACTTCTCAGCAACGAAACCCCTTACCACTGGTGGGGGGAAGTTCCGTGAAACCAAAAAGCTTAATTGATCGAAACGACTTGACTCGTCTGCGGCCGGAGCGTAACTGATCAGGTTAACTAAATGCCGTCTGACGTTGAGTATGGTCGAAAGGGTGCCTTTCATCCATTCGAGCAGGTCCACTTGTTATATTTCCGGTAACGACTGAGTGGGAACTGTACGAGGATAAATGACGAATAATTATTGTGTCTATTTTCCTGTGACGTCACATGCTTCAGGTGAATGTGAATTGTATTTTGATACAATACAATTCTCGCTGAAAATTAACTGCTGCTGAATATTATCTGGTGCTGAATATTATCTGGTGCTGAATATTATCTGGTGCTGAATATTATCTGGTGCTGAATATTAACTGGTGCTGAATATAATCTGGTGCTGAATATAATCTGGTGCTGAATATAATCTGGTGCTGAATATAATCTGGTGCTGAATATTAACTGCTGATGAAGGATTTTTAGAAGAAAAGCATGTAACGTGGAACACTTCGTTACAAACCCAACACGTATTTTCAATTGTTCCCTTGACGAAAAGTCTGTTAGATACGACTGGGTTAAAATCTATGCACAATGAAATATATACCGACCCTGATGAAACGGAGAGAGTTTACCAAAGTGGCAACCATGAATGGAACCTTTTGTTTAGAATTTACCCTGGACAGACAGACGGACGGATGTAGCATTCCCAGTATATACAAAGCGTGTTGATGCGGCTATGGGCCAATCCAATAACCCACCACCAACCGAACCGCACCACCACCGCACCTCTCAAGACAAAAACGAATGAAACCGAAAACAGAGGTTGCGCTAATTAAAATTGTTCTTGTTGTTTGCAATAGCTTTGCTATGCCATGAGATTCGGGAAACGGCAATAGTTCGTGGTCCATCAGGTAAGTCATGCCGCGCATGCGCACAGAGCCGACACATAGGCACTAGGCATCAGGCATCACCCTGCAAAGGTGTAAGATCGACGAATTTGTATCTAAAAAAAACAAAACAAACCATAGGATTCGATTTGATTTGTTCTTCGTTTCATTTGCTTTGCTTCAGTTTAATCGGTCGTAAAGTTTGTCTTGAAAAAAGTTGAGCTTGATATTGTTGTCAGTCAGAAGAGACCGAAGCTGGTATTGGAATGAATACCAGGGCAATAATCATCGCAAGCCGGTAAAGGTCGCCAGGTAGGTACCTAAGTAGACGAAGTCCCCTAAAAAATAACGAAGGTATTGCCGGCTGACGGTATGGTGATGCTGAGGGCATCCGCCAAAACAAAAAACCAAAACATTTGCACCAAATTCAAATTCTACGTCTTCAACTAATGAATCAGAAAGATGCCGTTTGCCTTCTGTAGATGGATTTTCTCACGGATCCAAATGGGCTATAAGAAATAAAAATAAGTATCTCGATAAAGTGACTCACAAAACCTAAAGACACAAAACTGCTTTATATGTAACTGCAGACCGACGACGAATACCGAATGCCGATTGCAAGAAGATGAATAGCTTCTGTGTTAGCTGGAGGCGCGGGATGGATATTTCGAAATACTTTTGTTGCCACCATATAACCATATAGCTTCTTCGATGATATGGTAAATGTTGGTTGGTTTTCCTTGGTTACATTGAAACTCTATGACAATCACATAGCTATCTACTATTGGGGAAAACAAACGCTCGATATTCGTTGACATCCCCACATGTGTTTCTGTCGCCACTATGATGCTTAGGATTTATTATTTATAGCCGCAAAATTAGCCAAACAAATCCCCATTCACAAGCATAGTTAACATGAACAACTGTGGGCTAAGCTATACTTTTTTTCGCAATAGAAATAATAGACAATATGTTGCACACTTAAAGATACGTAGGATTGAGGAAGCAAACAGAATTGGAGGAAGATCATTTTGTAGAATGAGCATCTGGAAGTGTGATGAAGATGAGGAAAAAAAAACACAGAATATGTTAAGAATGTTTACATTCAAGATTCATGTACGAATCGAGTAGATTATTGTTCACATTTGACATGTTGAACATCACATTTATTAGAGACATGAGTGATCTTGGAAAAACTATAGCCTGGGAAAATGTTTTCATTGAGAATTGTTATTGTGAAAATTGACATTTTGGATGAGACATTTGAGCGCAGTGAACCATCAGTGTTGTTGTCCCTTCTGGTGCCGCAAATAAATTGATAGAAGCCACAAAATGTCGGAATCTGGGACTAAGTCTCTGCATTTGAATCTAACTAAATTAAAATAGCACTATGGTCGGGGTGGACCAGGGCCTCAAACAACAAGCTTCTTCCAGCCAGCATGTGTTCTAGAGATGTCTCCAGCTTTGCACAATAAGTTGGTTGAGGTCCCCTTCCACTTGCATGGCAATCTACTACGCTGTCCTTGTCTATTGTGCCAGCTATCCCAAGGGCCTGGATTCAAAGACCTCCCGGGGCGAGGATTGATATCCATTCCTTCTAGGTGACCCAGCCATCTCAGTCGTTGGCTTTTCACTTTTATCGATAGCTCGGTGTCGCTGTACAGCCCGTGCGGTTCATTGTTGCATCTTCTTCTCCATTCCCCATCTATGCAGACGGGACCAAAAATCACCCGAAGAGTTTTCCTGGCAAAATAGCCTGAAGCGTTATAATCCACCGTTAATAGTGTCCATGGCTCTGCACCATACACCAGGACCCGGATGATAAGCGTCTTATACAGGGACACTTTAGTTGCTTGAGAGAGGGCTTTGCTACTTAATTGCGTTGTTAGCCCAAGAAAACAGCGATTGCCAAGAGTAATTTTTCGTTTGATCTCAACACTGGTATCCATCGCTGAGTTGATAGTGGAGCCTATGTAGACAAAGTTTCTGACAACCTTAAAATTATAGCTGCCTATAGTGACGTTCTGTTTGAGGCGTCGGCGTCGTCGGTGTTGGGTGTCCTTTCTTGTTGACAGCATGATGTGGTTTTACCTTCAGTCATCGTTAAACACATCCTCTTGCCTTCCTCCTCAATACTCAAGAAAGCACCACTGACATCAGGCTTTGTTCGTCCGATTATGTCAATATCGTCAGCGGAAGTGAGTAATTGGACGGAGTTTTGAAAGATTGTGCCTCTAGTGTTGATGTGAGAGTTTTGCATGACAGCGTGTCGTCGCCTTGTCTTAAAACTTTTTCGACATCAAGGGTATATCATGGAGGTCTTTGCTGACATTGATGGAGCAGCGTACATTCTCCATCGTTATTCCGCACAAACGGACGAGTTTGGGAGGTTTGCAAAAACAAGACATTACTCGATATAGCTCGTCTCTATAGATGCTTTCATACGCGGCCCTGAAATCGATGAAGAAGTGGGTAGTTATCAAATAAAAACTCCTAGGTTTTTTCCAAGATCTGCCGTAGAGCGAGTATTTGGTCGATGGTGGACTTCCTGGTCTAAAGCCAAACTGATGTAAACCTATCAGATTAACGAATGGCTTCAGGTGTTCCCAAGGTACGGCAGAAAATGCTACAGTAAGGAGACTGATGCATCTGTTGTTGGTGCAATCCAGAGAATCACCTTTTTTCAGGATCGGATGAATAATGCTGAGGTTCCCTTCCTCGGGCATGCTCTTCTGCGGACATATTTTTCCGATGAGCTGGTGCATACTCCTAATCAACTCATCGCCAGCCAGTGTAAATAGCTCGGCCGCAAGGCCATCAGTTCCAGCAGCTTTATTGGACTTAAGTTAAGATATAGCTGTCCTCACTTAGTCAAGATTAGGTGGACGGAATTGTTGGCCTACGTCATCTAGGCTGAATGGATCAATCTACTTGGCAGCGGAATTCCGTTCGTCATCGCCGTTTAACAATTTTCAGAAATGATTTTTGCCTCGACTGCGATTCTACCACGATGTTCTCCTGATCGTCATTGCAGGCTTAGGTAAGAGCCTTGTAACCCTTTTTACTTTTTGGTAAAACTTCCAAACTTCATTGCTGCAATGGTATCCCTCTATTTCCTCACTCGCGTATTTCTCATACTCCTTCTTTTTCCTTCTAAGAAGCCGGTGTTCCTCTCTCCTCTTCTGCTCGTAGAGCTCGCGATCAGTTCTGCTCCTCCATGCAGCGCCACTTAGTGTGCATCTCTGACGGCTTCCTGGCAATTATTCTATTATCGATGCTTGAAGTTGGCGGCATAGGACTATTTAAGAGGGCACGAGAGACTCGATCGGAAAAGGAACTGACGATTTTTTGCGACTGTTGCTGTTCGCTATTTTGGCTTTGGTCTGGATGTCCGTAGCACTACCTTGGCTACAACGAGGTAGTAGCCCGAGTCAGCGTTGACTCCTCAGAACGTTCGGACATCCTTGATACTGGAGGAGTGCCTTGCATCCGTCGACCGCAATGTTGTCAACCTGGTTTGAGGTTGATTGACCAGGAATTTATCATGTCCCTTGTGTATATCAAGATGTGGGAACTGCGTACAAGCTACCACAACGTTTCGTCCCGCAGCAAAGTAGATTAACCTGATTCCGTAGTTGGAGGTGGTATTGTGCAGGCAATATCTTCCTATTGTGCCACCAAAAACATCTTTTTTTCCCAGTTTGACATTAAAATAACCCAAGACTATCTTAATGCCATAGCTAGGCCATTGCTCATATGTTTATCTAGGAGATCATAGAAACTGTCATTGATGTCAGCTTTCTCCTTTGTGGGGGCATGTGTGCAAATGAGGCTGATGTTGTCGAATTAAGCCTTGATTCAAATTGTCGACCTCACGACTCTTTCACATAGTTGAAACTCAAGATTTTCTTCCCTGAGTCTGCCTCTACGACGAATCCACACCCAAAAAGATGCTCACTTTGCTGTCGGTAACAGTCAATGTTGTAAATATTACAGTCTTTCCTTTTTCTTTTGCCAGGCCCATCCAATTGCACTAGTGGTGATGTTTGCTTTGTAGCAATCGCTTTAGCTAAATGGCGCCCAATCGGAAGTCCAGTCAGGCAACCAAAATTCCTGCACTTTTAATGAGGGGAAACCTTATTTTTATTTTTGTAATTTATTTTTGACATACTAAGGATGTAATGTAGCTTGGAAGTCTTTTTCTTAATCCTTATACCTTGACACCATTTTCGAAAAATGGCGCCCAATCTGTGAACAGTAATAAATTTAAAAAAATTCGTATAAAATAATTAGAATCCATGATCTAAATAACAATTTATGTCTTAAAAGAAAGCTCAAACGCACCTTCGGCTAAAATTTCAGGGTTGCCCCCTTTCGGGAACATACTTTCTTATGATAATTTTTAATATTTCAAAAATTAAAAATTTTACCTGGCGGTGAGTCTACTCAAAACCTATCTTTTAAGACACAAATTTTTATTTTTACCATGGAAATTTTCCAATTTATTCCCTCCTTTTTATGTCCCATTTCCCACAGATTGGCCGCCATTTTTGAAAATGGTGTCCAAGCAACAGGATTACGAAAATGAATCCCAAACTAAATTACATCTTTAGCATGTCAAAATTACAAATATGTATACAAATATCCCCCCACAAAATGTACTAGCATTTAGGTTTCTGACTGGACAACAAATTGGGCGCCATTTTTCATGACGTGTCGGGATGACCCCATACCTCGAGGACCATACCCTTAGTATGACTTAAAGGGAGGGCAGCTGTGTTAACCGCTCCTTATAGGTCTGAGCTCCGAATATGTAACGTTAGTTCAATCTATATGGAGCTGTAGACGGCACCGTTGATTTTATCTGCGGAATTCTTCAAACTGCTGGCCTGATGAAAAGAGAAGTGCCTCCTCCTCCCTCTATCATGTTTGCTGACTCCAACAACCGTCCACAGGTATTGTTTCCCATCTTCGTATGAGGTACTAGACAGCCGATGTTCACCACGGGGAGGTAAGAGTAGGAGTTGATAGACAGAGACCACCAAAAAACCTGTGGACACTTGAGTCCTCTTGAATGTTAATGTCTATCCTTTGAACATCAGGGTCGTTTAGTGTTCTAGGAAGTTAATCCACCGATTGATGAACTGAAGAACACTTATTTAAGTTCCGCAATAAAAGCGTTTTTATTCAAAGAAGGCCATTAAGTACAAAATCTGCTTAAGCCTAGCAGATGGCTCATCCAAAAATATGTGCTTCCATCTAGCTTTGGCTGAAACAGATTTCACAAGAACAAATGCGAATTTTATTCAGAAATCTCATAGGTACTGCAACGATGATGGTATTCCTCCATGTCGACCGCATTAGCAGTAACTATGTACCTTCATATTAAACCATTGTTACGGAACATACAATCCTTGCAATAAACTAACTAGTCTTTTTGTTGTTCAACACTTTTACGCCTAGCCAAGAGCTATAGGTACCTCTAACTTTATGCCAAAACCATCACAGCCTAAAAGCCAATTATAACATATTCCGTTGAGTATAAATCAAAATAGAAAATAAATACTATGCGATATATCGTTCCAGTTGTCGTCCGCCACAGAGAATCTGTTGTGTTGACAATAGACAATACAAATTGACTTCGTGTTTGGTCCAAAAGAACCAACCACAGCTACATCCGCATATACTTACCTATAGCCAAACTACAAGCGCAAACAAACAGCCAACAAGCCGTTTTATACATATTCTTCACATAAAATCATAAATTATTCGAATAATTGACGCTTTCGGTAACAAACGCGGAATTCTTCCCG
Organism: Dasysyrphus tricinctus; assembly: GCA_963921185.1. NCBI lineage: Eukaryota > Metazoa > Arthropoda > Insecta > Diptera > Syrphidae > Dasysyrphus > Dasysyrphus tricinctus. The sequence continues at coordinate 19,464,700 of OY992530.1, read as the reverse complement.
ATTCCGATGCCATCGCCCGGTCTGTTGCATCCATTTGGAGTTATTGTATCTATCTAAGTATATAGCTATGGAGATGGAGCTGGAGGTGCTGCCGCCTCCTTTCTTTTTATTATTTGTATCTTGTATCTTTTCGTGTGCTCGTTTTGTCCCTACATCTGTTATTATTTTACTGTATACAGTGCCAAACCAGCCAAACTGTCCACGTACTGGAAGAAGCAGGTGCGGATCCAATGGGGAGAGTAAGTTGAACTTGAGCCTCCCCCCAAAATTTGAAAAATTGAAGTTCTTATTTAATTCAGGCCTCTCTACCTGATCTTTTCATGACTTCTGCTCCGGTGTGCAGGCCAAAAATTTGTCCTAGCACCCGACAAAGCTCTTATTTTAGCATTTATCTTCAAACAAAAAGGAAACTTTTGTGGATCTTATTGACAAAAGTGCTATTTTTATGGAAATTTCACCTTCTTCGCCTTTGCTTAAAAATAGGTAAGTAAAGTTTTGGGAGGACTAAGAGTCTGAAGTAGAAAAACATGGTCATAAACTCATAAAGAGAAACTAGCTGCCCCATTGAAAAAAATCCACGTTGCGCGCCTGACTTGAAGAAAAGAACCTCCATACCGCATATCTACAGGTGACATTTAGGTGTTAAAGACCGACTTTTATTGTATCTTCTGACGGCCGCAAAAGATAAGACATAAGCTTTAACAAAAAGATACAATAGCAGAGGTACTGCGGAGGGGATTCCTTATACCTTTGTACAGTTTTCAGACCTGAGACGAGCAGTGAGTGAGCTAAATGCTATATTTACAGCGGGAGCTGGGATCTGGGTAATGGCCTGATGGCCAGAAAGCAACACCACACCGGTTGTTATAGTGAAAGAGTTCACCATCACCAAGTTTTTTTTTTTGTACATTTTTTTGTGATTGGCAGAATATGGATAATTATCATTGAGATACATTTATCAATGCGCAATCGCCCGTGAGAGTAAAGGTAACATGATTTATTCGAACAATCGCAATCATTACGAGATAGTAACCGCTCACCGCCACAATATATCTGTAGTGGACCTGCTGGAACTCTCTAGACCTGGACGGACCAGTGGATCGATGTAAAACTTAATTAGAGCTGATAGTTGTGCCACAAATGTCAGTAAAAAAATCACTTTCATAATTGGACATCAATATTGTAATTTATTTTGTAATTAATGTGCGTAAAACATTGTCTTTCCCAGGGGGATTTTAAGACTTGCGAGCGAAGAAAAAGTGATTTATAAATGCGAGTGTTTGCTATTATACGAGTACAGCTTAAGCTAGAGCTAGCTTAGCTGGTTTCATTATTGTCTTGATGGACTTGATTTGATTCATCAAAAAAAAAAAAAAATTAAGTGAGCTACATCGGCTTATTTAGTCTTTTGTAACCAATCCAAATTGTGTTTTTGTATGATTGATATACAGGTGTTAATTACAAAACAAACATGACACACGGACAGGTTTTTTTTTCTATTATATATACAATTCTTAAACCTTTTCTTTGTGTCTTGTATAAAGCCTAAATTCTTCGCATAGTTATAAAGCCGATGTATATGGATGTTCATGGTAGTATTCTGAATTAACTAATATTTTAATGGGTCGTTAAGTTATTTGAATAAAAGTACTAATTGGTCTTAGATACAATTGTTTTTGATGTTGTCACTTTATTAAAGAGGTTTTTGAAATTGCCTTGAGCGCATTAGTCAGATGGTGCCTTCTTGATATAAATAATATTATTGTTTTGTTTAAAATGCCTTTAAGAAAATGAGTATATTTTTCTTGTTACATATCGTCGAAGTAAAACTCACCAAATTACAAAGCACATAAAATTAGATTAAACATAATGTTTTGAAGCTGAAATAAAGTTCCCAATGGCAAGCCTTTCAATGTCTTTATAAACTCCTTGCAAAATGACACTTTCTGGATTGAAAACATACGAATTCAACAATGAAGTCGATGAACCTAAGGCCGTCAGATAAAACAAATTATTACGTCACTACTTTCACGTGTCTTCATTAAGCTTTAAATTCATGCCAATATTTCGAAATATGTATTGATATTTCAATGGAGATAAAAAAAAAATTATAGACTCAAAATTGAAAATTGATTTTTTGTTGTTTAACGGCACAGGAATGCTCCTTATGAAAATTGAAGTAATAGCCTATTGAATAGACCTTTTAAAAAGGAACAATAACGTGCAAGGGTTTTAAAAGAACAATTACGTGCAAGGGTTTTTATTATTGAATATGTTTGTTTGGCCCAAGCATGCTTAAAACCGAAAATGCTACTAAATTCACCCATGCGTTTCTGAGAGAATGGTCACACTGGCCACTTTTCAGTATTTTTGGTATAACTCGAAAACTAAGCGGAATTTAACAATTTTACATATAATACTTTTTGTTCAAAATTTAATTTTCTATCGAAATGGATATTTTGGAAAATTTCTTAAAAAATTTAAGCAGGAAAAGTAAACAAGAACCAACATAAAAAAAAAATCGAAAAATCAAAGATTTTTAAAATTTTTTCTAAATTGCGCCTAACTTTTTTCGGAGCAAAGATACGCTCAAGACATGCACAAACAAAGTAAACTGGAGTCTTACGGCTTTAATATGACATGTTAAAAAAGCCATATTATTTAAAAATTGACAGAGATATAGCTATTCAAACTTTACAATTTCTTATAATTTTCCACAGTTTTTGCTCGAAAGCCTATTTTTTGGTACTTTATGACAAATTTAACGTTCCTAGCACCTAATACCAAATCTTATGTTAATCGGACCAGGCGTTCGGTCTGTAGGTCTGAACGCATTTAAAAACAGCCGAAAAACGAAATTGCGAACTTACATCCTTTTTATAAATTCTCTATAGTTCTAATGTCATATTATATCAAAATTTTGATTTCCAACATTTTTACGAAATTGAAATTTGCCATATTGTACCGAAAAAGGGACATTCGGGCCAAAACTGAGAAAAATTATAAGAAATGATAAGGTTTGAATGGGAATATCTCTGTCAATTTTGAACAAATATTAATTTTTGAACATGCCATATTAAGGCCTTTAGCCTCTACTTTGTTTTGTCTTTGAATGCCTTGACCCTATCTTTGCTTCAAAAAAAGTTATGCACAATTTATTAAAAAATTTAGATATCCTTGATTTTTTGATTTTTTTTAAGTTGGTTTTTGTTAACTTTTCCTGATTAAATTTTTTCGTAAAATTTTTTGAACTATCCATTCCAATAGAAAATTTAATTTTGAACAAAAAGTATTATATGCAAAATCGTCAAATTCCGCTTATTGAAAAGTGGCCAGTGTGACCATTCTCTCAGAGACGCATGGGTGAATTTAGTAGCATTTTTGGTTTTAAGCATGCTTATGGGCCAAACAAACATATTCAATAATAAAAACCCTTGCACGTAATTGTTCTTTTATACCTCTCATTTTCCGGTCTATTCAATAGGCTATAAGAGTTTGAAAAAAATTTGGTTGTCTTTTATATTTCAAGCTAAGGCAACGATTTTGTTTTTCCTCCAGCGAATTTGTCATTCCTCTAACACGTTTTTTTAATAAACCGTGTTGTATACAAATTAAACAGGAACAAACTCAGGCGATTTTCAACCCCCCTCTAACTTCAGTACCAATAATGCCAGAAACTTCAAATTCGCAGTATTTGCTGAGCTGATCACACACAGATGGCTCACCAAATTTCAACTCTTTAACATTAGTAATTCCCGAGATATTGGACTTCAAAAATCGCAAAACCCGTAACTGACACACTGACTTGGCAAGTTTTCTCTTAAATACTTAATCACAAATTTATTATTTATGAAAACTTGACCAGTGGACCCACAAAATTTTAACCAGTAATCATTAAATACCAAATTTCCGTCCTGATTTGGAATTGTTTCGATATTACTCTACTTAAGATATTTGATATCAAACTTCATGAACATAACACTTGGCATATATTTTAGATCACATTACTTTTTTTGGCTGACTTTTTACGCACAGGTTTCTTGTACATATAATAACTTGGCTCTTTTTTTAACATTTATGTTTTTGTTGTGATAGTTATTACTATAAAATGTTTAGTCACGCAAAATCCCTGAACCTTTTCCTTTATTCTTCTGAAACCATCCGCAAAATTAAATATCTATCTAATCAACGGAGTAAACCTTTTTTTTTGTCATTCCCCTGATACATTTTTTATTTCCCTGACTTAAAAAACCGTTAGTTTTAAATCAAATACTATGATCCCTTGTTTTAAAGTTGTTATTATAGAGTTATTAAGAGAATTAATTGTTATTCTAGTAAAATAAGATGTTTTGAGCAAGGTCCAAGTATCGAAAAAATCAAACTTATTACTATCAGGAAAGAGAAGACGAAAAAAGTTGGTCTCACAATTATGAGTATGTCTGTGGATTTTCTTTATACTAAATACATTTTCTGGTCATACCCACCCCCACACATTTCTTGTAATTTTTTTAAACAAAAATAACGTTACCAGCCATTCTTTTTCTATTTAGCAATTTTAAATAATCGTATCTTTCTCAAAAATGACTCCACAACTTTTCTTTAACAAAATTCAATAAATAACTTTTAGTAAAAGCTACCTTTGGATGGGAAACCATTTTTTTTAATGGTTAGGTATAGATTGTACCTTTCAAAGAACAATTTTTTTTATTTTCGATTTGCTACAAATCGGTATGACAGGGGGATTGCAATTGCAATTGACAATTCCCCCCCCCCCCCCCTGGGCAAGAATGAACGTAGCATATAGTATTTAGATAGTAAAATGTGATCAAAAAATGTTTTTTCGTTCAACGTTTATAAAATTTATTCTTGGCAGCCAAAAGAGTTTCCATTTTTCTCTGATTTTCCATTTACAGAAATTATTTAATACTTAACCGATGCACCTCAACTCTCCCAGCTGAGCCTTATCTTAATGGCTAAATCACACGTGCGGCTTATTTCATTCCAGGCAGCGAAAGTGAATAAAACTGGTTCTTATGGGAGCAGACAAACCCAAGAGCGGCATGCAGCCCAGAGCAGCACGCTGTCTATTTTTAAAAAAAATCTGCACAGCGTTGCAGAAATGAGTGCTTGTTCGTCGACCACGCTGCTGACCAGGTTCAGTGAAGAAAAGTTCCGGTATGCGCAGATATCCTTCAAATCGACCGATTGGGAATTCTTATAAACATCGGTTTTGAATGTCCGATCTTCAAAGTTAAGGTCTTCAATTGAAAGATAAATGTCAGGCTACATTACTGTACCTATAACATTTTCTTTAAATATGATAAGTCAAATTCTTTCATTATAGAGAGCAGATTGAGTCCCAAATCGACTTGATTTTCACTTTTCAAAATGATTGGTGGTAAATACCAAATTTTGTATCATAGCGTCCGTCAGTCTTTGCGTTGAGCTTGAGCCTAAATGGATGCACCGATTTGCTTCAAATTAGGTATAGAGCCATAGGCGTAGGAAGGGGGGAGCGGAGGTGGGCAGTGCCCACCTTAAAAAATGAGCTGCCCACCTTAGAAAAATCGACATTTAAACTTTTCTGGTTCTACAACCGACCCAAGAAGAAAGATTGAACAACTGTGAATGAAATTTCAGACACGAAAACTAAAATGTTGCCTACTGTTACAGTTGGTCGTCACATAAAAGCAATTTTTGCCCAGTCTAATTTTGTTTGTGTTTACACATTGCATCATGTATATAAAGTTAGCAGGACACTTTTTGAAATTCATGTTAAAAACTATCCTATCATTAGTTGCTAATTAATTGCGAATTAGTTACGCAAAAAAAAAATTAATTGCTTTTTTGGTTTGCGAGAAAATGGGTGTCCTGCCAACTTCATATGAACTTAGCAGGACAACTTTCTCAAAAATGTGTATAAACGATTAAAAAAAAAATGATTTTGAGAACTAATTAATTGCGAATTAGTTACGCAAAAAAAAAATTAATTGCTTTTTTGGTTTGCGAAAAAATGGGTGTCCTGCTAACTTCATATGAACTTAGCAGGACAACTTTCTCAAAAATAAAGATAATTGAGCTGAGAAAATTTGATTATTGAGAGCTAATTAATTGCGAATTAGTTACGTAACAAAAAATTAATTTTTTGTTCGTTTGTGAAAAATAGGCGTATTGCGAACTTCACGTGAACTTAGCAGGACAACTTTCCCAAAAATGAAGATTAATGATTTGAAGAAAGTTGGTTTTTGAGAACTAATTAATTGCGAATTAGTTACGCAAAAAAAAATTAAATTGCATTTTTGGTTTGCGAAAAAATGGGTGTCCTGCTAACTTCATATGAACTTAGCAGGACATTTTTTTCAAAAATAAAGATAATCGAGCTGAAAAAAATTGACAATTGAGAACTAATTAATTGCGAATTAGTTACGCAAAAAAAAAATTAATTGCATTTTTCCTTTGCGAAAAAATGGGTGTCCTGCTAACTTCATATGAACTTAGCAGGACAATTTTCTCAAAAATAAAGATAATCGAGCTAAAAAAAGTTTATTATTGAGAACTAATTAATTGCGAATTAGTTACGCAAACAAAAATTTAATTGCATTTTTCGTTTGCGAAAAAATGGGTGTCCTGCTAACTTCATATGAACTTAGCAGGACAACTTTCTCAAAAATAAAGATAATCAAGCCAAAAAAAAGTTTTCCATTGAGAACTAATTAATTGCGAATTAGTTACGCAAAAAAAAATTTTATTGCATTTTTGGTTTGCGAACAAATGGATGTCCTGCTAACTTCATATGAACTTAGCAGGACAACTTTCTCAAAAATAAAGATAATCGAGCTAAAAAAATTAGATTATTGAGAGCTAATTAATTGCGAATTAGTTACGCAAAAAAAAATTTATTGCATTTTTGGTTTGCGAAAAAATGGGTGTCCTGTTAACTTCATATGAACTTAGCAGGACACCCATTTTTTTGCAAACCAAAAATGCAATAAAATTTTTGTTTGCGTAACTAATTCGCAATTAATAAGTTCTCAATAATAAACTTTTTTCAGCTCAATTATCTTTATTTTTGAGAAAGTTGTCCTGCTAAGTTCATATGAAGTTAGCAGGACACCCATTTGTTCGCAAACCAAAAATGCAATAAAATTTTTTGTAGCGTAACTAATTCGCAATTAATTAGTTCTCAATGATAAACTTTTTTTTGGCTCGATTATCTTTATTTTTGAGAAAGCTGTCCTGCTAAGTTCATATGAAGTTAGCAGGACACCCATTTTTTCGCAAACCAAAAATGCAATAAAATTTTTTGTAGCGTAACTAATTCGCAATTAATTAGTTCTCAATAATAAACTTTTTTTCAGCTCGATTATCTTTATTTTTGAGAAAGTTGTCCTGCTAAGTTCATATGAAGTTAGCAGGACACCCATTTTTTCGCAAACCAAAAATGCAATTAAATTTTTTTTTGCGTAACTAATTCGCAATTAATTAGTCCTCAATAATAAACTTTTTTCACCTCGATTATCTCTATTTTTGAGAAAGTTGTCCTGCTAAGTTCATATGAAGTTAGCAGGACACCCATTTTTTCCTAAACCAAAAAAGCAATTAATTTTTTTTTTGCGTAACTAATTCGCAATTAATTAGCAACTAATGATAGGATAGTTTTTAACATGAATTTCCAAAAGTGTCCTGCTAACTTTATATACATCATTGCATCACTGTCCGAGAAACCTCAACACGCACAAACCTAGTTGAACCGGTTTAAATTTTTCTCAAACCGAGTTAGCTTGAACCTTGAAGATGAGTAGGTTTTAAGGTTTAAAAAGTGGAATCACCAAATGTAAGATATTTGGAGTGCGTACAGATAGTACTACGATGGCTCCATCTAGCAAAATATTAAATTATAAAACGAATGTTAAGTTTAAGTAAAAACTTGGAAAAAAGATTTGAATTCAAAAAATTAAAATCATCAAAAGCTAAAAATATTGCCTGTTTTGTGAACGTTGCCAAGTCGATTTTCATGCCACCAAATGAAATTTCAAATCTTCTGTTTGGCGATAAATCGCTACATCTTACAAACTTGGAACATGAACCAAAACGTAGTTCGATTTAGTTTGTTTAAAATTAAAGCTTACGGTTCTGTTTCGGTATGTATCAACTCGTTTGTCATCGATTTAGACGGGATCATGACGTTATCTCGAATGACAAAAATCTCGAATGCAAAAAATCTCGAAATAAAAAAATTAAAATCTCGAATGCAAAAATCTCGAACGCACAAAAATCTAGAATTTACAAAAATCACGAAAGACATAATCTCGAAAAATCTCGAAAAATAAAAACAAATTCCAGATTTTTTTTTAAGTTATTGTAAATGTTAAGTCTCTAATAACACTCATTTTATGATCAGTTTATCAAATTATTGACTTTTCTGGGCAAAACAAAGTAAAACAAAATTTAACAAATGAAATGCAACAAATTATATTTCATAACAATATAACATGAAAAATATATCAAAAAAATAAATAACAATATAAGCTAGTATATAGAATTAAAAACTAATAGCAGTGATTCGAGACATGCCAACAGTCTGACATTCTCACAGAGTGTCGTGTTTTTTCGGTTTTAAGTTTGGCAGTGGGAATGGCACATTTTTAGGTAAACTTTGTTTTGAGTGTGACAGTGCAAAAGTAAACTGCAGTCTAAGAAAATTGTTCCCCTACGTGCCGGCCTGACGATTGAACATAATACATAACCTTAACGGAGCAACAGAGTTTCCTTAGCGGTATGAGGGACCCAAGAAGAGAATTTAAAACATTTGAACCAGAAAACCAGGCCACTCAAGGTACTTTTGCTCCACCTCAGTAAGTCGTTTTCTTATACCCGTCACCGAGTCACAGCCTCAACAAAAATAAAGCCTTAAAACATATAACAAAACAGAATCATAAACTTATTTAAAAACAATCACTTAAGTTGGTAAATATCATTCTAAAATTTCCAGTTGTTTGCAAGGCTCAAAATTGTAACTTCTGTTAGATAGACAGACATTCTAAGTCTAGAATTAATATTAGTTTTTGAGACAGTGGTTATAATTCGCGCGCGCGAATTATAACCATTGTCTCAAAACTTATTATTTATTCTAGATTTTTACATTCGAGATTTTTTTTTTTCTAGATTTTTGTAATTCGAGATTATGCTTTCTAGATTTTTGTATTTGCTCTGTAACAGACAAATCAAAACCAATAATTGGAATTTTATAAAAAAAATCTAAACCAAGTTGCTTCTACTTATTGCCTGCGGAACAGTAAAATGTGCATATGAATTAAAAAACCTCAACAAAATCAGAAAGTTTTAGTTTTTTTTACTGTTCCGGAAAAAGATGATTTTAGGGCAATTGGGTGACATTTGGATCAAAATACACTTTTTCTGTGCTAGTACCTACACTCTACAGACAGTGCAGTCCATACCTTTGAAGCATTAAGGAATGATTTTAGAATTTGGTTTGAAATAGAAAAATTTTCACATAAGATGAGATTCCTTTTAAACCTACGAGTATCAAAAAGGAGTCGTCAGGGAAAACAAATTTACTTTCCAGCAACAGTTGTGGCGAAAGCAATACACTTGATTTGGCATTCCATATGCCAAAGTTTCTTTTCAAAATGCGATCAAAGTTTTAGTGGAAAAAATTATTTTTCTTTTCAATAAATGACTCAAAAGACAGGCTCTGTTTTAAAGAAAAAAAAATTAAATAATGTTTATACTCTGAATTTAAATTTATTTGACGGTTGAGTAGTTAGACAGTTTCTAAAAGTTCTTAATAGTTGGAAATATGTTTTGTTTAATAAAATAAAATGCAAAGTTCATCAAATATTAGAAAACCGATAAATAAATAAATATAAATTGGGTGGCGCAACAGCTCATGGAGAACCAGGGCATAGTGACTTACAACTCTCAACCATTCCTGTGTGCGTGTTGTTGGCATGAATGGAGGGGACCTACAGTTTTTTGCCGAGTCCAAACGGCTAAGTGAGAAGTACTTTTTCATGACAAGTATACTCTTGGAGGATTTGTCAGTTCCTCGCAAGAGGAAGTACCTCGGATAAAACATTTCTGTTTTTAGGTGGCACGGCTGGGAATCGAACCCACACCGATGCCGTTGTCCAAGTAAGATAACTTTAGGACAAGGGTGAACAAAGTTTTTAAAGGACTTTTTGGAGTAGGACAGCTATCAAAGTTTACAAATACTACCGTAAAACTCCTTTTTCGACTAAGGTGATGGATAACGGTGGTTTGAAAATATTCTATTGGCCCTTTCATTAGTCGCCTTCGTCAAATTATATATGAGTACCTACTGCAGACAAATTTTATCAATAATTTTAAAGATGTTTTAAAATGAATTCAATATAGCACTGAATGCCGAAGTCTAGATTATGAAAAAATATGTTCGAATTAAAGAGCTATGAAATAAACCTTGACAATTAAAAAAAACATATTGGAAATTTTCAAATGTAAATATATACTGCAAATGGCCGCAATACCGCTTCCGGTTAGTTGCACCAATTGTGAAAGAAGTTTATCGGCAGTGTGGCGGATAAGAACTTGGTTGAGAACTTATTTTACCAAAAACCATTCATTTTTAATATAGATGCATCGTAAGACATTGTTGCAGAGTTGAGTTTGGTAGCACTTCTAATGGCTGTTAATTTGCTTTACTGTTGACGTCGTTGTCGGCTTCATTCATTAGATCTCTTTTGAACAAATTCGGGAATTAATTAATTGCTCAAGCCCAAATAAATACATAGTTATTCAGGAATCATTTGCACCGAAAAATTGTTTAATGATTAGGTTTGGTTTGGACTGGTTGCCCACCTTAGAAAAAATTCCTTCCTACGCCAATGTATAGAGCATTATTTTGTCGTTCTCATCTAGGACGAGTAGCTCCAAAAACCGGCTATAACTATTTTTATTAAATTTCGAAGGTACTTTTAATAACCAAAACAATTTTCAAAAGACGTCTTTTCTGGTTTTGGCAAAAAAATCACATAACAGAAATAGAGCGTTAAGGTGTTCAACCTCATGAACTGAATTTTTCAGTAAAATTTCTCAGTTTTATTGTCAAATACAAAGGAAAGACAAAATGGGAACTCATCTCCTTGAACATACCAAATTTTGTTGTACTTTTGTCACTTTCACACTTTTATATTAACATTTTATTTGTGTTTATGCCATATATTTCCAATGCCTAGCCACATTATGGCCTTGAACACAAAATAAGAGAATTCTTAAAAATAGAACTAGTCAAAGCTTTCTTTCTATTTGCAATCACACAAATTGAGCTCAAGCTGGAAAAAACAAGCTGCTATGGAAACTCACAATTTTTGTGAAAACGATTCGATCTCGAATTTATCATACTGCAACTATGGAAGATCCATTCATGATCAGTTCAATTAAGAAGGAAACATGTATTTTAACGTAAGGAAAAAGTTTCGAAAAGCCAAAGTTCCGCAATACAAAGTATCGCAGGACAAAGTTCCAAAATCCTCGGAACTTCGTTATTCTTTGAGCAATCCAATTATGTTGACACAGATGATAGCTGATAAAATATAAAAAGAAACCAATACTTTCAAAACAGGCTGTTTCAAAAAAGTCTCAACATTTTGAGACTTCGTTGTTTCTTAAGCGAAAATATTTGTTTGCTTTCCAAATTCTGTCTCAACTGTCACCTGTGTCAATTTCATTGAAATCATTCATTGAAATTCATTGAAATCATTCAAGCTGCGAAATGTTCGCATATTTTGTTTTCTTTTTTAATTCTCTCTTGAAAAAACGAATCTCCTTTCTTCAGAGCAGTCAAAAAATGCGAAAATTTCAGATTGCTTAGAGATTTTTTTAATGCATTGAAATAGTTGTCATATTTCAATAGAATTTGACAATTAATGGCTTGACAGATGGGGGACGAACTGTTTTTTGACAATTCCCCAGCTTCATCATCATAAGAAAAATATTTTACTTACTCAAATAATGTCCTTTAACTATTTACTTAAAATTAATAGCTTCACAACCGTATGAATGGATACTTGATGAAGAATGATTTGTTTAAAGGATCTTTTCAAATCCCGATCGTGAGAGATATTCTATCCGAATTTTTTAATTTTGTTTTTTAGATTTCTCACGAAAAAGAGACATAGAAAAAAAAAAGCGTGCGTGTTCAGGAGCATATTCGCAAGTGATGTGTAACATTTCTTTGTATCGAGGAAAGTTATTGTTAGAGTCATATAATGTACATTGTACATACTATTTTTATTTATATTAGATACATTTGAGGTTTTAATATTCAAAAATACCTACTTATCACTAAAAATCCTGTTGCGACTCTTATGATTAATTTATTTTCTAGTAAATTCTCATAATTTATATTAAAATGTAATTCCTATTTTCTTATAATTTGATACCTCATTTGTGAAGATCAAAAAAGAATCAACAAAGTTTTGAGCAATTTGCGAGTTTTAACGAATTTTCCGTTGAAGAATGTTTAAAATCAATATAAAATCATGGAGTCAACGTAGAAATATGATTAACATACCAAAATAACCGGTTGTTAACCTAGAATATTATAAATTATCAATTTTGATTATCGTATTATTGCGATATTTCGATTTGCGAGATTTTAAATTGCGAGACTTTGCTTGAAATTTGTGAGATTTTTGGTTTCGAGATGTTAATGCGAGATTGTTAAAAGTTAGATTTTGTAATTGCGAGTGTAAGTGGACTAGTCTAAAAACAAAAAAACTGGATTATACGGTTTCAAAAACTCAAACAGCCAGTAGTTGTTTTTTTTTGGCATGTAAAGCAGTGAAAGCTTGAAGAATTATTTTTCTATTGCTTTTGGAGTAATTTTAAGTGGAAAACTAAGAGGTAATTGTCTCGTTTTCGGTTTATTTTGGAGTAGGTAATAACGATTTTTATTGTGTTTCTTTTAACGGGCTTATTTTTTGCCAAACTCCGAAATGGCGAATTTTTAAATTAAGGTTTCATTATAAGAAAGAACAAATTATAACCAATAACATGTTGTATCCTTAACTTTTTTAGAAACAATAAGGTTTAAATTGTTGTCTTATTTTGGTTCATCCTTTTTTTTCAAGTTTGAAGCTCAGCTCTTTTGTTTACATGTAAATCCTGGTAAGCTATTTTATTTGCAGGGAAGTATACTATTTCCTGATTTTTTTTTTGGAAATTTTAAAAAGGAAAATTAAACTTGAATATCAGAATCACCCCAGATCACCTAATAAAAAAAGACTCCTTGCAAACTAAACCATGAAATTTTGCCAAAAATCTAAACTGTTAACAGAGGGGAATGATACAGATAATTTTTGTAAATCGTCTGTATATATGTAGGTTTGACACCCACATGCACATGCACACCCATTAAATAGAAATAAAGATTTTATCGCAGAGAACGTTCCTTCTTTTTATTTTCATATGAAATTAATTTAATAAGAAGACATCCCTTATGGTTATGGTTCTCGAATGGAATGCAAATTGGTCTTATTTAGTTTTCTAAAGGGGAATAAAGTCAAAACAAAAAATTGGCATTATTTCCACATTGAAAACGAAATGAGGCTATTTTTTTTTATTTTTGGCTTTATTTCATTTGGACTCATTTCAATTCACTCCAAATATTTAGTGCTAATCTTCCAATATATCGTTGGCATTCTGTCAAAACCTCGTAGGTCTGTTTTAAAAAGGAAATTGGGCAAACTGGCCCATATGCTCAACACAATTTTGTCATACATTTTTGAAAAGGTTATTGTTAGGACATTATTTCATTATATCGCTGTTCGGGGTTCGCGAGATATTCGGCTTTAAGGCACTGAAAAGAACAATAATGCAACCCCGCATTTGAACATTGTCTTCCTGCTCAACATCAATGTGTTGTGCATCGTTGGAAATTTTATAGCATATAGTTTTTGTATTTGACCGTTAAACTTTAGAGACTTTAGACCATGAGGTTCAAGAGATATTTGACATAAAAAAAGGTGAATAAAACAATAATGCAATTTTGCATTCGGCGCTGTTTTGCCTACTCAACAGCAATGTGTCATACTTTATAGAAAAGGTTATTGCGAGTACCTACTTTATTTTCTTTCAAATATGTTAAGGTGGAAGTAGTGTCATTCGAGAGATATTTGACAAAAACTCATTATAAAAAAATAATGCAATTCTGCATTGGGTACTGGTCTACCATCAACTCAACACGAATATGTCACATCTTTGAAAAGGCTATTGTGAGTACATCAATTTATTATGTGGCCGTTAAGCTCTAAACTAGGGGACTCACGAGATATTTGCCTTCAAAGAACCGAAAAGAGCAATAATGCAACTCCGCATTTGAGCATTGTCTTCCTACTCAACATCCATACTATACTATAACTTTCGAAACCCATGGTTGAGAGCTTAATGGCCATGAAATAAAATTAAGTTCTCATAATAACCTTTTCAACCATGTATGACACATTCGTGTTGAGAAGGTAAGCCAGCACCCAATGAAGAGTTGCATTATTTTTCTATTTGCTTTTTTGTATGTCAAATATCTCTCGAACCCCATGGTCTACATATTAACGGTCATACACAAAAATGAAGTACATGCTATAACCTTTTCAACGATGTACGACACATCGATGTTGAGTAGGAAGACAATGTCAAAATGCGGAGTTGCAGTGTTGTTCTTTTCGGTGCTTTGAAGCCGAATATTTCGCGAACCACATGACTTAGAGGTTAACGGCCATATAATGAAATGATGTGCTAACAATAACCTTTTCATCATGTAAGACGCATTTGTGTTAAGAAATGTACCAGCTCCCATGCATTTTTGCTCATTCTCCTTTGCTTATAAAACACAAAAAAAAAACCGTTTTAAAAAGCGATAAAATGGATTTCTTAACTCGTAAAAAATTTTAAAACTGGTTGATAGAACCAAAAGGAACCATGATACAGTTACGAGACATTAATATTTGAATTCAGTTATTTATTTTGACCTGAAATGCATTAAGACTTACAAGATTTTGACAGAATCCGACGATATTATATTATAAACTGAATTTCATAGAGAAACCATTTTTTATTTTTGTCTTTTTGCTGAGTATCTTCAAAGTGGATAAGTCGCTTTTTTAAAGGACCACAGCCATTTTACTACCAAATCTGCATTGAATCATAAAACAAAGATATTTTTTTTAACGATTGTTCGTTTTATTCAAAACATTTACTTGAATCTTCCAAATGACCAATAGGACATCACGAAATCTCATCTTACATTCACCGACATAACTTTTTGTATACACTCTGATTCAAAGAAATGTTCAATTAAACTTTATGGGTGTGGCTCAAAACAACAAAAACAAAAACAATTCACAAAAATTACACTAAATTGTTCACTACCGCAAACGAAGGAGAATTGCTTACAAAATTTGACCCACATATAATAGGTTGGCAGATCGATTCTCACGATCTACCAGAAGGAAAATTGCTCCACCACCACAGTCATCGAACATCGAGGACCGGACGGAGGAAAAACTAGTACCAGCATATTGTACTACGAGTAATGTACCGCCACCACCATACCCAGCCAATGGATCTCAATGCAGCATCACTGTCTATCGCCATCGCTAGCTTGGACTTCTATTCCAGCCGAAACCAATGGGAGGAAAATAGGTTTTTTTGTTTCCATAAATCGATGATCGAGAGGTAATGGCCGTAGAAAATTAAAAAGACCAGTCAAGATGGAACAGCTCACAACAGTATTACTGACTTTGTATACAAAAAAAGTCCTCGCAAAGCAATTGAGCACAAAACAACAGCAGCGATATATAGCCGGTCATGTATTTTTTGCTCTGGCAAGTACCTACACCCAATCCACCCAGCTGGAAGTGCAATTAAATCCGAAACCAGGTAACAGCAAGTCGTTCCAATATCCATCAGTTGTACCTCTATATGTGCTAGTGGCTCTGGCTTTGATGGCTCAGAGTTTAGACCAACAGCACTTATTCGCATGTAATTGCAATTAGATGTTCCTACTTCTAAGATTGCCTCGAAATTCGAAAACTAGACAAGGCACACACACACACATTAGTGTAACCCTTCAAATGAGATTGGAGCATGAGGCATTTCACCTTCTGCCACAGGCATTGGCAGCAAAAATCTCAGCAAAAACATGGAAACCAACCTGAAAAATAAAAATCAACAATGTCGACCTTTTGATTTCATTATGCCACCGGAAAACAAAATTAGATCTCATTGCTGCTCCCTGAGGTTTCTCTTTATTTTGGGCCTCAGTTTCAGACTTATAGCTGAAGGTGGAATGGATATCTAAATCGACTACAAGACGATGACGACGACGTCGAAGGTAGAGGAGGAGGAAGTATTCGCAATTTCCAGAGTGTTGCAGTAATTATCTGATAGCGAGCCAGCAGTTCACCTTCTCTTTGCAGAAATGTATCTTTAATAACCGAAGAAGCCACATTAAAGTTGAAGAAGATGCTGAAGAAAATGAAAATCCTTCGGCCTCAATTTATGATCTCAGACAGATTCTCAGAGGGAGGGAAAGCAGAATCGGAATCGGGATGGTATACACCAATACGGTAATACCTATACCTACGTAAGGTAGCGTTGCACAAGCCAGGCGCGGCTTTATGTTTTCTGTTAGGGAGGGTAGTTGATAAAATTTTACACAATGGACAGCTATCCGACTCCATCGTACTGCAACAGGGTGTAAGACAAGGGGGTGTTCTATCGCCAATTCTCTTCCTGCTGGTGATGAACGAGACGTATTGTCGGCCAAGTTGAAAGGTTCTGTCATTAAGACTGTGCCGATGACATAAATGTCTCCTGATGGCAAATAACATCAGTGGACTGAACGGAATGTGCCATACACTGCAAGTGTAGGGAGAGTCGAGTGATCTAAAAATGAACAGACAAAAATAATACTCACAGGCTGCATTATTCTACACGAGACGCAACACGCAAATAGGAAAAGTCGAACAGTTTAACTTCCTTGACAATATTGTTTCTGCAAATAGAGAAACGGATCTGGACTTTAAAAGTAAAATTAATAAATCTCATGCTGCCCAGGAATTATGGCGTAGAACTAGCCAAGAGTAGCTAGACATCGACATAAGAAATCGAAAATGGCATTGAATCGGTCACACAAACTGAGGAAACCAAACTGTGGTATTGCGAACCAGTCCTCTTTGAATGAAATCCTCAGGGTGCACGGCCGGGTTGGAAGACCCAGAACAACATGGAATTCAACTGTCTTAGCAGAAGCAGATTCCCAGAGAAAGACGTGGCCACAGTTAAAATACCTTGCTGCAGACCGTGAAAGATGGGGACGTTTTGTTGGCGCCCTATGGCACAGCCATAAATTAAGTTCGTCAAATCTGAGCTTATGTATGTTATTAATCATATCTCGGAAAACACCATGGTGGAAGGATATATGCAAATACATATGAACTATGACAACAAATGGAAATGAGTCCCCAAGAGGTAATCTTTTTATAGAAAATCCTTCTGCAGCTTCGGTTGCAGTAAACCGCACATCGGATTTGGGGGTGCGGCATCTTTCATGTACAAGCGTCAATCAAGACGCCATAATAATAAGTGAATCGTTCACAAATAGAAGAAGTTTTTCAAGAAGCGCAAATGTTACTTTTGGCTACCGCATACGTACGAAAATCGGAGCATGGAACGTTCGATCCTTGTACAGCGATGGGAGATACGAGCAAGTTGAGCGTGAAATGCTTCGCCTAAGGATCAGTATCCTGGGCATAAGCGAACTAAGTGGAGAGGTAGAGCTGAATACAGATCAGACACTGGACAGACGAGAATGCTGTATTCCGGGGAAGATGAAAGAGAGGGCGGCCAAAGACTGCATGGTGTCGGAATTATGTTGAACGAAGAAGCGAGGCGTAGTTTGATCTCCTGGGCGCCCATTTCTGCGAGATTAATGACTGAAAGGTTTCGTTCAAAAATTCGTAACGTCACAATTATTCAGTGCTACGCCCCCACAAATGAAGCGACAGAGGAAGACAAAACCGCGTTCTACACTCATCTTAACTCGGTTTACAGTAGTGTTCCGAGAGCTGACATCATAGTCGTTGTGGGAGACCTTATTGTCCAAGTCGGTTCAGACAATTACGGACTGGAACGCGTGATGGGAAGAAATGGCTTGGGGTTACGGAATGAAAATGGTGACTTGCTTGTCGACTTTTGTAACGCGAATCGTCTTGTGATAGGTGGGACTGTATTTAAGCATAAGACGTGCAACAAAATTACCTGGGTGCATCCGGATGGTCAAACCGAAAACCAAATTGATCATATCATGATTCAGCAGCGATGGAGGAAGTCTATGTGTGATGTCCGGAGTACAAGAAATGCCGGTGTGGGAAGTAACCACCAGTTGGTTCTGATGAGTCTCAAACTAAGAACCGCTGCTGTACAAAAACCAGTGCAGGATGCAGCAAGGAGCCCAAAATTCATTACTAATGCTTTAAATGACCCCAACATATGTCGAAACAATGTCACCACCCTTAACGACAGAGCCTCGTCATCAAACGGAATCTAGCATGCAACAATTGATGAGATGTGGGGTGAAATTAAAAGTGTTTTTATGGAGGCTGGATCTGAAACTGTACCCAAGCGAACGAGACGTAGAGACTCTTGGATATCCCAAGACACCTGGGATAAGATCGAACTTCGCAAATCGTTGAAAATCCAAATAAATGCTGAAGCAGATGTTCAACGAAAGGCTGACTTGCGAAGAGAGTACCGCATTGCACATAAAATGGTCTATCGCTGTGTGAGACGTGACAAGAGGGTGAAGGTAGATGGACTCGCAGATAATGCGGAAATCGCTGCCAGAAGAGGAGATATCCGGGAATTGTACCAAATAGCCAAAGATGTTATCGGGAAAAAAAGCAACACCAATCATCCTGTAATGGATGTGGATGGCACACTTTTGGTATCAATTAAGGATCAGCTTCGTAGATGGAAGGATCATTTTTGTGCCCTGCTAAATGAGGATTCAGTTGAGCAGAATGCTGAAGTGCCCCAACTAAACGAGATGCGCAGGTCCTATATGGGTATTGACATCGAACCCCCGCCAGAATCGGAAATCCTTACATCAATAAATATCCTCAAAAACAACAAGGCAGCTGGACTGGACGGAATACCAGCTGAATTCCTGAAAGCCGATCCCGTAACAGCGGCTAGTATTTTACATCCGTTGATACAAAACATTTGGGAAAACGAAAGCTATCCCAGGGACTGGAAGGATGGTGTGATTGTTGAGTTGCCAAAGAAAGGTAACTTAAAGAATTGCAACAATTGGCGTGGTATCACCGTTTTGTCCGTTTTCCCAAAACTAATGGCAACCATAATTCTCGAGCGAATAAAGGATAGAATCGAGTCTACACTCAAGAGGCATCAAGCTGGCTTCCGCAGTGGTCGATCGTGTGTCGACCATAACAACACCCGGCGTACCGTCCTCGAGCACTCGATGGAATTTCAATCACCACTTTACCTCATGTTCGTGGATTTTGAGAAGGCATTTGATCGAGTTAACCGAGAATGTATATGGAGATCGTTGCTTGGTAGAGGAACTCCACCAAAAATTGTTGCCATTATTAAAGAGTCCTACAAAAACGCGAGGTGTTTTGTTTTGCACAATGGGCAGCTATCCGACTCCTTCGTAGTGCAACAGGGTGTGAGACAAGGGGATGTTCTATCGCCAATTCTCTTCCTGCTGGCGATGGATGACGTATTGACGGCCAGTGTTGGTAAAGCTGAGCGACAGGGCATTCAATGGAGACCGTTCGAAAGGCTCAGTCATTTAGACTATGCCGATGACATATGTCTACTGGCAAATAACATCAGTGGGCTGAACGGGTTGTGCCAAACACTGTAAGTGAAGGGAGAGTCGAGTGGTCTAAGAATGAACAGTAAAAAGACAAAAACAGTGCTCACAGGCCGCTCCACACAGCAGCGTACTATTCTACAGGAGACGCCAGTTGAAGTAGTGGAACAGTTCAACTACCTTGGCAGTATTGTCTCTGTAAACGGTGTACGGATCTGGACGTTAAAAGTAGAATAAATAAAGCTCGTGCTGCCTTCGGTACTCTGTCCCCAATCTGGAAATCAAGTCAAATCTCCCTACGCAGTAAGTTGATATTCTTCGAATCCAATGTCAAATCCGTGCTGTTATATGCTTGTGAAACCTGGAAAGTCACGTCTATCATTTCGAAGAAATTGCAGGCTTTTGTGAATTGCTGTCTTCGCCACATCCTAAAGATTCGCTGGCCACAAATAATATCGAATGAGGAATTGTGGCGCAGGACAAGTCAAGAGCGGCTGGACGTCGACATAAGAAAGCGTAAATGGCGTTGGATTGGTCACACACTGAGGAAACCAAACGATGAAATTGCAAAGCAGTCCTTTGAATGGAATCCTCAGGGTGCACGGCGGGTTGGAAGACCAAGAACAACATGGAAATCAACTGTCTTAGCGGAAGCAGAATCCCAGAGAAAGACGTGGCCACAGCTAAAGTACCTTGCAGCAGACCGTGAAGGATGGAGACGTTTTGTTGACGCCCTATGCCCCAGCCGGGGTTACAGGACACGATGATGATGATCGAATTTTAATATCATCTCTTCGTATTGTGAATTTGCATAGTGGAAGCGTATTTGGCTGGTAAGCCAAAGGTCCCAGTTCAAATCCCAGAAAAACCAAGTTAGATAAAAAGTTTTTTTTCAATAAAATAAAATTGTTTACCTTCAATTCAGTGACAATATCGAATTTGTCGTTCTATGTTTTCTATGTTTTTTTTCGAAGAGCGGTAAAAACTTCTAAAACTCATTATTTTATTGCTTAATAATCGGTCATTCGTTAGTCGTTAATTAGTTGTGACAAATTCAATTTTGTCTTGCGATGTTTTCAATGTATTTTTGGGTGATTTGTTTTTACTAGTGTAAAGTTATCGAATCAACTTTCAGAGATCGAAAAAGGGGTAGGTGGATAATTTGCCGTTAATTAGTTGTGACAATTTCGATTTTGTCGTTCAATGTTTGCTATGTTTTTTTGGGTGCTTTTATAACTTGATATCAAGTTAGCAAAGCAACTCTAACGGACTGAAAAATAGGTGGATGGATAATTTGTCTCTAGTTAGTCGTTGATTAGTTGTGCAAGTTTTGAATTTGTTGTTCTATATTTCCTATGTTTTTCAAAGGGGGTAAAAACTTCTCAATATATTAGTGCTTAAGAAGACGTTAGTTAGTCCTTAATAAGTTGTGACAAATTCAATTTTTGCTTGCGATGTTTTCTATGTATTTTTCTACGAAATTACTTCATTTGACTACTGAAAACATAATAAAGCAATAAATAGTTATAATATGATCAATTGTAAACTCTTTTTGAATGTTACTTCATTATAAATTCAGGAATTTAAACACTAAACATGGAAAACATTGCACGACAATGTTAAAATTGTCACAAACAATCAATGGCCAATTGAAGACAAATTATTTATCAATTAAAGTTTCGATAAAATAGGTCCTAAGAACTTTTCCGGAGCTCTTTGCTGATGTCATATGAGTTTAGGGAAATAGAACCAGAAACATAGAAAACATCGCAAGAAAAAAAATTAAATTTGTCACAACTAAATTGTTGAGTTCAATAAAATATTAAGTTTTAGAAGTTTAAACAATTGTTTTAAAAAAACATAGAAGACATAGAACGGAAAATTCGAAATTGCCAAAACTTATTAATGACTAATTAGCCATTAATTATATAGCAATCATTCAGTCTTAGCAGTTTTTACCCCTTTTCGAGGTTGTGTTATGATAACTCGATGTCAAGTTAGTAGAAAACATTGCGCGACCAATTCGAAACGGTCATAAATAATTTAAAACTAGTTAACGGCAAATTATTAAGCCATAAACCATACGGTATTAGCAGTTTTCAACCCTTTTATAGGTGGTGCTTTGCTTACTTGATATCAAGATGGTAAAGGACCCAAACAAATTTTTCACAACTAATTAAAGACTTACTAACGGCAAATTATCAAGCCATAAGACATTTAGTGTAAAAATATTTTACCGCTTTTCGAGTTAGCCAAGCACCCGAAAAAAACATGGAAAGCATTCAACGACAAATTCGAAATTGTTACAACTTATTAACGAATAATCAATTGCAATTAATCTACCTAATCATTTTTCCATTCGTCTAAGTTGCTTTGCTAACTTGAAACTCATAGAACACACACACACTTAGAAGTTTTTACCACTTTTCAAAACAAAAAACATAGAAAACACAGAACGACAATTTCAAAATTTTCACAACTAATTAACGACTAATTAACAACAAACTATGCACGTATCCGTTTTTCGATCCGTGAGCACCCAAAAAAACAGAAAACATTGCACGATCTAATTGAATTGGTCACAACTAATTAGCGGCAAATTATCTAGCCATAAGCCATCAGGTATAAGAAGTTTTTACTGATTTTCAACAGGGGGCTTTGCTAGCTTGATATCAAGTTAGCAAAGCTCCCAAAAAAACATGAAAACATTGAACGAAAAATTCAAAACTGTCACAACTAACTAACGACTAATTGATGGAAAATTATCCACTTAAATATTTTTCGATTCGTCAAAGTTGCTTTGCTAACTTGACACTCATGATTTTCACTAGGATGTTGTTCCTGGGAATTACCTGTACTCCAAGGTATACATGAAATCTTTAACTACATAGAAGTTGTTTCTATAAACAGTAACGTTTTTTCCTAGCCAGTTGGAAGATCTTTCAATGTTTGTTGATGTCAAGTATTGGGTCTTGTCCTCGTTTACTTTAAGACCAACAATTTTTGCCTGTTCTACAGTTGTCGTGAAAGACTCCATAACGGCCTGTTGGGAGCAGTCGATGATGTTGATATCATCGGCATACCCTCGAGCTTGGACAGATTTGTTGAAAATAGTGCTTTCAGTGTTAAGGCCTGTCATGCACACTATTTTCTACAGAACGAGATTGAAGAAATCACATGATAGCGCATTTCGTTGCCGAAACCCTGTGAATGTAGAGATTTTTCGTAGTTACACATTGTGAATGTAGAGATTTTTCGTAGTTACACATTGCATCGCGCATTTTCTAATGTCACGCGACACAATTAGATCAGTTTTTCCGGGATCCCAAGTTCAGTCATCGCCATATAGAGATCCAGGCGATGAACGCGTTATCGAATGTGGCTTTGAAAGTCGATCAATAGATGATGAGTCTCCCTCGACTTGAAATTCGATGGTCTTTTCAATTATTTGCCTGAGGGTGAATATTTGGTCTATTGTGTTCGATCTGCCGGCCAGAAGCCACACAGGTACTTGCTGTTTATAGCTTGGCAGTACGGCTTAAGACACTCACACAGAACGTAGAACGTTGGATAAGATCTTACATTTGATGTTTATCAGGAATATGCCTCGAAAATTCATGCACGACATAGGACTGCCTTTTTGGCAGATGGTACATAGGAGCTGAAAGACCAGTCATCCGGCATGATTCCTTCCACCCAAACGTGGTTGATGAGTTGATGCATGCAGCCTTCCAACAAATATCTCTGGTAAACCATCAGATCCGGCAGCCTTTGTTGTTCCTGAGCTTCTTTATACCTTAGTGTACCTCTTTTATACTGGGTGGTGATACTGGGTCCTCATTGACAGGAGGAGGGTTCTCTTTTTGTACTGCTTCCTTCTT
The DNA here is from genome assembly GCA_963921185.1 of Dasysyrphus tricinctus. NCBI lineage: Eukaryota > Metazoa > Arthropoda > Insecta > Diptera > Syrphidae > Dasysyrphus > Dasysyrphus tricinctus. The sequence continues at coordinate 19,440,922 of OY992530.1, read as the reverse complement.
TACCTTATTCTCATTTAGCAGTAGCTGATGGAAATGCTGCTTATAAATACATCTACTATTTCCTGTGTTTCGGTTACTTGGTTTCGCTGCTACGAAGAGCATGCGTTCCTGGTTTTAGAACCAGCAGCCAATTGTTTCGCCTTTTTTATATAAAACAAAGTATTGCTTTGATCGCAAGGCTCTTCTACGTGCTGGGCATACGTCCTCTTCTTTCTACGCTAGCTCTCTCCTCTCTTCTCTTCGCTCAATACTTCTCTCTCGCTACTCTTTTCTTTCCAATGCACCACATTCGCATGTGCATCTTTTGTCACCTTTTACAGCTGTACGCATTCATCATCATACGGCGCGTTCTTTTTGGGGCTGGTTGGTAGCCTATTGATGATATCATGATACTGGGATCACTTTGTTTGTTGGCGTCTATGGCAGGGGAATGCACAGCGGAGAGCAGCAGATACTCGCTGTATTAAAGAATTTATAGTAATTTGGCAATGATAGAGTAAGTTAAATGACAAGTCAATTAATTCCATATTCATTCTCTATAATAGCCGTTCCACACTATTCCATTGAGTATTAATACATGTCAAAAAAGTGTGAAGAAAGTCATGTATAATAGTGTGGAAGCAAAATATGAAATTTCATCACACACAACTTGACATCGCATCCTACACGAGTTGACATGTGTTTATACTTGAAAATATTTAAGATCGGTTCTAAAACCATCACACATTCTATCCCACTTGGGCGTTTGAGGTTATGGTGAAACTGATTTTTTTTGATGCAAGTGTGGAAGCAAAATATGAAAATCATTTTCTTAACACAAATTTGGCAGTCGTATGAAATTCTTTCCCACTTTATTCTGACATGTGTTAATACTTTGTGGGATAGTGTAGAGGCACTTTAAACGGTCCTAGAAATATGTTCACCATAGGTTTAGGGAGTTGGACTACCTCGCTCATTATCCCCTTTACAGCCGGACCTGTGCAAAGCGTTTACAGTTGGACTTATGGCAGTCGCGTCCGTCGTCTTTTTGGACACTGCGCTGCTTGAGAGAGGCGTGATGAGAAATTTAATATTACTTTGGATAAATGCAGATAATTCGAACTGGCTCCATATCAGATTTCGTTTCATTAAAGTGAATCACGAAATCAATGAAGAGAGGCTTTGCTTATATACACTAGCGTGGTGGCGTGCATGCATTTGCCCCTCTTTTTCCGCACTCTAAGAATATACACTATAAACCAACTATATCACTATCCCTAAGCAAGGCCAGAGACTGGATCTGGGATAGCTAGCTATATATCCAACATCCAACATTCAACAGTCAAACATTAAAAACCAGGAGATGCCCTGGACAAGATTTCAAATAAAAACGCATTCCGCTTCCTCACTTCCTGCTCCGGCATCAACAACAAACTGATGATGTTGCTGATGTTATATGTATGTATGTGTGTTTGCCTTATGCCTGTTTGGCTCTTAAGTCTTGAAACAAAATATCAAAATGCGGACCCACTAATCTATAATCGCGGTTCTTAATTTACCATAATTCATTCGCTTCTTGAAGTTATAACGAGAAAAACTAAGCAAGCAAGTTGAAAATGAAATTGAGGCGGCTTTGGCTGCTTCAGCTTCGACTGCAGCTTCAATTTCGATTGCTACTCCTTTCTTGGCCTATACCATTGCCTCTACTAATAGTTGTGGTTGTGATCTCTTCTGCATGATGATGCTGTTGCTATTGCTGTTGCAGCAGACGAATGATTGGGCATCTAGTGAATTGATGTTTTCTATTTAATTAAATGTTGCGAAATTATTATTATTTTTGTTGAATTTTATTAAAAAAGAAAACGAAAAGGAAACAAAATGATAATTATTATGTTTGTACCTACATTGAGACTGGGTGGATACAAGTTAAGGCTTAAATGTTGTAGTTAGGATGTGAAATATTGATTCCCATATATGTAAGTTTACATGCCTACAATTCAGCTTGAGTACTTTTGATATTATTTTTTTTAAGAAATGCCCAGAACTTGAGGGGAATCTGAGGCCTGCCAATGGTTAAGATAAAAGTGCTTACAAGATCTTCGAACAGAAAATCACCAAAATGAAAACATAAGAGGTCTAATAAAAGGATTCCCATTCCGAAAGACAACAAAATAAAGTCTACAGTATTTTAGGGGAGAGGTGTCAGTAAATGAAATTTCCCCAAATATTTGATTTAATTGAAAAATACACACAAAATGTCAGAGTTGCGCAATCAAAAAGTGAGCAATCCCAAAATTATATTAATCCAGTCATTGAAAGCAAAACTGATAAATTTTGCTGAGGATTTCTGAAATGTCGAAATTTTCGTTTCCCTGACCCTTTAAATGTATTCACCACTAGTCAGAAAAAAATAATGGTGGGTGATGGGTGAACTAGATTAGATAATAATTAAATATAATGTGGATACCTATATTCGTTGAATATTTTGAGTAGTTATTCTAAACACTTGGTATCAATGGAAATTTTGAGTTCTTAAAGTTCGTAATGTTTCAATTTTTGAGCCTTATATACAACGCAATTCAAATTATATAAAATTAATCTCATGGCGCAAAACCTCGTAGACAACCAATGGTTTCCGGAATAATCTAAGAGCTACCAGCCACTTTGACTAACCTACTAGAACCAAGGCTACAACTTTGTGTATGCTTGATTTGCTAGTTAAGTATGAAAACCACGGTCTGGCAGGGTTGCCGCGGTTGAAAGGTTGCCATTTGATTCTTTCAAAATGAAAAAAAAGGGTCAAAATTAACCTACTTGCACAAGGCTGAAACTTATTTATAATTTAGTTAACATATTGTTATGTATGAACAAAATTATGCCAGATGGGTTTCGCGGTCGAAAGTGCTTGCCAGACGAGGCTAAGGCTCTTAAAGATTAATAAAGGATATTGGATAACTTGAAAAATTTGTTAGGTACAAGGCTAAAACTTAGTGTATGCTTTATTCGTGAACAGATTAGTCAAAAAATAAAGATCAGGGAATATTTCCGCAATTCTAGGGTTGCCACCTTTTTTTCAAAATTTAAAATAACTTCCAAATGTAACATATCTACTTTTACAATGCTGGGTTTTGAATTAATTATAGCTTATGTCTTTTTGTACATGAAAAAAAGATGCTTGACGAGTTTGGTAGACGAAAATAGCTTGCCAGACGAATTTTCAAAGTTGGTATTAAGAAATGTCATTTAGTCCAGTCAACGAAGACTCAAAATTATAAAATAAATGCAATAAATCATGCTCTCTGGGTTATTATATAATGTAGTAGGGGTGACCCCCAGGTATAACATACTTAAAGTCCCTAGCCCAGGACCGCGAGCTATAGCCAGGAGGGGGGATTAAAGGTTCCCTTTTGTAATTTTTCGGGAATATTTTTAAAACTAAGCTTTTGAGCGGAAAAGTGTACACTACAAAGTGAAAGATTTCCTACAAAAAAGATCTTACACCCCTGTTCTGAATTCCAATTACTTAAAAAATCCTTTCGTTTTCAAACTCTCGGTGTTTTGAAATTCCTTTCGTTTTCAATACTTTCGGAATGAGTGTGTTTTGATTTTCAGGTGAAATCATTTTCGTAAACGGATTTGATTCCGATCGGAAATCAGAACAGAGGTGTTAATCATATTTTCGGTAGGTGCAAGGTTACGAAAGATACGGGGGGTAGAAAATTAAAAAAATTGAAAAACAATGTTATCGTCTTACAACATCAATGGTTTTTGATCAATTAACCCAGAAATTAACGGAAAAGTACGTATATATTGATTCACGGTCATTTCAGTGACGTCATGAGAGCAAGTTGAAGTGTACAGAAGCTGGTTGTGTTTATAATGTCCTTATTTATTTTTTTTGATACAGTGTTTATTTTTATATGAGAAACACTGTTTCTTCAAAGGTAAGAAGTACACAGAATATTTCCAAGTTACAGGCCAATACTTTATGAAAGCATTTTTTGACATATCCTAAGAAATAAATTCTTTAGAAGTAAATCCACCAAATTTTAATCAGCCATCATTAAATACCAAATTTCTGTCATAATTATGAGTTGTTTCTATACTCCAATTCAGATATTTGATATTAAATATCCTGAACTTAAAACTTGGCATATATTTTAGATCTCATTACTTTTTTTTGGTTGACTTTTTACGCACAGGTGTCTTGTACATATAAGAACTTGGCTCTTTTTTTAACATTTATGTTTTTGTTGTGATTTCACTGCTTTTTGCAAAGATTTAATTTTGCCAGGTGAAAATCAAGCCCTTCAGCTCTACAAAGTTTAATAATATTACGACAACCGAAAGTGCTCTATATAAATAACAGCAATTCTGAGAAAGTGGGTGGATGCCACGCCCCTTAAATGAAAAATCTCAATTTTTTGATTTTAACTTTGTATGTTCTTTAAGTCATACCGTTCTACCAATTTTCATCGTTCTACAACGATTGGAAGTGCTCCATATATGTAATTTATAAGCATTGTCAAGAATGTGGGTGGATGCCACGTCCCCTGAATGGAAAATTCCAATTTTTAATTTTTTTCTTTCCTACCAACCTACCAATTTTCATCGTTCTACAACAATCGGAAGTGTAGGTGAAGTATAATTTATAAGAATTTTTAAGAAAGTGGGTGGATGCCACGCCCCCTGAAAAGAAAATTGCAGATTTTCGATTTTTTCCTTTGTATGCACCACAAGGCCTACCGTTGTGCGAAATTTCAAGTTTCTACGATGTCGGGAAGTGCTCCATAATTTTGATGATCTGTCAGTGAATCAGTGAGTCAGTCAGTAAGTTACGGTTTTTGTGATTTTTGAAGTCCTATATCTCGAGAATTACTAATGCTTAAGAGTTGAAATTTGGTGAGCCACCTTTGTTTGATCAGCTAAGCAAATACTACGAATTTCAAGTTTCTGACTTTATTGGTACTAAAGTTAGAGGGGTTGAAAATCGCCTGAGTTTCTTCCTGTAAAAAGGGTGTAGTGCCGCAAACTTGGCTGGGCACTACCGTGCCCTTTGATAAAGTAGGTAAACATTTCTATGGATATTAACTTTGTTTTGGATTAAAACTTTGTTAAATATAATATTTTAACTACGAAGTACTGCGAATATATACGGGTCAATATTTAAGCCAATTTATATGAAGCAAAAATGATTTGCCTGAGGGTGGTCCAAAAAAAAAAAACTATCAAAATTTTGGGATTCAAATTGATTTAAATCATACGGAAATTGCTTGAAGCGCTCATTTTAAGAACAAAAATTGTAAAATATTAAATTGTCCAAAACCCTCGGTGTTCCTTGAGCGATTTCATTGAATTTGACAGCAGTAATAGTTGCTATAGAATTAAAAAAGAAACAAATATTTTCGGAGTGGACATCGAGCGGAAGCTGAGCGGAGGCGGAGGGGCCGCTGAGCGGAGGTGGAGTGGAGGCGGACGCTGAGCTGAGGCGGAGCGGATGCTGAGTGGAGGCGGAGCGGAGGCGGACGCTGAGCGGATGCTGAGTGGACGCTGAGTGGAGGTGGAGCAGACCCTGAGCGGACGCCGAGCGGAAGCTGAGCGGACGTTGAGCGGAGGTGGAGTGGAGGTGGAGTGGAGGCGGAGCGGAGCGGAGGCGGAGTGGACGCTGAGCGGAGGCGGAGCGGACGCTGAGCGGAGGCGGAGCGGACGCTGAGCGGAGGCGGAGTGGACGCTGAGCAGAGGTGGAGCGGACGCTGAGCGGAGGCGGAGCGGATGCTGAGCGGAGGCGGAGTGGACGCCAAGCGGAAGCTGAGCGGATGCTGAGCGGAGGCGGAGCGGAGGCGGAGCGGAGGCGGAGCGGAGGCGGAGCGGAGGTGGAGTGGAGGCGGAGCGGAGGCGGAGTGGACGCTGAGCGGAGGCGGAGCGGACGCTGAGCGGAGGCGGAGCGGAGGCGGAGCAGACGCTGAGTGGAGGCGGAGAGGACGCTGAGTGGAGGTGGAGCGGACGCCGAGCGGGGACGGAGCGGACGCTGAGCGGAGGCGGGGTCGAGTTGGAGCGGAGGTGGAGCGGACGCTGAGCGGAGGCGGAGTGGAGCGGACGCTGAGCGGAGGTTGAGCGGAGTGGAGTGGAGGCGGAGCGGAGCGGAGGTGGAGTGGACGCTGAGCGGAGGTGGAGCGGACGCTGAGCGGAGGTGGAGCGGACGTTGAGCGGAGGCGGAGCGGACGCTGAGTGGAGGCGGAGTGGAGCGGACGCTGAGCGGAGGTTGAGCGGAGTGGAGTGGAGGCGGAGCGGAGCGGAGGCGGAGTGGACGCTGAGCGGAGGCGGAGCGGACGCTGAGCGGAGGTGGAGTGGACGTTGAGCGGAGGTGGAGCGGACGCTGAGCAGAGGCGGAGCGGACGCTGAGCGGAGGTGGAGCGGACGCTGAGTGGAGGCGGAGTGGACGCTGAGCAGAGGCGGAGCGGACGCTGAGTGGAGGCGGAGCGGATGCTGAGTGGAGGCGGAGCGGACGCCGAGCGGAAGCTGAGCGGACGCCGAGCGGAAGCTGAGCGGATGCTGAGCGGAGGTGGAGTGGAGGTGGAGCGTACGCCGAGCGGACACTGAGCGGAGGAGGAGTGGACGCAGACGCTGAGCGGAGGTGGAGCGGACGCTGAGCGGAGGCGGAACAGAGGCGGAGTGGAGGCGGAGCGTATGCCGAGCGGACGCTGAGCGGAGGAGGAGTAGAGGTGGACGCTGAGTGGAGGTGGAGCGGACGCTGAGCGGAGGTGGAGCAGAGGCGGAGCAGAGGCGGAGCGGAGGCGGAGTGGAGGCGGAGCGGAGGCGGAGCGGAGGAGGAGTGGAGGTGGAGTGGAGGCAGAGCGGAGGCTGAGCGGAGGCGGAGCGTACGCTGAGCGGGGGCAGAGTGGACGATGAGCGGAGGCGGAGCGGAGGCGGAGCGGAGGCGGAACGAAGGCGGAGCGTAGGCGGAGCGGAGGTGGAGCTAGATTCTCCCAGCTTTAGCTTTTTTAAACTAGCTTTTACTAGAAGACATCTTTTAGTTTCTAGTCAAAGCTTGCTTTTAATCACACAAAACCTAGCTTTGACTTAAATATCCAATTATTAGCTTTAGCTTTTTTTATTCACAAGAGAGTAAAAATTATTGAGAACTAAAATTCTATCCAGTTTTTAGCAGCCAAAAATCAATTCTTTGCTTTGCTTTTATTTTCAAGTCAAATTTTTTTAATGAACAGTTTTTTTAAATCAAATTTTAGAATTCGAAATTTTGTTAAAATTGAAAAAGAATTTTTTCCAATATTTTGCGGTTATTAGGTAGCAATTTTGTTTTTAGTATTCAATGTTCTTATAGGTTCTTAGTGGAATACATAAAACCAGATGGGTGTATTTTAATTCAATTTTGAGAAAATAGCAAAAAATCCTTTTAGTATGAGTTAGAAAAAGAGCAAAAGCTTTTTCCTTAACCCGAGGCCACACGGCTAAGTACTGACAAGCAAGTTGCACTACAAACACACTTGTTCACTAACACATGCAAACCCAAGCAACATGCTCAACAACCTGGCATGGAATTTTTGAAGCCAGCAGTGAAGCAAGTTGAGAAGCAATTCGGGATACAAGCAAGTGGAATGCAAGTGGAAAGCAAGTGGGAGGCAAGTGGAATGTAAATTACAAATTTGACAGCCAGTGTATGTAGCTTACTTGCTTGCCAGTACTTGCCCGTGTGGCCTCAGGGTTAGTGAAATAGTATCTAATTTTATCCCCCCCCCTTAAATTATTTTTAAAACACTGTCAGGAAAAATGTAGGTAAAATATAACGAAAATGCAGATTTTTCACATTTTGTTTTAAGTGTAATGATATATGGAAACAAATCGTGAAAGGGTCCCCCATTTCCCCTATCATTTTTAAAAATGTATGACATATGAAAGAGATTTCTACAACAAAATCCCCATAGGTGATTTAATTATATTTGATGGTAGGGCAAAAAATCGAAAAAAAGGGGGTTTTAACCCTCTAAGCTCCCATGTCACCTTTTTTGTGGTTTTGAATTCCTTTGACCTTTATTTATGTTAAATATACAATCACATCATCAAAATTTTGAAAATGCATTACATTTTTAAACAAAAATGCACGAAAAAAAAAATGGATTTTCCCCCTAAACCCTTTTTTTATGATTTGGCAACGCTTTTTGAAACGGAAAGTATTTTTTCTTATGTCGTTTTTCATTGATGAAAAGATTTGATCTTTTTGGGAAAAGATTTGCACTTTAGCTATTTGTGCATGTTTTATTCATAAAAAATTGAGATCTAAAGACGAAAGATGAGATCTTTCTAGTTGGAGAGATTTGATCTGCATTCACCCATACATGCAAATAGTCTCTTGTCAAATGACAAATTGAAATGTGGTAATTTGTTAGTTTTTTGTTATTTGTGCACACGCCATATGACATTTTAATGTGTATGCGTGAATGTATGCTATGTGTGTAAACTGAATCTTCTCAAAAACATGCACAGATGTTTCATTGAAGACAGGAATTCTAGATTTTAAAATCAAATCTTTCAGACTTCAATGAAAAACGACATTAGTCTATGTCTAAAAATTTATAGAAATCAGTCAAAACATTTTCGTTTTCTTAAACTTAAGGCCATAAAAAAAAATAATAACACTTCAACGAATTACGTGGGTGTGTTACTCCTTTTAATCCTGCCAACGACTTAGCCCCGCTTTCCAGGTGGCAGGCAGGGTTTTTCTAGTAGTTTAAATGTTGGACTATCGAATGACATCAATTCCATCCTTTATCAAATATGAACATTTTTCGGTTTTTTTTTTGCAACTGTAGGCCGCCGGCAGGACTATTTGGCCCCACTGTCCAGGTGGCAGGCATGGTTTTTTTTTTTCTAAGCTCAATGCCAACTACCATTTCAAGGTGGTTTCATCCCTTATCAAATAACAACTTTCAAAATTCACCAAAAATAATCGCCCCAAGGGTGCGCCTACAGGCATCGATTTAACTGTTGTCAAGCGTTAAATCTACACGACTAAACCAAATTCAATCTTTATCAAATCTTTCAAAAATTAGTGTCGCCAGCTCCCAGACTATAACTAAAAATAATCGAATCCCAAAGTAACCAAAAGGTACAAATCCAAAAGTAACGACAAGTAATCAAAAGTTATCAAATCCAAAAAGTTACGAAAGTAATCAAATCCAGAAAGTAACGAAAGCAATCAAAGTAATCAAATCCAATACTGATCTGAGATCTATTAGAGTACAAAACGGATATTTAAAATAATTCACTTAAGATGTGGGTTTCTTTAGAAGCCCATAACTTAAGTTCTAGCTGATGGATCCTCAAGGTTGAAATAATTAAATCAAGGGTATATAATAGGTATATAATAGGCTACTATGGAGAGGTGCTTTATAAAAAATCATTGTGGGGGAGGGGAATGGGGTAGAGACAACGTCATTCAGAGTGCTTAAAATAATTCAGTTAAGATGTGGTTTTCTTTAGAAGCCCATAACTTTAGTTCTAGCTGACGGATCCTCAAGGTTGCAATAATTAAATGAAGGGTAAATAATAGGCTACCATAGAGAGGTGCTTTATAAAAAAAAAACGTTGTGGGGGAGTGGAAGGGGGTAAAGACGAAATCATTCAGAGTATTAGTTACATAAATTATTTAAAAAAGAAGAAAATTAATACAAAGCTATTAAAGTTTTGTGAATCATACATATTTTTTTATAAAAACCATCTCCCTACATCACTAAATACATTTTTTTAGTTGCCATTTTTGATCCAAAAACCACTTATTTTTCCGTTTTTGTCTAGAACTACAGGATTTACGTAACAAAAATACAACAAATGTTAATCAAGATTTTACGAAAAAAGTAATCAAAGTAATCACTCAAAACTAACGATTACTTTGGAAAAAGTAACGAAAGTTACGATTACTCAAAAGTAACGAATTTTTACATCACTAGTAATCATGTTAGCCGAAATTGGTTTTCACCATTCCCTAGATAAGCTTCTCTGATCATATATCACGGAATCTTAAACCATTTGAGTGTGTAGTTCAAAATTCTAATTGAAAATCGGTTTTTTTAAACAGTCTGGCAGGGCGAATTTAACACTCGAATGATCTCAAATTCCGTGATATGGGATCCGCGGAACTTATCTAGGGAGGGGTTAACTTTTATTTTTGAAATATTCGGTTGAAAACTCAAAATTAGTAAAAAATAAAATACACGACTGGGTTGCATGTACCTACTTGCTCTTATGTTCAAGAGGCTAAGGGGTTAAGAAAATTGTATATAAACTATGAGAGCAAATGTTGAAATGCATAAAATACGATATTTAGCATACGGTAAAAGTTTAATCAAAATCATAGGGGCCGTTTTTGAGAAAGAAAATATGTATTTTCCTCAAAGGTTTTTTATCATTAGTATGGAAGGTACCTTTAGTTTTGCAAATTTTTCTAAAAATATCTTAGAAAGCAACAAAAAACTCTTAAGTATCGAGTTTCAAAATACCAGATCATAACGTTCGCAAAATATTTGATTTTCAAAAAAAAAATTTCAATTCTTTCTTAAATCCAAAATAGTTTTTTTTCAATTTTGGTACACAGTACTATTTATATTTTTTAGAAGCTTCTGTGTAAAAAAATGGGGTACCATTAATAACCATTTTTTGAACATATGGTTTCCCACCAGAAAGTAGCCTTTACTCAAAGTAATTTATTGATTTTTTTAACAAAAGTTGTGGAGCCGTTTTTGAGAAAAATTCAATTATGTAAAATTTTTAAAAAAGTTGTATGGCAGGTTACGTTATTGTTGGCTCTAAAAAAACTGGAAAAATATGTGGCCGGATTGACCAAAAAACGCAATGTACCAAGCTCAACTGACAGATAGACAGACAGAATTGTGAGATCAACTTTTTTCGTCTTCTTTATCATCGTAATAACAAGCTTGATAAAAATATCGAGTCTCATTTTTTTACGAATGCATAACTTGCCATAGAACTTATATAATATCGCAAGTAAAAATAGGCAAAAATTGAATATAGTTTTTAATTATACAAAAAGAAAACTTCAAAAGTACCCACATTTCAACGACTTTTCCCAATACACCCTCAATATGTGGGTCTGGGAAAAAACTTTGTATGGGATGCTTGTAAAGAAATACACTTTCTACGTATTCTGTTGTATATTTTTTCATTTTTTTAGGAAACGATTCAATAAATAATATTTTTGCCAAAAACGCCTTCAAAAGTGGGCGTGGTAAAAAGGTAAAAACTTTGAATAATTATTTTGTTTGCATGTTTTTTGCAACTCGTTTCGTTTTCTAAGAAATTGCTTCCAAAATCAAATTTTTTTTGAAAACGCAACAAAAAGTGGGTGTGGTAGAATATTGTGTATAGAAAAATTAAATGAAATAACGTTATCTACAACTTTCTGGAACAAACCATCAAATTTGGCAATGAGAAGATATTTTTTTAAAAGTGGGCGTGTCAGTGGGCGGAAATTTGTTCTGATGATACCTTATGCTATCTTTAAGCATGTTTGAAATAATTCATTCAAATCGGTTGACTGGTTCAGATTTTATAGATTTATAACCGATTCTCCATACAACCTGAACATCGCGTTCGATTTTGAAAAATATATCGGCAGAGTCGATTTATCACGATTAAATCTCAAAACACCATTGTTTTTATTTTTTTTGTTAACCGTACAAAAATTATGATGAAAATAGTAAGAAGTTTTGTCGGCACTTCTTACTTTTTTCATCATTACATTTAAATATCTGTAAATAAAAAAATATAGATTTTGTCAGAACAAATTGACCGCCACCGCCGTTATATTTTTCAAAATTAATGAAATTTTACGGAACTGGTGACAATCCAAATATTTCTAAAACATTTTTATTCGGAACTTCCTAGGTTTTTCATCACAACTTTTAATTACGGTAAGTGAAAAAAAAATTAAAAAATGAGTATCAAGATTTAGTGGTCCAACATCGACTGCCGTTAGTTAAGTTTTTAAAATCGAACCACTTTTACACAGTCCAAAATATAAAATTCAAAGTGCTTGCAAAGTTCAGAGAGTTCAGGATTAAAATGAAAATATGAAAAAAAAACAAAAACTTTTACCACAGCCAGATTTATGGTGAAAATATTGAAAGAAAAGAGTATTGCTATACACTGTACCAAATTAAACACCTTTAAAAATGAAGTGTTTCCACTTACCGTGAATTTATTACCCTGCATCTGCTTAATGCACACTTACTTCCTCCACTGACTTGAACCAAAACGAAACGGAGTATAAAGCTTTGCAAGAAAAAAGAAACTAATTTAATTACATACATATTGCCAAGTCCTACAAGTACAAAACGAAAAGAAGTCTTGATAGATCAAAAGGGTTCAAAGTAGTAAGCACTCTCTTTTCTCGTAAAATCTTCGCTATATTGATTTTCCAATTTGAAACACAATTATTAAATTAGAACATTTTTTTTAAATGAAGACAACAACAATTATCGATTTAATATAATAATTTATTTTTATAGATTTCTTATGAAATTAAGGGGAAACAAAAAATTTTTTTTTAATAAATAGATATAAAAAGTTTTCAAATAATATTTATTTTAAATTAAAAACGTCTCTGTCCTGGATATGGATTGAATGGAGGTGTTGTTGGGATTGGAAGCCTTCCCATACCGTTGCCGCCACCAAATCTTCCTCTGCCAGTGTCACGGAAAGCTTCAACAGCACTCGTTGATAGGGCAATCAAACCGAAAATTAACACAATCAATACTTTGAAATTCATTTTGAATTATTGAATATTTTTGTATATTCTTTTCTAGACGATAAGATGATGATGAGTGCTTAAGTAGTCACTACTAGAACTGCGTTTGCGTTGTGATGATTATGCCAGCTTAGAGTATTCTTTTTATAGGTGAGTTATCTGCTCATAATTTGTATACAAAATGAGCAACAAGATGATAAGAAATATATACAAAATAGGTATACGATTATTTGTTATTTTTATTAGGGAAAGATGCAAAAATTTGTAGAGCACAGAGTTTGGGGATTTTTTAGATGTGGGGATTCACAACAGAATTAAATAAAATAAACAAACAAAGCCCAAAACTTCCTATCTTAACCTACCTAAAAAAATTCCCTTTGTTTAAAAAATATTATTATGAACTACTTGTATGTAATTCACCTGTTTCAAAACAACAACAAAAATTGCTCAGCTGTGTTTGATACATTAATTTATGTACATTAGGGTAGTCGTTATATGGGTTATTTGTTTTGTGTTTTGTTTGGTTTTATATTTGGAAGGACCTAAATCAGCTCCAAATGAAGAACAAAAAGAATCCCTAATTTTGTTCCATTTTTATTTTCGTCCCCTATAGTCACTGAAGGGTTTTATTAAATTCCCTTTTTTTTTTTGCATCCTAGGTGATTCGCGATAAATCTGCCAAAAAATCAAAGCATGTAGGTATATGTAGGTTGGAAGTAGACAAGAATAATATTTCCCCCATTAGACAGGAGGGCAACGCGAATCACCTAGCATGCAAAAAAAAAAGGAATTTATGTAAGTTTCCGTGAAGTTAGCATATCAAATATCAGCATATCAAGTTTTTTTTTGAGTTCTTGTCCTATGTTCCTGATAGTTCTCCAAAATAGTTCTGTTCGATTTCACAAAAAAAAATCGATTTTTAAAAATGGGATGCTAACTTCACGCAGCATATCAAATATCGAAATATAATGAAAAAATATTTTTTTTCGCTGGAGAAACCCACCCCTAAGAGTTCCTCATACCTTAAAAAAAATAGTTCTGCTACCTTCACGCCTAGGAAAAATTAAAACCGTTAGAAAAATGTTTGATGAAAACTGAAACTTGTACTGAAAAAACCCTGAATTGCAAATTCTTTAAAATTCTGAAGTATCTAAACGGATATATATAATGTGTATTTAATAAACTCCGAGGAAATCCTGTTTCTAACACTTTTCTAACAAATTTTATGATTTTTTTTTCATAATTAGATCGATTTTTCACGAATTTTGGTAAACGACCTTGATATGCTGGCATTTTTTTGGGAGTTCCAGCCCACTTATTGACCTCAACATATAGATGTAATGTGTTTACAATATAATCCGAGGATTTCCCGGTTCTAACACTTTTCTAACAAAATATGATTTTTTTTTTCATAATTAAATCGATTTTTCACGAATTTTCGTACACGACATTGATATGCTGGCAGTTTTTTGGGAGTCCCAGCCGGCCAGCCCACTAATGGATCTCAGTATAAAAATCGTATGTGTTAACCAAAAATTCTTACGTTTTCATTTTTTTTGTGCACGAATCCGAATTTTCCCTAGCACTTACTGCTATTAAAATAGGGTTGTACGGCTGATACCGTTATATAATAATGGGTTTTCTTGGGTAAAATATTTATTTTTTATCTAAACATAGAACATGCCTGCAGTTGTGCACAGATGTTTTTTGTAATAGTTCAAACCAGTTTTAGAAAATTCTTTATATAAAATTACAAGCTCTATAAATTATAACGAATTTTATGTGTATGTTCTATAACAAGGAATGAGAACTCCTCGGATTATATTGTAAACACATTACATCTATATGTTGAGGTCAATAAGTGGGCTGGAACTGCCAAAAAAAATGCCAGCATATCAAGGTCGTTTACCAAAATTCGTGAAAAATCGATCTAATTATGAAAAAAAATCATAATTTTTGTTAGAAAAGTGTTAGAAACAGGATTTCCTCGGAGTTTATTAAATACACATTATATTTATCCGTTTAGATACTTCAGAATTTTAAAGAATTTGCAATTCAGGGTTTTTTCAGTACAAGTTTCAGTTTTTCATCTAACATTTTTCTAACGGTTTTCATTTTTCCTAGGCGTGAAGGTAGCAGAACTATTTTTTTTAGGTATGAGGAACTCTTAGGGGTGGGTTTCTCTACCGAAAAAAAAATTTTTCATTATATTTCGATATTTGATATGCTGCGTGAAGTTAGCATCCCATTTTTAAAAATCGATTTTTTTTGTGGAATCGAACAGAACTATTTTGGAAAACTATCAGGAACTATAGAACTCAGGTGCATGCGACAAGAACTCCAAAAAAACTTGATATGCTGACATTTGATATGCTAACTTCACGGGCACTTTATGTAACCCCTGCAGCGACTATAGTGGATGAAGATACAAATATAAACAAATTAGGGAATTTTTTTCTTCGTTTAGAGCTGATTTAGGCCGATCTAATACGACCTTTTTATGAAGGTACATGAAGAGTATCGGAATTAGATATTCAAGATGGGAATGGTGAATCTTGTACAGGATTTCAAAAGAAGTGACTTTTGTTCTAGGACATTATCCCAAATGGAATTTTGAGATCCTGTGGCCGTTTTTTCGTTAAAAAATAAACGTTCGACTCAACTCGAAAGTTCGACATTTCAAAAATAAAAAATGGAGGCAGTGTGCATTCTCCATCGCCTGCACAAATGGACGAGTTGGGGAAGGATGCCAAAACTAGACATTGCTCTATATAGCTCGTCTCTATAGATGCTGTCCTACGTGGCCTTAAAAACCGATGAAAAGGTGGTGGGTTTTTTCCAAGATCTGCCGTGGCTTCAAGCGTTTGCAAAGTATGGCAGAGAACATGTTGTAAGCGATATTAAGAAGACTTATGCCTCTGTAGTTGGTGAAGTCCAGAGGATCGCCATTCTTGAGAATTGGGAAAACAATGCTGAGGTTCTGTTCATCGGGCATGCTTTCCTCCGACCATATTTTGCAGATTAGCTGATGCATCCTCCTAAGCAATTTATCACCAACCGATTTGAATAGCTCAGCCGCAAGGCCATCAGCTCCAGCAGCTTTATTGGACTTAAGTTTAGATATACATAGCTTTCTTTACTTCATGGAGATCGGGTGGACGGAATTGTTGGCCATGAATTCATTACCGCTCTCCAACACATGAACAAGCAAGCCAATTGGCTTTCTATCTTGTGAGCTGACATAGGGAGTTTTTTTTAAAGACAAGCGTTAGAAGAGAACCGAAGACCAAGTGGAATTTTGAATATTTTTTTACAAAATGACCAACACGGTAAAAAATTTTGGGGTACCTACTTTTTAATATTTTTAGGGGAACGTATATATGAAAACACCAAAAATTTATTGAAATTTAATACTTGGCAAATATTAAAACTATGAAGTTAATTTAAAATATATTAAAGCTTAGGTAATAATGTCAGATATTACAAAGCAATACGAAATCTGTAATCTATATGGTATTACAAATAACAATTTTAACACTACTCTATTAGAATTTAATACAAAGTTTTTAGAAATTTTCCTTAATATTTATACATTATTACATATTTTAAAAATTAATATTTTTTGTATTGAATACAGCTGTAATACAAATGTTGTATTGAAAAATACCCCAGAATTTTTATCTATGAAAAATGTTTACTACCTTTGGGACATTTTAGTATATTTGTACGTAATTTTTGGTCATGCAAAACTTTGGTTCTTTGAATGTGACAGGTCTTTCTAGCCTTTTTAAACTTATTCCAGTTTTCGTCAGTGTGTTGGCTTTATAACAACCGAAACTTACTTCTCTGACCTTGATAACATCTTTATAGCTCGAATCAAACATGAGTTTTCTTTCAGTTTGAGATTTTATCCTAATTGGAACAATATTTCATATTAAGAAAAGAATTATATTTGTAATCATATCTCTGCTGGAGTGTACATCAATATCGAGGAGAGGAAGCATAATGGCCAGAAGTTCCTAAAGAAACTCTTAAGTAATTCAAATAACATTGCATTTAGAATTTTTACGGATGTTTTGTTTAATAGGCAAATCAAGTACAAATATCCAATTGCTCTAGTAGTTTTGATTTTTTCCCCAATCTCTCACTAAGTTTTTACTTTCTCTTAGAGGCTGAGAGCTGCGGGTACTTTGATCTGCAATTTATTACTGATATAATTTTCTTGATGGAATATGTTCAAAGTTGTTCCCAGCCGCCATCTTGGAAAAAGCGTTTTATAAAATATCTCGTGAGCCGTGCATCGTACGAAAATCAGTTTAGTAACAAATTGCGTTATGAGTGAGCCTATACTTATTTGCTATTGCTCTTGGAGTAGGTACTTCTATATTTCACACTTTTTCGTTAGCAATACATGTAACTAAATTTTTGAAATGGTAACGTCTAGCTACTTTGAACCACGAAAGCAAGTTCATGTGATTCAGTTGTACATTCTAATTTTTGTACATTTTTCAAATACCACGAGTAATCACAAATCAAATCAAATCATCAAATTTTAAAACGAAATCAGCACTGAAATAACTAATACTGTAGGTTTTCGATTTCGCTATCGTTATTTCACATTTATTGAACAGATCATGTTGTTGATATCATATAGAATGGTCACTATCATGAGCACACACGCAGCCCCTACCCGAACTCACCCCGATTCCAAATCCAATTGATATGCATGCATTGAATTTGAAAATGTGTAGATGAGTGGATTGTAATTAATGCTATTGTTAAAAAAAAGATACATCCTCGAGTTCGGGTTAAGGGGTTGTTGTTGTTGTTCGACATAGATACGTACATCATTTACTCTCGAAAAAAGGGGAAAGTTAATGATCCATTCCGGCTTTTCGGTTTTCGTGCATTAAAAAAGTCGAACATATGAGTGGTTCACATGAAACTGTATCAGTTGCACAAGTGTCATCGATGAGCGTGAGCGTCCTTGACACAGTTGAATGATATTGTTGTACACCGAGGAAACAAGTTTCTCACCCCTTTCGTATAATCGAAATAGACATTGTTGGGTACATATATGTATAAGCGCGAGTTAAATGAGCCGATGGAACTATTAAAAAACATCTAAAAAAAAAACCTGCAGACATGATGTCATGTGTGTATAGGAAGTGCCAGGGGCACAAGTGTTATTGCAACAGGAATTGATATAATTTTTCGGTTTCATAAGGGTGCCAGATTGCGGTAATTCAATTTCAAAAGAAAAAGTTTGATTTGTGACAAATTTTCATATAATATGTCCGTGTCCTGCGGATGGCAATGCGACGATGGTCCACCACCCCTACTGCAATGATAAAATAGTTTATTCATAGAAATGGTGTTCTAGGTCATGCAACAAACACTTCCTGTAATACCTCCCTCATAAAGGGAGTTCTAATTATTAAAGTTGAATGAACAGATGCAATCGCTGAGGTTATTGTGGTGTGGTTTTTCTTCGATTTTTTTTTTTTGTGTCCTCACTTGTCCAGATGCAGTGAAGAATACTACTTAACTAAGAAAGGGAAATCTGTGAAATTGAAAATATGTAGTTTGTTTAGTACATCCGGTTTGTATTTGAGTTTAATTTTTATCCGATTGCGTAAATTTGTTATTTTTTTTAAGATTAGGGGATGGATACTTAGGTTAGGTGAAAAGAAAAGAATACAGCAATGGAAATTTGACATACCTACCTAGAAATTTTAAGCTTGATCAAATCTACTACAGAAATAGATAAAATAAAAATACCTAAATCCAGATAATTGATTATTGTGAAAGTAATACGAAAATCCAGTTGTCCAAGGAATAGTGCCATAATCTTATTTCGTAGAAATCTACAATTTTGTGTGACTATGAAATTCGAAACAATTTCTATTTTTTTGAGTAGACTTACACCCCTATTACGGTTGTCAATTATCAATTTGATATTTGATAAACCTTGAAAATTTGTTTTTTAAACTCAATTTATCAATAAACTGGGGGGTCATTCCGTAATTTTTAAAACGATAATCGTCAAAACGATTATCTTTAACGATATCGTCTATAATTTGCTTCACGTAACTCAATCACTATCGTCTCTTCTATCGTTTATTTTTTTGAATGAATGAAATGAATTTGAAAATTAAATTTTGCTGTCAAAACAAAAAATCCTTGTAATTTAATTTGAAATGTCAGTTTATTTTAAAATTGAATTGCAATATCGTCCGTTAAAGTTTATGTTCGTGGATAAATTGATTCTTTACGTTGCGCAACATTAAAGACATAAGGCCTGAAAGCAGCGGGTCATCAGAATGTCCCTTTAAAAATACGATTTTGGCCTACAAGCACAAGTGTTGAAAACGAATATGAAGATACAAAAAAGACCATTCCTTTAATCACGGTGCGGGTTCCTAACGGTTGACATAGCCTCTTCTTACTGATTACTGATTAAAATTTGGTGGGTTCACTGGTCAAGTTTTCATACATTTTAAATTTGTGATTAAGTATTTCAGAGAAAACTTGCCAAGTAAATCCACCAAATTTTAATCAGTAATCATAAATTACCAAATTTATGTCATGATTTGGAATTGTTTCGATATTACTCTACTTAAGATATTTGATATTAAACTTCATGAACCTAAAACTTGGCATATATTTTAGATCTCATTACTTTTTTTGGCTGACTTTTTACGCACAGGATTCTTGTACGCAAAAGAACTTGGCTCCTTTTTTAACATTTATGTTTTTGTTGTGATTTCACTCCTTTTTCAAAGATTTATTTTGCCAGGTGAAAGTCAAGCCCTACCGCTCTACAAAGTTTCATAATTCTACGACAACCGAAAGTGCTCCATACAAATAATAGCAATTCTGATAAAGTGGGTGGATGGCACCCCCCCCCTGAATGAACAATTCCGAATTTTCGATTTTTTTCCTTTCTAAGTACTTCAAGTCCTGCCGACCTACCAATTTTCATCGTTCTACAACAATCGGAAGTGCTCCATATAATTTATAAGAATTTTTAAGAATGTGGGTGGGTGCCACGCCCCCTGAATGCAAAATTCCAATTTTTCAATTTTTTTTTCTAAGTACTTTAAGCCCTACCGACCTACCAATTTTCATCGTTCTACAACAATCGGAAGTGCTCCATATAATTTATTAGAATTTTTAAGAATGTGGGTGGATGCCACGCCCCCTGTATGGAAAATTCCAATTTTTCAATTTTTTTCTTTCTTAGTACCTAAAACCCTACCAACTTACCAGTTTTCATTGTTCTACAACAATCGGAAAGGCTCCATATAATTTATAGAATATTTAAGAAAGTGGGTGGATGCCACGCCCCCTGAATAGAAAATTGCAGATTTTCGATTTTTTCCTTTGTATGTACCACAAGGCCTACCGTTGTGCGAAATTTCAAGTTTCTACGATGTCGGGAAGTGCTCCATAATTTTGATGATCTGTCAGTGAGTCAGTCAGTTACGGTTTTTGCGATTTTTGAAGTCCTATATCTTGGGAACTACTAATGTTAAAGAATTGAAATTTGGTGAACCATCTGTGTTTGATCAGTTCAGCAAATACTCCGAATTTGAAGTTTCTGACTTTATTGGTACTGAAGTTAGAGGGGGGTTGAATATCGCCTGAGTTTGTTCCTGTAAAAAGGGTGTAGTGCCGCGAACTTGGCTGGGCACTACCGTGCCCTTTGATTCCTGTAAAAAGGGTGTAGTGCCGCGAACTTGGCTGGGCACTACCGTGCCCTTTGATTATTGGGCAAAAATGATAGATTTTTTTCTGAAAACTCAAACCATGAACTGATATACATATGTATATGCCGTAATTATTCAATAATTGTTTCGTTTTCATATTATTGAAAAAACAATGGTTAAAAATCATAACAAAAAAGCGTTTATCACTTTTAAAACACTCAAATAATTACAAGACGATACCTCTTTAGCTATCGTCTAAGCTCTATCGTTTTGACGATAGCGTTTTGACGATTATTGACTTACGTAGAGCAAATAATTCATCGCCCAAACGAGATCGCCAAGACGATAGTCATTTTCAAAGTTACGGAAAGCAAGGCTATCGTCTAAACCAGCCATACTCAACCTTTTTTTCATAAGGGCCACTAACTCGTTTTAGTTATGTGGCCTCGGGCCGCAACATGAAATATTTTTTGCACTTAGATGTTAAGTACTTTAGATAGAATGGTTTATTATTCATTTAAAAATGATTTTGATTTCTGAAACTTATGCTATGTTTCCACCAAAGGTTTATCCCAGTTCAGATTTAATAAATCTATTTGGTGTTTCCACCGCACAAAAAGATTTACTTTGACAGTAGATTTAAAAATGCAAATGGTGTTTCATTTTTTCTTATGAAGAGGAAGTGAGATAGAATGTTTCATTTGTGAAGAACTGAATTCAGCCATGAATGAATCCTTCAGCGCCATACAAGAATACGCTAGTTTGATTTGTAAAAGTATTTGTCCTAGGAAGATTTAACAAGATTAATTTCTAATCTTCAAGATTTACGAAATATATTTGTATGGTAAATCTTCGAGATTTAAAGAAGATTTGAGGTAAATCTTATTGAATCTCAGATTAGCGTTAGGTGGAAATGTAGCATTAGGGTAATTTTTTAAAATCTGGCTTGTTCCTGCATGCTTACCTTATTCGTTTATTTCTTTACACATTTTTTGTAGGACAGAAAACGATGATTCCCAAACGTATGTTAATCCAAGATATGTTAATTTTTCAATCCAACGTCGACTTTTTGATTTTTATTCTGTCACGAACATTATCTATTACCTGAAGTAGAAGGAGGAAAATTTATCTTGTGGTCGCTCACAGTCTTATTGTTTTTTTTTTTAGTATGTGTCTTCACTTTTAAGAGCAAAACTGGTCAAACTTCTCAAAATTACTTGCGATTTGAGTTGAATCAGCTGCAAAATCAGTGCTTTTCACACGTTAGCAAAATATTTGCTTTGTCATAACATTTTCGTTTGGTAATCCGGAATACTCTCCTGAGTTCTCCGATCCAGATTCCAGAATGCCAAACGAACCTTTTTCTTGACTCTGAAGTTTGGTTGTATTTGTGCACTGGGTTGTTGCATTTGGGTGATGAATCGTTCACAGAGCTGTTTTCTGAATATTGATATTCCTTAATAACGTCAACGAATGTCTGCCCCTTGGGTTTTTATTTTGCGTAAACCCCTTACTTAAGCAAAAATTCTACTGCAAGGTATGAAGATGACAATAATGGAGAGGATGAAATGTTTGGCCTATCCATTCTTTTCATAATTGTTTCATTTTAACTCCAAATTTAAGTATAACGAAAATGCACATTGGCTATTCCAAAATTAAAAAAACAAATAACATTTGAGAATTTTGACGCTCCAATTGAGCGCATGTATTCGTGCTTCTGGTTTTTATTCTTTCTTCAAATCCAGAATCGTTGCTCTCTTCTTTTCAGAAGAAGAACTGTCATCTAGTCCAAATGAAGTATTTGAAATGCTTCCGGACGCTACGGGAGGACCAAACGAAAACCCTATCAGTCATTCGCTAAAATGAAAAGACAAAGCGACATTTCGTTTGTCGACGGAGCTATTTCCACTTGATTTCAAATTTGATGTCTTTCACTGACAACACTCTTTGTTTGGAAATGTTTCCTAATTAGGGCTTTATTTCCCATTTGATTTATTATTTCGGGCATTGTTTCATTTTATAAAAAAAGCGACGGGTGTTATTTCCAATTGATTTATGTAGTTTGGCACTTTTTCCAAAAGGCTGTAAATTTTGATTTTCGGTATTCAGTTTTTCTATGCAATCGCATATTTATGTCAGTATGCCAGGTGGGCCACTTAAAATACTCGACGGGCCACATGCGGCCCGCGGGCCGCAGGTTGAGTATAGCTGGTCTAAACGATATCGTCTGGCGATAATCGAAATACGGAATGACCCCCCTGGTCAACTATTCTTTTATATTTTTTAATTTTCTTGTTATAAGCAACTGTCTGCATCATTCTCAATGATCAACACTTTTATAAGATGGATTTTTAAACATTGAATTTTAAATTTATCAACTATCAAATTGATATTTGACAACCGTAATAGGGGTGTTAGTGACCTGTGACTTTCCCGTGCATACGTGTTAATCGACGTAGTACTGCGTTGGACTGTCCCATGCATACATACGTGTTAGTCGACGTAGTACTGAGCGTTGGACTGTCACGACAATTCCAAAAACCTCTGTCACCTTAAAAACAAAAATGTGATTTAAGTGGGGTTTTGTATGTAAATGGAAATCCAAACAAATGCAGTAGTCGACTCCGCTTAGCTGGAACACGATAATTGCAGAATATTTGTATCAGTTAAGCGGAGTTTTCAATTAACCGAACTTCGGATAACTGAAACTTTTTTCAAATAAGCGGAATTCCGTCAAAATATATTAAATTTCATTCAACAAAAAAACATATTACATTTATTTTGATTTATTTTCCACAACATTGCACAATATTTTTTAAGGTTGCGTACCCTGCAGGGACGGATTGACAAGAAATGAGTTTTTGACATTCCAAATCCGAGGGTGTGCTCAATTCAAGATTTAGTAGCAGCGTTCAATAGTAGTTTCACTTATGCGAAGTTGAATAAGTGCAAAATTAGCATTTGAGACGAAAATATTTGTTTCAATTATGCGAAGTTTTCATATAACCGGAGTTCAGTTATGCGAAGTAGTTAGTGTGAAAAATGCTCAAAAAGGCTCCGTTATTAATTTCTTGTTTCAGATAAGCGATTTTTTCAGTTAAGCGGAGTGCAGTTAAGCGGAATTGACTGTACATGCTGCGAAGAATCAATTTATATCGAATAATTTTGAATGAACAACTGCAACAGCCTGTATGTTACCATCAATCCTGGAGGTATAGCTATTTCACGAGTGCCACTAGCTCAGTAAGAATTGACTTTCAAGGAAAGTATAAGTAATAAATTGATTTTTGGTATGCACATTGGGATTCAGGATGAGTATCAAATTAGCAAAGCAACTTTGACGAATCGAAAAATGAGTAAGTGGATAATTTCCCGTTAATAATTCGTTAATTAGTTGTGACAATTTCGAATTTGTCGTTGAATGCTTTCCATGTTTTTTTGGGTGCTTTGCTAACTTGACATAATTCGAAAAGCGGTAAAAACTTTTTATATAACTTTTCAGGCTTTAGCGGTTGTTTACTTACTTACTTACTTATCCGGCTCCCGATCCATGAGGGTCTCTGCCTGAGATATTGCGGTCTTCCATCGGTTGCGGTCCCTCGCACGCTCCCTCCAGTCGTCGAGACCAAGCGCTCTTGCGTCTGTGACCGCCTGGTCCATATAGCTGAGGTTCGGTCTTCCTGGTCGTCTCGAACCTGGGGGCTGGGATTCGAAGATTTTCTTGGCTGGAGCGTTGTTGTCCATTCACTCGATGTGACCGAGCCAGTGTAGGCGACGTGTTTTGGCTCTTTGGACTACATCCACATCTTGGTACAGCTCGTACAGTTCACGATTGAATCTTCTCCTCCAATCGCCCACTTCGCATATAGGACCAAATATCAGCCGAAGAATTTTTCTCTCGAAAGTGCCCAGTATCAATTCCCCTTTTTTACTTATCGTCCAGCACTCGGCGCCATAGAGTAGAACTGGTAAAATTAGAGTTTTGTATAGTGTGCACTTTGTCTTTCGGGAAAGGAGTTTTGAACCCATTTCCTTGGCCAAACCGAAGTAGCAGTGGTTCGCTAGGGTAATTCTTCGTCGGATTTCCACTAAGGTGTCATTCGTGGAATTGATGTTTGTTCCGAGGTAGGTGAACTCCTTGACTACCTCGAAATTACTGCTACCAACAGTGACGTTTTGTCCTAGGCGATGGACAGATGAGGCTTTATTTGTTGATAGCATATACTTTGTTTTGTCCTCATTCACTTCAAGACCAACGCGTTTCGCCTGTTCATCAATAGCTGTGAATGCTTCAAGTACAGCTCTCTTGGAGCGGCCGATGATGTCGATGTCGTCCGCAAAGCCAAGCAGTTGAGAAGACCTGTTGAAGATAGTGCCTTCCATGCTAACACCACTCTTGCGCACTATCTGCTCCAGGACTAAGTTGAAGAAATCACATGATAGCGCATCTCCTTGTCTGAACCCTGTCTGGAATAACTCGGATGAGCTGTTACCCATTTGCAAGTTGCACCGCGTATTTTGTAACGTCATGCGGCATAGCTGGATCAGTTTTTTCGGGATCCCGAGTTTTGACATCGCCAACAGAAGCTCTTGGCGACTTATGCTATCATATGCGGCTTTAAAGTCGATGAATAGGTGATGGGTCTCGACTTGAAATTCGTTGGTCTTTTCCAGGATTTGCCTCAATGTGAAGATTTGGTCTATCGTTGATCTGCCTGGCCTGAATCCACACTGGTACGTGCCGATCATAGTGTTGCAGAAAGGTTTAAGACGCTCACATAGTACGTTGGATAGGATCATGTAGGCAACATTAAGCAGGGATATGCCTCTGTTGTTTACATTAGACATTTTTAAGTTTTTAGGACTAGCCGCGTTATAAATATTTAATATTTAGCGAGTTCAATACATACTGTACTCACCCCGAACGAATTGCATCGAGCGTGGTCACCGGGAAACTGCCAAAGAGATGATCGAAGGTTCTGTCTCTTGTTGTTGTTGTTGGCTTGCAAGTTGGGAGCAAACTATGCTGACTGTATCCACGTTGGTGTCCAGTGGCAATTGGATCGACCTTGTGGAGTTAATTATGGGATCCCAAGTTTTTGACAGCTTGAAACTGGTCGTCACGATTGAAATTATGGTATCGTTTGATTTCAATCGCTTCGCGCACCCGACGGGTGATATAATGAGCTTCGTTAGCTAGAACCTTTGCTTTATCGAAGTGAATCCAGTGGTGCTTATCTGGGTTATCGAGAATATGCTCCCATATGGCGCACTTCTCCCTTTGGTTTTTGCTAACCACACTGATGTGCTCTATCAGACGTGTAGCAATAATCTGTCCTATATACCTATGATGACCCGCAGCTGCAGGGTACCGCATATACTCCAGGTGTTTGGAGAGGGAATTGCGGTTTTTTGGCGATCTAAGGTAATTTATTACCTTTTTGGGTGGTAAAATATGGATTTTACCACATATCGCTTCAATATTTTCCCTACCCTGTCTGTTACACCTTTTACATAAGGCAGAAAAGCTTTTTTGTCTAAAATGCTATCTTCTCTTTCTAACGACGAAACTGGTTCCAAGATTTTGGTTGGTGTCACATATCCTTTGGGCACGCTGGACAAGTGTAGAGAGATACCACTGATGTTAAATTTGCCGGATGGTGGTGGGAAGTAGCGTGTAGGTACATGTGTGTGTGTGTGCTTTTTCGAAAATCTGTGTGTGGCTAATCCCAGCGGGAAAAATTAAAAAAATCATTGAGGAAAAACCTGCTTTTTCCTTGAGGAATGGAAGCTGTACCTGCCACTTTTCAGCTTATTCCTTTGATGAATTTAACATGGGCGTGTCATTGGCGGGAAGCACATGCCACTTTCTCGATGAAAATTCACTAACGAATTCACTACTTCAATGGAAGTTGTTTATTCACCGTCCCAGGTGATGAAAAACATGGTGATTGCATAATCTGTGAATTCACTACATACGGGTATTTAGCTTATTCATCAGTTCAATAATTTCGATGAAAAATCTAATGAAAATTCAGTTATGAAATCACCAGGTTAGTGGTAGTTTCTTTTTCATCAATTAAATCCTCCCATTTGTATTGTTTACTAAATCCCATCGGTAATGCACCCTTTATTTTAAAATGAAAACAAACCAAAAAGTTGTTTCCATTTCAAATCAAAAATGTTTGGCGTTTCGACAAACGCAATTTCTATTGACTTCAGTTCGTCTTACATGGACTTTTTTACAGAAAGTCACTGTGAACTGTATCTAACAAAATGAGAATTTATAGTTGCCAAAAAATTATTAACTACTTTGTGAATTACTATTCATCGTTGGAATCATCGATTACAATTCACCATGAGTTTCACTCACATTTTTTTTTTTTTTTTTTGTTCTCGCCATGAACACTTTACAAAGCAGATGAGTGGAATCAAACAATGAACTGATGATCTTGTACATTACTTTTCCACAAATTTTTCATCACATACTTACGAAATAAAGGGTCGTTTCATAAACACAAAGCAGTAAGTGGATTCAAAGCTACGAACTGAGGAAACTTTGCATTACTCTTCACCTACTAAATCATTGCATGTCGTTTCTCTTATGATTTGGCAAGTGAATTCATTGATTATTATTTCAGCAATAAATTTCATTGAGGACGATATTTCCCGCTGGGATGTTCTATTTCGTTTCCGCATCACTATCACATCCAGAAATGAGATGGATGCTTCTTTCTCTTTTTCCATCGTAAACTTCATTTTTGGTTGCTGTGAATTGAGATGTTGAAGTAAATTCAAAATGGCCGAGTTTTTCATAATGCAGAACGTATCATCCGCATATCTCAGCCAAACTTAAGGCTTCTCTTTTGAGTTGTTCAGAGCTTTTTTCTCAAAATGTTCCATCCCAATATCTGCAATTAAGGGAGCCAAAGGTAAACCCATAGCAAAGCCATCTCTTTGCAGATAAAACTGTTGGTTGAAACAGAAATACCCCAATGTTAGGCAAAACTCCAAAAGCGGCAAATAGTTGTCATCGATGCCGGAAGTTGATATAAGCTCAATGATGATGGTAAGTACCTCCTGCACGGGCACATTCGTTAAAAGTGACTCCACATCGAAACTCACCACCATTTCATCATCTTCGAGTTTGAAACTACTCAAAATCGACACAAGCCTAACAATGGTTTGAAAACTTCAACTAAATGCTTTGATATCAGATAACAAGGGGCATTTAATTGACTCAGAATTGGTCGCTTTGGATTCCCTTCTTTGTGGATTTTAGGCAGACCATACAACTTCGGTGGCTGTGTACACGAAGGAATGAGGCGCTTAGGTGGTAAAAGCTTTTCATTTTCATTGATGAGTTTCGTTACTTTTCTTAAAACACGACCTGATGAGCTGTGGGATCGTAATCAACAGGCAAATACATGTTTCTGTCTTCAACCAAAATATTCATTTTGGCAAAAAAGTCTCATCTATTTAGTACGACCGTAGCATTACCTTTATCAGCAGAGAGAATACAAATATTCTCGTCCCTTCGCAACGCACTTAAAGCTAACATTTCATCTTTTCTCACATTGCTAGACGATGGTGTTTTTGTTCGTCTTATCATGACCGCTACGTTCTTATGGCTTGATTATTTGCCGTTAGTGAGTTTTTAATTAGTTGTGAAAAATTAAATTCAATCATGCAATGTGTACTATGTTTTTTGGGTCCTTTACCAGCTTGATATTAAGTAAGCGAAGCACCACCTAAAAAAGGGGTAAAAACTGCTGATACCAAATTGTTTATGGCTTAATAATTTGTAGTTAACTAGTCTTAAATTAGTTGTGACAGTTTCGAACTTGTCGTCCAATGTTGTCTACGTTTTTTTGAGTTCCTTGCTAACTTGACATTGAGTTAGCATAGCACCACCGCGAAGAAGGGTACAAACTGCTTAGAGCGAATGGTTTATGGCTAAATATTCAATGGTTAAGTAGTCATAAATAAGTTTTGGCAATTTCGAATTTTTCTTTCTATGTTTTCTATGTTTTTTTTTTTCAAAAAATGTTAAGAACTTCTAAAACTTAATATTTTATTGCTTAATAAGTTGCCATTAATTTGTCGTTAATTAGTTGTTACAAATTCAAGTTTGTCATGCGATGCTTTCTATGTTTCTGGTTTTATTTCCCTTAATTCATATGACATCAGAAAAGAGCTCCGGAAAAGTTCTTAGAACGTATTATATTGAAATTTTAACTGATAAATAATTTGTCTTCAGTTAGCCATTGTTTGTATGTGACAATTTATTTTTGTCTATGTTTATTGTTTTAATTCCTTAATTCAGAATGAAGTTACATTAAAAAAAGAGTGAAAAATTGATTTTATTGAACTATTTATTGCTTTATTATGTTTTCAGTGGGTCAAATGAGGTAATTTCGTAGAAAAATACATAGAAAACATCGCAAGAATAAATGTAGTTTGTCACAACAAATTAACGACTAGTTAATGGCAAATTATTAAGCAATAAAATGTTAAGTTTACAAGTTTTAATCATTAAAAAAAAACATAGAAAACATTGAATGAAAAATTCGAAATTGCCAAAAGTTATTAATGACTAATTAACCATCAATTATTTAGCCATAAACCATTCGGCCTGAGCAGTTTTTACATTGCACGATGGAATTCAATTGTTTGGCAACTAATTAAAGACTCACTAACGGCAAATTATCAAGCCATAAGATATTAAGTATAAAAAGTTTTTACAGCTTTTCGAGCTATGTCAAGTTAGCAAAGCACCCACAAAAATATTTTGAACTATAAATAAATATAATAAATATAATTAAGTCGATGATCTGAAGTGAAATGCAGATCTCTTTTAACATGTATAAGTCTCTTTAGACCCAGAAGAGAACCCAATGGTATTGGATCATTTTAAACCCGCCTACAAACATTTGTAGTGTATAAGTTTCATGTATAAAATAAATCTCGATTCGGATTTTGTTTGAAGACAAAACATGTCGTGTAGCATTGGCTATGAAAATATGCCATATCCATAAGCCTACTCGTATTTATGATTCATCCCTTAAATGAGCTTCTTGTGTTCAGCTAAAGATAAATCACTTAATCAATTTCGGCTTCGTCAAGCCATCGAGAGTGCTCACTATTTGCACTTGCAATGCAAACCAAAAATGTGAAGTCAGTCTTGAGATTGGTGAGTCTTGACTGCTGCGGTTGGATGGAGTGCAATGAAGCATATAGAATATCATTATTGGTAAAGCCACAAGTGAAGCTATCGGATACTCTTCCGCTGACCGATCTTCAAAATTGCACAGTAAATAAAGTGCAACCTACAACTACCTCTACCATCATGAGAGAGTACAATGCAAATCACATTGACTACCTATGTGAACGATGAAACCACGAAACAATGAAATGGTCGATTGGAGATGGAGTTGGTTTTTGGATTTGGTTGTTGGACTTGGAGTTTAGTTTACTCTGGTGGCCACCGCCACCGACCGTCGCAGACCGACAGACTACTTACAAACTTTATAATGCAACGGCTGCTGTCGGCATCGGCATTGTTCTGTCAGAAAAGTTATTGCGAAATAAGGATGGTTGTAGTTATTGGTAATTTACTTGAAAGCGGTTAAAGGTACTCGTGTATTCGATTTCTGGAGGAACATATACCTACGCGTAGGTGATTTGCTTCCTTCTTAAGGCATTACATTCGGAGGCACACATAATAAAGTTGGCAGATGCCTTTTCGAGGATTATGACCATGTCATACATATTTGGTACATATTCATTTAATGAACTCAGCATTTTAGTGAAGCTTCATGGCGAAAAGGGTACCTGGGGGCATTGGGCAGCTCTTGTTTGTTTTTATTTTTAATACTGAACGGGATTCGATTTGGACTACCTATTTGACTATTGGATATAGTAGGTCGTGAAT
Organism: Dasysyrphus tricinctus; assembly: GCA_963921185.1. NCBI lineage: Eukaryota > Metazoa > Arthropoda > Insecta > Diptera > Syrphidae > Dasysyrphus > Dasysyrphus tricinctus. The sequence continues at coordinate 19,410,516 of OY992530.1, read as the reverse complement.
ACTCGTAACAAAGTTGAAGGAGGACATTTGTAAACGTCAATTTCGAATGCGGAACAACCACTGGACAGAGATGAAACTGATGGCATTTTAACAAAGTGACATTACAGATATAGTTTTGAAATGTTTGGTCTTATTATTCAGGTTTGTATAGCGTAATTAGTTCCATGATGTAGATGTTAACATACAATTCTAAGTTTTTCAAGCTATATCAAGCTAAGATGTAGATCATAGCCTAAATAGGCCAGGAAAAATAGGTTCCGAGGTTGAAAAAATTAATTCATGAAAAATTGAAATTGGAATCGACGCAGAATTGCAACCTCTATAACATATCCAAAGTCCCACAAAATCCCCGCATTGGCTTTTTGTGTAGATGCATTTGAAGACGTGCAGACGTGGAGAATTTGGAGGCTTATCAAACTAAAATATTTGTTTTGGTACAACCTTATCATATGATACATGATTTAAGGGTAGTTTTTAACGTTGAATCTAATGAAACCAAATTCAAAATGATACAACTACCCAAGCAAAAGTTATAGTCCTTTTTATTTAATGATGACTTTTTTTCAGGTACAACAGGTAAAATATTACCGAAAACCCTTTGAAAATAAAGGTAAGTTAATGAAACTTGGAATAAATGTACCATTTGTCATACGAACTAGGAATCAAGAAAGTCCCTAAAAATATCTATTGCAGAAGGGTGTTTTTTTAAGGGGGAGGGGCAAGTGTAGAATGTTGACCATAACACCCACGAAAAAACTCTTACACTCATGAAATTCGCCAAAAATATTAAATTTGTCATGGCAACCAAGAATAAAAATAGTCCAAATACAAATATTTCTTCTGGGGGTTTTTAATCAAAGAGAGGGAAAATCTGGGAAGAAGTTGGAAGATTTGAGCCAAAATCCCGATTCGGTCTAATTGAGGTATATACACAAAGTGTGGCATATGATTTAAGGGTATTTTTTAATGCTGAATCTAATAAAAGCAAAACTAAAATGATACAAGCTCCCTTAACAAAGTTATGGTCCTTTTTAAGCAAAAATCAATTTTTGAATTCGTATTTTCCGTACAACAGGTCAAAATGTAACCGTCTCAAAAACACTATTAGACCAAAGATATTTGAACGGACTATTTATATTCTTGGTTGCCATGACAAATTTTATATTTTTGGCGAGTTTCATGAGTGTAAGAGTTTTTTCGTGGGTGTTATGGTCAACATTCTACACTTGCCCCTCCCCCTTAAAAAAACACCCTTCTGCAATAGATATTTTTAGGGACTTTCTTGATTCCTAGTTCGTATGACAAATGGTACATTTATTCCAAGTTTCATTAACATACCTTTATTTTCAAAGGGTTTTCGGTAATATTTTACCTGTTGTACCTGAAAAAAAGTCATCATTAAATAAAAAGGACTATAACTTTTGTTTGGGTAGTTGTATCATTTTGAATTTGGTTTCATTAGATTCAACGTTAAAAACTACCCTTAAATCATGTATCATATGATAAGGTTGTACCAAAACAAATATTTTAGTTTGATAAACCTCCAAATTCTCCACGTCTGCACGTCTTCAAATGCATCTACACAAAAAGCCAATGCGGGGATTTTGTGGGACTTTGGATATGTTATAGAGGTTGCAATTCTGCGTCGATTCCAATTTTAATATTTCATGAATTAATTTATTCAAGGTTCCCCATACGATTTGTGCTATTTTTCCTGGTCTAAAAATGTATGGCATACATAAAGTGACATAAATTAAAATAAAAGTTTGGGCGACCTGCATGGTGCCTGATTGGGAAACTATTGATTGCTCAGAACTTTGTCTGGGCCAGAAGCGCAACCATCAGTCACGATTAAGTGCTTGTTATACCTCCTCCTCCCCGGACAACTACCTGTGTATCCCTATATACATAAATAGGCTAAAATTGCAAGTGCCAAAGGCCTAGCTTTCTAGGATAGGTTCCGGAGGTTAGCATTCTTCGTAACTTAAATCAATTCCGCTAACGAAACCAATACTATGGCTTGGATAAGAAATGATAGCACATTGACGACTTTTGGCTTAATGTACCCAAACAAAGACTGGTTTCTGGAATGTGAAGACGCTTCTTGAAAACGGAAGTGAAGGTCCTCAAAATACCACATTCCTTCAATTAAGGAAAGAGTTCATGCGGTATAAGATGGACATCTTAGGGACTAGTGAAGTTAGAAGTTTGGGCTCGGGAAAATATAATAGTCCGCGAGGCGACCGTAAGATTACGTAACTTATCGCGGCCACGCAAAAAGAGGATGTTCACCGATTGCTTTAGTCCAAACATTTACAAAACTGCTGGTCGGACAAGCTTTCTATGGTCGCAAAGGTTAGAAAATGCACTTTTCAAGTTGCATTTTCCGCTAAATGTACCAATAATATTAGCAGCTTCTACAGGATCATGAAAGCTAGGTTTCGGATTAGAATACGTTGCGTCACCATCATACAATGTTATGGCCCAAAGGAGCGTGTGGAGGAGAAGGACGCCTTTTATAACCAGATGAGTGCTGCTTATAATAGTGCACTACGTGGAGGGAGACATCATAATGGTAATGGGAGACTTGGATTCCAAGGTTGGCAATGACAATTATGGCCAACAACAATGGCGAACGTTTTGTCGATTTTTGTAACCCCAACCGCCTTGTAATAGGAGGGACCATGTTTGAGCACAAGACGTGCCACAAAATCAGTTGGGTGTCGACGGATAGACAAGCAACTTCCAACCAAAATGATCACTTCGTGATCAGTCGGAAATTTAGAAGCAGTCGCCAGGATGTTCAAAACAGAAGCGGTGCAGACATGGGAATGGCCCGGGACCACCATCTGATGGTTTTTATTGTAAGATTACGCACAGCTGTAGCTCGGGGATCCCAAGAAAACATCCGAATGCCCAAGTTCAACACCGATATACTTAAGAATCCCGCAGTCCACCAACAACTAGGGGACCACCTTTCACAAGGATTTAGAGCAATCAGCAGCTCGGAACCCACCTCCATCGAAAGCCATTGGTGTGCTGTGAAAAATGTTTTCATATCAGGTGCTGAAAGTATAGTCACTCGATCGCAAGGAAGAAATAGTGCCTGGATTTCCGAAGAATATTGGGCAAGGATCGAAGAAATAAAACAGCTCAAAGCTCGAATTACATCAACTCAGGAGCAGGGAGAAACGAGCTTGAGGCTGCGTATTATATTAGGGTGAGAGTAGTTCACCGCAGCGGGCAACTATATCATACGCATTGGCAACAGAAGTAGAAGAGGCGGCAAGTTGGTGTGACAGTAGGACTGTTTACAGAATTACCAAAGAGCTCACAGGAGTCCAAACTCCAAAGCTCTAAACAACAATTGATAAAGGACATGTTTCGAATGAAGACCAGCTCAAAAAGTGAAAGAAGCACTTTTTTGCGGTTTTAAAACTCGTTTTCACCAGCGAACGCCCGTCCGTAGTTACAAATTCACGAATATGCACTGTATCCCCCAGTAGAGAATAAATCTTAACTGCAGTCAGAGGACTGAAGACAGAAGAATAACAAAGCGGTTGGACTTGTCGGTATTCCCGCAGAGGTCTTACGAGCAGCACCAAAAACATCGAGTGAGCTCCTGCACCCTGCACTGAGAGAGCTAGGGAAAAGTGGAAAAAGGGAATGGTTGTCAAGCTCCCAAAGAAAGGAGACCTTACGCAGTGTGAAAACTGCAGAATAGTTTGCCTGCTGCCTGCTGTAGCCAAAGTGATAGCAAAAATCGACCGTGAGCTAATAAAAGATCACCTCGAAGACGTGCTTGACGCCGAACAAGCAGGATTCCACACTGTGTGGACCACATCAACACCTTGTGGATCATCACCGAACAGTGCATTGAATATCGATCACCACTTCATCTGCTTTTCAACAACTTCGAAAAGGAATTTGACAGTGTCAATAGAGAATTCATCTGGCTTGCTTTGCGCAGGAGGGGCATCTCGGATAAATTGATAGTTATTATTATGGCTACATAATGATGGATCCAAATGTAACGTTCTTCATGAAGGAAGGTTATCAGAAGAGTTTGAAATTCAAATTTGGAGTTATGCTATGTTTCCACCAAAGGTTTATCTCAGTTCAGATTTAATAAATCTATTTGGTGTTTCCACCGCACAAAAAGATTTAAAAAATATTTACTTTGACAGCACCTTTAAAAATACAAATGATGTTTCATTTTTTTCTTATAAAGAGGAAGTGAGATAGCATGTTCCATTTGTAAAGAACTGAATTCGGCCATGAATGAATCCTTCAGCGCAGGCGCGGATACAGGGGGGGGGGCAATGGGTGCAATTGCCCCCCCCTGGGCAAGATTTATTCTAGCATATATATGAATTTAATAAAATTTTATCAAAAAAAGGTCATTTTGTTACACGTTTATAAAATTTTTTCTTGGCAGCGCAGCGTTTCAGCAATGAGTAGTTGTGCGTTGGCCGATGGCTGACCAAGTTCAGTTAAGAAAAGTTCCACTATGCAGAAATAGCCTTCAAATCGACTGAGTGGAAAACTTATAACTTCGGTTTTAGATGTCCGATCTTTATAGTTAAGGCCTTTCATTAAAAGATATATGTGCGGCTACATTACTGTATAACATTTTATGAGAAAAGTCAATTTATTTCATACTAGGAAGCAGATTGAATCCCAAATCGATTTGATTTTCACTTTTCAAAATGCTGTGAATGAAAAATTTTACAATTTGACAAACTATGATTTAAAAAGTTATTGCTCCACCTTATATTTAAATGTAACGAGAGAGGTGTTAGGGGCACTTATCTAACTTTTCAACCTTAAAGTTGATTTTAGTTTAAAAATAAAAATTAAATCTTTAAATTACGTCGATTTAAATAACTTCAAAAATTTCTAACATTGCTTAAAATGCTCGGATCTACTGGATAAAGACATCTAATTAATTTTAAAATAATAAACTACATTTGTTTATAAAAGTTACTGAAAAATACCAAAAAACTTCATACGAAAAGGGTGATAGAGTTCTGTTTATGATAAATATTTAAATGTGCGTTTCCATTGGGGGAGTACTTCCACTAGAAAACTCTCGAGAGTGACTCTCGGATATCTGTCTTCCCCTCTCCTCTGGTGAGCTTATTTTATGATTTTGTCTGTGTGCACTTTCGAGTTTAACGCTCTAGAACTTCTTCAGAGATGCTCACCGTCTTTTTACTCTGAAAAGGATACGCACCTTAAGAGTATGCTCATGTGCTTCGAGTTTGGCGTTGTACACAGTGATGCGTGCAGACGTGCTGCACATCTGTTTTAGCCATAAGATACGTTTTTGAAATTTGTTAGTTTTCGTGAGCATTCTTTCACTTTCGTGGATGCGTTTTAGGAACTTCCGTGTTCCATATTATTAAACTAGCGAAGAGTACGAATTTAACGAAGAAGATTGGAGAGAAACCAGGAAACGACCACAGCAGTCACTGCCGAAGAGAAGTTGGATGGAACTTTTACACGTAAGGATTGTTGTTTTTGGCCGTTTTTGAAAACATCAACGCCAATTCGATTGTCAAATGATCGTCATTTTTCAATGCGAATATTGATATTGAATCGATCAGCATGAGTCTGGCAACTCGGCAAACGATGTTTTGACTTTTGAGCTTATATGAAACATTTTTAATAACTTAACGAAGGCTAAGTATATTGTTATTGTTAATGAAATGTATAACGAAAATTAGTCACAATCGAAGGCTGAACCGAGAAGGTCGGACGGAAAAGTTTAATAAGGATTGTTTTTTTCTTTCTATTGTCCACTATAATCATTGTGTATTATTTCAATGTCGGAAAGTTTGGTTTTGTGTCGATGAACGAAGACACCTGAGGAAACGATAAGGTTCATCTTGGTTTTGATCTGTGAATTTAGTTTTGCTAAAATACAGCTTTTGCCAAATTAATGCAATGGTTTTGTTTGCACAAAGTCTTTTTTAACAATTTCCTTCAATTTTCTTGCAAACGAATTTGAAGTTTATGAACACGTTCTCCGGCTTCTCAATATTTTGGTTGCCAACTCGATGTTTGTAGGTACTGCAGAATTGCACCACACTGATGTTTTCGAAAATGTGCCTTTAGACAACTGTATTATCGAACACAATGCTTATGCAGTAAAACTTTTATTTGCCATTTTGAACAGAAAACTTTTGCAGTTTGCGTTTGATAGCATTCCGCAAAATGTATTTTTGACGCTGATGACATTCTCGAAAACGGCCTTTTACTGGTAAAGTTACGTTAGATTGTCCCAGCTAAAAAAAAGGCTGGAAATTTCATTCGAACTCGAACGTCATGTCTCTTGTCTCATGTGTCTGAATAGGAACATACAACTGTGCCATTATATTTTCCGAGCATAATTGTGGAGTTACGCAGACCCAGAGGGAACTCAAAAACGCTGTAAAAACACCATGCTAAAGCAGCAAACTGCAAAACTTCATTTCAGAAAGTTGAAAGTACCCGCTGTTCGAGGCACTGTGGCAGTTATGAAAGACTTAATTGCTTTCTTCAAATTTCAAACTCATCAATTCACATTGCTTTGTGTGACCGCAGGCGTGTAGAGCAGTATTAAGTGTACTTAATTTTCTTTACACCTCATCAAGATTTTGGATTCTCACAAAAATTGCCCCCCCCTGAACGAAATCCTGGATCCGCGCCTGCTTCAGCGCCATATAAGAATTGGTTAGTTTGATTTGTAAAAGTATTTGCCGTAGGAAGATTTAACAAGATTAATTTCTAATCTTCAAGATTTACGAAATGAATTTGTACGGTAAATCTTGGAGATTTAAAGAAGATTTGGGGTAAATCTTATTTAATCTTAAATTAGCGTTAGGTGAAAATGTAGCATTAGACAGGGCTATATACTGTTACCAATACTGGTTCCTGTTGGTAGTAAGTGATGTGCTGCATGCAGCTTTGTTGACTGCAAATGGAAAAATTCAGTGGAATCTGCAATGACACCTAAAACATCTAGACTACGTGGATGACGTATGTTTACTCTCTCTTAGGATCATGGATGGATACCCATCAAATTACAAGAAGGGTGGAGAGAGAAGCTGAAATCGTTGGGCTCAAGATCAATACCACAGAAACAAAAAATATCAGCCTTTGAACTTCCTCATCTACTCAAATAGATATTTCTGGACAACCTGTAGAGATGGTAGAGATCGTAGAGATCTTGGGAGTATTGTCTCTACTGATGGCGGGCCCGAACTAGATAGTTATAAGCCGAATCTGGAAAGTAAAGGCTGCGTTCGGAATGATGTCCAAAATATGGAAAAACAACTCTATAGTATAAGCCTAAAGACCAAACTACGTGCTTCTTGAGGATTTTCTAGCCTAACTGTATTTCCAATGATGAACTTCTTCGAGGAGAGGTCATGAAGCCATCGAACCTATAAAACGTAAGTGACAATGGATTGGACATACGCTTTGAAAAGTTCAAGAGTGCATTGCGAGTCAAGCGATGCAATGGAACCCTTTCACGCAGCAAGGTAAAGGAGTGGGTTGACCTGGAAGTACTTGGCGAAGAACGGTCGAAGAGGAAACAGCACAACTGGGGAAGAGGTGGAGAGAGCCGAGGTACATCTCCAAAAACCATACACGATGGCGCCTAAGAAGGAGTGGAGGCCCCATGACCCGAAGGGGAACTTCACGGATGTAAAAGGTCCGAGGACCTTAGTATAAAGTGATAAGGACTTGCAGACAAACGTTGAAACATTGTTTGGAAAAAGACAAGGTCCAGAGTTCATAAATGTAAAGTTTGTCAATAGTGACGTATAACAAGTTTATAATTCCTAACTGGTAACTAAAGGTGAACAACCCGAAGGGAAAAAGACTTTATACTTGCTTGTATTAAAGCCTGGTACGCTGCTGATACAGTAATAAAAGCGTTGGAATTGACAAACACAGCACTTTTCGTGTATACTTCAATTAAGTGCTTATCTTCCAGGTACGTACTTTTTCTTTTTATAATGTTTAATAAAAAGACAAAATTTGGTTGGAGAGTTTTGACTACTTAGTATTTTTTGTTACAGCTCAAAGAGTTTATTGAGCTTAGAGTATTTTTTCGTGTTTGCAGTCAGTTTTACTCCATGAAATTTTTTTCTGCTTGAATTCTTATTAGCTCTTATTATTTAAAATCTTTGAAGAACTGAATGGGCGGTATAATGTATCAAAAACTCACATAATTGTGCTTCATAAGTCCAAGTAATAAACAATCTACTATATTTTCATCATAAAGACTTCTTCTTCATTCTTCTTATAAGTTTATATCAAGTTTATTCCATCGATAACTCAATTAAACTTATCTATTTTTATCGGCTTTAATTCTTTTCTAATAAACACTATCATCCTTCTCAATTGAAGTCTTACAGTACCAAATAATTGGTAATAATGGTATAATCTACGAAGGAAAAGAAAAAAAAATCAAACCCTCCCCTAAAATTAACCTCATCCCTAATTGTTCGGTCGATGGGCAGATGCTTATCATCCAATCCAACCACTTCATGACGATTATGGTTTATCTACTGATTTCGATTTTTTTTTTTTTTTTTGATAAACTACCCCCGAAATTAACACTTGTACAGATGTGACTTGATGAATAATCTAGTTTTAAGCAAACACACTACTCGAATGAGCAAAAGACGAAATCCCCTTTTAAATAGCAGATGTCACTTAAAATGATTTTTAAATGGATAAGCAAGCATAGAGGGTGGCGCGTGGGCTTTTGGACAAATATTTATTTATGATTTATGTTTTTTTTTTTTTCTTGTCGATACTGGTATTTGGAAAATATAAAATCGAATTACGTAACCACCAAGAAAGTCATTGGAATTATTTTGTATTTATACTTTTAATCAGAAATATTTAGCTCATTCATAACGGGTGATTTTTTAGCTGGTTTGGTTTTAGCAACACTGGTTTTGACAGCTGACGTGTGTTTAGTACCTTGTGTCACTGTCAAACAGCTTCAGTTTGGTTTGCAATTTAACCATGGATCGTCTTACAAATGAACAACGCTTGCAAATTATTGAATTTTACTATCAAAATTCGTGCTCGGTTCGAAATGTTCATCGCGCGCTGCTTCCATTTTATGGTCGGCATTCTCGACCTTCTGAGCAGTCTATTCGGAAGATTGTGACCAAATTTCGCACAAAATTTACTTTGTTGGACATTAAACCACCAACACGTTTACGTACTGTGCGTAGTGAAGAAAATATTGCGGCCGTATCAGCTAGTGTGACAGAAGACCGCGAAATGTCGATTCGGCGCCGTTCCCAGCAGTTAGGCCTTTGTTACAGCACTACGTGGAAAATTTTGCGGAAGGATTTGGGCGTAAAGCCTTTTAAGATACAGCTGGTGCAAGAACTAAAGCCAGCCGACCTACCACAACGCGAAACAATGGCGCAATTGCGAGGCGAGTTTGGTGAACAGTTAATTTCACGTTTCGGGCCGGTCAATTGGCCGCCTAGATCGTGCGATTTGACACCATTAGATTATTTTTTGTGGGGGTATGTCAAGGCTAATGTCTATAGGGACAAGCCCGCTTCGATTGACGCACTGGAAGCCAACATCCATGCATTCATTCGTGAGATACCGGCCGATATGTGTGAAAGAGTATGCCAAAATTGGACTCAGCGGATGGGCTACCTGAGACGCAGCCGCGGTCAAAATTTGCATGAAATTATCTTTAAACATTAAATTGCAAGGTTCAAACTATCGATTCAAATAAATATTTCATTCATTTTTTCGAATTTTTTGTGTTTTTTTTTTTTAAGTTCTAAACCTCTTAAAAAATCACCCGTTATATTTATTTAATAAAAATATTTTATTGTAAAAAAATAGTTTTCTAGTTTAACTTTCTGACTAACCCAACATTGGGGTTGTTAAAATTAAGCAAATTTCTTTGATAATGTACAGTATTAGGAACTATATGTATGCAGCATGTTATAAAGTTAACAAAGAAAGAGAATGCAAACCAAATAGAATCACTTCATTAATCAATTTCCCTCTGTATATGCATTGCGGCGGATATAGGTGGGAGGTCATGGGGGTCATGACCGGTGTTTTGCTATTTTCGCAATCATTTTTTCTCTTTAAATTCATGTGGGAAATATTTTGTCTGGAAATATTTTATATCTATGAGTCTGAGTAGGTCAGCCCCGGATCTACGATTTTTCCGAACCGGGGCAAAATTTGCGCCCCTTCAGTTTTTGAGATTAATAAAAAAAAACGGCATACTTGGTTGTTGTTACCGAAAGAATAAACTTCTTAGTGAGTTTACACTCAACATAAAAGAAAATACAATCAACCATTTTAAATAAAGACAATACAAGCACAAGGCCGTAGCCAGAAGGTATCACAAGGGTCCTCCTAGGTCTTCTGTATATTTATTTTCATGACTGAGTGTAGATAATAATGTTGTTTGAAATATTTTTTATTTTAAATGGTGAAATGAGGCGTTTTTCTAAGGAAACACAATTCTTATTTTCACAGTTCTCAGGCTCTGTTCTGAACTAAAAAAGAAAAACGCCTATGGTAGAAAAAATTTCCATTTTATTTCATTAATTGTCATTAAGTTTCTCAATTCTGTTTTAGGTACATGGATTTGGCGCCCTTGGAGGCTGCCGCCCGGGGCACAAGCCCCGGTTTGCCCCCCCCCCATATATCCGGGGCTAGAGTAGGCATACCTACTTATTTTCCAAAAGAAAAGGATAACGTTGAAAAATTCGTAGGAACTTCACTAGTTATATGAATGAACTGCCAGTAAATAAATTCCCAAAATTGGGGATTTATTTCATGGCTTTTTGGGGACTTCTTTCATTTTTAAGTTGGGGTGTAGTTTCATAATGAAATAAATCCCCAAAGTATGCAATGAAATAAGCCCCCAATTTTGGGGAATAATTTCATGATGAAATAAGTCCCCAAACTGTGCCACAAGGTTGCTTTAGGCAGCTTTTAATAATTTATGTGGAATATTTTGGCACGGTAAGAGTTTTGTTTATTGTGGCAAGTGAATTTCAAAGTTACTGCGTGGGGCCAGGGGTGGTGGCCCATTGCGCGGCGCGGAGTGGCGTGTGAGGCAGCCGGGCCGGGCGGAACGTGGTTTGCCGTGCAGTCTACCGCGTGGCGCACCGCAAAAGAAAACCAAATATCTCTAGTAATGGGCTTAAAGTCTATTTCATTCAAATCCTTTAGTCGTTTTCTCATTTTTTCACAAAAATACTAACTGAATAGAATAGAATAGAATAAGATTTATTTCAGTTCAATATTAACAATGTTTACATTTTTGTTTTAACAAATCTTTTATGACATGGCAAAAGCCGTCTGCCAGATTGACAAATTTTTTGAATAATATTATTGTTTAGCAAATTAGGTGCAAAAAATAAATGATAAATACTGTTCAAGCCGTGAAAATGAATATAAGATAATTTTTATTAAAATTCTTCCCTTAAAATTTGACTTCTATAGTGTAGTGCAGCCTTAATAAATTTGTATAGAGTAGACCAGTCTTTTCCATTCAAAAAGTTAAGAACTTCCTCCGTTGCGAAATAAGCTTTACCAAAATATAGTTTTCTCAGTTCAATAAGCATTGGGCAGACTCCTATAAAATGCCATATATCTTCTCTGGTGTTCATATTACAAAGGCTACATTGTATTGGTAAATCCGGGCGATGCGGAATGTAGTTCAGCTGCAGTAGTTCTCCACGTGATTTGAAGATGGTTGCTATTTTATCCACACTTGCATTAATGCCGAAGTAGCTTGTCGCACTTATACCATAGTCTAGTTGAGAATAATAAGTTCTATATATGGAAGCCCGCGCGTTTTCAATAAATGATTCTCGCATTTTTTCATCGAGACTGATAACTATGTTATACAGTTCCGTTTTCATCTCATGCATGTTTCTGTTTTCCAGATTTAAAGGACATTCAGCTCGTTCCGCCAGTTCTTTCCACTTTTCAAAAAAAGCTGTTTTTTTATCCAAGGCAAGAGTTGCTACAATTTTTGGTAAACGTGTTTCCTTCATATCAAAAGCTTTAATGACATAGTCGAAGTGGAGTTTTAATGTCGCAATGAACATAGGGGGCAGTCCCGTCTCTATGTGTAGCATATAAGTCGGAGTGGTCATGGGGAGATGCAATATCCGTTTGAGAAAAAACCTCAGCAATTGCTCAACAGCTTCGTTTTGTAAATATCCCCACACTTGAGCTGCATATAACATGATAGCCCTTGCAGTTGCTTCGAAAATCTGGTATTTTGCTGATAGACTTATGTTGGCATTGTGCATACATGCCCTCCAGGTTGAGTTTATTCCGGCTTTAGCTTTTTTAAGTTTTTCTTCAAAATGCATCTTCATGTTGTTCTGAGGCGTTAATATCACGCCTAAATACTTATAACTTTCTACAATTTCGACTTGTTCTCCTTCGTATCTCCATATATAGCTTCCATGACGATGTCTTTTCCCTCTGCCAAAAATCATTATTTGGGATTTTATGTGATTTACTGTTAGATTCCACAATTTGCAGTATTCTTCAAGTTTTGTTATCATCATTTGGAGCTTGTTTGGTGTATCCGCTAAGAGCACAATGTCATCTGCGTACAACAGGGCTTTAATTTTAACATTCCGTACATCGATACCCCCGTTTAAGAATACAACAATGTCGTTTATGAATAAAGCGAAGAGAAGCGTACTCAAGGTGCATCCTTGTCGTAGCCTCGAGTTGGTTGAGAAGCTTTCTGACATTTTAGAACCATCCCAGACTTTTGCAGTACAGTTGTTATACAACATTTTTAAAGTTTTCAGCATTTTGGTGGATATTCCCAATATGGATAGCTTGTAGAACATTAATCCTCTATCTATGCTGTCGAATGCAGACTTAAAGTCGACAAAGTAGGCATATATATTTTTCCCTTGTAATCGGTTGATATCGATGATAGTCGTTAGCGTGAAAATTTGGTCCACAGTTGAGTATCCTTGCCGAAAACCGGCCTGGCATTCACTTAGTACCTCGTTTTCATCCACCCAGTTCGTAAGTCGCTTAAATAGTATACCTCCAAAAATCTTTCGAACAGTGTTGAGCAATGAAATTCCTCGATAATTTTCGACCATGTTACGATCCCCTTTTTTGAAAATCGGAAGTATTACCGCTGAATCAAAACTCGAAGGGGAAATATCATCCTCATAAATATTGTTGAAAAGCTGCAGTAAACAACAGGCAAATTCTTCGGTGCAGTACTTATAAAACTCATGTGGAATGAGATCTTCTCCTGGTGCTTTAGCTTCCTTTAACTCACTTAATACTGTTTTAAGATCGGTAAATGTAAAAAGTTGATCCATGACTTGATCTTCAATATAATTTTCACAGTATTGAAATGGTGGCGCTGTTCGTTCGACGTCCAAAACAGATTGAAAGTATGTTTTTAGTTCATGAGCAGGGATATTTATACCCATTTTCAATTTCGATCCGTTAATGTACCGAACTGCTCTCCAAAACTCTTTCGTATTTCTGCTACCAATAATAATCTGGATTTTTTCTTCGTAAAACCGCTTTTTCTTTGATAAGCAGAGTGCTTTGAAATGAGTATTTGCTTTCGTGTACTCTCGTCTAAAAAAAGTAGTGTTGTAATGTCTAAAAAGCCTTAGAAATGAAAATGCTTTATTTCTTGCTCTGCTGCACTCCTTATCGAACCAATCTTGTTTTGAATGTATTGTTTGCGTGTTTGAAGAGATGCTGGGTGCTATTTTACGTATAATATCTTGCAGGCCATCGATCGTAACAGTTTCTTCACTCTGCTTTAAGATTTCCAACTCTGAGTTCATAGCTATTTGATAAGCAGTTTTGTTATAGTTTTTCCATTTAAGCTTAGGATAGCTAACCTCGGTTTCCAGTAGTCCTTCGACATTTTCACTTATTTTCAGAGAAACTGAAACCGGCATATGATCCGAAAAATTTTGTGAAAGAACTTCGAAATCAGATACTTCGTAAAGCCAATCCTCCGAAACAAAGCAGTAGTCTATTACGGAACATGAGTTCCCTCTTACAAATGTGTAATCTCCACTGGAAAATACTAACTGGAAAATAGCATTTGTCTGATTTTGATTCAAGTAGTCCCAACTGGAACACAACTCCTAACTTTCAAAATACCGAAACGAAACAAAAAACACAAAAAGGCAACCATTTAGTTAGTTGTCTCCTGGTCGACTGATCGATAGTACCAATTGGGACATAAGGACTATGGAGGGCTGGGCAATCTAGCCAAAGGTGCCCGCAGGATTTTTTTCAGGGGGGGGGGGAATCATGGCCTCCGTAAGAAGACAAGTATTGCCAAAAGAAGGGTAGACTAGGTACGGTTGAAACACATGACGGTTGAAACGATACAGATATCACACAAGCCGTTTGCACCATGTGTATGAGTATTGTTATCCATTAAAATGTCACAAAACTTTTGCCGAACCTTGCAAAGACAAAAAAATGGGTGCGTTAGGAAATAGTGCCCAAGGAAAAAGCGCCCAAATCGATTTGGAAATAACGCCCAAAAAAAAAACTGAACAAATTGTTGTCGTACATTTTTTTCTCATTTTGGGTGATATTTCCTTATTTTGCTGTCTTTCATGATGAATGAAACAACGCCCAAATTGATTAATTAAAATAGCAAAATGGGAAATAAAGCCCAAAATAGGAAAAATTGCCAAAAACAACTGCAATATAAGGAAATATCGCCCAAATGCAATCGGGCGATTCCAGATTTTTTAAAAGCAAAAGAAACTGTGCATACACCCAATCTCGCACCCACCCTAAATCCTATAGCGAGGCCAAATAATTTTTTTTCGTGTGAGAAACGATTCGTTGACAAAATTTCGACAAAAACTTGACCGTTATTCTATTAAGTGATATGTTTGTTCTCAAATCTGCAAAGAACAGGAAGTTACAAGTAGAACTGGAACTTGAACGAGAACGGTCCATCAACTGAACGAACTTCCAAGGATTATAAATAAACTATATATACCTATTAGTATTTTTCGTCACCAGACAGCTTCATATAAAGCAAACTGATTTGGCTATCAGATTAGTTAGGTCTACAGCCAAAATCAACCTCATAACTTAAACAACGTTGACTGAACATAAGAACGCAAAGCTTGTTTAGTTTTTCCAAACATAAAAATGAAGATTCATATAAAATGTCTTCTTCCTTTCAACGACATTCAATTATACCGTAAAGAAGCACGATTAACGCTGTCGATAGCTCCAAGAAATGGAAGTATGTATATCAAGCTCTGAAGGCACATATATCATCTCTTAAACGTATGCATATAACACATTGTTCCATTTGCAACAACACATAACATGGTTTCCACTACAGTCTTTGGCCGAGAGTATAGGTACCTATACCTATACCAAGCTTTGTTTTTTCTAGAATGCATGCCTTATGGATACGTGTTATAAGTAATATAAATCCTAGAGCCTCTGATGTAGTATTTGAACGTGTCGAACATTTCTTCGCTGCAATATGCGCTCGTTCGCACGAAATCAGGACCGGAATGAGATCCTCCTCCTTGTCAGTATAAAAATGCAAAACTTCGTTATAATCTGCAGCCCCTAACTACTGCCGCTGCTGCCACAGCCACGTCCAACCGAACGGTGTAACCGTCCACATTAGTTAATTGAATCGTATATATGCTTGCAGTTAGATAGATATACAGCTCAGCGAGTGGAAAAAATGAATCCACCGACTAGGTTCGCTTGGTTGGGTTTGGACTAGAGCTTGAGGGGGGTATGGGGACTCATGGATAGATGGAAGAGGCTAAACCTAATAAAGAGAGCACGAAAGGTGTTACCCATGAAGTGTAGAATATGTTTTATTTCTTCTTCACTTTGTTGTCGGTTGGCTTGCACTAAATTGTAAACGTGCATTTCACTTCACGTAAATCACGTCAGCAGCAGCTCATAGATGCACACACGGATGCCATGGTGAGCATCTTAAAGCGCGCGTACTATCAGCGCAGGGAATCTCTTCCTAAGTCATCGCGATATTTATAGCCAAAGATACTTCCATGAGTTGGGCCTGTTTTTTTTTCTCGATTTTTTGTTTATCACCATCACCGGGATTCAGGTATATGTTTCCACACATATTGGCCGGGTGCTTAGGTATGAACAACAGCGTGTAGTGGCTGCCGCTAAAGTACATGTAAATGTCATATCGATATGGATTTATGACATCACGTGGGGCTGGTTCGAACAGCCCTGGCGATGGCGATGACGATGGCGACGGCCAGATGACTAGATGGACACATGGGCATCCATAAAATCTGCAAGCGCAATGTTAACCAGCCATAGCCATGGCCTTTTTGTAGTAGAAGCTGTAACTATGTTTATAGCCGTCATCCATAGCGGGAGCGGCTTGGGCTTCGGTTTCGGCTGAGAGATAAGTCCTGCCATTCTAATTGCATGCATTTAAAGAAAGTTTCAGCATTTAAGAGTTAAGATGCGAAAAATGTTTTATTCGCTTCGTTTGGTTTTTACCTGTCTGTCTGCCTTCGTCGCGGCTAGCTACGGTCGGTCGTTTAGTTTTGGTGCATCTTCGTTCAACACAACGCAGAGCCTTGATGCAGTCATGGTAGTTACAAATTTGCGGCACAGTTGTTGTATCGGATGTAACATACTACATACGGGAAGCCTGCACGATGTGTCATAGGTATGTAACTTTTTTGCCTCTAAATGGATCTACATTTTTCTCCCAGACGTAGACGGTTGGGTCATTAAGATTTTATATTTTTCGATGAGAAAAGATCCATGTTGTTGGTTGATGATGGTTGGATGCATGGTCAGTTAGTTAGTTAGTTCGTGGTCAAACCATAGATGACCTGGATCTTAATTAAAAGTTATTGGATTGCTGTGAATAAAGAGAGTTTTGTTTCCTGTTTAGGATTAGAGACCGACTTAATTAGTTCCCGCATTGCCAATCATTAAAAAAGAATTATGCAATTTAAATTAAATTTGTCTCAAGTGTAGTTACATACATCAACATGGTGCAGAGAGTGGGTGAATATAATAAAGGGATGGTGGGTTTGCATCTGGAAATACTGGATTTTTTTGAAAATCTGAAAGAACCACCCACCCTAAACAAGAAATTCAAAGTTGGTCGCTTAGGCATACCTGGAGACACCAGAACCTGCAGTGACCATCTGGGGGAGAAGCTTTCCACTGTGCATTCACCCACCACAGACGCCAACAACCAGTGGTCCCAGTCTCCCAGTATCGTGATATCATCAAAGAGACAACCGAAACCACTATAGGCTACCAACCAGCCCCAGAAAAGAACGCGTGGGATGATGATGAGTGCGTGCAGCTGAAAAAGGTGACAAGAGAAGCACATTCTGAAAATAAGAGCAGCGGGAGAGGAGTATCGAGCATGGAGAAGAGAGGAAGAGAAGACCCTAATGTGTAGAAAGAAGAGGGCGTACGAGGTCAAGGAGATCGAAAATTCAACACCCGGAAGTTTTATAAAAAAAGCCAAGCAACTGGCTGCTGGCTTTAAATTTGGAACGCAGCACGCAAGCTCTTCGAAACAGCGAAGGTTACCTAGTCGCCGAAGCACCACAGGGAATAGTAGATGGTTGCAAACAGCAATTCCAGCAGAGGCTGAATGGGCATCAGGTAAGATCGAGAAATAGGGCGAGAAGCAAACCAATCTCCAGTCAATGAACACCCAGGTCCCAGGACCACCACCCAGTATAGAAGTGGTAGACTCTGATGTAGAAAAAAATGAAGAACAACAAGGCTGTCGGACCTGATGTTATACCAGCGAAGCCTTTCAAGCACGGATGAGATGTGATGAAAGGGCGCTTGCATCAACCAAGCTTGGGTGGAGTGGGTAGGAAGCATGCCCGATGACTTGCTGACTGGTCTATCAGCTCTATATGTCCCATCTACAAAAAAGGCGAGCCTATGTCCTACAAGAACTTTCGAGGCATATATCCCTGATTAACGTCGCATACAAGATCCAACGAATTTTAAGTAGAGACTCACCATCTTTTCATCGAATTTAAAATCGCATATCGTAGCATTCATCGTCAGGAGCCCTAAATGTTGATGGCTTAACTTCTTTCCCGAAAAAAAACTGATTCAGTTGTGTAGCTTGACAACTAGGGCAAAGCTCTTCCTAACTATTCCAAATATGCACAGGGTTTCACCAAGGATTTTATTTCTTCAATCTCGTTCTGGAGAAAGTAATGCGCAGAGCAGGCGTTAACACTGATGAAGGCACTATTTTCAACAGATCTGCCAACTTCTAAAGCCGCGTCCAGATCAATAAAAATTTGCGTTGTGCGCCGTGTTAGTCGCAAATATTTGTTTGAATGCAAAAAAATACTTCAATGTGGACGTCCGGACGCACAAATTTTTGTTTTGTCCATTCAACGCACGTTATCCGATTCCGATGGATTTTCGACGCAAAAGAAAAAATTAACGGCGAATAGGTGTTTTGCTGTGGACGATATGACACATTTTAATGCAAATTGAGCACCCACGCACGGTATACTACGCACAAATTTATTTCGAAATTAATTTGAATTTTCGGCAAAAATACTTGTGGCGAATACTTAATTCAAGGCGAACGGCCGCACAACGTAAATTTTTACTGATCTGGGCGGCTTAAAGTATGCCGATGATACCAACATCATTGGCAATTCCCAACAGGCCGTTAAAGAAGCTTTCACGTCAATAATTGAAAACAGAAGCGAAAATTGTTGGTGTAAAAGTAAACGAGGACAAGACCAAATACATGCGAGGCATATATCCCTATTTACATCAAACAATGAAGGATCTATCAACCGACTAGGACAAAACTTAACTGTTGATAGCAACATCTTCGAAGTAGTTAAGGAATTCATCTATGAATTACCCAAGCAAACCGGTTTTACTTCAGTTTGATGTGATGTAGTGGTAGGTGGTAGTCCAACAAATCAAAACACGTCAACTACATTGGCTCAGCCACATCTAGCGAATTGACAATAATGCTCCAGCTTAAGAGAGTCTTTGAATTCCAGCCCCCAGGTTCGAGAGAACGAAGAAGACCAAAACTCCGTGGAGAACCAGGGCCTAGTGACATACAACTCTGTAGGTCCCTCAATGGAGGGGACCTACCGTTTTTTGCCGAGTCCGAACGGCTGGATGAGAAGCACTTATTCATGACCAGTAAACTCTTGGAGGATTTGTCAGTTCCTCGCAAGAGACAGTACCTCGGGTTACAGATTTCTGTTTTTAGGTTGCACGGATGGGAATCGAACCCACACCTTCGGCATGACAATCCAACGCACTAATCATTATGCCACGAGGTACTAATGTTTAAGATATCCAGAAATAGGGGACAATCACTTATTGTTAAACAAAAGGAAATAATTAAAGAAAATTTGTATCGACATATCTCATATGAATAGATATTCAAAACAAAAATATACAACAAATCTAAATATTCTTTTCAAATGTTTGGTGGCAATGTTAGTCCAGAACCACACTTGGTTAACTTCAATTAAGATGATTTTGTCCAAATTTCAGGCCATCTGATGGATTCTAATAATATCAAGGTTTAAGAAATTAATTTCAATTTAGATTATCCTGATGACTACCTAGTGCAGATTGCAGATGGGAATGGGACAGAAGCCTGAATATTAAACCAAAAGTGCCTCTGGCTATGGCTATTGGCTACAGTGGATGCGTAATCTCATGGACAATTCTGCTGCTAGTAACTATGAAAGCATTTACAATGCATGCGTTTGGTTCGTCAGAAGGTGAATGGAATTGTCACAATAGATCAATGGATTTTATTCAAAAGTTTATTGGAATTCCAGTTCATACATCCGCTTCTGACGAAAAATTTCAAAGAATTTATGAGAACATTTTGTTCGTCAGATCCACTCCTTTTCTTTGTTTTCTAAGATCACTTATGAAAAAGAAGTTACATTATAGCTTCATATAAGAAATTCACACAAACTGATCGGTAGAAGGTACCTGAGTATTTCTGCTGGAAAAATATCTGGGAGTGATTCGGATAGTGTGAAAGCCCTTACAAATAACTTTTCAGTCTACGAAAGCGATTTTTTGCTGTTGGTACTAGGTACTTGCAAATACTTTAACACAAAATTTGTCGTTGAGGGATAGCTACTTGTATAATGGTTGGTACATCTGTAGAAATTATATCTTTTTGTTTTTCTTTAAAATTGGAAGACAATCTCAATTGTGAGCTGCTTTTCTGTCTTACCGAACGCTAGCTCTTCCATTTAAATAATAGAACATAAGTTCTAAGAATCAACATCATGCAGTCGTAGAAGGAGAAAAATAAGGAAATAGATATGTATATATTATCATCAACTGGCTCTATTTTGTCGGGTTTTTAGAGTTAAAACCTTAATTAAGCAAAGAGAAATGATTCCTCAAGACTTTTTCGACTTCTGAACATTTCAGAAATCAAAATCATCATGGAAATGCAGATTCAAAAAAAATTGTGTTGCAAAACTAAATTGGCAAGATAGGTGTACAGCAGCCACAAATTGGAAGAATACACTATCAAATGAATCTAGATGTATATAAAATAGACTGAGCTTTTAATCAAGGGAGGGCGCATGATGTCGATCAGGGAGGGGGGCAAAAAATATTCAAAAATTAGTATAAGTAAAGAAATCTAGCTTTAAGATTCAACAGAAAACAAATTGGATGAAATGTATGAAAAATATCTTGATAAGGGGGGCCAGCACCCCTCCCAACCCCGCTTGCGTACGCCCTTTGCATTTAATATGCCCAAACGTGGTATTTATGCATTTATGTTAATTAATTTATGTATTGAAGTTGATTAAGATGCCGTTACTTCCTATGAAGATCGATTACAAAGCTCTTTTTAGCAATACGTAACATATTTTTGTTTTTTTTTTCAACCAAAAGAATACTAATTTTGTATCATTACTACAAAAATATTTCAATATTCTCTCTACAAAAAAAGCTTACATATGAAAAACATAAGAAACTAAATTTGTAAAAACAGCTTACATCGTTATAAGATGCCAGTGAACTAAAATTTTGATTTGCAATAACCGCTTAAGTGATGTAAGTGAATGAGATGTAAATTATTTATAAAAGCAATAACAGCTTAAAATACGTTTTTGGCAATAACTATTGCAAATAAGTTTATTTATAAACAAAAAAATGTTGATTTACTAATATTAAAACTATATTTTAAAAATATGTACCAATTTGTAACATAGATGTTTGGAATTTTTTCAAATCTCAAATTAAAAGTTAAAAGTGCTTTTCCCAAAAAGTTAGTTTTCAGACTTAAGCGGTTATTGCTTGTGGCCACAGATATGCAAATACATGAATTATGACAACAAATGGAAATGAGTCCCCAAGAGGTAATCTTTTTATAGAAAATCCTTCTGTAGCTTTGGCTGCAGTGAGCGTCAATCAAGACGCCATAATAATAAATGAATCGTTGACAAATAGAAGAAGTCTTTCAAGAAGCGCAAATGTTACTTTTGGCTACCGCATACGTACGAAAATCGGAGCATGGAACGTTCGATCCTTGTACAGCGATGGTAGATACGAGCAGGTTGAGCGTGAAATGCTTCGCCTAAAGATCAGTATCCTGGGCATAAGCGAAACTAAGTGGAGAGGAAGAGCTGAATACAGATCAGACACTGGACAGACGAGAATGCTGTATTCCGGCGAAGATGAAAGAGAGGGTGGCCAAAGACTGCATGGTGTCGGAATTATGTTGAACGAAGAAGCGAGGCGTAGTTTGATCTCATGGGCGCCCATTTCTGCGAGATTAATGACAGCAAGGTTTCGTTCAAAAATTCGTAACGTCACAATAATTCAGTGCTACGCCCCCACAAATGAAGCGACCGAGGAAGACAAAACCGCGTTCTACACTCATCTAAATTCGGTTTACAGTAGTGTTCCGAGAGCCGACATCATAGTCGTTATGGGAGACCTTAATGCCCAAGTCGGTTCAGACAATTACGGACTGGAACGCGTGATGGGAAGAAATGGCGTGGGGTCACGGAATGAAAATGGTGACTTGCTTGTCGACTTTTGTAACGCGAATCGTCTTGTGATAGGTGGGACTGTATTTAAGCATAAGACGTGCAACAAAATTACCTGGGTGCATCCGGATGGTCAAACCGAAAACCAAATTGATCATATCATGATTCAGCAGCGATGGAGGAAGTCTATGTGTGATGTCCGGAGTACAAGAAATGCCGGTGTGGGAAGTAACCACCAGTTGGTTCTGATGAGTCTCAAACTAAGAACCGCTGCTGTACAAAAACCAGTGCAGGATGCAGCAAGGAGCCCAAAATTCATTACTAATGCTTTAAATGACCCCAACATATGTCGAAACAATGTCACCACCCTTAACGACAGAGCCTCGTCATCAAACGGAATCTAGCATGCAACAATTGATGAGATGTGGGGTGAAATTAAAAGTGTTTTTATGGAGGCTGGATCTGAAACTGTACCCAAGCGAACGAGACGTAGAGACTCTTGGATATCCCAAGACACCTGGGATAAGATCGAACTTCGCAAATCGTTGAAAATCCAAATAAATGCTGAAGCAGATGTTCAACGAAAGGCTGACTTGCGAAGAGAGTACCGCATTGCACATAAAATGGTCTATCGCTGTGTGAGACGTGACAAGAGGGTGAAGGTAGATGGACTCGCAGATAATGCGGAAATCGCTGCCAGAAGAGGAGATATCCGGGAATTGTACCAAATAGCCAAAGATGTTATCGGGAAAAAAAGCAACACCAATCATCCTGTAATGGATGTGGATGGCACACTTTTGGTATCAATTAAGGATCAGCTTCGTAGATGGAAGGATCATTTTTGTGCCCTGCTAAATGAGGATTCAGTTGAGCAGAATGCTGAAGTGCCCCAACTAAACGAGATGCGCAGGTCCTATATGGGTATTGACATCGAACCCCCGCCAGAATCGGAAATCCTTACATCAATAAATATCCTCAAAAACAACAAGGCAGCTGGACTGGACGGAATACCAGCTGAATTCCTGAAAGCCGATCCCGTAACAGCGGCTAGTATTTTACATCCGTTGATACAAAACATTTGGGAAAACGAAAGCTATCCCAGGGACTGGAAGGATGGTGTGATTGTTGAGTTGCCAAAGAAAGGTAACTTAAAGAATTGCAACAATTGGCGTGGTATCACCGTTTTGTCCGTTTTCCCAAAACTAATGGCAACAATCATACTCGAGCAAATAAAGGATAGAATCGAGTCTACACTCAAGAGGCATCAAGCTGGCTTCCGCAGTGGTCGATCGTGTGTCGACCATATCAACACCCTGCGTATCGTCCTCGAGTCGATGGAATATCAATCACCGCTCTACCTCATGTTCGTGGATTTTGAAAAGGCCTTTGATCGAGTTAACCGAGAATGTATATGGAGATCGTTGCTTGGTAGAGGAATTCCACCAAAAATTGTTGCCATCATTAAAGAGTCCTACAACAACGCGAGGTGTTTTGTTTTGCACAATGGGCAGCTATCCGACTCCTTCGTAGTGCAACAGGGTGTGAGACAAGGGGATGTTCTATCGCCAATTCTCTTCCTGCTGGCGATGGACGACGTATTGACGGCCAGTGTTGGTACAGCTGAGCGACAGGGCATTCAATGGAGACCGTTCGAAAGGCTCAGTCATTTAGACTATGCCGATGACATATGTCTACTGGCAAATAACATCAGTGGGCTGAACGGGATGTGCCAAACACTGCAAGTGAAGGGAGAGTCGAGTGGTCTAATAATTAACAGCAAAAAGACAAAAATAATGCTCACAGGCCGCTCCACACAGCAGCGTATTATTTTACAGGAGACGCCAGTTGAAGTAGTGGAACAATTTAACTACCTTGGCAGTATTGTTTCTGCAAACGGTGGTACGGATCTGGACGTTAAAAGTAGAATAAATAAAGCTCGTGCTGCCTTCGGTACTCTGTCCCCAATTTGGAAATCCAGTCAAATCTCCTTACGCACTAAGTTGAGATTCTTCGAATCCAATGTCAAATCCGTGCTGTTATATGCTTGTGAAACCTGGAAAGTCACGTCTACCATTTCGAAGAAATTGCAGGCTTTTGTGAATCGCTGTCTTCGCCACATCCTAAAGATTCGCTGGCCACAAATAATATCAAATGAGGAATTGTGGCGCAGGACAAGTCAAGAGCGGCTGGACGTCGACATAAGAAAGCGTAAATGGCGTTGGATTGGTCACACACTGAGGAAACCAAACGATGAAATTGCAAAGCAGTCCTTTGAATGGAATCCTCAGGGTGCACGGCGGGTTGGAAGACCAAGAACAACATGGAAACCAACTGTCTTAGCGGAAGCAGAATCCCAGAGAAAGACGTGGCCACAGCTTAAGTACCTTGCAGCAGACCGTGAAGGATGGAGACGTTTTGTTGACGCCCTATGCCCCAGCCGGGGTTACAGGACACAATGATGAATGATGTATAGTGAAATTAATTCACCAAATTTACTTTTCATCATTTTTATTACAAACAACTTAATTCATTCACGATTATACTTATTTGACAAGCTCTGGATATTTCTTTAATATTCTGGTATCTGCTTCTAGAGCTTTCCGTAGGCGAAATTTTCCTTTTTAAAGCTTTTATTTTTATATTTAGCACCAAAGCTCTAAAGCTCACGAAAGCTCTTCGTAGGTTGGTTTGAGTCAGGCATAATCCGGGAAGATTGCGCTTCTTCATGCGAGGGTCATTATGAATTAGTTAAGGGTATATGTGCACTGCGACCTTAAGATCTATTTTGCCGATTTGTTTGCTATTGTAAGTTGTTATAGTTCAAATATGAAATTCATAACAATATTAAAAAGTGTCAATAGCATGCCATTTTAATTTTACACTTGCAATAGAATCAAGATAAGCAGGCCTCAGTTATCACTCCTATAGTCTATCCAGCAAAAATTGTCAGTACAGGGCTTATGGGCGAGCTTTTTTCAAAACAGTGGCGCCAGTGTATACCATCACAACACTCAAATAACAAACCTGCCACTGAAAAAGATACTAAACCACTGATAAACATACAGGAATTGTTGTTGCAACTCCTTGAAACATTTCGTACGCTCCAACATGACCGTCGTCTTTCAATGCCAAAAGCATTCTGATCGTATACTCGCTTTCGCTTCTACCTTCGCTGTGTGAAATAAAACAAAAAATTCAAATTCCAACAGAGTTGCCTTTGCCACGTTGCAACAGTACGAAAGAGCTTTTTCAGTGGTTTTTATGAAAGAACTTTCAGTTTTGAAGCTTTTGAGAACAATATTTATAAAGATGAGAGCCAAAAGTGTTGTCGTTTTGATTGTCCCCTTATTATTTGTTTGTATATTTGAATAAAGCTATAAAATCCACTTAAAGTTTGTATGATTTTAGTCTTTAAGAAGAAAAAAGTTATTTGCGCTAAGTTTTGAAACATTCACAAAGCGTTACGTGATCAAATTCATTTAAAAAGGTGTGCTGTGGTAAAAAAAGATAAATGAAATGGTATCAATGGTAACCATATGCACATTGTTCTTCGATTTGTGGCAATTTATAATTCAAAGTACGGAAACCCTGTGAGAGCTTTAACTTGAGACAGATGTATGCAAGCCAATGCAACCAGACTGAGAGGCAAACGTCCTATCTTCCCTTTACTGACAATTTTTGTTGGATAGAGCATAGTTGGGGTCCTTAACGGGTCACAACTCAATATGGAGGTATACATAGAACCACATCTTGTCAAACATTGCTTGACAACCATCGATGTTTGATGTTGTATAGTTTTCAAAATATTTTGACAACTTGTTCCGTTTCCAATGTTGTCAAATATGTTGATCCATGTTGAGCCCCCTAATGGGAACCCACTTGAGCAGAATTTGCATCAGCTCATCGAACTTAATGTTAAGGGT
Organism: Dasysyrphus tricinctus; assembly: GCA_963921185.1. NCBI lineage: Eukaryota > Metazoa > Arthropoda > Insecta > Diptera > Syrphidae > Dasysyrphus > Dasysyrphus tricinctus. The sequence goes on along the minus strand of OY992530.1, from coordinate 19,384,520 downwards.
GTCAAGATGAAGGGGTTGAGGAGGGCAAACACCCCACTTCCTATGTGGCTTGTGAATGCTCTAGCTAGCCTTAGCAGGATACTTTTTCGAAGAAATGGGAGAAATCTTTGTCTTGCCACTAAAAAAAAAGATCTTAAATTCATTCTTGACTTGGTTAAGGCCCCCTTAATTCCGAAGACCCCCTTAACAGAAAACTTGGACTTAAGCTTTTCCTTGTAGGTTCCTGTTGGAGGTCTGAATAAATAAGAAATCCTATTTTTTGTTACTCGAAAAAGTCTACTATTTTTGACTCTTCCCAGTAGTAGACCAGGAAAAATAGCACAAATCGTATGGGGAACCTTGAACAAATTAATTAATGAAATATTAAAATTGAAATCGACGCAGAATTGCAACCTCTATAACATATCCAAAGTCCCCCAAAATCCCCGCATTGGCTTTTTGTGTAGATGCATTTGAAGAGGTGCAGACGTGGAGAACTTGGAGGTCTATCAAACTAAAATATTTGTTTTGGTACAACCTAACCATACGATACATGCTTTAAAGGTAGTTTTTAATGCTGAATCTAATGAATTTAAATTCAAAATGATACAACCACCCAAAAAGAAGTTATAGTCCTTTTTTATGTAATGATGACTTTTTTTCAGGTACAACAGGTAAAATATTATCGAAAACCCTTTGAAAATAAAGGTATGTTAATGAAACTTGGAGTGAATGTTCCTTTGGTCATACGAAATAAGAATCAAGACAGTCCCCAAAAATATCCATGGTGAAAGGGTGTTTTTTTAAGGGGTATGTGCAAGTGTAGAATGTTTACCATACACCCACGGAAAAACTCTTACACCCATGAAACTCGCCAAAAATATTGAATTTGTCATGGCAACCAAGAATCCAAATAGTCCATACAAATATCTTTTGTCTAATAGTGTTTTTGTGGCGGTTACATTTTGCCCTGTTCTACGCGAAAATACGATTTCAAAAATTGATTTTTGCTTGAAAAGGACCACAACTTTGTTAAGGGTGCTTGTATAATTTTGGTTTTGCTTTTATTAGATTCAGTGTTAAAAAATACCCTTAAATCATATACCATACTTAGTGTATACACCTCAATTACACCAAATCGGAATTTTGGCTCAAATCTTTCAACTTCTTCCCAGATTTTCCCTCTCTTTAATAAAAAATCCCCCAGAACAAATATATTTGTGTGAACTATATTGATTCTTGGTTTCCATGACAAATTTAATATTTTTGGCGAGTTTCATGAGTGTAAGTGTTTTTTCGTGGGTGTTATGGTAAACATTCTTCACTTGCCCATCCCCCTTAAAAAAACACCCTTTCACCATGGATATTTTTGGGGACTGTCTTGATTCTTAGTTCGTATGACAAATGAAACATTCACTGCAAATTTCATTAACATACCTTTATTTTCAAAGGGTTTTCGATAATATTTTACCTGTTGTACCTGAAAAAAAGTCATCATTACGTTAAAAGGACTATAACTTTTTTTTGGGTGGTTGCATCATTTTGAATTTAGTTTCATTAGATTCAGCATTAAAAACTACCTTTAAAGCATGTATCGTATGGTTAGGTTGTACCAAAACAAATATTTTAGTTTGATAGACCTCCAAGTTCTCCACGTCTGCACCTCTTCAAATGCATCTACACAAAAAGCCAATGCGGGGATTTTGGGGGACTTTGGATATGTTAAAGAGGTCGCAATTCTGCTTCGATTCCAATTTTAATATTTCATGAATTAATTTTTTCAACCTCTAAACCCATTTTTCCTGGCCTATAGGTATACAGTATAAACACATACATATGCACCTTATCGATTATCATATCTTGAGAACGGATAATGCCTTTTAAAATTTTCCCCTTCACAAAAGCTGTCAATTTTAAAATAAAAATGTTAAGTAAAAGCTAAAAAAACTAAAAAAAAATCGTGTTGATAGGATCTAATATCCCAACAACAGGGTGCATAACTACATTTTATGTATATTTGTAAAGCAAAAAAAAAAATTCGGTCCAAATTGTTCCGGCATGCACTCGCCATGTCCTCAATCTAGGCTTTTTAAAAAAAATTACATCTTTATTAGAGAGGACACAACAACTTCATTTTCAGTAACAAAAAACCAACGATCTCCATAAATGGATTACCTACTCACGTATCGGCTTTTTGTTGTTGTTTATAATGAAAAAGGAAAACAATGCCAGCTGAACGGTAATGTTCAGCGATTTCTATTGTTCCGCGAAATAGTTTTTTGGTTAAAACCATCATATACGTATGTATATACGTAAGTACTTGAAAGTTGGAACCTACAATAGCTCTCTGGCTGAAAGATTTGCTAGAGATTCGCGACGCGACACATGCATCACCGAGCACATCATTAAATGTTCCGCTGGCTATCCCCGGAACCCACATATATTGCGCTCGCTGTTCCAGTATAGTGTAACCAGCCAGCGCGCGCACGGACCCAATGGCACAAAATGAGCCAACCAATTTAAGGTAATATCAATTCGAGGCTAATTGGTTTCGGATTTATAGACCTGTGTTAAATATTTATGTTTGTGTCAAGAATGCAGCGCTGGTAATTGTCTGAATTGCAGCACCATCATATATAGCATGGCCCAGGCACTACTATACCATAGGCATCAACAACAGCAGTCCAGCCCGATTACCAGCCTAGGAAAACTAATCCAAATTGAACGGCGAACGTCGAACGTATGTATACGTATGGAGTAAGTAACTATACACTCCTTGATGTCGAACTCCATATGGACATATAGCTATAGCCGAGCGCACGAAACGCTCGTAGATCCAGTAAACACATGCCTTCTATGGACAGCCCGATATCGGTCTTCTTCTTTGCCTCGTCTATATGAGCTCTTGGGTAGTCCATATGGAAGCTGAAATCCTTCGGAATGATAATAATATTGCGATAAACAAATTTATTACCACAACCGTGTGAGATCTGATTCAAGTCTTTTCATTTGGAAATTGGGACCCGGCTTGGCCCAAAATCTCACGTCAAAGCTGGTGGAAATCTCACTCCCATAATCGAATCGGTGGCATTCGATCGTGCAACGTGCACCACCATCGCTCTGTGCCACCTGATTTCTAATTATTAAGTACTATGTTCCATTTGATTGGAACAAGGATTCCGTTCGTTTAGCCGGAGGCGATAGACGACGACGGCAGCGCGGTGGTGGCTCCATCTGTTAACACGTCCGAGTGCGGAGTACATAATTTGAATATGGTAACAAATTATGATGGTAAAGTTGATTGGTCATTTACTTGGCTTAAAATATACTCCGCACTGAGGAGATACTGTGGATACCTCTACTCATGTTTGTCCGTATGTGCTGCAGAGACAGACAAAATTAAGCAATAACAAGTGCATCAGGGATGGAGAAAACGGCGAGAAATACACATCTCTTGTACACTTAGAGAAAAACAACGCTTGTAGAAAGTTAACATCTGTTTATTATCTTAATTATAAAATCACAAGAGGAATTATGCATTCCGACCCTTTTTTTATTGCTCTTGTATAGAATCAGGGAATAGAAATTTAAAAAATACACTTTGTGAAAAACACAACACTTTGGGTTTTTCGTTAATTTGGGTTTGTCTATACTATGGGGTTTTCGGTACTTTGAGTTGTTTGATACTTAGGGTTTTTCAGTACCTACTTTGGGTTTTTCGGTACTTTGTGGTTTTGAGTACTTTGAATTTTCCGGTACTTTGGGTCTTTCGGCACTTTAGGTTTTTTGGTACTTTGGGGTTTTTGGTACTTTGGATCTTTCGATACTTTTGGGTTTTCGGTACATGGGTTTTCTGGTTCTTTGGGTTTTTCGGTACATTTGGTTTTTCGGTTCTCTGGGTTTTTCGGTACTTCGGGTTTTTCAGTACCTTGGGTATTTCGGCACTTGTGTTTTTCAGTACTTTGGGTCTTTCGGTACTTTGGGTTTTTCGATACTTTGAATTTGTCGGTACATTGGGTTTTTCAGTACTTTGGTATAATTAGGTGGTTTGTGGTTCATTTGAAGTACTTATACAACAACAAAAATTCTTGCCTAACGGAGTCTGTTCGAAATAGAGGATTTTTTTCTATTTTTTTTCTCTCAGTGTATTTTCCATACATAAGTAGATATAGATAGAAGGTTTTCGCATGCGATGCAGTGTGCACCGTGTGACGCTAAATCCATCGAAAGTCGATGCAGCATTCAACTCGATCGTTCCGTGAACTGTGGGAAACCAGTTTTAGAGGCTCAGCGTCTGCAGAGCAGAAGAGATCCTCGGATGTTGTATTGGCGAATAGCGAAGTTACTCTTGGTGGTAACGATCCGAGTTAGCGAACGACCGACAACAGTTCGTTTTAAGTGATTTACATGCATTTTTGCTTATTTACATCACCAGCCACATATGTGAGTGCATACCTACTGCATATACATATATGCATACTGCATAGAGGCTTACATTAAAAAAAAAAAGCGATCGAATCCGAGCTCATCCTCTCATTCTTAGTTGTTATTTTTTTTTAGTTTTTTTTTTTAGAATAAGAAAGAAATTTTATAAAACTTAAAAGTTAACACCAATACTTCGTCTACTTCCCTTTAGCCTTAAAGACAGCATCTATGCGTCTGTAGATTGACTCCACTAGCTTCCTTGTCAATATTCGGCTGGTATTTTTTGCCACTCTTCAAATTGAATTGTGTGCCTCTTTGTTTAGTTATGTTCTTTTAGATCTGCTTATCCAGATAATAGCCCTGATTTTAAGTGCATTTTTATCTTCGCTTAAAAAAAAGTAGCATGTTAAATACAACAACAATACGGAGTTACCGAATTGTGGTTGTTTTTAACATGCTACTTTTTTGTAAGCGAAGATAAAAATGCACTAAAAAACAGGGCTAATGCTTGATGAAGTCTATAGTTCTGGTTATCGCGGAAAGTCTTCTATTTGCTTAGATTTACCATGGAGTTACCATCCTTGACAAATTTCGATGTGTGCTAGAGTTCGTTGCTTATTGGAAGACCCATGGGTCAGTAAACCTAAGTTTCGCACCACTACACGGAAAATTGTCTCTTAAAATACTAGAAGGTAATATTTATTCCTCATCATACTGTCAATAAAGACTAGGTTTACAACTCCATATGACACCATACATCCCCAGACCATTACCAAACCCCCTCCAATTTAGGGGGCGGATACCACGCCCCTTTAAATGGAAAATTTAATAACCCTATGGTGTCGGGAACAGCTCCATTAATTTTATAATTTATTTTAATTCTAAGTGAGTGGGTGAAAAATCAGACAGTTACGAATTTTTGGATTTTGAAGTCCTTTATCTCAGGAACGATTAACGCTAGGAAGTTGAAATTTTTTGAAGCTTGACTATTTTGGACCGAAACGAACTGGAAACGGATTGGAAATTAGAGACGGTTAAATTAAATTTTCTGTGATCTCCACATCCACAGACAAATTGTGTGCGGAAAACAAGTGGAGATTTATATATAGTAATCTACTACAATTTTCTTTTTATTGACATTTCACTATTGAACTGCGTACTGTAGAATGGAAAAACACAACGAAATTGTTCGTTTATGATTTCTGTGTGTCAAATTTTGTATGAAAATTTTTCGTATCGATGCAGCAGCGTAGGTACTATGCTAAGAGACGAATTAAAGACGGATTGTAGACGGATCGGAAACGGATAGAAGACGGAACGGATATGGTTTGGAGAAAAAAACAACAAAAATCACCCTAAATAACAAAAAGTTACAAAAACATACACAGAAAAAAAGGTTATCCTTCGTCGTTTCGACGAACATATGTACTTAAAAAAAAAAAAAAAAAAAAAACTATTTCAACTGATCGCAGGATCAGTTAGATGATCCGATAGATCAGATAGATGTTGCATGAAGAATTAATTAAAAAATATGAATAGTTTGAGTAAAATAAAAATAAAATGCACGACTAGATCGCACGTACTTGCTCTTATGTTCAAGTTGTGTGGAACTTAAGAACTTTAAAAAATATTCAAGTTATTATAGAAAAACTATAAAAAGCATTTAAATCGTTCTTTTAATTGCTTAAACAGCCTGATAAATAACTTAGACCGCAAAAAAAGTATGCCATCTGATCACTTAAGAAAATATCAATATATGCAAAAAAAAAATTTAAAATCGTTGAAGCCGTTTTCTTAAAAATTTATTTTTTATAAATAAAATTATTGTAACATTTTTCAAAAAAAAATTTGGTATGCCAATTTTGAGTATATATTAATATACATTTAAAACTGAAATTTCAAAACAATTCATCAACCCGTTTTTGAAATATTGAATTTTCAAAAAAAAATTTTGAATCTTTTTTAAAAATCCAAAATGTATTTTTTCAAAAATTTTGGTATGCAGTATTATTTATATTCTAACAAAGCTTTTGTAAAATTTTTATTGAAATTGGATGAGCGGTTAATGAGAAAACCAAAAATCAAAAAAACCGTTATATGACAGGTACCGTTAATAAATGTTTTTGGTGATTTTTTTTCTTACTAAAAGGTATATCATATCTACAATAATACACTGATTTTTTTTTATCAAAATCGTTGGAGCCGTTTTTGAGATAAATAAGCTTTTCCTTAACGGTTGTATGGCAAGTACCGTTATTTTTTGAGCTAAAAAAAAAATTTCAATTTCCCCTCTGGAGAGTTACAAAAAAACCTTAAGTTCAAAATTTGAAGAAAATCGCTTCAGTGGCTTAGGCTGTAGGTTGAGGTACGGACAGACAGAGAGACAGACAGACAGACAGAATTGTGCCACCCACTTTTTTCGTGTTCTCTATCATCGTAACGTCATGTTTGATTGTTATCTCGAAATTTTTTTTTTTGCACGAATCCAAAACTTGCCCTATAGTACCTACACTGAGAGAACGAATCGTTTGCTGCAAACGTAAAAATTGCCCAAACGGATTTTTCGTTTGTTGGAGAATTTTGCTGCCTTGTTTGCAGCAAATTCGTAAATTCATTTGGGACAAACAATTTATACTTTCGTTACAAATATTTAATCTTCTGTGGCAAACGAATCGAACTTTTGTGTCAAACGTATAATAAGGATTTGCAAGCATATCTCGGCATATCTTGTATTTGTGACAAACGAATGCACATTTGATGCAAACAATATATGCCTTTATGGCAAACGTATCAATCATTCAGTTTCAACGAATCAAATTGACGTACGTTTGCTGCAACTTATCTTGCGTTTGTGATAAACAGGTAGAGCGTTTGAGGCAGATGTTAGTTTGTTTGCGACAAACACATAATGCGATTGAGGTAAAGGTAATGTTTGTGTGGATGCTTGGGGTAGACGAAAAGTGTGTTTGTGGGAAACGAATGATACGTTTGAGGTAGACGCAAAGTTTGTTTGTGGCAAAAAACGATTAAAACGATGCGTTTGAGGCAGACGAAAAGTGTCTTTGTGGCAAACGAAGTATGTGTTTGAGGTAGACGCAAGGTTTATTTGTGGCAAAAGACGATGCGTTTGAGGTAAACGAAAAGTATGTTTGCGGTAAACGAAGTATGCGTTTGAGGTAGACGCAAAGTGTATTTGTGGCAAAAGACGATGCGTTTGAGGTAAACGAAAAGTATGTTTGCTGTAAACGAAGTATGCGTTTGAGGTAGACGCAAAGTGTGTTTGTGGCAAAGAACGATGCGTTTGAGGCAGACGGCAAAAGTGTTTGTGGCAAACGTAATGTGCGTTTGAGGTAGACGCAAAGTTTGTTTGTGGCAAACAGACGAAGCGTTTGGGTGGAACGAATTATACATTTGTGGTTGCATAGTAATTCGTTTGTAGCAAACTAGTGGCCCGTTTGGGATTATAGATCCTCATGTTTGTGGTAGACAAATAATTTGTGTGTAGAAAACGAATTGCGTTAATTTGCAAACGAATTATGTCTATATAATATATAATATATGAACATAATTCGTTTGAAAATTAAAGCAATTCGTTTTCTGAACACGATTTATTTGTCTGCCACAAGCATCAGGATCGATATTCCCAAGCGCGCCTCTAATTTCCTACAAAAAAATTACATATAAGAAACCACTGAAACAAAATAAGAATTAATTTATAATATTTTGCACTATAATAATTACTAATCATCATCCAATAATCGATTAAAATCAACTTTATCCAACTTCTTGTTCAGTTCCAACAGCAAAATTTCTTGCTTTTTCTTTGCTCCATGGTCAAACAATATTTTTGACTTCTTTAGTTCCAAAGACATTGAAAAAAATCTTTTTTATAGGTATTTTTTTTTATTTCGTATCAAAAAAATCTTAATGTATGTATACACACTTAGCTTAAAAAGATAAAGTCAAGTTGAATTTAAAAACATGAACTACAATAAATTAATTTCTTAGTTTAATAATACATTCCATAGGTTTCATATTTATTATAATCAATTTATTCATAAGAAAAAAATAGTTTTATGATTTGTATATTATTTTTTATTTAATATAATATTTTTCGTACTATTTGAAGTTAAATGATTAATTTTTATTCTTAATTATTAAAAAATCAATTAAATAACAAAAGATATTAATTTGCTTGATTACATGGTTAGTCCAAGATTTCCTTTTTATTGTGTGGAAAATATAACCCAGTTTTTAAGGTTTTTGAAATAATATCAAGAAATTTCAGCATTTATTTAATGCTAAAAAAGCTATTTTTAAAGTTGGATCTTTCTCAGGTTTTCAAAACTGTTGGTTGGGCCAAAATATTGCTAGAAAAACTAGAAATATGTGTTTGATTATTTTATCAAATCATAATAATTGATATTGATTTCAACGTTAAAAATCAAAATTCTGAAACGTATCCCTCAGTTTCCTCTAATTCCTCCTCATTGCTTGTTTCTAAAACAACCCCCCCAAATCCTGAAGTATTGTTATTGTTATTTAAAGTTGTCTTTTGGAAACCTTAAATGATGATAGATTAGGAATAGATCTTGATATTTGATAGCTGAACAGAGTCAGAGACAGAATAGAAAGATAGATGTCTAGATAGGATAGACAAATAGATTAATAGCTAGATAGATAGATATATAGATAGATAGACAGACTGAAAGACAGCTAGATATCTTGAAAGATGGATAGATAGATAAATAAATAGCTAGGTAGCTAGATAGATAAATAGATATGATTGATTGATAAATAGATATATACGAGTAGATTGATAAACAGTCTGAAAGATAGCTAGATAGCTTGAAGGATGGATAAGTAGCTAAATACCTATAGCTAGATAGCTAAATAGATAGGATTGATAGATAGATAGATAGATAGATAGATAGATAGATAGATAGATAGATAGATAGATAGATGATAGATAGATAGATAGATAAATAGATAGATAGATAGATAGATAGATAGATAGATAGATAGATAGATAGATAGATAGATAGATAGATAGATAGATAGATAGATAGATAGATAGATAGATAGATAGATAGATAGATAGATAGATAGATAGATAGATAGATAGATAGATAGATAGATAGATAGATAGATAGATAGATAGATAGATAGATAGATAGATAGATAGATAGATAGATAGATAGATAGATAGATAGATAGATAGATAGATAGATAGATAGATAGATAGATAGATAGATAGATAGATAGATAGATAGATAGATAGATAGATAGATAGATAGATAGATAGATAGATAGATAGATAGATAGATAGATAGATAGATAGATAGATAGATAGATAGATAGATAGATAGATAGATAGATAGATAGATAGATAGATAGATAGATAGATAGATAGATGGATAGATAGATAGATAGATAGATAGATAGATAGATAGATAGATAGATAGATAGATAGATAGATAGATAGATAGATAGATAGATAGATAGATAGATAGATAGATAGATAGATAGATAGATAGATAGATAGATAGATAGATAGATAGATAGATAGATAGATAGATAGATAGATAGATAGATAGATAGATAGATAGATAGATAGATAGATAGATAGATAGATAGATAGATAGATAGATAGATAGATAGATAGATAGATAGATAGATAGATAGATAGATAGATAGATAGATAGATAGATAGATAGATAGATAGATAGATAGATAGATAGATAGATAGATAGATAGATAGATAGATAGATAGATAGATAGATAGATAGATAGATAGATAGATAGATAGATAGATAGATAGATAGATAGATAGATAGATAGATAGATAGATAGATAGATAGATAGATAGATAGATAGATAGATAGATAGATAGATGGATAGATAGATAGATAGATAGATATAGATAGATAGATAGATAGATAGATAGATAAAAAGTTAGATAGATAGGTTAATAGGATTGATAGATACCTAGATAAACAGACCTTAAACCCTGATCGATAGTTCGATAAATAGATAGATACCTAAAAAGATAGATAGACCTAAAACCCACTAGATGAAAAAAACATAATGGTTAAAAATCCCAAATAACAAACAAATCACCATTATTAGAAATTGATACACTAGAAGTATGAAAGTATTGAAATGCCTCCAAATCAAAAACTGAAAATGAATTAATTTTTTGTATTTTGTATGCAAAATAGTGAGTGTCAAAGCACGCAGTTTCTATATGAGATAGACACATGTAAAATTTCTCACCCCCAATAACGATGTGCTCTATTAAGCGAAATATAGGATCATTATTTTCATAAAGTCCAATGCATACAACTAATTTCTCTTTTAATAATATACCTTTAAAGTTTATCCATGAAACTTTTAAGATATTTTCCCTTTCAGATATTTTGAAATTGAATTTAACAAATTCAGTTGCTTTTAAGTGGAAAGTTGGCCCATGATCGTAGAAATTCAAGCAAAGTTCATTATAATTTAAAAGTAAATTCGAAATTTTAAATTGATGTTTAATGTTCATCGTTTTAAGAATGTTCAGTCTGTTATTTGAAATATAACCACATTTTTTAAACGTTTGGTGTTTGGCTTCGAAACGCATCGAGTTAATTGCTACGATTGGGCCAACATTTTCTACTATTCCTGCATAATGCAACAAAAAATGGAACTTTGGTTTCAAATGACTCTCTGATATTGTAATATAAAGAGAATTATGGTCAGATATTAATTTCTTTAAATATTCTGTTGAATATACGTGATGCCTCTTCCGAAAAACTATTAAAATTATTTCTCTTAAATATAAATACAACTTCCACTCTGGACATGTATTTTCAACCAAATCTCCTACTAAGAGCGATAAATGAGTGATTATAATATACATCTCCGATGCTGAAAGCTTAAATTTATTTTTTGAAAGGGAGTCTGAATTAAAAAGAGGTGGTTTCTGTGTGGCGGAACCAAAGTTTAATATTTCTATTCGCCGGTTAAGTTGTTGCAAGGAAAAATATTTATGTTTCAATATGAGGGACTTTAAAATAATATTAAGGTCATAGTGACAAACTCCTTCGAGCAAGTCATGCATACAATCAGCACTCAAATTATCAACGACATGAAAATTTGTTAATGAATTCCAAATTGAATCCTCTTTAATACCAGTAATCTTCGGATTACCTATACTTATATCATCTTGATAATTGTTCCTATTTCTTAAATGCGTGCTGTCTTCTAATACTAAGTTTTTCATATTTTCGTTTGAGCATTTACAAAATCGACAATAATGTAAGGAACTGAATGATTCAGTAAAACCTAATATAGAATTTAGACCTAAATTATCACCAGTTATTAAACATGGGATTAATTTAATAATTTTATAATGTTTGTAATTAATTTCTAATCCCTCATTTTGCAAACTGTTAAGATAATCAATTAAAGGTTTCAAAATGGTCGAATTACCAAACTTTTTTCTATCTTCCGTAAAAAAGAGCATTGCCAAAAGTGTATGAGATAATTTCGAAGAAATGTGTTCTGGAAGACTCATAATTTTTATATAAACTGCTCCAATTTTTTGGATTCAACTATGGGAGCCCAAAGGATTAAGATACTCAAAGTCGTCAAAATAAATAAGAAGAGGTATACAAAAAATTTTAGTGTCATTCTCGGGATTGAATTGTTTTTGCTTTTTTTCCCATAGGGGGGTTTGAATTATATTAACTATTGTATATGTTTGTTTCTTTACGTGATTGATATAATCGTCGATTAGTTTCAAGATAGGTGATTGAGTGAAGAAAACGGTGAATAGTTGCTTGAGATTGACTATTTGTAAAAAGAAATCGCATTGAGTGATTTTTATTTCATTATCTGCTGAATAAACTTGTTGATATTCAGAACCAAGCTGAATATCATGAAAATCCACCAATATATTCATACTTGATAGTTTTTTTAAAATTAGGAACTCAGATTTAAGATATTTTGGGCTTAAAAGAGAAGTTAAAATGGAACAAATCTCTTCATTTTGTGCACTTTTGGTAAAAGCAAGAGAAAGGTATTTATCGTAAAACGAGAACAAGCTTTTGAAAATGTCTAGGGCAGTACTTCTTGGAATTCTATCATCATTTAAGGTTTTCAAAATAACCTTAAGTAAATCATTAGAAATGTCATTTTGTAAATCAATTTGTTTAAAATCTGTTGAGCTAAAGTTTGAATCAGCTTCAGCTTTATCATATTGAATCGAATTATCAGTTTGATTACTGATTTCAGAAGATGAGTTTGAACAGACAGGATATTGGTTTTTAAGATGATGATTTTTTATATGAGCAATGTGTTTATATAGAACAGAAAAAACCCTACGACAACTTTTGTTACAAGTAAAACGTTGAAGACCCGGATGTTTTTTCTTAAAATGGTCTGAGTAAAGTTTAATTGAAATAAATGATATTTTACAGTGTGCACACTCCATTTGTTTACTTATATCTAACAATAATTTATAAGAATAAGTATATAAATTTTTGGTATTATATATTTACTTTCTGTTGAGACTGCTCCAGAGCGCTTTGATACTCGCTGATGACTGATCAAACTTCGTTCTTACATTAAAAATGTAAATTTGGATGAAAGTCCAAACAGATGTGCTTTCTGCTGGATACTTTATATTCAGCGCCTGGTACAAATAAAAACATTGTTGAACAGCTTCAAGTGGGTCCTCAAAGCAATATCTCTTGTCGGTCAGTGTTACGTAGGCTTTGAGGCTGTCAAAACTGCCAACAAAGACAATTCGAGGTTGCAGTCCATAATTATATTCCAATGACTGTCTCTCGAAATCATCTGCCTTTCCCAATGTCTACGAAAAAATAGAGATTGAAATAAATAAATTATGTAAATAAAAGGAGTCACTTAAATTTATTTATATTAATTTGATTTGGAGCAGCGGTGAAGGACATGAGGAATTTATTGTTTACTCCGTATTACTAAGACTTGAATATTAAGGAACGAACAAGATAGATAACCTGGGTTTTCCTTAATATTCAATTAATTCTTCTTATGTTTATATATATCGTCGGCTTAGAGTGTATTACGACTAACTCCACAAAAAGACAAATACTCTCTTTAGTTTTTATTTCTTCATATTTATTTTGGATATCTATACTCAAAAAAATAAAAAATGATGATATTGCAGAAAGTAAGTTTTTGTTAAGTTAAATTTTATTTTAAAAAGTAGGAGTGTAAAACTATGAATTAAAATACTTTAAATAAAAGGTATTCACCTCAAAATAAAGGATGAATTTTTCTTGAATTTCAAGCTTTGATGCCTTATAACTCTGTTTTCCTTGCCTGGCCTTAATTTTCGTCGAGGGAAATAAATACGGGAGTACTAAAAGGCTTACAGCCTTTTTATTTCCTTATAGAAAACAAAAATTAAAATTAAGAACATTTATAAAATATTAAGTAGTACCTCCGCTACAGCTTAAGCTTGCTGCAATCCACTTTTTGACTGTAGGATCCTTCAAAAGAGATCCTTTTTCTAAAATCTCATTACAGATTTCCCAATTCAAATCCAAAGTTATGGCCGGGTGCAAAATTTTCGAGTCTTCGAAAAACTGACGGAAGAAAATCAGATATGTGAATGATTAGTAAAATAATGAAAAAGAACGCATATGTAAATACAAACAAAATATGTAATACATTTAAAAAATTAAACATAAAATTAAACAATCTACATACAGCCCTGGCTGCGTCCGGGTAGACAAAAATTTCGAGAACAAATGAACAAAACATACATTTTAATTATGTCCTCGATTAATCGAATTCCGGATAATCGAGACTCGACTGTATTTTTGTTTTTATTTTGTCAGAACCAAATTTCATGATTGATTGATTTTTTGAAAACTCAATTGATTTTTTTTAAATAAAACAGGTACCCAGAGTGTGTTTCTGCATCTTTTTGGCAAAACGAAAGACCGAATTTACCCAAACTTGACAAAAACACTCCCAATACCAAAGATTTTCTGAAAAGAATCATCCAAATATGTCAAGCAATTCTTGAAAATATATTGTGGTGGTCAAAGAGCCGTGGCATCGATGCCTTGTTGGTGGCATGTAGTTTGAACAGATCCAAACAGTACGTCGAAAAAGTTTTGAGCAAAGCTTTCACCACCTCTAAGACTATAATTATTGTTCTAAATTGTCTGACACTTTTAAAATCGATTATTTCTACTTGTTTATAATCATATTTCCCATATATTTATTATTTATTTTTTAAAGTAGCCTAGATTACTCCCTGAGTTGTCCACTACATGTATGAAAAGTCCCGTCATAACCTGTTCTGCCGTTTTGAAGGTTACCGCGGACAAGCAGACAGACAGACAAAAATTTGTTTAATGATGCAGTTATGTTTCTTAGCAATTAAACAACCACCTAAGCTCAAAAGCTTGAAATTATTTAAATATTAACGACAGACACTCCAATTTTATTTATATGTATAGATGTATAGAAGATGTATAGATGTATAGATACGTAAACACATATCGTCGGCTTAGAGTATAAAGCGACTTACTCCACATTTTTTTACCATTATAGACCACTTCGAAAATCTATCAGCTCCTTGCAATTTCACTGAATTAAGCTATAACGAGTGCTCAAAAATATTTAATGTAATTTTGGTTTAATTTAAGTAATGCAAACACTTTTTTTGAAATATTTTTTTGTAAAAAATGCAAAATAGGAGTTAGCTGCTTCACACTCTAAGCCGACGATATCTCCCTTTTTAACTAACTTATTTTGAACTGTGATCAAATCACCAATAAAGGTAAAAAGGCATGCAACAGTATTTAAAATCTGCTTACCAACTTGAAGATATTATTATCATTTAGCGAAAATATTGGAAACTTCGCCAGGTACTCAGCAGTCTCTATTTTATTGTCCTGCAAAATTTCCCACCTTATTGCAAAACAGTTTTTCCACTTTTCTATTACGTCATCGAATGGCTCAATGTGCTCTTCTATAAATTTAAAGTCTTCGTAATTGTCTTCGAAAGTATTCACTGAAAAATCAGATAATTATTTTTATTTTTTATTACTTATAGTAAATTAGATATTTGGCCAAATATAATTCAGACTCAAGGATATTTGTAGAGAGTAAAAAGAGAAAAATAAAAAAAAAAAAAAAAAAAAAAAAATAAAGAACTCAGTCGTGGCTGGACACCTTCCAACTAATTGAACAAACCCGTTCTTACCTAATGTTGAGTTTAAATCCTTTTTTGAGCTCCTTGATCTCCTGGAGATGAGACCGGCGCTCGAAAGTAAATTTCTATAATTTGAGTATGTGTCATATAATTTGCCAGATGCTTTTTGGCCATTAATTGCAGGCGTGTAATACTCTTCTTTTGTCTCGCCAGTAAATACTTCGCTTATTACTGAAGCAATATACGCAAAATCATGGCGATTCAATCTGATTAAAAATGCATTTATTAAGTAATATTTAACTTTTTTCAATTTCAGATAAAAGCTCAGTCGACAAACTTAAAATATTTGTATTGATAAAACTACAAATATTCAAAAATGTTGTTTGTATACAGTAAACTTAAGTAGTGGTTTTTCACTCTTAGCCAAAAATATATTAGTTTGAATATATTTAAGGCGTAATATTTAACTTTTTACATTCATTTATCTACTGAGCTGACTTTATAACTCAGAAATCTTTTAATAAAATCACTTACTCCAATTGTACGTTGTCTTGCAATAAAAACTGTATCATAAGCTTGCTAAGCTTAATTCTTTCTGAATTTTTCAGAGAGGCGTTCTGTTCAAATATCTTAAGCAGAATTACAAGATCTATGTGTTTATGTTTTATAAGCATCTATATTCGAAAAAAATTTAAGAAAACGGATTATGCAAATCTAATAAGTAGGTATATACAGTAGTATCTACCATATAAAAAGATATATATCAAGTCTTCGAAGAGATCTCTTATCAGGCCCAAATGTAACCTATGTATGTATATGTCAAAGCATTCTACGATTAACGAAAAGCCCATATTTGCAAAAAGTTATGCAAAGAATTGAACTTAAAAACTTTAGAAAAAAGGCCAGAGAATACGACTGCTTAACATACATTATGTACATAATATAGTTATTATACTATATGTATGTACAATGTACAAAGTTCCTTCAAAAATATTTGCACTGATTGAATGGTTAAACGAGCTAATCTAAGAATCAAAAATTTTATTTGAAAATTGAGGAACATTTATGTATGCCAAACAAAATTATGACAAAATATAGTGAGTGACGTACATACATGGTGTCATATACATACGTAATTCCATCTTACAAATATGTGTAGGTTTATGTGTACAGGGGACAATATGATATGGGAGATATTTGTTAATTTAAACACCAGTAAGAACAACATAGTTGATAAAAATCAACTCTGAAAATTTCCAATTATGTATCATGCATTTTGTAAACGACCAATAATTCAAATATAGTAATTATAATAAAAATGTTTTTACCTCAACATTGATTGTTTTTAAAACATGTGTTTGGACCCCGCCAAATCCTGAAGAATTATTATTTAAAGACGTCTCTTCGCTAGGAATAGTACTAATGATCTTGATCGTGGGTGCCTGAACAGAGTCTACTAACTCTACTGACTCTATCGACTCTTCTACAGACGTCGAATGGCCTATTTCTTCGTTTTCAAGTATTATAATTGAGCTTCCTTGTGATTCTTCGTATTTAAAAGAAGCGTATATAATGTGATATTAACAACTTAACTTAAATGGTTACAGCAGATTTAAAATTATAAAGGCACCCCAAACCGAAGCGAATCAATTTAAGCGACGATAAAACGTTTGCCTGTCAAATATTAACAGTACGCTTACAGTCAAGTTAATTTCAAGCTATTTTGAAAAAAAATAATCAAAATCCGAGTCAGGACAAAAATGAATATCTATAAAAAACTAAAAAAAAAAAACATTTCTAAAAACAAACTAAAATGTATTCTTGGTATAGGTATTAAAATCACTTAAATAGTAGCACCGGTTTGGGAGTGCCTCAAATCTTATATATGTTTACCTATTGTTTCGTTTTCTTCGTCTAGCACTCCTAATGTCCATCCAGGTGATGATTTATACTGGTTTATGTAGTCCATAACATCATCTTCATGGATAAAAGAGGAAGTTTTACCATCGAAGTATTTTATATTTCCATGGATATTAAAATGATTTTTTACTGAAATCATGGAAGAAATAAATAAAAATATTGCAATAAACATGAACAAAAGGAAGTCAAGTATTGTACCAATGGAAAGCGACATGTTAACAAGTTAGCATGTCAAAAAAGCAAGGAGATACTCTCCTATATAATGCATTAATCGAAAAGTTCAGATTTGCACCTAATGCTCAACATTTTTTTTTTTATTTTTTGTTATTTATAATATATTAATGTTTTTTCTTCTAATAAAACATGTAATTTTTTTTGTATATTATACTGATTTCTTACAAAAATGGTTGCAAGCAAATAGTTTCAAATTTGGTTTTCAAGAACTTAGACTCGTAGGTATATTAGAAATGTGAATTATTTAAGGTCACAAAAGTTTCACATCAACTTCTTTTTAAAAATCGGAGTTGAATATTCAGTCAATTCGACGAATGATAACCTGTACCAAAATGGGTTAAGAATTAAAAAAATACCTACCGGCTTTTTCTAACTCACTAGAAGTTATTTCCGTACTTGATGATCCTTTGATTTTTATTATCGAAGATAATCCCCGGTGTGCAGCTGTTATAAAAAGTAGCATTTTTATTGAAGCCTTCTAACTGAAATAGATATGTGGAAAGAAGTTTTCTTAACCTTTAGTAGGTATCTGTAATAATTATTTCTATCATTGCATACAAAATTAAACGGCTATATAAGAAATCATGGCTTGAAAGCATCCAAATGATGTGCCTGTTACATTAAAGAAATTTTTAAACAGACCTGAAAATAACCGATATAGAAAAAAGCGCTCTCGTTCTTTTGTTGAAACTATTTGTTACGTTATGAAGTATTTACACATACATATGAATACAAATAAAGGGTAATAACAAAAAACCTACATCGTCGGCTTAGAGGGAAAAGCAGCTAACTCCTATTTTGCATTTTTTATAAAAAATTATTTAAAAGTGTTTGCATTGTTTGAATAAAACCAAAATTATATAATTGAAAAGATTTTTTGTATTTTTTTTGCAATTTTTGAAGTGGTCTATAATGATTAAAAAAAACTGTGGAGTTAGCCGCTTTTCACTCAAAGCTACTCTAAGTTCACAAAACCAAATATTTTAAACCAATTATATTGAAACCTTAAGCTAAAACACAAAACGCCTAGGTGTGATACTGTAGAGAAAAGCTGAAAAGCTTTTGTATCGGGTTGTTATACAAATCTTCTTTATTGACCTACAGCATCCATGAAAATATATATGTTACTCAATTTTCTGACGAATTATGATAGGATTATAATAGTAACAACCATTGATAAAAGTTCTCCTGTAGTTTTTTCAAGAACTTACAATAAAAAAAACTAATGTAAGCAAATCCATGATAATTGGTTAATTTAATTTGAAATTGCTATATTTCATAATTTTGTTTACTTTATTCACAGGGCGTTAACTACGAGTTTAAAGTTCGTTCGTAAACTGTACGTCACTGCTATTGAAGCTAAACTGCTTATTTGGCTTTGGCGATTGGCAAAGGCTTTTTACATTTAAGGAAATCTCTGAAAGTGTACACCGAAAGGTGAAATTCGTTTTGAAATCTGAAGGTGAAACTGAAATGCTTTTTGCCAATTGCCAAAGCCAAGGTATAGTGGACATATACTCTACGGAAATCTGAAAGTGATACTCAATACTAAATTGTTTATTTGGCAATAATTGCCAAAGCCAATAACTAAATAATTGAAATATCAAACCATTGCTATGAATCTAATCATTCTTTTTATTTTATTAACAGAAATAGCGTAAAGTACAGAATTAAAGTTCGTCTCGTAAACTGTACCTAACTAAAATGCTTATTTGGCTTTGGCAATTGGCAAAAGCCTTTAAAATATAAGAACAAGACTAAAAATGTTAACCGAAAGGTGAAATTATTCGTATTGTTAACTGTATTGAAATCTGAAAGTGAAACTGGAATGCTTTTTGCCAGTTGCCAAAGCCAAAGAAGTGGATATAAACTCTACTGAAATCTGAAAGTGATACTAAATACGGAAATGTTAATTTGCCAATAATAACCATAGCCAAAATAGTGGCTTCATATCTTCCCAACTAGAAGAGATCACGATCCCTCTATTTGTTTTCAATTGAAAATCCGCTTTTTGTTAACTAAATTTCTTAAGCCCATTGATTAATGAATGTTTTATATAAAAATAATTACTTATATTGAACAAAACAAACCTTTGCGACGATATCTTGTAATTTTTTTTCACTTTTTTCATTGGAATGGCGTATACTTTTTAAAATTGTTGTCTCTTACTTTACTGTGCTGTGCGTCTATCACTATTAAAATCTGAAACTGTACTGAAATTGTTGAAATGCTTTGCCGACAGCCAACTAAGAAATTAAAGTTCGTCTCGTAAACTTTACCTAACTGAAATTGAAACTAAAATGCTTATTTGGCTTTGGCAATTGGCAAAGGCCTTTAAAATATAAGAAAATCACTGAAAATGTTAATCGAAAAGTGGAATTATTCGTATTGTTAACTGTATTGAAATCTGAAAGTGAATCTGGAATGCTTTTTGCAAGTTGCCAAAGCCAAAGAAGTGGATAAAAACTCTACTGAAATCTGAAAGTGATACTGAATACTGAAATTTTAATTTGCCAATAATACCCATAGGCAAAATAGTGGGTATGAATCTTCCCAACTGGAAGATTTTTTTCAATTGAAAATCCGCTTGAAGTTAAATAAATTTCTTAGGCACATCGATTAATAGATGTTCTATATAAGAAAATAATAACTTTAATTGAACAAACAAACCTTTGATATGTTATCTTATAATTTTGTTCCCTTTATTCACAGGAATGGCGTAGGTATATTATAATTATTGTCGTCTCGTAAACTCTGCCAGCCCACTGAAATCTGTATGAGATTCTACTGAAATGCTTACTTGCTGATTGCCAATGCGATGACGCACGTTTATCAGGGAAGCGCCAAAATTGGGAATTAAGTTTCTTAAGGCTATGATATCTAACTATTTTTTTCACTGTACGAAGTACGAAGGTACTAAGGAATTAAAATTTGTCTCGGAAACTTTACTGAAAGTGAAACTAAAATCCCTATTTCGCTTTGGCACATGGCAAATGCTTTTTTTAGTAGAGGAGTAGAGAAAAAAGTATATATATATATATCTACACGATTAGGAAATGGATATTTTTTTCACATTTTCGCAACTAGGCAAATAGATTAGTGAATATTTTATATAAAAATAATTACTTAAATTGAACAAACAAACCTTTGCAGATATCTTGTAGTTTTTTCACTTTTTCCACAGGAATGGCGTATACTTTATAAAATTGTTGTCTCTTACTTTACTGTGCGTCTATAACCATTATAATCTGAAACTGTAATGAAATTGTTGAAATGCTTTGCCGACAGCCAACTAAGAAATTAAAGTTCGTCTCGTAAACTTTACCTAACTGAAATTGAAACTAAAATGCTTATTTGGCTTTGGCAATTGGCAAAGGCCTTTAAAATATAAGAAAATCACTGAAAATGTTAATCGAAAGGTGGAATTATTCGTATTGTTAACTGTATTGAAATCTGAAAGTGAAACTGGAATGCTTTTTGCCAGTTGCCAAAGCCAAAGAAGTGGATAAAAACTCTACTGAAATCTGAAAGTGATACTAAATACGGAAATGTTAATTTGCCAATAAACCATAGCCAAAATAGTGGCTTCATATCTTCCCAACTAGAAGAGATCACGATCCCTCTATTTGTTTTCAATTGAAAATCCGCTTTTTGTTAACTAAATTTCTTAAGCCCATTGATTAATGAATGTTTTATATAAAAATAATTACTTATATTGAACAAAACAAACCTTTGCAATGATATCTTGTAATTTTTTTTCACTTTTTTCATAGGAATGGCGTATACTTTTTAAAATTGTTGTCTCTTACTGTGCGTCTATAACTATTATAATCTGAAACTGTACTGAAATTGTTGAAATGCTTTGCCGACAGCCAACTAAGAAATTAAAGTTCGTCTCGTTAACTTTACCTAACTGAAATTGAAACTAAAATGCTTATTTGGCTTTGGCAATTGGCAAAGGCCTTTAAAATATAAGAAAATCACTGAAAATGTTAACCGAAAGGTGAAATTATTCGTATTGTAAACTGTTTTGAAATCTGAAAGTGAAACTGGAATGCTTTTTGCCAATTGCCAAAGCCAAAGAAGTGGATAAAAACTCACTGAAAATGTGATGTGAAATTATTCGTATTGTTAAGTAGCTATATTGAAATCTGAAAGTGAAACTGGGATGCTTTTTGCCAATTGCCAAAGCCAAAGAAGTGGATATAAACTATACTGAAATCTAAAAGTGAAACTGGGATGCTTTTTGCCAATTGCCAAAGCCAAAGAAGTGGATAAAAACTCTACTGAAATCTGAAAGTGATACTAAATACGGAAATGTTAATTTGCCAATAATAACCATAGCCAAAATAGTGGCTTCATATCTTCCCAACTAGAAGAGATCACGATCCCTCTATTTGTTTTCAATTGAAAATCCGCTTTTTGTTAACTAAATTTCTTGGGCCCATTGATTAATGAATGTTTTATATAAAAATAATTACTTATATTGAACAAACAAACCTTTGCAATGATATCTTGTAATTTTTTTCACTTTATTCACAGGAATGCGTAAACTAAGAGATTATAGTTCATCTCGTAAACTTTACCTAACTGAAATTGAAACTAAAATGCTTATTTGGCTTTGGCAATTGGCAAAGGCCTTTAAAATATAAGAAAATCACTGAAAATGTTAATCGAAAGGTGGAATTATTCGTATTGTTAACTGTATTGAAATCTGAAAGTGAATCTGGAATGCTTTTTGCAAGTTGCCAAAGCCAAAGAAGTGGATAAAAACTCTACTGAAATCTGAAAGTGATACTGAATACTGAAATTTTAATTTGCCAATAATACCCATAGGCAAAATAGTGGGTATGAATCTTCCCAACTGGAAGATTTTTTTCAATTGAAAATCCGCTTGAAGTTAAATAAATTTCTTAGGCACATCGATTAATAGATGTTCTATATAAGAAAATAATAACTTTAATTGAACAAACAAACCTTTGATATGTTATCTTATAATTTTGTTCCCTTTATTCACAGGAATGGCGTAGGTATATTATAATTATTGTCGTCTCGTAAACTCTGCCAGCCCACTGAAATCTGTATGAGATTCTACTGAAATGCTTACTTGCTGATTGCCAATGCGATGACGCACGTTTATCAGGGAAGCGCCAAAATTGGGAATTAAGTTTCTTAAGGCTATGATATCTAACTATTTTTTTCACTGTACGAAGTACGAAGGTACTAAGGAATTAAAATTTGTCTCGGAAACTTTACTGAAAGTGAAACTAAAATCCCTATTTCGCTTTGGCACATGGCAAATGCTTTTTTTAGTAGAGGAGTAGAGAAAAAAGTATATATATATATATCTACACGATTAGGAAATGGATATTTTTTTCACATTTTCGCAACTAGGCAAATAGATTAGTGAATATTTTATATAAAAATAATTACTTAAATTGAACAAACAAACCTTTGCAGATATCTTGTAGTTTTTTCACTTTTTCCACAGGAATGGCGTATACTTTATAAAATTGTTGTCTCTTACTTTACTGTGCGTCTATAACCATTATAATCTGAAACTGTAATGAAATTGTTGAAATGCTTTGCCGACAGCCAACTAAGAAATTAAAGTTCGTCTCGTAAACTTTACCTAACTGAAATTGAAACTAAAATGCTTATTTGGCTTTGGCAATTGGCAAAGGCCTTTAAAATATAAGAAAATCACTGAAAATGTTAATCGAAAGGTGGAATTATTCGTATTGTTAACTGTATTGAAATCTGAAAGTGAAACTGGAATGCTTTTTGCCAGTTGCCAAAGCCAAAGAAGTGGATAAAAACTCTACTGAAATCTGAAAGTGATACTAAATACGGAAATGTTAATTTGCCAATAAACCATAGCCAAAATAGTGGCTTCATATCTTCCCAACTAGAAGAGATCACGATCCCTCTATTTGTTTTCAATTGAAAATCCGCTTTTTGTTAACTAAATTTCTTAAGCCCATTGATTAATGAATGTTTTATATAAAAATAATTACTTATATTGAACAAAACAAACCTTTGCAATGATATCTTGTAATTTTTTTTCACTTTTTTCATAGGAATGGCGTATACTTTTTAAAATTGTTGTCTCTTACTGTGCGTCTATAACTATTATAATCTGAAACTGTACTGAAATTGTTGAAATGCTTTGCCGACAGCCAACTAAGAAATTAAAGTTCGTCTCGTTAACTTTACCTAACTGAAATTGAAACTAAAATGCTTATTTGGCTTTGGCAATTGGCAAAGGCCTTTAAAATATAAGAAAATCACTGAAAATGTTAACCGAAAGGTGAAATTATTCGTATTGTAAACTGTTTTGAAATCTGAAAGTGAAACTGGAATGCTTTTTGCCAATTGCCAAAGCCAAAGAAGTGGATAAAAACTCACTGAAAATGTGATGTGAAATTATTCGTATTGTTAAGTAGCTATATTGAAATCTGAAAGTGAAACTGGGATGCTTTTTGCCAATTGCCAAAGCCAAAGAAGTGGATATAAACTATACTGAAATCTAAAAGTGAAACTGGGATGCTTTTTGCCAATTGCCAAAGCCAAAGAAGTGGATAAAAACTCTACTGAAATCTGAAAGTGATACTAAATACGGAAATGTTAATTTGCCAATAATAACCATAGCCAAAATAGTGGCTTCATATCTTCCCAACTAGAAGAGATCACGATCCCTCTATTTGTTTTCAATTGAAAATCCGCTTTTTGTTAACTAAATTTCTTGGGCCCATTGATTAATGAATGTTTTATATAAAAATAATTACTTATATTGAACAAACAAACCTTTGCAATGATATCTTGTAATTTTTTTCACTTTATTCACAGGAATGCGTAAACTAAGAGATTATAGTTCATCTCGTAAACTTTACCTAACTGAAATTGAAACTAAAATGCTTATTTGGCTTTGGCAATTGGCAAAGGCCTTTAAAATATAAGAAAATCACTGAAAATGTTAATCGAAAGGTGGAATTATTCGTATTGTTAACTGTATTGAAATCTGAAAGTGAATCTGGAATGCTTTTTGCAAGTTGCCAAAGCCAAAGAAGTGGATAAAAACTCTACTGAAATCTGAAAGTGATACTGAATACTGAAATTTTAATTTGCCAATAATACCCATAGGCAAAATAGTGGGTATGAATCTTCCCAACTGGAAGATTTTTTTCAATTGAAAATCCGCTTGAAGTTAAATAAATTTCTTAGGCACATCGA
Organism: Dasysyrphus tricinctus; assembly: GCA_963921185.1. Lineage (NCBI taxonomy): Eukaryota > Metazoa > Arthropoda > Insecta > Diptera > Syrphidae > Dasysyrphus > Dasysyrphus tricinctus. The sequence continues at coordinate 19,359,529 of OY992530.1, read as the reverse complement.
TTAATAGATGTTCTATATAAGAAAATAATAACTTTAATTGAACAAACAAACCTTTGATATGTTATCTTATAATTTTGTTCCCTTTATTCACAGGAATGGCGTAGGTATATTATAATTATTGTCGTCTCGTAAACTCTGCCAGCCCACTGAAATCTGTATGAGATTCTACTGAAATGCTTACTTGCTGATTGCCAATGCGATGACGCACGTTTATCAGGGAAGCGCCAAAATTGGGAATTAAGTTTCTTAAGGCTATGATATCTAACTATTTTTTTCACTGTACGAAGTACGAAGGTACTAAGGAATTAAAATTTGTCTCGGAAACTTTACTGAAAGTGAAACTAAAATCCCTATTTCGCTTTGGCACATGGCAAATGCTTTTTTTAGTAGAGGAGTAGAGAAAAAAGTATATATATATATATCTACACGATTAGGAAATGGATATTTTTTTCACATTTTCGCAACTAGGCAAATAGATTAGTGAATATTTTATATAAAAATAATTACTTAAATTGAACAAACAAACCTTTGCAGATATCTTGTAGTTTTTTCACTTTTTTCACAGGAATGGCGTATTCTTTTTAAAATTGTTGTCTCTTACTTTACTGTGCTGTGCGTCTATCACTATTAAAATCTGAAACTGTACTGAAATTGTAGAAATGCTTTGCCGATAGCCAATGCGATGACGCACGTTTCTCAGCGAAGCGTGGAAATTGGGAACTAAATATCTTAAGGCTACTAACGCACTGGTGTTGAAATATATATGCTCTTTTAGTTTGAAAAGAAAATATTTATTTGTGTTTCTTTTGTTCTCCTTAGGAATTAAATTCCTGTCTGAATTGTTATTTATTTTTAGTGAAAGGCGCATTGTGTAGTATAGGTTTATTGGTTTATTTTATGAGTGAAAGAAGATTTCACTGAAAATCTATCGATGCGCCACTTTCAAAATAGTTACCGGCGTGGGCATGACAGATTTTTTAAGGATCGAGTTAGAGATGCATATAGTATAATTGCTTGCGATAGGGAAGTGTTTATTGGTCTGAAGGTATTTTTTTCTGTATAAGTGGCCTGTCTACATTGTTATTTAACTGAAAGGCGTTGCCATGATCCTCGCGTCTACATTATACTATGTTCCCACCAACCAGAAATCTGAGGTTTTAACAGAAAGTTTTTTTGATTTAGAGTTCGTGGAGTGGAATGTTATTAAGATTTTGATGAAATCTAGAGCCTTCATTGTGATTTCTCGGAAATTTCCATAAAATCTTGTTCCATCGACTTGAGATATCAAAAGTTTTACATTATGCAGACAAAATCTTTTCAGTTCAATACACCATTATTCTCTATCTCACGCAATAAATTAAGCTCTATACATCTCCCACTCGTGCAGTAAAAAATCCGTGATGCGGATGCCAAGAATTATTATTAAAAATGGCGTATCGGTGGATTTTGGGTGGAATCATCTTTCTCTTTCCTTTGCACCTGAATTCTACCTATCTCACTGGATGAGCCTTTCAGTAAAAAGACAATGTTGAAAGGCATTAAAATTTCAATAAGATAACTTAAGCTCAAGTAGCAACAGCCTAAAAAACCAATTAATATGCCCTTCTGAAATCAGAACTATTCACACAAAAAAGTATCAAAAAATTTATTTGCACTATTAAATATATATATTGAAGCAAATTGAAATTATTTTAAAATTGCAATAAAAGGCATTCACAAATTAAATCAATCAAATAGCTATTAGGTTTAACACAAATGTAAATCCATTTCACCTAAAAGCAAATCGACTTCACCCAAACGAAAATACATTCAACCCACACGCAAATACATTTAACCCAAACGCAAATAGAATCAACCCACAGGCAGTAAAAAATTTAGCTGTTTGTTAGCCAAATAGCAAATATGTTTAACCTAAACGCAAATCGATTTCACCCAAACGCAAATAGATTTAGCTCAAACGCTTAAGCATTTAGCATAAACGCGAATGGATTTAACCCAAACGCAAATAGAACTAACCCACAAATTGTATTATTTGTGGATTAATTCTATTTGCGTTTGGGTTAAATGTTTAAGCGTTTAAGCTGAATGTATTTCCGTTTGGGTAAATCGATTTGCGTTTAGGTGAAACTGATTTGCGTTTAGGTAAAACTTACTTGCTATTTGGTTAATTTTGAGTATTTTCTTAGATTTGTTTCTGTTTAAATTCTTTCACTGAGGTACTTTAAGCAGCTTTCCCTGCAACTATTAGCTGCTCCACAGACACTTGGTAAGTTTTCTCAATTAAATGAAAAAGTTGCCTTATGTGTGATAAGCTTTAACAGCACAAAAAGAGTAACTAAAATCTTGAATCTACAAATGACGTACAAACTACCAGAATTTCTTCCATTTTCATATTTTGTATAACTTTATGATGTACAATCTTCCAACATTTTGTCATAAGAAATTTATATAAGTTCATAACTGACGTTTCATTTGACCATAAATTCTCTCCCCAACCAACGCGGAACTACAACGAATCTTTCACTTGTCAGAATTCGTTAGCAAAAAAACAACAAAAGCGAAAAATTCGTTGTTGATCCAATTGTTTTGCTTTTGTTTGGGGGAGCCTCATTACTGGCACGTGTAAATGTTGTGCTTACACCATTTTGTAAATATGTTCAACAAAAGCAAGAATTATTGAACTTGCTCATTCTTTTCAATATCTTCTAATAATATGCCCTTAGTTGTTACATACATATTTTGTTAGTTTTACAATAATCGTGTTCTATGACACAAATTAAGTATAAAATGAACATTGAACCTTATGCAAGAGGAAAACGCAAACACCCGACTCATGAGCCTCATTTGATGTTGTTTCAATGAAGATAATCTAGTTCAAGCTGTATTTAAATATTTGCTTCGTCACCAGCTATGCTCGCCCACCCTTTGTTGACATTAATTAATTCCTTAAAAATCATTTACAACTAGGAGAAATTTCTCAACTCAAATTAGAAAATAGTTTGGTGAACCTAAGGTGTACGCTAGGCCTTACGCTCATTGATTGATTAAGGCACAAAAACAAAACAACAAGCATGAGAACAGTATAAGAATATAACAAGCCAATTTATTGTTTAAACTGAAAAACGCTATTAAAATCTTCTAAAACTTTTATTCTTTCTTCATCTTTTAATTGAAGAATTGAAAATTTAAACACATCAGAATTTAAACACATCAAAATAATCAGTAATAAAAAAGAATAACGTATTTTCCTAGGTAGTTGGCAGGTAAAATCTGTTTGTGGAAAACGAAAATATTACTGAAACGAAAAACGAAAGTGTGGTCTCGGCCTTATGGCAAAATGCATGCGTTGAATTTGTTTGCAATGCACAACGCATGTATATGAACACAGCACCTGGACGATTCTTCAAAGCAAGGAGTGCGAAGGAGAAAGCACATATTTCTTATTCTTTACACTCGTAGCTTCGGAAACACTTATGACTCATCCAATGCTTATCTTTTGTTTGGTATTTGTTGCATGCGTCAAATAAAATGGCAGTGTTACCTGCGTAGATTTTAGTCTAATAAAATGTAGTACGATGTTCAAGTAAGAACGAAATTCTCTGGCCTTTTCATAATATTTTCTTTACTTTTACATGTTAATAAACGATTAAATTAATAATTGCAGAAGCAGAATTTTTCCAAGAATTTTGATTTACGGAGGTACGAGACTAAAAATAATGGGAAACAGCTTATAAAAAAACTTGAAACTACAAGGCCACTGAATACAATTTGTCAAAGCAAATTGGGTATTTGTTCTGATAGGTTAAAAGTACCTTTATCATAAATGCAAACATAAAATGTTTGAGATTTATAAATGCAAAATAGCAAATATTAGCTACACAGATGTTAAAATTAGGTAGTTATGTTCATCTTGATTTTCTTTTTAAGTCAAGTTAAAAGTTTCTTAAACATTATAATAGTACTGAAAATGTAATTAGTTTTAGTAAAAATAATAATTCATACAAATATAATACACAAAAGGAAAGTCAATATAATTACAGCTTGAAATCACCGCATGTAAAATTCACCACGCAGCTTTGAAAAAACTTTTTGTTAATGCATAGGTAACACTACCATTGAATTGACGCCAAATAATATCAGTGATGGTATGTGTAAAGAAAAATGCCCGACCGACGTCAGGATTTTTAAGTTGAGGGTTTTATATTCTCTTGAAAAAAATGGAATACACATTGCTTGATGGGACCTACTAATTATTACAAAATATTTTGTTTAGAAAATCTTTTTATTTACCATACAGCCAGTACAGTCAGTACATACTTGTTAATTTTATTTTAATTATTAGCTTAAACAACCTATAGGCACCTGTGCAGGAAACTTTATTTAAAAAAAAGATACTGAAACTAGATACTAAAACTATTTTCTCATTAAACTCCTACTGAACATGCATAAGACAGTATAATTTCTACTCAAATATTTTATTCGTTCTTAATTCTTTATTAATCTTAATCTTAATTAAGTTGCTGTAGGTAAAAGATTGGGATTTTTCTTATATGGCTTGGGATTTTTGTTTGTTTTTCTGTGCCATCACTGGTGTCGACAAAAGAATTGGGATCTTTTTCAATGCGTTGCTTTGTTATGGCAACGCATGACATTAACATAGGAGTTTGTTTTATTTTGGCGGATGAATGATTTTTTCTTAACAAAATAATTCTGCTAATGCGATTGTGCCTTCTACAAGCCTGCCGGCCACCGAGTATCGGAGATAAATAATTGAATATTGAATCGGGGAGTGAAAGAGCAGTACAATCACCATTGCAGCAAAATTAAGGAAAATTGTTCCTTTTTTAACGTAATTAAAGGAATTCAATCATGAATAATCTTTTTTAGATTATTATGGAAAAATACATTAGGTACTGTCCGCGCATGAGTTTGTGTTTTTTGTTTAGTAAAATGGTGATTGTACTGTTCTTTCACTCACCGATTCAATTATACCTAGGTATTTTGGTTTATTTGTTAGGAAATCTTTTCAGCTCAACTTTTCATTACGGATGGTATAGCACCAATTTGCAAGCGGATACTTTTATGCGGTAGAGGAAGATTTATCAAAATAATTAATGTCATAATCTTAATGTGAGGGAACATTTGATTATATTTTTTTCGGGTGACTGCATTGCGGTAGTACGCCTAGAGTGTTGATTTTTTTTAAAGTGGGTTGAATGAAATAGCTTAAATATTATGGCGACTCCTCTTGGAGAAATATATGTATACCTATATAATGTAAAATTTGTATGACAAGAACTGAATTTATTAAAAATATAAGTAAAAGATTCCTCACATTCAATTTATGATATTTTTTATAACTTTGAAGTTTGAACCAAACATCTACCCAATAGAAGTATCCGTCTGTGAAAATGTCTGCTACCGTAATGGAAATTTGGATACAACACAACAACTCATACTGGCGCAAAACACTTCACGAATATTCCAGACTGCTCTTTTTCGGATACACAATCCGCAATAGTGAAGTGATGTCTGGCCCTAGACCATTACCATCTATGGTCAATTCAACTTGGAGCTTCCCAGTCTCGGGCAATTCCAACTTTCAAGTCGTCCAAATCCATCGTTGTGACCATTGGTGTACGTGGGCATGTCGCCACTGTGAATAATGCAGTCGCCACTGCGTAAACGACCATCTCGGTCGGCGACTCCAGCTCGGAGGGTTGTCTATGAATCTGGGAGTAGGTATGCACAGCAGAATAAATTGACGGCATGTTTTGAGGGGTGTGAAAAAACCGACTATATGCGCTCTGCAAGAGGAATAAGTTTAGAAAAATATTTATCGCAGAAATAATAAAGGTATTTGCTTACCTGCTGAGCCAACAATGGTATAATTGTTGGGTAAAGAACTGCTTAGACGGCTCAATTTTACAAGACGGTACCTACCTAGAACGAAATTTCACACGCGAATACTTTTGTTCGGTAGATTTATCGTTAAAAAAGTAATGAATATCTGATCTTTAAGGTGAGGAAACTTTTATTTTTATTTTGGGGTGACTTTCCATTATTTGTAGCACGTCTAGAGTTAGAGTGCTGATTTTTTTTAGAGTTAAGCTAAGGGTCTCGGCTCAATAGAATAACTGGGCTAATATTACGTGAGGAAACACTGTTAAAAGCGATACACAAATTTGTTTGTAATTTTTTCGTATATTAGATATACCTTGCCCGTGTCCACTTCGCGGGTTCCAAGGAGTTGAGCGCCATTTCTGTTCTATTTGGAATTCGAAAAAAGGTATCTAGAGCTAGCTTTGAACTCATAAACAAAAAATATACAAACATGCTTAGGTATTAAAAACCATTTAATAAACATAAGTAGATAAATTATTTTATTAAACGCCTGTGAAATTGTGATTTTCATTTAAAACATGGAACAGTCTTTTAAGTGCAATTTAAATTGCACGGTTCTGGAAATTTTTACAATGGTTTGAGTAGAAATACGAATCTATTTTGTTGCAAACGAATAAATCGACGATTTATTTGCCCCAAAAGTATGGTTTGTCTGCCATAAACATGGAAGAAAATTCTTAAATCAAAATGAAAAAATATGTAACCTGCAATCGGTCATTCGTTTGCTACAAACTACTGTCTTTTTCGCCATGAAAACAGCAATCGCAATTTTTTTATCAGTTTGGTGCAAAAGAATTGAATTTGTACAATAAACTTTAAATTCTTTGCTGCAAACTCCATTTTGAAAGCGTACTTCACAATCGATTCATTCGTTTGCTATAAACAACGACATGTGCTGACAAACAACATGGAGTTTGAATTAGAAAATACTTACGTTTGCCGCAATGAACTCCTGCAAATTGAGCTGCAAACGAATCGATTGTTCGACGATATGTTTGGTGTGATGGAACTTATCTTTGTCCCCACTGTATTACAGTTACCACGAATGAAATACTTTTGTAGTGATTGTAATAACTTTTCAGCAAATGTATTACAATTAGTGCAAATGAATTCCGTTAGCCACAACCGAATAAAAAAATATTAATTCTCTGAGTGTATATCGCAAGTAAAAATAAAAAAGGTGTTCGCCGAATATTGAAAAGTGGCGCCCAATTATAGTCCGTTCGAACACCAAATCGCCGCCTGAGTACTTAAATGCCCCATAGACCACTTTTCGGGAAACTGAGTTAATGATGCAGTTATACTAATTCGAATTTTCTCTATCGTTTGCTGCTATCCACGTTGCTCTATCTCTATTATTAAGGAAGTTACAGAAACCCAGTTTGCTCCATAGACCGCACATTCAAAATTTGTACTATGTGGGGCAGTCGTTGTAGAAGAGTTCTTAAAACATTCATTTAATGCTTAAGTGCCCCATACCAAAGGGCCATGGAGAGCGTTTAATTATATCTGGGTCTGGGCCGGGGTTATCTTCTAGCATGCAAGAACAACATATGGGATCCAGGTTTCTATCGGAGGTTATTCCAATAACGCAAAAGTAAGTTTTCACTTTGATGATGGTAAAGAAAAAAGACAACATAAAGGTTAAAAAATAACCAACCATGAGGTAAATAGAGTTGGATGCAAAGCACTGTTTTCATATTAGTCCGCAATTCGGTTATGAGTAAAAATAAAACATGGGTAATTCTTATTTTGATAAGTTCATTTACGTACCTTAATGTTCCCAAACTTCAAAACTGCATTTAATGCAGCCATGTAGGTTTTTTAACGATTTAATTTAAGCATGTTTTTTTTATTTTTTACTAAAGTGGATAAAATCAAAAAAGGTTAAAAAAAATAAATTTGAAAAAAAACTTAAAAAAACAAGCAAAACTTAATACCATGTAATGTTGAAGAATTTTTATAAACTATTCCCAATTAAAAAAGACGTATTTTTCAGGAAAATTTTAAGGATCAAAGTTAGTTTTAAGTATTTTTCATAATTAAGTATTAAAATACTTAAGCATTTTCTTACTTATTTTGTTGACTTAGAAATAATCCAATAAGAGTTTTAGTAAGGTAAAGCCACTTAATTGATAATATTTTTTGTTTTATGTTCTTATCAATAAAAATGAAATTATAAAAAATAAATGATAACAGTGCTTTTGAATTTTTTTGTTGTTCTTGCTTGCATTGAATTCCCTCTTTTCAGTGCACAAAAGTCCTATATCCATAGGAAATTTTCAATTTGGTTTTCATCGATTTCGCATTCGTATGGGAGAGGGTCCTATATCCATTTCTGACTTTTTTCATACTTTTATTTTTTTTTAAATAACCGTTACAGCTTTTGACGTCATGTCTTCAAATTACAACAAAGATATTTTCAAACAATGTTTATAAAAATTCAAACATCATATTTCTCAAGGAGAAAGTAAGGAAATTATTTTTCAAACATTAAAATTCGTTTTCTGGGGAATAATTTTTTTGGATATGGGGCATTTAAGTACTCAGGCGGCGAAATGTATTAGTCGGAGAGCTACCAACTACTTTCACTAACCTAATAGACACAAGGCTGCAACTTTATGTATGCTTGATTTGGGCCTAGTTAAATATGAAAACCACAGTCTGGTAGGGTTGCCGCGATCGAAAGGTTGCCATCAGATTTTTTTAAAAATGCAAAAAAAGCGTCAAAATTAACCTACTTGCACAAGGCTGAAATTTATTTATAATTTAGTTTATACATTGTTATGCATACAAAAAATTTTGCAAAACATGGGTTTGTCGGCCGAAAGTGCTTGCCAGACGAGTCTAAGGCTCTTAAATATTAATAAAAGATATTGGATAACTTAAGAAATTTGTTAGTTGCAAGGCTAAAACTAAGTGTATGCTTTATTCGTGAACAGATTAGTCAAAAATAAAGATCAGGGATTTTTCGGCAGTTCTAGGGTTGCCATCTATTTTTTTCAAAATTTAAAATACATAACTGCCAAATGTAACATATCTACTTTTATAATGCTGGTTTTTAAATTTTTTATAATAACTTATATCTTTTTGTAATAATGATTTTGAAGAAAATTAAAAATAATATTCTTCTGTTTTAATGGAGCGAATGAATTTAGTTCAAATAAAGAAGTTTGGGCGGTATTCACCGACGACTCATAACTTATGAGGCTCATAAACCTATTCACCAAGCAATAATAGTGAATATTTATGAGCGCTCATAAGACTTAAGAGTATGGTTCTGACCACTCATAAAGTTATGAGCGCTCTCCGAAAACTAATTCAAAAACCTTCAAAAAAATTCACTGACTCATATTGTCGATACTTTTTGGATCCTTACAAAAATGAGTCTCACACACACACATATTGTAATTCCTTTTGTTTTCAGGAATTTTATTTATTGTTTCAATTTTTTAAGTTCTTTTTATAATTCACGCGGTGAAGATAATTCTTCCGTCCGTTTGCTGTGAAAATTTGATAAAATAGGATAATAAAAGGTGTATATAATGAATCTGTTCCGGATAGAAAATTACAGAAAAGTACAGGATTGTGTGTTCCATGAGTAAAAACCTTGCCCAAGCTGTTCTTCATTCTGGCACTATGTTTTTCATGATGTTAAGAACAATACTCACTCTTGCCGAATCGCAAAAATCGATGTGTAGGTACACAAATTTCTGAGCACACAGAAAAAACTCACTCTTGTGGAATTGGGCCCCTGATGTAGTTTTCTTCATTTAACATAGCTAATATAAACCAACGTTTGCCGTCTACCTCCCCTTCAAGCGAACGAGTCCATTCTGGATCCGCAAACGTAGTAGACAATGTACGATCGAAATAATTAGCGAAACTAAAAAATAAAGTAAAAACGTTTCCCTTTATAAAACAAACTAAAACGTGCAATGATCTTCACCCCGAGACAAAACTAAGAAAATAAGTGGAAAGAAATTAAAATCACTGTAGTCACAAAGAATTTATTTATGTGCATCCAACAACCAACACTCATTTTTTCAAGGATCCAAGAAGTACCGACAAAGTGCGGTAATTTTTGAAAACAGTTTGATTTCACAGTTTGGGGGTACCTGGGGACGAGAGAGTTGTTCTCATTTTCGAACTTCGAATAAGAGATATGAGTGGTTTGTGAATAGCACAAATATTATTTGAGTTAGGAGCTTCATAAACTTAAGAACCGTTTATGAGTGCTCGGTGAATACCACCCTTAGTGAGCTATACTTCATATATATTTCGTTTCGCCCAGGTACAACAGTTGGGCTCATCAGTTAGATGCTGCTGTACCCTTCTAAGACGCAAATGTTTGTCGATGTTTACCGACTCATATAGAAATCACAGCATGAATACACTGTGTCTATTTATCCAGGGGAACTTGTTTAAATTCAGACACCTTGAAAACAAATGCCTTTTGAATTTTTGAAAACACATTTTGCTGAAATTGTTTATTCAAAGAACTTTATTTAATAATTAACTATTAAAATGGACTTCTGGCTTTCCAAAAAGCTACAAAAAATTACTGTAAGTGTTGCCGTTGTTTTTTAATTATTTTTTTTTCTATTTTATGCAATTATTTTATTAAATTGCCTTTCCTGTCCAAGCGGTGGGAGGTATTACCCCTCTCCAGTAGGATTTTTTTCTTGTCTACTTCTCACCTACATGCTCTGACTTTTTCGGCAGATTTTACGCGAATTTCTAAAAAAAAGGGGAAATTTAATTTACCCCTGCAGCGACTATAGGGGATAAAATAAAAATCTGAAAAAATTAGGGAATTTGTTTTTCTTCATTTAGGGCTGATTTAGGTCCATCCAAATATTAAAAGTCAAAAAAAAAACCCCATTATAACTACCACCTTAATATACATAGGTACATACATAGTTTCGGTCTACTCTCATGTACCGCGACAAACCAAGATACAGGGGGTTTGGGTGAGTTTTCGATTATGCTAATGATTTCAACATTTTTGGAAAATCGGAATTGGAGATGAAAAACCTTCAGAAGCTCTAGTCTAGATAGATATTTATCAGCAAAAAGCATGACATTAAGTACACAGAAATCAAAAATTATTAATTCTGCTAGTTATGAGAAAAATGCATGTTACCCAGAAAGATTTCCAATATAGGGATTAAATTTGAGTAGCACAGGTTCTTGGAATAAAGTCATAGACATCTTCAAAACCAAGAGAAAACAGCTGCTACAAAAGTTTCTTGGACTCGCTAACAATACGCAAAACAGCATAGTTTGTATGAATTTTGAATCTCTTTCATTAGTACACAAAACTGCTAAAAGTGCTTTGAATTTCACGATGAGCCTTATAATGAAATTTTGAGAGTCCAATCCAACACCCAACGACCAAACTGGGGCAACAAAATTCAAGGATCTTTTAATGTAATAAGTCTATTGTGATATGGGAACAGAAAAACCTAGGAAATGTGCAAGAATCGTACTTTAGCATTCTCGAAGACAAGGTAGTCTTTTTGGATGGGATGAATATTTGAGGAAAGCTTCTACTTGCTGTTGCTATGGTTCTTGCTTGACGAACTTATAGAAACCAGAGTCTAAGATGGCTTCCTTCTTGAATGCAACATCCAAGCTGTATTATATGAATATGATACATTAAGCATTTCCTCTTAAGATGTTTTGTTTTTAATTCAATGGGAAACAATTTCCATTTTTCTAAACAACTACATAAACACATATTTTAAAATATTGTGTTTTACCGAGAGAATTAAAAAAGTCCCGCTTTGAGATGACAAGATATTAGTCACCTTACATGTAGAGTCAAAGGACACCAATGCCCCGCCCCGGATGTGGTTGGCCCCCAAATTTGAAACTCCCTGTGTGGCAACTACGATCTCAACCAACCAATTAAATAAATTTAAACACATATTTTTGCTTCTACTCGTCAAACCTTACAGCTTGAATGCAGTTTTAAAGATCGAAAAAAAGCAACGGAAGAAGTGATTTTTTAGAGTTCTTCAAATTTAAATTTGTTAGGCATTTGATGTGTGTTACATTTCTTTCAGGTACTTCTAAATATTGAGTAACATTAGAACCTTTAACCACATGAGCTAAGTGATCAAATGATTGATTCTACGTCATAATAACTGTATTTATAATATAATTTTGTATTTATAACAGATAACTATGAAACTACTTCCGAATCGTTATCATTAAACTAGTAAGTAAAACAATTATTTAATCGTATATCAACTTTAAATGCGATGTAACTTTAAAGATAAAGAGTTATTATTAGAAAGACAAAGACGTAACTTAATGTATCTACGCATACATCTCATTTGTAAATAATTAAAATTAAATTCGTTGACGTTGATACATTTACACTCAAACATTTTTATAATTGAATTTACTTACTTATGGATTGGAAACTACTGTTTTAAGTTTAATTGAATAATCAATTTTTCAAATGACGAACATTGCAAGTTCTGGCTACTACCTCTTTGATTGCAGTTCGACGAGATCATTTTTATCTGAACCCTTTGAGATCAACGAGATAGTTGTCGGAATCAATGTTCATTCATGAAATCTTTAGCTTCTCAAAAAAGATAAACATATGGATATCCATTTTAAAAAGTTTCTATTTTTTTCTCACACTAAGTTAGCTTCAAAACGCAGTATAAAGGAGGTACATAAACTTAGCTTTTAAAAAGCTCAAGAACAACTAGGCCGCCGGATCTGACATCTTACATACATACATCTTAAATTTAAATGAGGTCATACGCATGCAAAATCCCTTATCACTAATTTCATGTTAATTTTAATGTGTAATGTTTATAGTTTAACTATGTTATTGTATGTTTCTGGCGCTTATTTGTGGATATTTTCTAATCGAGTTCCAAGTTCCAACCAACAAGTATGTGTATGATGCGTATCTGTCATTATCGTAAAACTACGTCCTTATCTCAAGGGGATGCTCTTAACCGCTGATAAAGAGCCATCACTTACAAAATAAAAATACAACTATTTAATATTTTAACAATGCTTTTTAGTTTTGTTTTTTTTTTTATTATATATACTAATAATTTGTTCATTTAATCATAAAATACCATCAGGTTGCGTTTATCTAACGAATGGTTGTTGTGGTTGTCTCATTTGGTGATTCAGGAATATTCAGATGAACATTTATCATCCGATAAGATTTAAAGTTAAGAATTAAATAGCATCTCTACGCCTTAGGGGCTTTGTTGGTGAGAAACCAAAGAACCCCAAAGAGGAAACCCGGTGGGCTATTTACGAGAGCACCTTGGGTTACCAGTTTGCGAGCGTCCTCCAAGTTGTACTCCACAACTTCAATGACCTCACCATCGACCCCACCGCCGCTGGAGACCTTATCAGCATCAGTTACTTCACAGTAGTACATTTTTTGCTGAGCCCCAGAAGCACCAACCCCAGATCTAAGCACGTAATTTGATTATTCAGATATAAAGAGAAAAGAAAATCAACAATCGGTTGGTGACTCACCTAAAAGTGAGCACTTCCTCAATTCTTTCCGTTGGAACATCATAGCCACACTCTTCTAGCACTTCCTCGCGGGCGATTTCAATCCAACTCTTATCTTTGTCAACAATTCCGGCACATAATTCCAGCGTTACTCCTAGCTTAGGCGGAAATTCTTTCAAATCGACATCGCCGAATTCTCTGCCATCACCAGTTACGACACCATGGTACACCGCTTATTAGTGATCAATGAAAAAATGCAAATTAGTTTAAATTAATCAATAAATTTAAAGTCTATGTTGAGCGAATTTAGGACAAACCTGGTCGGAATTGTTTAACAAAAACCAAGGCATTCCGTGTTGTGTTATAGATGATTATGGCTACACTATCGTGGACTTTGAGTAGATCCCAATTCTTTTCCACACCATTTTGCACAAAATAGAAACGGAATGGCTTGACGTATGGTGAATCTGGAGGCAAGGGACCCAACCAAACTTTTTCTATGTTCTCCATTTGGAAAGAAAATTGGAAAAAAGTGCTAGAGAAACTACGAAGTCGAGTGCCACTGTGGTTGAAAATTTGTGAAAAATCTGAAAATTTTGTTTTCTTCCCTCTTGGCACAAAGTACGACATATGACACACGTTACGTAAGAAACTGACAGTTGAAGATGGTATAATTACGTAGTAACGTAAAGAGTACAGTAGTGACCGACACTTTTCAAGCAGAAAATCTGCACTTGAATGCGATCTTGCAACAAGGTTCTGTAAATGGCAAAAAATGCCAAGTTTCGTCTTTTTCCTCATTTAAGAATCATGTTTCTTTCTTAAAACGTTCTCAAATTGCTTTGTTTTCCTCGTACTATTTCCATTTCGTTTAACTACTGATATGCTCTATTGTCAAATTCTCTTGCATGTCCACTTGATTTTTTTTCTGTGTGTATCCACAAACGTGATTCTTTTTGTGCTCTTGTCACCAGGCACTTAAACAATTTTGTTCTTATTGATGCAATCCATAGCTCTTTGTATCATAGGAGACGCAATTCAAGATAAAAGTGATTCCAATTTAATACAATGAAGTTTGGTGGAGCGGTTAGTGTCTTAGTGATCAAGACAGTTGAAGCAATGGGACGCGGGTTCGATTCCTGGAGCTACTAACAAGCTTTTTTTATTTTATTTTATGTGCACCTCTTTAATACTCACGTAATTAACTCCATGAATGTTCAATAGGGGTGAAAAAAGGTCACCTTTTTTACTCTATGGAGTATTATTCAATGCTTGATTCAAAATAGCCTTTTATGGCCTTTAGTCCTATAAATTGGCGTTTCGTTCGGCTTACTCACTTGAACTCATCAGTGACATATAGTGAGGGCTTTGTCATACGCAATTTATATTTAGTTCAGTTCAACTTACATGAATTTTTCAACGAAAATCCACTGTAAACTATATCCAACAAGATTAGAATTCCTAATCATTAAGCTGGAAGTTTTTTTGCCCTGGGCCAGGCATATAGTTTCTATACTAGAAGGTTTTATAATACAAATTCTATATACTACTGAAATAAATCAGCCAAGTAGAAGACTTAGCATTAAGGATTGGACTTGTTGAATTATTGATTCAAAATAGCTTTTTATGGCCTTTAGTCCTATAAATTGGCGTTTCGTTCGGCTTACTCACTTGAACTCATCAGTGACATAGTGAGGGCTTTGTCATACGCAATTTATATTAAGTTCAGTTCAACTTACATGAATTTTTCAACGAAAATCCACTGTAAACTATATCCAACAAGATTAGAATTCCTAATCATTAAGCTGGATAATTCAACAAGTCCAATCCTTAATGCTAAGTCTTCTACTTGGCTGATTTATTTCAGTAGTATATAGAATTTGTATTATAAAACCTTCTAATATATTATTCAATGCTTTTATGCGTAGAATGAATGAAAACGAAAAGCATCTATGAATGATTACACTAGTTTACAAAATGTTGGGTCATGGTAGGGTCCTTAGAAAAAATATATTTTTTAGACTAATTTTGGGTCACTGAACACGAAAATCAAACATTTTTTTTTTTCCAAAGAAGCGTTTTCGAGATATGCGCAAAAATCATTTTCTCAGCTATATTTTCAGATATTCCCAAAAATCTCGCTAACGGCTTAGCAAATTTGCATAAAATGTGTATTTTCTGAATGAAGTGATCCGTCGCCTTCCGACGATGTACTGCTTGTATAAGTCGGACTGAAATTTTATAAGTTACAGGCATTCAAAGTTTCAAAAACGAGTATTTTTGAAAAATTTCTAGTTTTTGGTTGCTCCATATGGATAGAAAAAAAACATTTAAAATAATTTGAATAACTCAAGTGAAAAACAATCTTTTGAACAAAGATTTGAGCTAAAGTTTTTTTAAAATCCGGCGATAAATGTAGAAGTTATTAAATAAATAGTGAAAGAAAGCAATTTAATTTTTTTCAATAAAAGTCATATAAATGTGTATTAGGGTGTCTGTTATTTCCCAAAATCATTTTTTTAAATCAGTAACCCCTAAAATCAAAATTCTATGCCCTAAAATAAATTTTTTGACCAAAAAATTTTTGTCCTAGGTGATAAATCGGTGCCTCTTAAGCCATTCTCTTTTCCATACCTAGAAGAATTGGACACACCAAACTCCAAGACCAATAATGACGTGATATATATCGTTGGAAAGGTATTTTTATGAACTACAATAGTTTCTATAAGAGTTCATTTCAAATCTTTATGTAAAAAAAATTATTCGTTGGTCAAAATTGTGTTTCAGCGCATTTTGGCGTGAAAAACAACTATCCTTAACTAGCGAATAACTTTTTTCAAACGCTTCTTTGGAAAAAAAATAATTTTGATTTTCGTGTTCAGTGACCCAAAATTAGTCTAGAAAATATATTTTTTCTAAGGACCCTACCATGACCCAAAATTTTGTAAACTAGTGTTATAGGAGTGAAATTGTTTGTTCGGAGGGCATACAGATGTCCAACATCGCAACCACAATCAATTCAATAATCAGCCGATTTTGTCTTACTGCAAATTATTATGTTATGTTGTTTCATTTCTCCACCACTACCTTTTGCATTAATTTTACTTTTACTTACACGCAGGTGAAACGTAAAATCTCATGGTCAAGCTTTGAACAGCGTTCATAGTGTTCAAATGTTGGTTTTCTTCGACATGTCGTCGATAAGACATATATGTAGATTTTTCTGCCTTCATTGGATTTTTTCTGGGCATGTTCAAAGTCTCATATCTAGTGGAGCCAGCAAGTTACATACGGTCGTGTGCCTCTCGGGCTCGCTCTTTGTACTAGGCAGGTTATACCTAATATTTAATGCAATTGAAATCTATCAATTGACGTTTAGATTTATATTCACACCTTTCATGCAGAAATTGCGAAAATGGTGGTTGGTTCGGACATAAGATACCTCTTTTTGTATAACAAAACTTCTAATCGATAACTCATCTCATATATGCTTAAAAACCTGGGTTGCTTATCGCCAATCAAATACAAATAATTTTCTGTTGAACATAGATAACTAAATAAATTGGGTGGCGCAACAGCTCGTGGAGAACCAGGGCCTAGTGACTTACAACTCTCAACCATTCCTGTGTGCGTGTTTTTGGCAGGAATGGAGGGGACCTACAGTTTTTTGCCGAGTACGAACGGCACTTTTTCATGACAAGTATTAATCTTGGAGGATTTGTCAGTTCCTCGCAAGAGGCAGTACCCCGGATAAAAATTTCAGTTTTTAGGTGGCACGGCTGGGAATCAAACCCACCACCTTCAGCATGACAGTCCTACGCACTAACCAGCATACCAAAATGTACCATAGATTACTATAAATATTATTGTGCAGCTATTAACTGAAATTTAAACTGAGGAAACAAAATATTGGATTCGCTTGCTCAGTTTTTGACACTCAGCCCTCTGAGATCTTATTTTCCTGAACACGCCTAAAATAAGCCTTGTTTTTTAGTGCATTTTTATCTTTGCTAAATCACAGTAGCATGTTAAATACAACAACAGTTTTTCATGTAAAAACCCAAGGGGCACAGATTTGAATTTTGCAACAAGAAATTCAAAAATCTGGTTTCACAAGAATAACTCGGAAGTTTTTGTAGAGTTGTTGAATGCTCTCATTGTAATTTAAATTATTTGAGTTCCAACTTTGTTATATTCAGGTCACTGTTCTTATTTAGTGGGACTAAAAATAAATAGGCGTGGCTTAATAGTAACTGAGTAGTAGTTATCCATTGTGTTTCAATGTAATCTAATTTTAATTAGCCGTTCTCAAAAACAAAATCGAAACTGTTTTGCAACTTTGATCTTTTGCTACTCTAAAGTGTCTAATCATTATGATTCAGTAAAACTAATATACAACACTTTTGTAACAAAGTGAAAAAGTGACAGAAATATTAAATAAAATCCTAAATGAAACTACATTGTAACTTGCTGTCAGATTCTTCAAAAATAACTACCATATATTAGGGTGTCTATATCCCATATATCCATATTTTTTTAATGGCAGACATCTCCTTGGGAAAATATGAATGTCCTAAACAAATATTTTACCAACAAATTGTGTCCGATCTGTCAATAACCCTTACAAATTTATATTTGTATAGGTATTGCTATTCATTTTTTTTTCTATTTGTTCTTTAATCCTTTAAAAGCCCCCACTCAAAAACTTATAAACAATAATTTTATATAAAATATTATGACTTTTAATTATTTAATTAATAATATTATGACTTTTAATTCAATGATGAGAAATAATTTGTTTGGTCAAATTTTTTTTGGTCACTAAATTTTATTTAGCCTTTAATACATTATTTTGGAAAATTGATGACACCCTAATGTAGGTTTATGTTAAAAAAATATTTGTTTGTTTGGCTTGAAAGCAAAATGGCAGAAACAAACCTAAATGCAACAAGAAATACAAGCAGACGGTCACAAAACTGTTTTCGATTTCTGGAGTTATTGAAGGACTTGTATGCAACTCTAGTATGACAACTGAGTCTGTCACTTTCGTTGTTATTGAACAGTCACTGAGGGAAAGCATGTTGTTTCAAAGGAGTTGCGTTCTTTTTCTTCATTAAATCGAACTTTTGTTAACGTTCATCATTCATTTATTCCAAAATTTTATTGTTTTATTTTATTGGATTCGGAATTTATTTGGAATTTTTATTTATGTATGTAGTTATTTTCAATTTAGTATTTTCTATTGTCGATTTTCATTTTTGATATTTTTTATTAAAATTTATATTTTTATCCTTAAATATTCCGACTTGGACAAATGTTATTATGATGGGAATTTTGCCCCTCCTTAAATGAAAAAGAGAGGTATTAGTAGGCTTATAATGATTCATTTTCTTACAAAAATATTGATAAGAGGAATTTGATTTGTTAATTATATGAATATTTAAGTACTAGTTGTATGAATATTTGAGTACTTAACGTTTTCCTAAACCAACTCGAAATCATAGCCAATCATTTGCAACGATACAAATAATGCAGTTACACATTTCTTAGTAACAAAGAACAAATATTTTAAGTGAACAACAGGTTTTTTTAATGACAAATTAAAAGTAGCTAAGATTTGTTAAGAAAAAGAACGCTCTATTAATGTTGTGTTCGTAAATGTTTCAAAGAAGTTTCTGAAACTTCTTTAGAACTAAACTTTATGTTAGCTTCTTCACAGTTTCATTAGGATTATTGTAGGCAAAGAAAAAGAACGAGAGTGAGTGAGGCAGTAAGGAAAAAAAAAAAAAAACAAATAGAGATTGATGAAAAATTTTTGCACAGGGACGAATTAGTTTTTGTTGGTGATGGCAAGGCGTTCAAATCCATTTAGCAACCATAATGCAAAGTTTTTTCAACGTTTTAAATAAAATATTTTTAGATGTCTTTCTGCTGTTGCCCCTTTCTATCTTGTCGGTTTTGTATCTTCGCCAAGAAGTGTTCAATAGTTTAAAAGAATTCTACGATAATTTATTTACCTAAAAACCATCCATCGCATAACTTTATGAAAAATATGAGACAAAACTTACCTGTGAAATGAAAAATTTTTACATCGTATTATAGGCGTGTTTACAGGATTTAATGCAGCATTGAATGTTCTTTTATATATATTTTTTTTTTGCATGTAACATACCTATTCACTATATTTACATTAATTTCACCCTTTTATTTAGTTTAGTAAGGCTTTTCACTAATTTAACGACTTTAAATTTCTGTACACTTTCATATATCTCGGCAAAATGGCGGAAGCATCTCAATCATTTTTTATCTTGCTTCCTTTGGGCACCCCAGCAGATAAAAGCCTTTCCTTTAAGTGCATTTTTATCTTCGCTTTTTTCAAGCAAAGATAGAAATGCGCTTAAAAACATGGCTAATTAGGCTTAAATTTACACTATTCAAAATCATTAGTCCTGGAACAAAAATGATTATTTCGTGCCAAAAATTAATTAATAATGATATTATCTGCTGTCGTCATTGTCGACATCAGTATCCTGAATTTCACTCATGTGAACCATTCCACTAAATCCGACCCTGGACTGAATTAAAAGATCAGTTGCTATGGGGTTATAGAAAGGAAACTTTCTACCGGCCATATTTTTTTTTCTGAAATAAATGTTTCTGTCTTTAAAAAAAAAAACAAGAAATTAGGTGTTTATAATTGTTTTTTTAATTTAATATATTTAAACAATGATTTTTCACTTTCAAAATTTATAAAATGTAATTATTTTAATATTTGATAATAATTTCCACAAAAAAATCTTTTAAAAATAGAAGGGCACTAATTTTTTAACAAAAAAACTTTAAATTCAATCAATTTTACGAGCGCGCAAGTTTTGAAGGGGGTAGCAATGAATATTAGTTGATTCAACTGCGAGCGTAGTGAAAATTAAATACTTACAACCTTGAAAATTAATTATTTAATATAACCTATTTCAATTAATTGATAAAAGAGGAAAAAAAAAACAGTTGTCACATCACAAATGTCTGACTGTATTTTTAGTTACATATTTAAATAGGAAATACATTTCTGAAACTGAAAAATATTTATTTGAAACTAGTTATGTAGCTTATGTAGGTTTCAGTTTAGTGTTCATAAACTCCCCTAAGACAAATTGATCTGTTGCTATTAAGTCAATAAGAACTTGACTGAAACCTTTCAAACTTGTTGCAATCCAGAATAAAGAAACTTATTTTGAACGATTTACATTGATTACACAAGTGTTACGTGTAACTACAAAGTAACTTGAATTTAGTTGCACAATAGGACCACCCCTGCGCTTTTTTGGTTACAGTGGTGTTCCTGTGACTAGTTCTTTTTTAACAAATGCGACCGTCACTATGTTACTCAGAAGTCACCACAACTTATCAAAAACTTAGCGTGCCCCTTGGGAATAAACACATGTAAAATCGTGTCGGATGCGCTGTCAAGTTGTGTGTGATGAAATTTCATACTTTGTTTCCACACTATTATACATGACTTTCTTCACACTTTTTTGACATGTGTTAATACTCCAGTGGGATAGTGTGGAATGGCTATAAGGGATTCATTCAAAAAAATTTCATAATGTCCCCTTTCACACGAAGAAACAAGTTGCTGGAGATTTTTTTGACGTTTTCTTTTAATCTCCTTAAAAATCTCTTGTACCTTTCACACGAGGAAACAAATCTCCAGGCAATTTTTGAAATTTCCTTTGAAATTATATTGGTTGAACACACCAAATACTATGTTCCCACCAAAATGAAATCTGAGATTTCAGCTGAAAAATTTGGAGATCTTGAGCTGGTGGAGTGGGATTTCATTAAGATTTCATTGAAATCTAGGGTTTTCATTGAGATTTCGTTGAAATTTCCATGAAATCTTGTTCCATCAACTTGAAATATCAAAAGTGTTCAACCGAAATCTCGGAAATGAAATCCGAGATTTCGGTTGAAAACTTTTGATATTTTGAGCCGCTGGAACAAGGTTTCATAGAAATTTCAACGAAATCTCAATAAAAACTCGTGATTCCAACGAAATCTCAATGAAATTCTACTCCACCAATATAAAATCTAAAATTTTGTTAGCTGAAATCTCGGATTTCGTTTTGGTGGGAACATAGCATAAGCCTAGATGTGAAAGGAAATGTCAAAAAATCTCCTCAAATCCTCGACCGGGGAGATTCTGTTCGCCCCTCTTTCCTCCTGCCCTTCTCAACATGGAACTAAAAGTTGCTGGCAACTCAGTTTCCTCGTGTGAAAGGGCACAATCCAACCAGTTTTGTTCTGTGCATATAAACGTGGTAGCTAGAGTCACCGTATAACCTCAGGTATAAGGCCACGTACACTTTTATGGCTACGTCTGCACTGGATTCATTTTTTTGGTATTTTATACCATTTGCCAACTGTCAGTGTCACTCAGCGAAAAAAAAATATTTTTCGTACAAAAAAAACTTTGACATTTGATAAAAAAGTGCTTTGCACAAAAGTTTAGTGTGAAATAAATCGTCGTGAATAAATAATTTATCGACCTCCATTCACCCTTAGCGCTGAAGAGAGTTCGAAAAAATCACATTAATCGACTATCAAAAATTGGAGCTCGCTTTCAATTTTGCCGAATTTACGATTAAAAACGCAAGGATTTATCCTCTGAATATTTAATTCACCTCAAGAGCATTCAAATTTAATTCTCATCATGATGCTCCCAATCGTTGCCTCCACAGCCCGTCGTGCATTCTCTACCACTACCCGAGCCCTAGCTGCCAAACAATTGACCGTTCGTGATGCTCTCAATAGTGCTTTGGATGAAGAAATGGCACGTGATGAAAAGGTCTACATCCTTGGCGAAGAGGTCGCTCAATATGATGGAGCCTACAAGGTAAGAATAGCAAAAGAAAAGAAGCCTTTCGAACCAGAAAATTCTCGTGGTTACGTAAACACTTTCAACGATGACGGTCGAACTGATGGTGAACTGCAAGCAAGTGTTAGGTTATCTAATGCGATTTTTGCCACAGCAAAGCGGAGCGCGAGTATTCTGGTGGCCGGTACTAGTCGTAATCGTTTTATTGGCCATGAAATGCAAATAATTTATTTTGCAACTATACATTTTTTCTTGTGATGGTGGTCTATATACGGCGGGGATTCTGGAATTCTTTGTTTACTTCCTTGGTTTGAGGTTCGAATCGAATGTTCACAGACGTGCGCAAAAGAGTTCTCGACATAGCTTACGTTAGCTAATTTGATATACAAGTGAAATATATTTTTTTGTTTTCCGGTGTGAATCAGGATCTAGGATGAAATGTGAAGAAGTTCTAATAATAAGTGTTGGCATGCTAGTTTTGAGTTCGGAAAAACTCGAGTCGCATTGTAAACAAACTAATTAAGACTTCAATTAGAGATTGTAATTAGAAAAAGCTTTTCATTGATTAGACGAAGCTTGTTGGGTGATTGTTATGAAACTGTCATATAACGGTTATTCTTATCACAAAGATAGGCGAACTCTGTTTTATTTTTTGCTTCATCATAATCACAATAACGGCTCTTCTGATAGAAGTTAAGATAATCGAAATACCTAATTAAATTAATTGAAGACTGACTAGACTATGATTGATATGAGGTGCTCTCACATTATACCAGAGATAGAAGAGATCTATCTATCTTCTCTTTATACACACGTGGGCATAACATGACCCAGTTATCAAGGTTTAGGATGCTGCTTAGTGGTATGATTTCAGTTTCTTTTTTGCTTTGTTTACAAAAATACCCTTTAGATTTTTTTTTATTTCGATGTACCTACATATCCAACAGAGTTCAACGAACTCTGATATACCTACACATACATACATACCTGCGCAAACATGCTATTTCATTTTGATTAGTTTATATTTTAATTCTTAAGAGCTCTGTATATTATCATTAATATTAACACAATACCTCAAAAAAATGTTCGTGTTTTCTTAGATCGTTTATTGGGATATTCGAATTACTCTTATTGAAACTGTAGTTCAGTCAATTTGGCTCAATAGGGCTGTAACCTGTAAGCGAGCAAACTGTGGGGTAGTTTTGATTTTTTCCCTGCTTCCTGTTTTTGGGGGTGCTGAATCCGAATCTTAGGCTTGCGACTAAAATTTCGTGACTCAATATATTTTCGGCACGTTTTTACTTATGGCTCGAAAACTCATTACTTTCCTTCAGCTCTACTTCAGACGTTGTGCTTTAATTTTTTTAGTCAAGGTCGTTTTGAAAACGAACAATACACGTTTTTGTATTTTTTCCGGATTAAAAGGCACGGTAGTGCCAAGACAAGTTCGCGGCACTACACCCTTTTTGCAAGAACAAACTCAGGCGATTTTCAACCCCCCTCCAACTTCAGTACCAATAAAGTCAGAAACTTCAAATTCGCAGTATTTGCTAAGCTGATCATACACAGGTGGCTCACCAAATTTCAACTCTTTATCATTAGTAATTCCCGATACCTATATAGATAGGAACTCAAAAATCGCAAAAAACGTAACTGGCGACTGACAGATCATCAAAATTATGGAGCACTTCCCGACATCGTAGAAACTTGAAATTTCGCACAACGGTAGGCCTTGGGGTGCATACAAAGGGAAAAATTGAAAATCTGCAATTTTCTATTCAGGGGGCATGGCATCCACCCACTTTCTTAAAAATTCTTATAAACTATATGGAGCACTTCCGATTGTTGTAGAACGATGAAAATTGGTAGGTCATTAGGGCTTGAAGTATTTTGAAAGAAAAAAATCTAAAAATTGGAAGTTTCAGTTCATGGGGCCTGGCATCCACCCACTTTCTCAAAAATTGTTATAAACTGTGGCGCACTCCCGATTGTTGTAGAACGATGGAAATTGGAAGAACGATGGGGTTTGAGGTGCACACAAAGATAAAATTGGAAATTTATAATTTTCAGATCAAGAGGCGTTACATCTACCCACTTTTTAAAAATGTTTATCAATTATATAATGCACTTCCGATTATTGTAGAACGATGAAAATTGGTAGAACGGTATGACTTGACAAAAATAAAAAATTAAGATTTTCCATTCAGGGAGCGTGGTACCCACCCACTTTCTCAGAATTGCTATTATTAATATGGAA
This sequence comes from Dasysyrphus tricinctus, assembly GCA_963921185.1. Taxonomy (NCBI): domain Eukaryota; kingdom Metazoa; phylum Arthropoda; class Insecta; order Diptera; family Syrphidae; genus Dasysyrphus; species Dasysyrphus tricinctus. The sequence continues at coordinate 19,334,987 of OY992530.1, read as the reverse complement.
CATTTTTGGCTGACATAGAATTGTGAAACTTTGTAGAGCGTTAGGGCTTGGTTTTCACCTGGCAAAATAAAATCTTTGCAAAAAGAAATGAAATCACAACAAAAACATAAATGTTAAAAAAAGAGCCAAATTCTTATATGTACAAGACACCTGTGCGTAAAAAGTCAGCCAAAAAAGTAATGTGATCTAAAATGTATGACAGAAATTTGGTATTTAATGATTACTGATTCAAATTTGGTGGATTTACTTGGCAAGTTGTCACTTAATTACTTACTTTAATCACAAACTTAAATGTATGAAAACTTGACCAGTGAACCCACCTAATTTTGATCAGTATCAGATAAGAAGTTGGCTCTTTTTTTAACATTTATGTTTTTGTTGTGATAGTATTTTTTCTCAAAACAACATAAATCATCCTCTGGCCCTGGTTGTTTATTTTGTCTTATAAAGGGCACGCTTATGTTGGTCATGGCCTTGCATTAAACCATATTTGACATCAAAGCCTTTGCCGGCTTCGATTCGTCATCACCATTATTCAGTTTGCATGAATGATTTTTCAATATCCTCAGAATCAACTGCGATTCATCTACGATATTTTCTCGATCGTCCTTCCAAAATTTCTTGAGAGTTTCTTTTTACCAATATGCCATATCTCTATTTCATCTCGGTTGTTTTTCACATTTTTCTTTCTGAGAAGTCAGTATTCCGCTCTCCTCTTCTACTCCTAGATACTACGAGTAGTTCACGTTCTTCAATGTAACGCCTTTTTTTATGTTTCCTGTTCAGCTGGATGTTATTTCTGTATTTCTGTCACTGAAAATTAAACGTTTTCTTTGTGGTGGTTATTTTAATCCCAGGAGGTCTCCTTCTTCTTGTCGCTGGTTGTCAATACTTGAAGCAGGTGGTCTAGGACTTCTTAAGAGGCCTAACTTCAAGCTTCACCACAGTATCTACTTGTTGTGACGTTTTTCGGGATTTTCACAGCCGTACCTTGGCTAAAACGAGGTAGTGGTCCTTATCAATTTCGTTCGAACTTTTTAATATAGAAACATGATACTGTAGATCTGCCTTGCCCCATGTTCCGTTGTGAATGTTGAGTGGTGGAAGCTACAACAACGTTTCGTCCCGCAACAAAGTCGGCTGTAACGTGCAGATGATTTTTCCCCTGTAGCTTGGCGTTTAAACCACCAAATTCTCCTACCTTCTATCCAAGAGTTAACACTGTCTTCGGTGTCGTTATCTTTCTCCTCTGTCGGTGCAAAGTGCAAATGAGGTACGTTTTGGCGAATTTAAACTTTATATGAATCGGTTCGTCATCTCGAAGCGATAGGCTACATGCTTTAATTTCAAGATGCTTTGCCTGAATCTGCATCCAACGACTACTCCACATTCGAATAAGCGCTACTTTGTTTTCTATTCGTAGTGTGTGTAGTATATGTTGCATTTCTTCATTTCCTTTTACATCTTGGATGGCGGTGAAATCTCTTTTCTACCAGTCTAAGCACTGCACTATTTATTTGGCTGTACATTCCACGTAGGTACAGATAAGATGTTTGATATTATCATTTATCGTTTTGCAGGGTTCTTTGTCAATAGTTATTCCGTCGGTATGTGCTGTCTTGCGTTGCTGGGACGTTACACCGAACGCCTGACCCTCTACAAACCACAGTTAGGGCAATGACGGAATAAAGTGACACATCGATTTATTTTTATTTTTTTTTATATATATAAATCTTTGTATTTGTATACTGTATTGAATTACATACAAAATGTATCAAGCCTTCAGGTTTCTTGGAAATTTAATATAATCAGAAATTTCATTTTTGTTATCAAACAATACAACACAAACTATCGTATGAAATCATATGTTTGCATAGATATTTTGTTTTACTGCTGAGAAATCTAGTAAGTCCAGGTTTCTGAGATCTTACCAATTTCAGAAGTCTAGTGCAATTCCTCTCTATCTCCCTTACATTACTTTCACTAAGCTCAATACAATAATTTCTTTATTTTAATATCAAAAGCACTTGGAGTAGGGTTTCAAGGAATTTATGGCCGAATATTTCGAGGAAAAAAACTAAAGACTTGATTTACCCAAGATTAGCAGGCCTCAACTATCACTCCTAGTTGGATTCCTAACGGATCACAACTCAATTGGAACCCACATGAGCAAAATGGCATCAGCTCATCGGGCTTATGTAGTGGGTGTCAGGATGAAGAGGCGGAAGAGGTATCACCTCACTTCCTTTGTGAATTCCCCAGCCTAGCCAAAACCAAAAAAATACTTTTTCTACGAACTGGGCGACATCTCTGTTTTGCCGCTGAAGAACATCCTAAAATTCATCCAGAATTCAGAATGGTGCAAGGAACCCCTCACGTCTAAACATCCCCATAATCCCCTCCCTTTACCTACCTGTGCAGGGGAGCGCAATGGATACACAGAGATTCGAGTGAGATGATACGGCTTGCCCTATTATCACCCTTCCTAACCTTACCTTGCTTTATAATTTATCCCGCAGCTCTGTAGTTGAATTAGCTAAAACTTGGTTTTGACAGTGATTAAATCGAGCAATTTGTACCTAGGTACTGTTTGTCCCAATCACAGCCGCATTCATAATACCGAATAAAATCTCACATACATTGTTTTTAAATAGGAGTTATAGCTATTTCACAAGGTTCAACCCGATCATCAGACTCTTTTTAAGTGGTGCACTAGATAAATCATATTTAATTGAACTTTTTGCCATCCAACATTTTCCTGGAGATTCTTGATGGGAGACAACTTAAATTTGAGAAATGTGGTCGTGACAATGGGCGGGCTTTTCTGAAACCACGGTTGAAAGTTCCAGCGAAATCGTTTAATTTTTGTTTGAGTCTTCTTCTACAGGATGATCGATTTCATTTAGAATTTTACAAAAACGAATTGCTTTGTTAAGTGACGGTTATTTAAAAAAACCTGTGGTTGATAAAAAAAATTCAATATCTGCGGAATGGTGATTCTTTTCATTTACAAAAATGTCACGCAATAGAACCTTTCACAAGCTATGTGAAATCTGCAGGCTTAAACTCTTTTATTAACTGGACCTTATAAGCATATAGGCAAACAGCTTTATTCTAAATGCGGTGCAAAGCGGTTTTGGATGGTCCCAATTCCTGAGACCATATCGAAAAGGGCATTCCTGCCAACAAACACGCACACAGCAATGGTTGTGAGTTGTAAGTCACTAGGCCCTGGTTCTCCACGAGCTGTTGCGCCACCCAATTAATTTATTTATTTATCGAAAAGGGCATAACTTGGTTTTCAGCTACACGCTCAGATAAAGCCGCGATTTTTTTACCTGACCTTGGCAGTCAACACGAGTGGGAGTCTTCAAATTATCAAACTGCCCTGCGAAAACAATGTTAAGAATTTTTAAGAGAGTAAATTGGGTGTTTATAGTAAGAAAGAACAAATTATAGGTACTCAATAACTTTTTTTTTTTTGAACAAAATAATATAAAAGTAAAAAAAAATACAATTAAAAAATTGAAGAGAAATAACAAATAGATAACAAATTGCGGAAAATCCGTTATCTGCACAAGAAACAATTGTAAGCCAGGTTTGAACGGTTGAAAGATAGAGGACTCATAATCATAAAAACCGTAATAACTCCAAAATTAAACGAGAAATAACAAGTTCGACAGTCAATAATAGGTTTGTTCGCTGTCAGCACTGGGGCGCACTGGGTCGCCCTGAACTCGCTCTCATGTGTTTTATGTGAAACTTTTTTCACCCCAGTTTATGTGCACTGTGTTCGTTGTGTGTTCGGGGCGAGCACTGAATTCTCTCTCACGCACCCCAGGTTTTTTCTCGGGGAAAGAAATCAGAGCTGTGAAATTGAAATCAGCTGTTGGTAAGAGTTGAATGTCAAAAGAAAAGAATTAACTTTGCAAATTTGTATGGCGAAATAAATGGTAAATGTGAAATGTTTTGTATACTATTTTGTTACTATTTATTTATTTATATATTAATAAAGGGAATGCTTAGAAAAATATTTGGAAATTTAGTGCCTGCATAAAGATTTTGAAGCTGCACAAAATAGTACTTTAGTAACTTAACATTTTTATCATAAAAAAGTAGCACTGAGGTGTTCGATGTGAAATCAAAACCCGAGCAGCCCCCAGTTTTTTGACATTTGAATGACATTCCCCAGTGCGCCCTGGGGCAGGGAACAACGAACAAACCTAATCTCAGACTTCTGCGGCAGTGCCTGCAGGACAAACTACATAGATTGAAAATAGGCGATATTACACAACAATTGGTGTTGGGCTGAACAGGTTATTGTTCCCTACCTACCCTACCACCTACCGAGTTTTTAGTGAGAAGTTTTCACTGATTAGTACGCTTGAAATGATTTTAAGCTATATACAAACAAAACTTTGGCGAGACTATAGCGAAACCAAAGCGAGATGACGGCAAAACATCCTATGCCAAAAACCACGTGTAAAAGTCACGGCGAGACCATAGCCAAAAAACCACAACACAGATCCCCATGAAATTTAGAGGGCGAAAACTCAGCGAGACGAACACAATAACCACGACACTGAAAACCACGTTTGTATGACCATGGCGCGAGATGACGCAGATACAGCGAGTCAACGCCATCAGCCGTCGTCATCGTCGCCGTAAATAGTAATTTTTCGATACTGGGCGGTATAACAGTACCAAAAACATGTACTTGGAACAAAGTACTTGTACTTGATGTTTTTTAAGTACCAAGTATATTGTATTTGTTTTTTCAAGTATAAGTACAAAGTACTGGGTACCTACTTACAAAGAACTTAAGTACAAATGCCTACATAAGCATAATACATACTATATTTTGTTGTGTTGCCACTCCCAGCGCTTCCCCTTTCTTTTTCAAATCTATTTATTTCAGTTCTTTATAGTGAGAGAGAGGTGAGTGTGTGCCTGAAACAGTTTTGAAATGAAAAATTGTTGTCATAGGTCAGTCTCTATAGTAAGTGCTTAGAAAGATAAAGGAAGGCAAACATTTCCAAAAATCACTTCAGTAAAAATATGCAAAAAAAAACTGATGTTTGGAAACTTTGATGCTCTCTTCTTTTCAAGTACTAAAAACGGATCTACGACAAAAATGTTTCGCAAGCTGAATATTTGTTTCAAACACACCTTTTCACCACGGTCATTATAAACTGAAATAAATTGATTTGAAAATTAAAAAGTGTAACATGGGATGAGCATTGGGAAGGTAATGCTCTCAATCCCAATGGTTTTTGAGGAACAATAAACTGCAAAAGGTAGCCTGTTACATATCTATTAAAAACTTAGCTGTTTTGCAGTAAATTCAACAATACAGCATTAATTTCATTTTCTGTTGCTTATTTTCAGATCACAAGAGGCCTTTGGAAAAAATATGGTGATAAAAGGGTAGTCGACACTCCAATCACGGAAATGGGTTTCGCAGGTATTGCTGTAGGATCTGCCATGGCCAATCTCAGGCCGGTTTGCGAATTTATGACCTTTAATTTTGCCATGCAAGCCATTGATCAAGTAAGCAAACGTTATTTATTAACAATAATTGAATATGAAGAAAATTTGAAAAGAAATTCTTCTGTAATAAAATTCATAGTATCTTAATGCTGTGATTTTTATATTAGTCGGTAAACATCGATACAAAATTGCGTCTTAGGAGGGTACGATAGTCATCTAACTGATGAGCCCAACTATCGTACCTGGACGAAACGCAATCATGGAGTTGAGCTCACTTGAACTTTTAACTTTGAATTGTTATTTATTAACTTCTTCTTATTTTTTTTAATTGAACTTAGATCATCAATTCGGCTGCCAAAACATTCTACATGTCTGCCGGTGTTGTTAATGTACCCATTGTGTTCCGTGGGCCCAATGGAGCGGCTGCTGGTGTCGGTGCTCAGCATTCACAATGCTTTGCAGCATGGTATGCCCACTGCCCTGGACTTAAAGTAATCTCTCCTTATGACTCGGAGGATTGTCGAGGTCTGCTAAAAGCTGCCATTCGTGATCCCGATCCAGTTGTTTTTCTAGAAAACGAAATCTTATATGGTGTTCCATTCCCTGTGGATGACAAAATCATGGACAAGGACTTTGTTTTGCCAATTGGAAAGGCGAAAATCCAGAGGCCTGGAAAGCATGTAACAATCGTTGCACACTCAAAGGCTGTAGAAACATCTTTGCTAGCTGCCGCCGAATTAGCAAAGAAAGGTAAGGAAAAAAAACTACTATTTATCATTGGCATGTTTTTTTATTTAAACTTGTAAATTCGTAGGTATCGAAGCTGAAGTTATTAACCTCCGATCCATTCGTCCATTAGACACTGAAACTATTTTTAATTCTGTGAAGAAAACACACTTCCTAGTTACAGTTGAAAATGGATGGCCCACAAGCGGTATGAATAATTATTTTTAAGAATAAAATAATTGTGCTAAATGATGTATCTTTTTTTCTAAACAGGCGTTGGTGCAGAAATTTGTGCACGCGTCATGGAAGACGAAACTTTCTTCCACCTAGATGCTCCTGTGTGGCGAGTATGTGGTAAGTAATCTCAAAATAACTCAACATTTCTGGATGTTTTTAAAAATTATTTTTGTTTTTATTAAAAGGTGTTGATGTGCCGATGCCATATGCAAAAACACTTGAAATAAATGCAATTCCACAAGTGAAAGACATTGTTGCAGCCGTTACCAAAATTCGCGGCAATAGGAAATAATACAACGAGAGCTAAAGAAGTTAAATTAAATTTTATTTGTTATTAGTGGATATTAGAAGATGCAGTTATCCCTTCGGATTTGTATAAATAAATTATTGTACAATATTTTTTGCTTTCGAATAATCGGAAACAATCAAAGAAATTTTGTTGTTATTTTTCTTAATTTCGATTTGATGACGGTTGAAAGAACTTTTTGTTTGATATTTAAACAGTAATAAAGATATAGTTTGGGTAGATTATGTACAAAATATGTTATGTTCTGTACCTAAACTAGAGAGTATTTTCCGGCACACTCCTCTCCTAGAAGCCGCGTTAAGTAAAAAACTGATAGCTAGACGTTAAATTGCCTCTAAAGTACACCGACAAGTAATGCTTGAGGAATTACTTCAAGAAATTTGCATTCGATTATCTTAAAAGGACATCCGATGGAAAAACGATCTTACGGGTATTGCAGCCAGCATCAAAAAGTTCAATTTAACGAGTAACTGGTGAGTATTTTAATATGGTTTACGAAAATGAACAAATGTTTTATGCTTTAAGTCGATTAGAATACCGTAAGGTCTTAACAAATTCTTAATATTTCAAAAGGCACGAAGTTCAAATGTGCTCTTTAATGTCCATGCGTAAATGCATAAACGTCAAAATTTTTTTGAACTGCTTTGCTGTGATCTTGATGGCAAGTGCAGCTGATGCTGACATTTTCATCAGCAACAACGTATCAAGAATTTAACTCTAGTTGGTTTGAAGTCTGCGCATCAGTGGATGCAAGATGCAGGTTTGATGCATTCATGAATTGTTGATGAAACAGCCACTTTCAATTGCAGCCGGTGCTGAGAATATGGAAAAATCATTTCTGCAAATAATAACGGCGATGACGAATTTAGCTGCGCTGCCATTCAGATTGCACCATTCAACTTGAACGACGCACGCAGGCTAACAATTCCGTCCAAATGATCTCGACGAAGTAAAGATAGCTATGTACATCTAAACTCAAGTCTAATAAAGCTGCACAAGCTGATGACCTTGCAGCCGAGCTGTTCAAAGCGGCTGGCGATTAACTGGTTAGGGATATGCACCAGCTCATCTGCAAAATATGGTCGGAGGAAAGCATGCCCGATAAATGGAACCTCATCATTGTTTGTCAGATGGTGAAGAAAGGTGATCATTTTGACTGCACTAACTACAGAGGCATCAGTCTCCTTAACATAGCATACAAGATCTTTTCTGCCGTACTTTGTGAGCCCCTGAAGCCAGCTTTGCTTAAGGCCAAGAAAGTCCACTATAGACCAAATATTCTCACCACGGTTGAGCTGGGAAAAACCCAGGAGTTTCATATCGATACCCACCACCTTTTCATCGATTTCAAGGCCAGGCATGACAGCATCTATGGAGACGAGCTATATAGAGCAGTGTCTAGTTTTGGCACTCCTTCCAAACTCGTCCGTTTTTGCAGGATAACGATGGGAATGCACGCTGACGATATTGGCATAATCGGACGAACAAAGCGTAATGTCAGTGGTGCTGTTGTGAGTATTGAGACGGAAGCCAAGAAGGTGGGTTTAGAAATCAAAATCTTTATTCAGACAACTACTATCATAATCACCGGCAGCACATATGCATAACGTTTCCACGAAAATGAATTGATTTACGATTTTATTTATTTAGAAGATCAATCAAAAATCATTTCCTAGTGTTTGATGATATTATGATATTTATTTGCTTTGTAAATATTACCTATTTTGAAGGTAAAAATGCACTTAAGCTTTTTATAATTTGATTTCGTTCGTGCGAATGGTGAGATCACGCATATTAAAATGGAATGAGGATTAATATTTAATTAACAAAGAACACGAATGAATTAGATGGTTGTGAACGAAGCAATAAGAAGAAAAAAAAGTGGATATGCTTAAAATGCAAAAATTACAATGCATAATATCTGTCTCCAGTATATGTATACACTTGGATATTAAGCACCGATCCCAATTTCCAAAAATTGCAGCTAACTGTTTTCAAATCAACACGAAATAGGACAAAAAAGTTAAGTAGTGCCAAAGCATGATAATCTCCGAGTATTATTGGTTTCATTAGAGGATTCCATAGCTGAGTTTGAAATTAAACTCAGACATAATATTTAAAAAGTTTAATATAAAAATATTTTATATAAGAAATTCATTCTTAACTCCAATATGAACTAAATGAACAATAAAAACAAAAACTAAATAACATAACAAGAGTAATTTCAGTGGATTGAATGATTGTGTGAGTTTTAGTTCTACAAGAATACTATGTACATAGAGTATATATTAACAGCTTATCCATTACAAGTAAGGACCCCAACCAGCGTACATCGCTGCTAAATTATTAATATCAGTAGCTTCGTTTATGAGGAATTCTACTTGGCCCTCTGTTGACAATGGCATCCGATTCGCTCCTCTTCTCTGGACCTGTTATACAAAACCAAAAAATAAATCAATAGTTAAAAAATAATATTTAATAATGACACAATTCTTACATATCCATGAAGTCTCTCTTCAATTCGGCTAACATTCTCCATAGCCTGTGGATCTGTTTTCTCGATATTATTACCAGTTTTCTTTCCCAATCTACTCAGATCATATACAAAAGGTTTCAGTACTGACATTAAGGTTTTCTTTTGTTTTTGCAGAACCCTTAAAGTTATTTCACAGCACTTTCGGAAGAGACCCTCAATACCAAGAGGACCCATAGCATGGACCATATTCTGGGTTAACCTAAACGGAACTCTTTCTGGAATGTTAAAGCTTTCACCTTTGTTGAACAAGCAGTTAAAATCTACATGAACCGATTCACCGTTCGTTTCATCGAACAGAATATTTTCTCCATGACGATCACCCAGTCCAAGAATATAGCCAACCATTGACATAACAGCTATTGTCTTGATATATGAACTTCGTGCCTGATACCAGTTATGTGGTGTGGAGAACTGATAAATGAACCACTCGTGGAAGACAGGCGGATGACGTGATAAGAGAATGTTAAAAACTTGTTTCTTTTTCTCAAGTTTTTCCTCTTTGGGAAGTACAAAGGATCGCAATTCCTTATCAGCAACACCAAGCTTACGTGATCTGTATATACCCATAAGTATAACCCTTAAGGCAGTCAGATTTGGCAACCACTCAATCAAGCCACAATCTTCATTGAACGGAATCGCAGCATAAGTTCGAATGTGAAGACGACGCTGTCGAGCTTGAGGATCCTGAAACAAGAATGAAACGTTCAGAGAAATTTTAAAATTGTCTCAAAATTCGCTTCTTACCAAACGCAGATATCTCTTTAACAATGCATTGAACTCCATCAATCGATAGTCAAGTCTCAGGTCGTCTTTGGGCTTTAGCATAGCCGTATACTCCTTGCCATCACTACACAGAAAAACTATCTTTTTAGGCAACGCTTGGGATCGCAGCACCACTACGTCTTCTCTAATTCCACAAATATATATTTGCTTATTAGGGAATGGATTGACCGGTGTAAGATTGGTGACGGAATCATCTGCCTGTCCAGATCGGGTGCCATTAAGCAGTGTTACTTGCATATACTTGTCAAATGGCAAAAGAATTTCCGAGAAATTTGGATCTTCAAATAGCTTTGGAAGCCTGGGAACCAGAGTTCGAACATTAAGGTCACTTTGTGCCAGTCCGACTGTGTCTTTTGTTGTCAACTGAATGAGCTTTTCGGAAAGTGAATTAAAGTCGTCTACATATTTAATTATCTCACGTTTAGACAGGCGTTTGTCACTCAAAATGAGACGACAACGTTTAGCCCGCATGGTATAGGATGACTTAAGAACTGGTAACAGCATCCATAATGATTGGTGGGGATATTTTTCCAACAGAAGAATAATAATCGTCTTGAGAACTTCAAACACCGCCAGCGATGGATGACAAATCCTACTGAGTATCTGAGAAAACGCAGAGTAAAATATATACGTGGGCAGTATGTCACAGCATTTGCTAACTAATTCGGTCATTTTGGCGCAGGTTTGTTGAATCGACATATTGGGAATATCGTTTTCTCCAACTTGTGATGTGAAATCAAACCAAATGCTGAGTAGACGAGGCATGGATTGGTACATACTCTCGTTGCCGGCTTTCATTGCTCTAGCATAATATCCCATGATCTCATAAAGCATGGTCTTCCCCGACTCAGAGTTCTGCTCTGCATCGGATTTAGTTGCATACATTTTTTCCAAGTACTGCGCCATATGGACTAAGCATTTTTCTGAATTCTTATTGCCCGCAATGGCTTGCTTGAAGTAGTAAAGATTTTGTTCGGCACAGATTTTCATCGACTCTGCGCTATAAGTTGCCTGCAAGAACTTTGCCTCTGAATACAGCAGGCGATTTGATTTTTCCTGGGTGGGGATATTTCCCATAGCTTCGATTTCGTTGATCTTTTCGGAGATAAGTTTCAACGACTTGGTTTGATCGCCACTTTGCCAGAGAAGCTTCGCCTTTTCGATAAACAATGCTTCTGGGGCGTACTCTTCTGCCTTCATGATAGACAGATTAGCTTGTTGAAGACCTCCAGCTTCACGGTTCATTTGAATGCTTCGAATCCAAAGCCTCCCCATTTCTTCATCGATGCATTTGTTGATTGCAATCGAGACATCACCTCTTACTGTATTTAGAAGATTTTTGGTTTCACTTAGTAGATTACGTCGCAGGCAAAGAAGTGGCTCAAGAATTCGAACTGTGGGCTGAAGGAAGCACAGACGAGCATTCCAGTCTGAAAAGAACTCATTCACAGCGTCAATACATTTAGCCTCATCTGTTTCATTAACAACGAATTGCACTAACGACTTATTCTTCTCAACATCAGTGAGGAGCTGCAGTTTTAGGATTTCTGTGTATGCTTTGTGATAGGAGTAATGCTCGGCACCAATAGTTTTTAAAGTACTCAGGATGTTTAAACGGATTTCATCCATTTCGGCTTGAAAGTCAATCAATTGGATGTCTTGATTACGGAAAAGACGAATCGCCTTGGCACACTGGACATTCCACATCATTGGGTTCTTGCTTATCACAGGATCTTCTAACATCCGTTCGATATCATCATAGCACCCAAGTCGAAGCAGTGGCTCGAATTGGCATTCTTTGAAGAAGTCATCTGTGTAGCGCTCGGAGAGTTTCTCCCACAATCCACTGGTGATGTTCAAAACAGTCTCTGGAAGATCCAAACGCAGATAACTATTGATGATGCCAAGTACATGCTCCTGTTGTACTTGTTCAGGACGAATCATAATTTGCTCATAGCATGCAATATTCTCCTGTGGTCGATCGATGATATTATTGACCAGAATCTGTTCAGGCAGGGTTAAACTTGTCTTCTTCATGTGCATTGCACCTTCCACAGAGTCGGGATCCAGAAGTTCTGCGTATATTTCAATGAGAAACGAAAGACTGTCTTGCAAACGAGTAGCCTTATTATCTTCGATGAACAATTCAAGAAACAACAAAGCCCTTGCATATTCCCCGCAGTTAAAATTGGCCTTTGCCAATTGACACTTGTCAATTTTGCTGAGAAGTTTTTGTATCATTCCATATTCTTTTTGGGTGTGGGAAACCTCTCCTGTTGTAGAACTCACTCGTGACCATTCCCTTGTCCAACGATAGAGAAAATCAATTTGTTCAAAGCAGATCTTTGCACAAGCATCATTAACGTTCTGTAAGTGGAGTTCTTTTGCTGGTTGCGTAGTTGTTCGGAGTGATTGTGTTGGACCAATTTCCTTTGAAAGAGTAGTATCAATGGTTGCTTTGTTAGCTGCATTCGATCCTTCATTGACAGCTTGCTGAATAACAGCTTGAAATTCCTCATAAACCAACTGCATTTCTTCTTCAGAGCATTCTTGCAATGAATGCAGCAAAATATACGGCAGAAAGAGTTCCAGCATATTGTTGTCCTTTCGAATGCTCGGAGTAAATGAGCACAATAGTTTCTTTGTATCTGCATCGCGCACAAACTCTATTACTTTCCACGACCACCAGAATGCCCAATCTTCATAGGTACGGCAAAAGCTACTTCCAAAAACCGGATGAGCTTTGATTTTGTAGCCTTTTTGTGCAACTGTGTAGCAAGAACTTAACAACGGCTCCATAATGTGTCGCATTCGGACAGGAATCGCTTCCCAGACATTCATTTTCTTGTTGTCTTTAGGATTTACGCCTTGTATGGCGAGAATCTCCTGAATAGCAACAGACATATTGTCCACATATTTGATATTTTTTTGATAAGCTCGGCAGAGCTCAGTGAGAGCTGTTATGGCAAAGGCATCTGTATGAATGCTTAGCGAGAAGCGCTTTTGTTCTTTAGCATAATTTGGAGACATGTAGCTTGGATCGATGGCTCCCAGTTCTCCTAGACATTTTCCAGAAATAAGCTGCAGAGTACGATCAACATGTTTGCATCCATTCATTAAATTCTCGGCCACAGACTCGATAAGTGGATTTAATTCAGTTTGACCTATAAATTGATACCATAGATTTTATTGCTTTCATTTATAGGGTAAAGTGGGGTAAAAGAAACAAAAGGAATCCATTTAAGTTCCTTTTGAGTTTGAAAGATTATATTCAGAGAGAGGATTAAGAAACAGCTTAAGGGCTGGAAAAACTTTCATACGTTAGCTATTCATAGGGCAAAAACAAAAAAAAATCGTTTCAAAATTTATTTCTGCTGAATGATCGATTATAATTATAACTGATAATTATAATCCTTCTTAAGTCCTGAAAAAACTTAAATAAACTTAAAGAAAATATTCACTTACCAACAATATAAGTGTTCAAATCTGTTCTGTGCTTAATGAAGAACTCTTTCAAATACTTCAATGCTCTTATGCGTACTTGCAGGTTTTCATTATTAATTTGCTTAATATAGAACTTGAGCAAGTCTTCGAATTTACCCATTCGAAAAAGTGCCTCAGTTTGTCTTCGAACGAAATTTTTCAATTCAATTCCAACTTCCATGTCCTCAATGAAATATAGATCAGGCATATAAGTTCCTAATAAGTTTCCATTCTCAAGAATTAAATACTTATAAATTGTATCAACTTCTTTTTCGTTGGTTTGAAGGAGCGGTTGCAAGGACACTACAATTCTGCTCAATGACGGACCAAGTGCTTGAATATCAACAATATGCAGGAATGTATTCCAAATTTTTAAGCCAATTGCTTTGAGGTTCTTATCATCTAACGAAATAACTGATGTTAACATTGCAATTATTTTATATCTTGATTGTGTGACATGTCCAGCTCCGACAAGGCGAATAATTTGACCCAAACTGTACAGAACATCTTCCTTAAGAGACTTCTCGAAATTCGGATCACTTAAGCATGTTTCGAAATATGTAATAACGCCAAGAAATCTTTCGGCTATGAAAACAGCAAATTCCTCTGTGGTGGCAGTTTGAGTTCGATGATTATTACTTGTCTGGGATTCTCGAGAGGATTTATTCAAAAGAAGGCAACTGAATGCTTGCATTACAAATTCTGGTTTCCGATTGTAAAATATTAAAAATTCAGACACTGTTTGCTGTAAATAAATAACAAAATTATAGATATTAGACTAGAGAAAAAGACAAATTCAAAGGCGATAATATTTACCCTAACGTCAGTGTGCATCAGACTTGAAAGCGATGATCCAGTGCACCTTACTAACAAATCAATACATTTGTTTCCAATTTCTGCACTTTCATTTAAATAAATATGTGAGTATATATTCAAAAACGAAGCCGTTAGAATATGTGATATTGAATTATCAGTAGCCTGGGAGAGTTGAACAAGTAGGCCCTTACATCGGTCTTCCTTAACACAATAAGGTAAAATCATAGCGGTAAGGATTTTATAATATTTGCAGATAAATTCTTGACTGCACAAAAAACCAAGCATCGTTACCAACTGAAATAAAAAATTGAATTATTTTTTTGTTTATCTTTATTTTAATAAGAAAATAAAACATAAGATTGACGCATAAATTGAAGATGAAGATTTGGTAAGTACCTTTGTTTATTAGAAATATCCCTGGATGCACTAATACAATTTTTTTTTTCAATTGATTTTCTAGTAAAATTTCTTATACCCAACTATAGTCAAGGGCGTTCGCAGGGTTTTGATCAAAGGGGGCAAACTCATTCCAGTATGGAATTTTTTAGCATTTTCCAATAAGTTTTGTACTCAAATGTAGCTTGATCGATATTTAAAGCGTCTAATCTCGAATAGTGCACGAATGCAAATGCAGCGAAAAACAAGAGCAGCAAGAGAGAAGAAAAGAGAAAAAACCCTGCGCAGAAAGAAAAAACCATACGCAGCCTCTCAGCTCAAGTATCTCGAGGAGTCTAGAACCGCCACCAACACCCGCCGGTTCTATAAAACAGCCAAGCGACTAGCATCTGGTTATAAGACCGGCACGCAAGCTCTTGGAAACAGCGAATGGAAGCTAGTCACCGAATGACAGGGAATTGTAGACGCATTTTAACAGCATTTCCAGCAACTGCTTAGTGGGCATTATGTAGAGAATGCGACAAGAGAACAAAGAAGCATGAGACCAGTCAATGAAGATACAGTCCCAGCGCCAAGTACTGTAGAGGTTAACAAAGCCATCCACAAGCTTAAGAACAACAAACCCGCCGGCTCGGATGGCCTACCTGCGGAACTCTTCAAGTATGGAGTAGATGTCGAGGTAAGGTGCATGCACCAGCTCATTAACCAAGTGTGGGAGGAGGAAAGCATGCCCAACGACTGGTCAAATCTACAATCTACAAAAAGATGTTATTTATTTACGTGACCTTTATTTAAACTATATTTATTTCAAATTTACAAAAAAGGCGACCCTATGTCCTGCATATCCCTGCTTAATGCTGTCTACAAGATCCTAACCAATATACTATGTGAGCATCTAAAACCTTTCTGCAACACTATTATCGGCACGTTCCAGTGTGGCCTTAGGCCAGGCAGATCAACGATAGACCAAATCTTCACATTGATACAAATGCTGGAAAATACCAACGAATTTCAAGTCCAGACCCAACATCTTTTCATCGACTTCAAAGCCGCATACGAGAGCATAAGTCGCCAAAAGCTTCTATTGGCGATTTCGTAACTCGGGAGCCCGAAAAAACGTTACGATGTTACAAAATACGCGGTGAAACGTGCAAATGGGTAACAGCTCATCCGAGCAATTCTTGACGTGTACGTGGGTTCAGACAAGGAGATGCGCTATAATGTGATTTCTTCCACCTAGTCCTTGGGCAGATAGTGCCCAAGAGTGGTGTAAACCTCGAAGCTACTATCTTCAACAGGTCTTCTAAACTGCTTGCTATGCGGACGACTTCGACATCATCGGCCGCTCTAAGCGAGCTGTACGCGTTGGTCTTGAAGTGAATGAGGAAAAAACAAAGTATATGCTATCAACAAACAAAGCCTCATCTATCCATCGCCTAGGACAAAACGTCACTGTTAGTAGCAGTAATTTCAAGGAAGTCAAGGAGTTCACCTACCTCGGTACGAACATTAATTACACGAACACCTTAGTGGAAATCCGACGAAGAATTACCCTAGCGAACAGCTGCTACTTCGATTTGGTCAAACAAATGGGTTCAATACTCCTTTCTCGAAAGACAAAGTGCACGCTATACGAAGCGCTAATTTGTACCAGCTGTACCAAGATGTGGATGTAGCCCAAAGAGACAAAACACGTCGACTACACTGGCTCAGCCATATCGAGCGAATGGACAACAACGCTCCAGCCAAGAAAATCATCTCAGCCCCCAGATTCGAGACGACCAGGAAGACCGAAGCTCCGCTACAGGGACCAGGCGGTTACAGAAGCAAGAACGCTTGGTCTCGACGACTGAAGGGAGCTTGCGAGGGACCGCAACCGATGGGAGAACGCAATATCTCAGGCAAAGACCCTCCATGGATGGGGAGCTTGATAAATAAGTAAAGTAATCTCGAATAACAGACATTAGGAACCCAACTTATAGGATAATTT
Organism: Dasysyrphus tricinctus; assembly: GCA_963921185.1. Lineage (NCBI taxonomy): Eukaryota > Metazoa > Arthropoda > Insecta > Diptera > Syrphidae > Dasysyrphus > Dasysyrphus tricinctus. The sequence continues at coordinate 19,318,223 of OY992530.1, read as the reverse complement.
ACAGCTTTCGTAACAAAACTGCTATTATAGAGTCAATAAGGACGCCTGATTTTTAAATGTTACACAAGTTATATGTGAGATATACTCATTTTTTTAGAAACAAAATTTTTATGGCATAAAGGTTTCACTGGTTTTGTCGCATAAATCCAGCTGAATTTTCTGCATGAATTCCTTAAAAAAATAACTACTTATAAAAAAAATAATTATAAATGAGAACAAATATAAAAGCTAAGACAGTCTAATTGAGTATCAAGGAAAATACGCAAACGTTTGTAAACTTACCCGATTTAATATCCTCAACAATCTTTTTCCTGTCGATAAATACACATGAACTACTAAATCCACAATCAATTGCAGACATTCCTTTTGATACCAATAAAACAATTGAATTGGTTCCAATTTATAAAAAGCACAAATTTCAAATGCACATTTAACAGCTTCATTCTCAACAACAGGTCCACGTCCAATAAGAAAGAAAAATGTCATTTTAAAGAATTTAAACACCCACTGTTCTGGGATTTCATCAATGGAAGCCAAAACTGCGATCAATTGCAAAACTTTTATCTGTTCGATTTCATCTTTATCTAGTGATTTTTCAACTGTTTGTAAAATAACTCTACAAACTTTAGGCAACAAGTGAAATTCATCGTATTTATATGATTTAAGTAACAAAGCTTTAATGAGGCTTGGTAATAGACAAGAGTTCATCAAGAGTTGATTTTCAATTTTGGCTGGATGAAAATGGTTTACAGCAAATATACCATTCTTATTGCTAAACAAATTTTTACTTCCAAGCTCATTTAATACAAATGTTAGCGATGATTCATTCATGCTGTCTTCAAGTGAATGGTTCATAAGAACAGCCGATTTGTCTTGGAAGTAACATTTAAATACTTCGTCATCCGGATTATCACATAAATCGCAAAGAAAATCATATTTATAACGGGTCTCACATTGGTATTTGAAGATGTACACACAACCAAGTGCAGAACAACAAATCGATTTTATTGTAGCCAACTTTTCTTCTGGTAGTTCTGCCGCTTTGCCAAAATTGTCATATTCCTTACAGTCACATAAGACTGGAAGTATATACTTCACAATTTTTCTCTTGGTTATAGTTCCATTCGCAAGTAAATCCAAAACCATTCCAATAAGTTTGGTTTTAATCAAATCAGTGTTAGCTCTTGTGAAAAGTTTCGTAATTTCAATATGAAAACAATTTCTTGACTCGGAATCTAATCGGTGATGTGCTACATTTGCCAAGGTTTTTATTGAAATCTCAATTAGCTGAATTTCTTCAAAACTGTAAGTTTCCTTGAAGGGTTTTTGGAGATAATAGACGATCATATCGAATAGTTTAACACTGATACCAGCTGCGGAAATATCAACAGGGCTTCCTGTACTTAGCAACAAGCCGCTTATCTCAATGCATTTACGAGCTTTATCTAAATTTAAATCATTTAAATCGTTGTTTTTCAAAAATATTGATAAAGCTTCTTGTAAATTTTTCGAATTAAATATCACACTGTTTGAAGATTGAGTTTGCGAAATTTGTTTGGGATTCATGGACGATTTATACATCTTAAACTGCCTCGCACTCAGAGCCGTAAGCTCCACAGTCGCAATCGTGTTCAATACCAGTTTAAGACTTTCATAATTTGTTCGAATTTCTTTGAGCTCCTTAATGAGAATATTTTGGATACCTTCTAGCATCTGAGTTATTATTGTAGTGTTGCCCCCTTTCGAGACGATTCCAAAAAGCTTAAATATCTGATGGTCAGATTGGACTAATTGTAGCAGCATATTCCGTTCAGAAAACTCAAGTCCAGTGTTCCCATACAAAAGAATTATGTAGTCAAGGATAGTTGACTTCAGTTGGTTTTTATTGCCAAATCTCTGTTGGTGTTTAATTAGCATAAATATAATGGACTCACTTAATTTGATCAATAACCCAGAATTAATTTTGCTGCTAAGTAAGTTCTTATAATTGCACTTGAACAGTTCTAATGAGATGGTTGTAAGCTGTATATGGACATTCTCATCTAGGAATCCTAAAGTGATCCAATCGGGAAGGTGTTTCCATGCTTGATAACATCCCTCAAATAGTGCTATATAGTCGTTAGTCAGTGTATTTTCAAGTTCAAAGAGACTATTAAAGATTTGAGTGCCGTAGCTTATGACTTTTAACTTGCTTTCACAATCGAGGATTTCATAAGAACTCACAAGATCTTGTAGAACGGCTACCAATACGTTTCGATGGGTTTGAATCGCCAAGTTTATGGTATAAGCGAGAACTTCGATCAGGTATAGTATAGTAGGGCTTATCATTTCTAACTGCACTCTAGATTTCCCGAATTCAAAATTTTCATCGATGTCCTTCATAAGTCGGGTATCTTTACAAGTGAAGGTGCTAAGAATTTGGATGTTACATTGAGATCCATATAGAAATTTAATTAATATTCTTAAACTTTCGCCATAATCTTCAAGGAGTTTATTAAAAAGTACTGGTCTGTGTTGGTAGCAGAAGCTGATGAGTTTTTTCTGCAGGAGCATCGATTGTTTTTGAATTCTAGAAACAGGAGATTTGAGAGCTCAATTAATGCCATAGATGTCTTTAGTTTAAAGCTTACCTGTTACTGAGGATATGTTCAGAGGAAAATACCAATTTATTGAAGAGAAACACAATAAATGGTGTGGGAATATCACCTTCATAATCAAAGGGTTTACAGAATAAATGTTTTTCAAACAATATTTGATCAAGTAATTCAATTACTTCAATAAGATCTGGGTAAGACGAGTTCATCATTTTGTAAACTTGATTACAGACTTTTTTGTAACAGGAATTATTCATTTTTGTTCAGGAAAATGTGAGGATAAATTTATATAAATTTTTAACGTACATATGTATATGTATAGGCATGTACCTATTTAAATACTAAACACAGAACGGAACACGCGAAGTATGAATTAAGCAACTTAGATAAATAAAGAAATACCAGGTTCGTATGGACTAAAAATCACAGAAATTTAAAGTTAACGGTAGGTTACAAAAGGCTTCACAAATAACAACAAACAAGCAATTTATAAAAGAGAAACCAACAAAAACAGGTAGGCACGTACAATAATACATTATAATTCAAATATTACCAACAACCCAGATAAATAAAATCAAAAAATGCATACATAGTATTTTTTATGAGAGAAGTGTTGCCAATTTATTGATTAAAGAAATATAATTGAAAACAAAAATTCAAATGGTGCATGATAATAGTACAATTACCTCGATGGTTTTGGAAATGAGTCGGTGAAGAGAACAGAGCTCCTCACCCTTCTCACCAGCAGAACCATCATCATGGTGTAATGAAAACGGACAATCTAAAACTGTCTTAACAGGGTCATGGAGTAGGTATTTGTTTAGTAGAAACTTGTGTCACATTTGGAATTCTTTCGTAGTCTCTAAGCTATAAACATGTTAAATATAACAATAACTTATCCTCTCCGGACTTCTCTAAGCCCATAAAATTATTTGCGCTTAACTTAAGCCCAATTTTGTTTCGAAAAATATCCTCACGATTAAAAAAAAAAACATTCATTTTGCCCCACCCTGTATAGCTGCAGTACCGACATTAAAATCATACAAACGTGGTAAAGACGTGTGGCTTGGTCGATTTACCGATCAAAAATCAAATATACAAATTCAAAATATGAAAATACCTACATGGCAACTTGATTTTTATCTGAAAACGAATTAATAGGTTTGTTTCTTTACTTTGAATTTCTATGATTTTCTGTTCATTTCTGCGAATTAGACCTAATTCTCCACCAATATGTTTTATGGATCCTACTGCTGCTAGCTGCTAGTACACTGCCGGTCATTTGAATAGGTTCAGTCATTTTGTCAGACTACTCTTCTTATCCCGTAATATTAATTGGACATACCCCCCACCACTTATACTTCATGACCTTAATTAGCTTTTAAAGAGTGTTGCCACGGTTGTAATACTGGCAGAAGGGTGAGAGGAGGATTGCCATCTACCAGGTTTAAGCTCCGAAATCAATTGGCCTAATCGAGAACTATGGCGGACAATGACGCGAACGCGAGAACTCTTTTTTGATTTAGTATACTGGAAACCATAGGACCACATTATTGGTTTTTTCCCGCCCCACCTCCGGGCATGCTGATGGTGGCAAAAAGCTGTGAAAGGATAGGGCATTAGGAAATACAGTAATTTTCACTTTAAAATTACAATAACTTCTTTAAGGGTGCTTCAAAATCAAAAAATATATCGAAATCATGTACCATATAACATAACATGTAGGTACATGCTTATGTACCTGGGTTTGGCACACAAAAATAAAATTTTTGTTTTTATTATCCCCCTCAACAAACAAAAAAAAACACCCTCAGTCCATCATTCAATAAACAGTTTTTTTAAGCAAAAAAGCTAACAAAAATTATTGGAAATTTTTTTTGGCTTGAATATCTCGTGAGCAAACGGCCAAAAACTTTTTTCTTCACTTGATTGAATATTGCAAAGCTGATAAGATTTTCAAAGATCTTGAATTTGCAATTTTCTTATAACAAAATAACTCAGGTGTCTCTAAATACCTTTCGGAATGCATCAACAGGAAGTTTTGAATCTTTTATCTTAGAAAAGAAGGACAAATAATTGGAAAATATTAATTTACTTCTATTATGTTCCACCATTAAACCAATATCAAAGGAAAAACATAAGGATATGATGAATTTATAAACCTATTTTCTCTCACATTATCAAGATTGTTGAAAATCAAGCAATCTATTACTTATCAATATTAAGTTTTCATTGAAAATATTTATTATTCCTATTATAAGCTTTGAACGAATAACATCGTTTATTATAATTTTGTTTAAATAAATTTTCATTTGGAAACAAAAGTCTTTAAAACTCAATAGGTTATGGGCGACGTTAAAGATATAATGCTTGGCATACCGCAATTTAACGGTTGTGGATATGATGATTGGCAATTCCGGGTGAAAATTTATATGGAATCGAAGAATCTGTGGGACGTTATAACGAGCGATCCTCCAACACAAGAAGAAGCTAGAGCTGCATTTATTAAAAGGGATAAGGTAGCTAAGAACTATTTAGTTAATTTTATCCATTCAGATAATTTGAGCTATGTGAGAGATGAAGAATCTGCTAAAAAGATGTGGCTCAATCTGGAGTCAGCTTTTGCAGGAAAATCAATTGTTAACCAATTGTTGTTACGTAAACAGCTTACCAAATTGAAAATGCAAAGTGGAGATTCAGTGAATTCTCATTTGCTCGTTTTTGAAAATTTGATTCGTCAACTGAAAATGACCGGGGCTACGATGGAAACAAGTGATATTCTCACACAACTGTTTTTTGACCTTACCAGACAAGTTCGATCCGTTGATAACAGCTCTTCAGAATTTTGAAGAATCAAAACTTACGCTTTCTTTGGTCAAGGATAGGCTAAGAGCTGAAGAACTTAAGTTGAATGAGCGTCAAGAAGAAGATGTCAAAGAGATGAGTGCATTTTCTGGTAAAAAGAAGTATTACAAAAATAAGAAGTTCAATGGAAAATGCTTTAAATGCAATAAATTTGGTCATCAGGCAAGGGACTGTCATGTCAAAGAACCTAAGAGTGCTAAAGACAAGGGTTTTATCTTTATGGCTGACAGTAATTGCATCAAGAAAAACATGAATGTTGACAAAATTATTTTTAAATTGGATTCAGGTGCTAGTGATAATCTCACTAATGAAAAATGGTGTTTCTCAAAGATGGAAAATTTGGATTTTCCCATTGAAATTAAAGTAGCTAAAGATGACCAATCATTGGTTGTAAAAGAAGTTGGCCAAATCAATGGACTTAGCAATCATGGGACTAACTTTATTATACAGAACGTGTTATATTCACCAGATTTGCGAGACAATTTGTTATCTGTCAGGAAGCTTACGAGTGCTGGAGCAAGAGTGATCTTTGGTGAGGACAAAGCAATAATTATGAAGGACAAAGAAATTATTGCAACTGCAATATCAGCTAGTAACGATCAGCAAGAAGATGAACAAGAGGAACCTCAATTTAGTGAAGCTATCAATGCGCTCCCTTTACAAACAGATAACAATCACCAATCGGAGTTTGTGAGGCGCAGTGTAAGGGAGCGCTGGCTACCAAGTAAGTTGAATGATTATTTATTGGGTTCAAAAGCAAATTCTGCCGCTGGTTATAATTGTTCATTAGATATACCTGAAAATGTCAGTCAAATATTGAATCGTCCTGATTCGGAACTATGGAAGAAGGCTATTGACTCGGAACTACAATCGATGAAGAAAAATAAAGTTTGGACAATGGTAGATAAACCCTTAAATACAAAATTGTTGAGGACAAAATGGGTGTTTACTATTAAAGAAGATGCAAATGGTAACCAAACTAAGTACAAGGCACGGTTAGTCGCTAAAGGGTTTCTTCAAAAATTTGGAATTGACTACAAAGAAACATATGCACCGGTAGCAAAGTTGTCCACGATTCGTGTTCTACTGGCAGTTGGTGTTTATCGAAAATATCACTTTCACCAACTGGACATAAAGACAGCATTTCTTCATGGTGACCTTGAAGAAGAAATTTATATGGCAATACCTGAAGGTTTACCAGCAAGAGAGGGACAAGTATGCAAACTTCAAAAATCTATTTATGGCTTAAAGCAGTCACCTCGTTGCTGGAACAATAAATTAAATGAAAGGTTGCTTAATTTTGGATTTCATCGATAAAACCATGACTATTGCCTTTACACCAAATTTAACGAGAAAGAAAATGATATATTGTTTTTGGTAATATATGTCGATGATCTTTTGATAGTTGGAAACAAATTGTCGTCTATAGAAAAATTGAAGACTGCACTATCATCAAAATTTGAAATGTCTGACTGTGGACCTTTAAAATTCTTTTTGGGTATGAAAATGGAATTTTCAGAAGGTTGTTTAAACATTTCTCAAGAAACAAGCATTGAAAAGCTTCTTAACAAGTTTGGTATGGCTGAATGTAATTCTGTAAAAAGCCCTATGGAAAAAGGATTACAATTAGAAGCTAACACTGGCAAAGAACTACAACAACCTTACCGTGAGCTTTTAGGAAGTATGATGTATTTAATGCTTTGTTCAAGACCAGACATTTGTTACGCAGTTACATGGGGAGGTATCAACAAAATCCATCTGAAGTACATTGGCAGCATTTAAAGAGAATTGTGCGCTATTTACAAGGAACAAAGAATTTAAAACTTAATTTCAGTTGTGATAGTGATGTACCATTAGTTGGTTATGCTGACGCTGACTGGGCATCTGACATCGTTGACAGAAAATCAGTTACTGGGTATATATTTCAAGTATTTGGAAATAATGTGTCCTGGTGTAGCAAGAAGCAAACTACTGTGGCAATTTTATCTAGTGAAGCTGAGTACATTGTCTTAAGTTCAGCTGTAACCGAAGCTATATGGCTAAGAGGCATTATGCAAGATTTAGGTCAAATAAAGAACGAATCAGTATGTATATTTGAAGATAATAGAGGATGTATCGGCATGGCTCATAATTTAGAAACAAAGAGAGCTGGGCACATTGATATAAAACATCATTTCATAAGAGAAAACATTGCAAATGAAACCATAAGAGTCGAATCTATTGGGAACAACTGGCTGATGTCTTTACAAAATCTTTGGATTCTAAGCGATTTTTGGACTTAAGATCAAAATTAAATTTATGTTAATGAAAACTGAATTAGATAAGAAACGTTACGATTGAGAGAGGGTGTTGAAAATCAAGCAATCTATTACTTATCAATATTAAGTTTTCATTGAAAATATTTATTATTCCTATTATAAGCTTTGAACGAATAACATCGTTTATTATAATTTTGTTTAAATAAATTTTCATTTGGAAACAAAAGTCTTTAAAACTCAATAAAGATAATTTCAAAGAACTCTTTGGTGAAAATTCCGAGTCTTAATTTTTTTAAATTAGTACAATTTTTAGCTACAATATTATTTTTTACGAATAAGATTCAATATTTTTTATTGTTTCAAGTCAATTGTTCGATATTTTGTTTATTTTGAAAGTGGACTAAGTCATTTAATGTCTCTAATATCATATATCCTCATTTGCTACACTCACTCCTCCTTAGAGAAGCTCCTCGGATCACATATCACGGAATCTTAAAAAATTCAAAATTCTTAGTGAAAAACGGTTTTTTTAAACAGTCTGGCAGGGCGAATTAAACACTCAAATGATCTCAGATTCCGTGATATGGGATCCGCGGAGCTTATCTAGGGAGGGGTGAAAACCTATTTCGGCCAACACGATTATCCTCGAAGTTGCATTCATATTTTTTCTTCGATGCACTGTTTCTCGCAAAGGCCCCAGTTGGGCTCTTAGTCTATATAGAGTTTGTATTTGTATTGTTGTCCTTGTTTTTATAAGTAAGTTGATTGAGTTATTTTTTTATATTAAGAAAAATAAAAGACCTAGAACCATCTGGTTTTTCGTGTTTGACTTAAAATTGAGAAAAGCATTGAATATAAAAACAAAAATAGTTGAAAAAAATCAGTTTGAAGAATTTGTTTTTAATTATATTTTCAAAATTTTGAGTTTGAAGATACATTTTTCAAAAACTAACACTTTAATTAACACAAAAATTAACACTTTAATTTAAAGAGACAATTAAAGACTGGTTTTTTGATAATGTTCTTAAGTGTGTTTTTTTTTCTAATTAAATAACTTTTTTTTAATTTCCTCTCCCGCTCAAACGGGGGACAGAGGACACGAATCCAGTCACTAATATGTTTTTTTAAATCAAGTTTTTATTGAAAATAGTTTTTGAAAAAATAATTTTCAAACTTAAAAATAAAAACTAAAATAATAATTACATTTTTTTTTTCGAAAAAATTTTAGCAGGAAAAGTTAATAAAAATCCACAACAGCAAAAATCGAAAAATCAAAGATATTCTAAATTATTTACTAAACTTTGTCTAACATTTTTCTGAGCAAAGATAGTCTATGTGCGATTTTTTACAGTCAAAGTTGAACATAATTTGAGGATTTTTATTTTCAACTTATGAATTTATTTTTATTCACTCAAAGTTCTGATTTTCAATTCTAGAGTTGACCAACTTCATATTTTCTCAACTCCTGAAGAAAAAGTAGAAGTTGGCGGAACAATCTTGGGCATTATCTTTTTCGTGGACGCGATGAGATAGGTTATCTCACGGTCACCTCCGGGGCTACTACATCGAGCTTGACTTTTTGCGAAGGGCAAGATATTCAAAAAAGTTAGGGCAGAGCGTAAAAATATTTTATTAATAAATTATTGAAAAACAAATTTTAACTTACCGAATTCAAAGTCCTTAATAGTCCCTGGCCTTTTTTCAAATAAACATGTGTCGTCAAATCTACCACCAAACTAAGGCATTCCCTCTTATACCAATACCACAATTGCATGGGTTCCACTCCATAGCTAGCACACATTTCCGTTGCACATTTGGCTGCTTCATTACTTATTGTTGATTCACAACAAATCGTATAAAAGAATGTCATTTTGAAGAAATGAAATAACCAAATCTCTGGAATCCCATCTATATTCGCCAAAACTGAAATTAAATGCAATACTTTCAATTGATCTTCATCTCCTCGTTCTAGTGAATCTTGAACTTTTCGCAATATAAGAACACCCACTTTTGGTAGCAGAGGAAATTCTTTATTTGACGATGTCCTAATCAACAGAGCTTTGATTATTTCCGGTTCGAGGTGTGGATTCGAGAGAACTTGTTGTTCAAGTTTAGACGTTGAAAAGTGATTTATTGCGAATATGCCATTTTTATTGGTGAACAAGGTTTGGCTTCCAATGGAATTTAGAACAAAATTAAATGCAGTTTCCTCAAATGAGTTCCCAATTGGCAGATGCTGCATCAGCACTGCCGATTTGTTCTGCAGGTAGTCGATGAAATCTTCATAGCTTGGTTTTTCACAATCTTCGCAGAGAAATTTGTATTCAAAGTTCTGATTCTTCGATCGAAGTTTGAAAATATAGACGTTTCCTAGAGCTGAACAACAAATGCACTTGATTTTGGCGAGAATTTGTGAATTCATTGAACTCTTGACAATAACCGGGAGCATATGACATACAATCAGCTTTATTGAAATCACAGAATTCGCTATAAAGTCCAAAAGTTTGTTGTTCAGTTTGGCCTTTATTGGATCACTTTGACAAACTGGGTACATCGTACAGATGAATTCTTTGACAGATTTGTGGAAATAGTTTGACGCCTTTGCATTAAGACTTTGATGTGAGACGCTGGCAAGAGCATCCAGACAAACCGTAATCGGTTTGTCTTCGATACGACTCATTCCGGGAAAGTTTAGTTGCAGTTTCTGTTTGATTTTTGAATGATGGCGCAAGTAGAAGAGGATGAGATCAATCAGCGTTACCTGCAGATCTTCAGAGATAATAGTTAAAGCGCTCTCTGATTGTAGGAAGAGTCCAATAATTTCAATGTAATTACAAAATTCATTCGGACTAAGACTGATTGTTTCCATAGTACGAACGAATTCTTCGAGCGATGCCTGTAAATCAGGGCAGCTTAAGACAATCTTACTGCGAATGTGTTTCTGCTGGAGATCCTTCAAATTTGTACTCGTTAAATGGATCTTCGACTGCTGTTCATTGAGGGAGTTGTGTTCCATGTCTACAATAGTGTCAAGAATATTCTTCACAATCGGATGATTGTCTTTGGCTCCTTTCAGAGCTCTTATAAGGACGGATGACGCAGTTGAGCTGGGCTGTATGGTTCCAAAAAGCTTGCCAATCCGGTGTTCTGCTTGGATTAGCTGAAGGAAGCTTTGCTGAGGCAACAAACACCCAGTTCTTTGATGCAGCTCGAACATAAAGTCAATGATTTTGGTCTTCAGTTCTATTCGGTTCCCCAATCGATCTTGGTCCTTGATAATTGTTCGGAGAATAGCTTCACAGGATTTTGACAAGCTCTCCAACACATCGGCATCTATTTTATCAGTTAGATAGGTTCTGTAGTCACACTTGAAAAGTTTCATTGAAGTGCTTATCGCTTGAGTGAGACCATATTCATCTATGAAACCAAAACCGATCCAATTCGGGAGATTTTCCCACAGCAACTGACAATAGTCGAATAGAATCCCATAATCTATTGTCAAATTCTGATCCAATTCGAAAAGATTATTGAAGAATTTCACTCCAAAATCTAAACACTCAAGTTTGGTATAGGTATCTGAGGGGAGGAATAGTTCGAGAACGATTTTGAGAATCTTTTGAAAGAGATTTTGATGTACGTTAAATGAGATGTTCATAGCATGGGTCAGAACTTCAATTATGCACTGCATTGTGAGATCAACCATATCCGGACCCACGCTGATCTTTTCAAATACAAACTTGTTATCGATTTCTTTGAAAAACTGATCGTCTTCCGAGGTGAATGTGCTCACAGTTCGTTGATCTGTGTCTGATTGGTTGCTCGAGTTGTAGCAAACTTCAATGAATTCGCTCAAAGTTTTGCTGTATTCCTTGACGAGGCTTTCGAACAGTTGTGGCATATGAACGTAGCAAAAAGTAAGCACTTTCTTCTGTAATTGTGTATTTTGTTTGCGAACTCTAGAATACAAACGGATAATGAATTAGGTCGAAGTTCTGCTAGGCCGTCTGGTTAATCCAAATAATCCAATACAAACCTATTAGCAAGTGGTCTGCCAGTGAAGGTGAGGAGTTGATTCACTAACCAAATAACAAACGAACGTGGTATTATGCTGTCGTGATCGAAACGCATATCGAATGTGGGTTTCTGGGAAAGAACTTGATCCAGAGTTTTTAGAATTGTTGGGACGTCGTTGTTTACTGATTTCATCATGTTGTACACAAGACCCCATATCTTTTCGGGTCGTTTTGTTGACATTTTTCCTCTATTTTTTGTTGTTTTTTTTTCAAATAGAACTTACATATGTGTATATATAAATTAAGGAAATAGTTAATAATATGGAAAATCGGATAAATAATTATACCGGGTGTTGGTTTTAAGGAAATTTAAAGCGTGATAATTTTTTGTTTTATCAACAAAACCACTGCCGGTTGCTGTCAAAAAAGGCCATTAAATGAACTGTGTTATCGACTTATGTTGAAGAGATAAAAGGGGTATGTTCATAGATTGTAAATTATATTTAGACCAGTTAAAAATTTTAGGGCCTAGTACACCTAGTACCAGTATCATAGATATCGCAACCTAAATAAAAATTACATTTTTCTAGCCCTTGCACTTTTTTGATTATTAACACACACGTCATGTCAAAATAGTGTGAAGAAAATCATGCATAGTAATTGTAGTTGGTCTCCAACAAGACAACGAAATGTTTACGAAAACACAGCGAAAAAATCAAAATCAAAACGAATACAACTGAAAAAAAAGAACACTGACAGCCACGCTGTAATCATTGTATATAAATTCTATAGTATTCTCATGAAGAAAAAAAGCTCGTGGCCATCTAGTGTCCAAATGTAATCCTAATTGTTTGTTAAGGGATCTCGGTAAGGCGATCACAGCGAACCTATCGACCAAATGTCAACCTACAAAATCGTGTTTCATGATAATACTATAGAGTGGATATACAATGCTGTAATGAAAGAAACTACAAAAATACACACGAAAAAACACAAATGTCATTTTCCGCACACAATAAATGGCCTGGGTAATTAATAGTGTGCGAAAAAAGAGTGCAGTTTCTCCAAAAAATATGCAACAATTTTCAATTTCGTTCATCGAACAGCGTACTGGGGGCCAATTCTGGTTCTGTGAAAAAGTGAATCGAAAAACTTTTCCCGCTTTCACACTAATTCCGATTCCCGTTCTGTGAAAATGAGAAACCAAACATCAAAAACTTTCATATGAATAATTTGCTTTCACGCCGTCATATGGAAGTGAATATCCAATATAAAAGCGTGAATACGAACAAACAATGACTAATTAATTCATATCTCTTTCTCTGCCAAATCCATAAAGAAAAAAGTGTTCCTGTCTCATGCATTTATCTGTTCTCTTAAAAAACGCAAGAAAATTGAGAGAATCATGCTGTTTGCAAGAGAAATGGTAAGGTGGTCCGAGCATCGATAATAGCTGCGTTTTTTTGTACGTCCATATGGAGTTTGGCGAAAAAAACGACATCGGGACATTTCAACATTTGGCTTGGTCTGCCATTTTGTTCTGAACTATCTTCCCAACAAATATTTGACATTTCTAAACAAATTATCGATAACACAACGACAATGGTAGTCTGGCAGTACCATTTTTATCGGGACAAAAGTTAGCTCCAGTTAATTATCTGGACTATAAGCTAACTCTATATGGACATAGTTGTTGTTGTATTTAACATGTTAATAGTTTTGCTTTGTTGTCGTTTTTTTCACACAATTTTATTTGGACATGCAAAAAAACACAGCAAGGTGTGTTTTTTTTGCAAGCCCGGGGGAATCGGATGAAAAAAACGACATCGGGGCTAAGCGACGCCATTACAGAAAAAAAATGGAGTTTCCATACAAACTATCGATAACATGTATGAAATTCATGCCGGTAACACAGTTTTTCTCTGGGCTTAAGCTAAGCCCCGAAAATTCTCTGGGCTTAGCTAAGCCCGAAGGGGATTAGTTGTTGTTGCTTTTAAAATGTAAATTGCTTAGCCCCGACATCGTTTTTTTCGTCCAAGCCCATTCGGGCAAGGAAAAAAACACAGCTATAGTTTTCATTTACAGAACCAGAACCGCTTACCCTGAGGCCACACGAGCGAGTACCTCGCTAGCAAGTTGGGTAGGTACATACATTAACTGTCAAATCACTCGACGCACTACTCGCTTCTCAACTGGCTTCCAAAAAGGCAAGCCAGTTGACTAGCGAGTAGAAAAAGTTTCGATGTATTAGTAACTCGCTTGCGATTACTAGCTCGTGTGGCCTCAGGGTTAGGCGTCAGTTATAGCTATCATTAGGTGTGTTTTTTTGAAAGCCCGGGGAATCGGACGAAAAAAACGACATCGGGGCTTAGCGACGCCATTACAGAAAATAAATGGTGTTTCCATATATAACAATCGATAACATGTACGAAATTCGTGCCGGTAACACAGTTTTTATCTTGGCTAAATTTAAGCCCCGAAAATTCTCTGGGCTTAGCTAAGCCCGAAGGGGCTTAGTTGTTTTTGCGTTTATTTCTTTGATGGAAAAATAAACCTTAAGACTTAATTAATATATCTAGCCAAAAAAAAAATATTCAAATAGGCCCAACTTTCCACATAAAAAGACTTTTCTTATTTCAATGACTGAACTACCTTACCAATGATAATTGAAAAATTCAAAGTCAATTTTTGTGGAAGGTTGGGCCCATGGACGTATATATAATATAATAATATATATATAATATAATATAATATAATAATAGCTGCGTTTTTTTGTATGTCCATATGGAGTTTGGCGAAAAAACGACATCGGGACATTTCAACATTTGCCTTGGTCTGCCATTTTGTTCTGAACTATATTACCAACAAACATTTGACATTTCTATACAAATTATCGATAACACAACGACAATGGTAGTCTGGCAGTACCGTTTTATCGGGACAAAAGTTAACTCCAGTTAATTATCCGGACTTAGCTAACTCTATATGGACATAGTTGTTGTTGTATTTAACATGTAAATTGTTTTGCTTTGTTGTCGTTTTTTTCACACAATTTTATCTGGACATGCAAAAAAACACAGCTAATAATATAATAATATAATAAGTCCATGGTTGGGCCGATTTCAATTTTTTTTGGCTAGAAATATTAACCCTGTTCCTTGGTTTAGTCCCAAACAGTTTCAAACAGTTTCAGACCGCCTGATTTGGTGCGGACCAGTACAATTTTTCAAGTGTGGAACGACTTCGGACTAAATCTGGCGGTTTCAAACTGTTTGAAAGTCGACAAGGAACAAACCTATTAGCTAAGTCTCAAAATCAATCATTAACAGGCGCCTTAGGTGCTTAGGAGATGTTTAGAAAGTAAAATCAATTAATATTTTGATGGGCAAATAAAGCTCAAGACTTCAAAAATATTTCTAGTCAAAAAAAATTTCAAATATGCCCAACTTTCTTCAAAAAATGACTTTTAATTTTTTAATGATCATTGGTAAGGTAGTTCAATCATTGAAATAAGAAAAGTGTTTTTATATGGAAAGTTAGGCCTTTTTGAAATTTTTGTTTGGCTAGAAATATTAATTAGGTCTTAACCGTTATTTTTCCATCAAAATAATAAATGATTTTACTTCCTAAACGACTCAAAATCAATCATTAAAGGTTTTCAATGATGAGTTTCAATGATAGCTATAACTGGCGCCTTACTCGCGCCTTTAGTGCCAAATGAATCGAAAAAGTGAAAGCAATGCTTGGCGTGAATGCGAAAAAGATTTATTCGATTCACTTTTTGACAGAACCAGAATTGGCCCAACACAGAACGAAAAGTAAAACTAAATTTTTCGTTTATGATTTCGCTGTGTCATTTTTGTATGGGATTTTTCGTTTCGCACCAGCAGCATACTAGGCTTTAGAAAAAAGCAGCATGTTAAGTACAACAACTGTTGTTGTATTTAACATGTAACTTTTTTTTAAAGCCTAGTATGCTGCTGGTGCGAAACGAAAAAACGAAGATAAAAATGCACTAAGAACAGGGCTTATTGCCCTGTTCACATAAGTTAGAAAAAAGCGAGACGGCGGAAAATCATTCACACTTGCGGTATTCGGCCCTAGGACGAGAGATTTTCTTGACAGTAGTGTGGTGGCGATAAATGAGGTTGAATTGAACTGTGAGAATTTGTTTTGTGAATTCACAAACGTCATCGTTTCTTCTGATTAAAAACATGTCTTGCGATTGCGTTGACTGCAACTTTGAGCTTTCTAAATGACTCGTAGTCGGAGTCCGCAAATATTTCACAGCCTTATGTGACAATTGGCACTCAAACAGTTTTTAAACGAGCCGTAACTTCGTTTGGACTAGAAGACAGCTTCTCATGTAGCATGTTTAATATAACAACAATTATTGCAATTGTCTTTAATAGATGTGAATGTAAATCATCTAAGACTTAAAAAGAATTCACTTTTGAATGTCCAGTCATGAGTCGTACAAAAATTAGCATTCATTTGTATCGAAGTTTTTCCGATTTTTTTCACAGGGAAGTTGGTGCTAGCGCCCCTACCTGCACCCCCTTGCGTACGCCCTTGTTGGAGATCCAACAGGGTGATAATCGAAATTTGATCGGAGTCGATTGGCACCCTAAAATTAACTGATGAAGCTACATACTGCAAAAATCAACTAAACTCCCAGTTTAGTGAATGGTGCAATAGAGACAAATACAAGTGCAATAGTAAATCATTTAAATGATTTTCTTGTTGATAGTGTGGTTGAAATAAATAGTTCTATTATGCAAGTACCTTACGTGTCTAATATATGTCCTCTTTTCCTTTTCCATAATCAATGACCTTAAAAATCTATTAAAATAAACGAAAAACAAAAAAGATGTTTTTGGAATTAACTCAACCGTTCTAATAGCCTATTGAACAGATCGGAAATTGAGGGGTCGTATAAGGGACAATAACGTGCAAGGGTTTTTATTATTAAATATGTTTGTTTGGCCCATAAGCATGCTTAAAACCTTTTCCTGTTTAAATTTTTTGTTTATAAAAAACTTTGAACTATCCAATTCAATAGAAGATTTAATTTTGAACAAAAAATTTTAAATTTAAAATTGTCAAATTCGTCTTAGTTTTCGAGTTACATATACCAAAAATATTGAAACCCACATTGGAAAAAAAATATAGAAAAAGTAGATAGTTAGCAAGCAACTTTCAAACCATATCATAACCAATAATATTTTAACTGAGCAATAGTCCGGTTTTCGAGGAGGCCATTCATATGAAACAGCTTTAGTAAGCACAATTCACGACTAGAAAAAACAGAAAGATGAAGGAAGAAAAGTGATTGCAATATTCATGAGCTTTAAAAGAGCCTTTGGTACAGTCGACAGAGCAATTCTTATTGACAAATTAGATAAATATGGTGTAGCGTTAAAGGAGTTGAAAAGAAATGGTTCGAATCATATCCGAGCCAAAGGACACACACAACTAAAATTTTGGAAATTAAATAAAATGAAAGGAGTGTTAACATTGGTGTGCCACACCCACAGTGTTTGAACTTTGGGTGGTGAATTATTTCTTCCTTACATAACCCTGAGGCCACACGAGCAAGTACTTCCAAGCAAGTTGGCTACAAACACTGCCTGTCAAATTCGTAATTTGCATTCCACTTGCCTCCCACTTGCTTTCCACTTGCATTCCACTTGCTTGTCTCCCAACTTGCTTCTCAACTAGCTTCACTACTGGCTTCAAAACTTGCATGCCAGTTGATAAGCAAGTTGCTTGGGTTTGTTTGTGTTAGTAAACAAATGTGTATGTATTGCAACTTGCTTGCAAGTACTTGCTCGTGTGGCCTCGGGGTTAACGAAATAAACAAAGTGTTGAAATGCTCTGTCAAAGAAAAGAGGAAAAAGAAATATAATGCTGGATAATTGACTAAAATTGTGGTTAAATTGCACACTCGTGGATTTACCAGTCACTATAATCAATAATCGTTGATTTAATATGATGAGAAGTGAAGGGTTAGAAAATCAGCAACTAAAATCTACAAGCTAATAAAGTCAGCTGGACCGAGTGGAGTACCCAACTTCATAATTAGTTTAGTTTAAGGTTGCGGGTCCGGGGTGGACCAGGGCCTCAACCAACAAGCTTATTCTAGCCAGCTCGGTTTCTAGCTTGCTGTCTCCAGTTTTGCACGCCAAGTTGGTTGAGGTCCTCCTCCACTTGCGTGCGCCACCTTTTACGCTGTCCACCTATGTATACTGCGCCCCCACGGGGTTGGATTCAAAGATTGTCCGGGCCGGAGCATTGGTGTCCATTCGCTTTAGGTGACCCATCAGCTATCTCAGTCGTTGAATTTTCACTTTTGGGGCTAGGTCAATGTTGCTGTACAGCCCGTATAGTTCGTTGTTGTCTTCTCCATTCCCCATCTATGCAGACGGGACCAAAAATCACCCGGAGAATTTTTCTCTCAAAACAGCCTAACGCGTTCTCATCCACCGTTAGCCAGTGTCCATGCCTCTGCACCATACATCAGGACCGGGATGATAAGCGTCTTATACAGGGACAGTTTAGTTGCTCGAGAGAGGGCTTTGCTTCACAAAGTACGGCAGAGAAGATCTTGTAGGCGATATTAAGAAGACTGATGCCTCTGTAGTTGGTACAGTCCAGGGGATCGCCTTTCTTGAGGATCGGGCAAACAATGCTGAGGTTCCATTCATGGGGCATGCTTTCCTCCGACCATATTTTACAGATGAGCTGGTGCATACTCCTAACCATTCACACTCCAGCAGCTTTATTGGACTTAAGTTTAGATGTAGCTATCTTCACTTCGACGGGATCGGGTGGGCGGAAAGTTGGCCTACGTCGTCCAGGTGAATGGTGCAATCTGCATGATAGCGGAATACGGTTCGTCATCACCGTTTTGAAATGAGTTTTCCATATCCTCAGCACCGTCTGCGATTCTACCACGATATTCTCCTGATCGTCCATGCAGGCTTCGGTTCGGGCCTTGTAACCTTGGGAGGTTCTTTTTACTTTTTGGTAAAACTTCCGAACTTCATTCCTGCAGTGGCATCCCTCTAATTCCTCGATCGTGCGCTTCTCATATGCTCTTTCTTCTTCCTTCTAAGAAGCTTGTGTTCCTCTCTCCTCTTCTGCTCGTAGACCTCGCGAGCGGCTCTGGTCCTTCTATGCAGCGCCGCTTTGTATGCCTGTTGTTTGGCTGCATGTACTTGCCGGCATTCTTCGTCGAACCAGGGGTTTGGCTGTGGTGATCGTGCGAGGCCAAGTACGTCAGAGGTGGCATCTCTGATGGCTTCCAGGCAGCTTTTCCACTGGTTCTCGACATTTGCAGTTGGCGGCAAAGGATTTTTTAAGAGGGCGTGAGAGACTCGATCGGAAAAGGACCTGGCGATTGTTTGCGACTGTAGCCGACCGACGTCGAACTTCCTCACTGTATTTCCCTGTTTTGGGTTTGGTCTGTATATCCGTAACATTACTTGGCTACAACGAGGTAGTGATCCGAGTCAACGTTGGCTCCTCGGAACGTTCGGACATCCTTGATACTGAAGGAGTGCCATGCGTCGATCGCAATGTGGTCAATCTGGTTGGCGTTTTATTGACCAAGAACTCGCCATGTCCCGCTTGTCTATATCGAGATGCGGGAACTGCGTAGGTATACAAACTACCACAACGTTTTGCCCCACAGCAAAGTCAACTTGCCTGAGTCCGTTATCGGAGGTGGTGTCATGCAGGCTCTTCCGATTGTTCCACCAAAGAAGTCATCTTTCCTAGCTTGGCATTAAGACAATTTTAATGTCATAGCTAGGGAATTGCTCATAAGTCTTGTCCAGGAGCTCGTACAACTCATCCTTGGTGTCGTCATCCTTCTCCTCCGTGGGGGCATGCGCGCATATGAGGCTAATGTTGGCGAGTTTAGCCTTGATGCGAATTGTCGTGAGGGGCTCGTTCCCATAGTTGAAATGAAACTCAATACTTCTTGCTTAAGACGCTGCCCTTGTGGTCGGTATAAAATTCACCATAGTAGATGTCGCAGTCTTTCAGTTTTCTTTTGCCCGGCCCATCCCATCGCACTTCCTGGATGGCGGTGATGTCTGCTTTGTAGCAGTCTAGGGCTTCCGCTTAATGATCGGCTGCACGTGGTTTATAGAGAGACAGAACATTCCACGTGTAGATCCGAAGCTCGTCGTCCTTATTTCGCTTACTAGGTTCGTCAACAATAAACCCGTCGGTATCCGAGGCTTGTTGTTGCTTCACAACTAAATAGATTTACGTGTCTGAGAACTCACTCCGACGGCACGACCCCACCCCTGGAGAACCAGACCCTTACAATATAACTGCGAGGGCGGGGAGCCAGATTAATCGCTCCTTATAGGCCTGAGCTCCGCATAAATAGTAGTAGCCCGTATAAGGTGTTCACTAAGTAGTTCATCATCATCATCATCGTGTCCTGTATCCCCGGCTGGGGCATAGGGCGTCAACAAAACGTCTCCATCCTTCACGGTCTGCTGCAAGGTACTTAAGCTGTGGCCACGTCTTTCTCTGGGATTCTGCTTCCGCTAAGACAGTTGATTTCCATGTTGTTCTTGGTCTTCCAACCCGCCGTGCACCCTGAGGATTCCATTCAAAGGACTGCTTTGCAATTTCATCGTTTGGTTTCCTCAGTGTGTGACCAATCCAACGCCATTTACGCTTTCTTATGTCGACGTCCAGCCGCTCTTGACTTGTCCTGCGCCACAATTCCTCATTTGATATTATTTGTGGCCAGCGAATCTTTAGGATGTGGCGAAGACAGCGATTCACAAAAGCCTGCAATTTCTTCGAAATGGTAGACGTGACTTTCCAGGTTTCACAAGCATATAACAGCACGGATTTGACATTGGATTCGAAGAATCTCAACTTAGTGCGTAAGGAGATTTGACTGGATTTCCAAATTGGGGACAGAGTACCGAAGGCAGCACGAGCTTTATTTATTCTACTTTTAACGTCCAGATCCGTACCACCGTTTGCAGAAACAATACTGCCAAGGTAGTTAAATTGTTCCACTACTTCAACTGGCGTCTCCTGTAAAATAATACGCTGCTGTGTGGAGCGGCCTGTGAGCATTATTTTTGTCTTTTTGCTGTTAATTCTTAGACCACTCGACTCTCCCTTCACTTGCAGTGCTTGGCACATCCCGTTCAGCCCACTGATGTTATTTGCCAGTAGACATATGTCATCGGCATAGTCTAAATGACTGAGCCTTTCGAACGGTCTCCATTGAATGCCCTGTCGCTCAGCTGTACCAACACTGGCCGTCAATACGTCGTCCATCGCCAGCAGGAAGAGAATTGGCGATAGAACATCCCCTTGTCTCACACCCTGTTGCACTACGAAGGAGTCGGATAGCTGTCCATTGTGCAAAACAAAACACCTCGCGTTGTTGTAGGACTCTTTAATAATGGCAACAATTTTTGGTGGAATTCCTCTACCAAGCAACGATCTCCATATACATTCTCGGTTAACTCGATCAAAGGCCTTTTCAAAATCCACGAACATGAGGTAAAGCGGTGATTGATATTCCATCGACTGCTCGAGGACGATACGCAGGGTGTTGATATGGTCGACACACGATCGACCACTGCGGAAGCCAGCTTGATGCCTCTTGAGTGTAGACTCGATTCTATCCTTTATTCGCTCGAGTATGATTGTTGCCATTAGTTTTGGGAAAACGGACAAAACGGTGATACCACGCCAATTGTTGCAATTCTATAAGTCACCTTTCTTTGGCAACTTAACAATCACACCATCCTTCCAGTCCCTGGGATAGCTTTCGTTTTCCCAAATGTTTTGTATCAGCGGATGTAAAATACTAGCCGCTGCTACGGGATCGGCTATCAGGAATTCAGCTGGTATTCCGTCCAGTCCAGCTGCCTTGTTGTTTTTGAGGAGATTTATTGATGTATGAATTTCCGATTCTGACGGGGGTTCGATGTCAATACCCCTATAGGACCTGCGCATCTCGTTTAATTGGGGCACTTCAGCACTCTGCTCAACTGAATCCTCATTTAGCAGGGCACAAAAATGGTCCTTCCATCTACGAAGCTGATCCTCAATTGATACCAAAAGTGTGCCATCCACATCCATTACAGGATGATTGGTGTTGCTTTTTTTCCCGATAACATCTTTGGCTATTTGGTACAATTGCCGGATATCTCCTCTTCTGGCAGCGATTTCCGCACTATCTGCGAGGCATCTAACCTCACCCTCTTGTCAAGTCTCACACAGCGATAGACCATCTTATGTGCAATGCGGTACTCTCTTCGCAAGTCAGCCTTTCGTTGAACATCAGCTTCGGCATTTATTTGGATTTTCAACGATTTGCGAAGTTCGATCTTATCCCAGGTGTCTTGGGATATCCAAGAGTCTCTACGTCTCGTTCGCTTGGGTACAGTTTCGGATCCAGCCTCCATAAAAACACTTTTAATTTCACCCCACATCTCATCAATTGTTGAGTTCTGGATTCCATTTAATGACGAGGCTTTGTCGTTAAGGGTGGTGACATAGTTTCGACATATGTTGGGGTCATTTAAAGCATTAGTAATGAATTTTGTGCTCCTTGCTGAATCCTGCGCTGGTTTTTGTACGGCAGCGGTTCGTAGTTTGAGACTCATCAGAACCAAATGGTGGTCGCTTCCCACATCGGCATTTCTTATACTCCGGACATCACACATAAACTTCCTCCATCGCTGCTGAATCATGATATGATCAATTTGGTTTTCGGTTTGACCATCCGGATGCACCCAGGTAATTTTGTTGCACGTCTTATGCTTAAATACAGTCCCACCTATCACAAGACGATTCGCGTTACAAAAGTCGACAAGCAAGTCACCATTTTCATTCCGTGACCCCACGCCATTTCTTCCCATCACGCGTTCCAGTCCGTAATTGTCTGAACCGACTTGGGCATTAAGGTCTCCCATAACGACTATGATGTCGGCTCTCGGAACACCACTGTAAACCGAGTTAAGATGAGTGTAGAACGCGGTTTTGTCTTCCTCGGTCGCTTCATTTGTGGGGGCGTAGCACTGAATAATTGTGACGTTACGAATTTTTGAACGAAACCTTGCTGTCATTAATCTCGCAGAAATGGGCGCCCATGAGATCAAACTACGCCTCGCTTCTTCGTTCAACATAATTCCGACACCATGCAGTCTTTGGCCACCCTCTCTTTCATCTTCGCCGGAATACAGCATTCTCGTCTGTCCAGTGTCTGATCTGTATTCAGCTCTTCCTCTCCACTTAGTTTCGCTTATGCCCAGGATACTGATCTTTAGGCGAAGCATTTCACGCTCAACCTGCTCGTATCTACCATCGCTGTACAAGGATCGAACGTTCCATGCTCCGATTTTCGTACGTATGCGGTAGCCAAAAGTAACATTTGCGCTTCTTGAAAGACTTCTTCTATTTGTCAACGATTCATTTATTATTATGGCGTCTTGATTGACGCTCGTACATGAAGGATGCCGCACCCCCAAATCCGATGTGCGGTTTACTGCAACCGAAGCTGCAGAAGGATTTTCCATAAAAAGATTACCTCTTGGGGACTCATTTCCATTTGTTGTCATAGTTCATGTATTTGCATATATCCTTCCACCATGGTGTTTTCCGAGATATGATTAATAACATACATAAGCTCAGATTTGACAGGCACACCCGCCTTTTGTATGGTCAAACACATAACTGCTCGAGGCCGCCCACTGTGGGAAAACAGACGCCTTTTGTAGCCGCCCAATATGGGTTACAGACGCTACCTGCTGCTGCCGTTGGCCTTTTACCAAAAAAAGCTCCTCCGCCACCAGACTATCATGCCGTTGACCGCCACCTGCAGTTCATCCGCCTTAAGGGGGCTTTTAACCATCCCGAGGACAAGTTTGTGCCCTGACCAGCATAGCTGGGTTGTCTGCTTATCCCGGCATCCATTCGGTCCCCCTAAGTAGTTCAACCTAACTGGAACTGTAGACGCCACCGTTGATTCCATCTGGAGAATTCTTCCGCTGCCACCTGGATAAAGGAGAAGTGCCTTAGTGGGAACACAACTTCATAATAAAGAAGCTTGTAATTAAATAAATTATAAATTTGGTGGCGCAACAGCTCGTGGAGAACGAGGGCCTAGTGACCTACAACTCTCAACCATTACTGTGTGCATGTTTTTGGCAGGAATGGAGGGAACCTTAAATTTTTTGCTGAGTCCGAAGATGAGAAGCACTTATTCATGACAAGTATACTCTTGGAGGATTTGTCAGATGCTCGCAAGAGGCAGTACCTCGGAAAAAAACATATCTGTTTCAGGTGGCAGCGGCTGAGAATCAAACCCATACCTTCGGCATGACAGTCCAACGCAATAACCATTATACCACGAGCTACTTCAAAGAAGCTTCTACACACAATTATAAACTTCTTTATTGTATCATCCTCAACATCTACTGTGCCAACTAGGTACCACTCATAAAGAAGCCCACATCATCAAAATTATTTTTTAATTTTCTTACTTCCAGATATTGGACTACTGCACATCAGCAGTAAATAGCATTGGATCAGAATAAAACCGAAGGTTCAAATCTTAGACCGTTTTTATACAGCATAACGACATCCGACCACTCATCCTGAACAGCTGTGAAAATAGTCTCTTCGCTGGTGAATATTACTCACATAAACACTACCAAGCTAAAGAGCAAAAACTTATCTGTATTTTTGGCATTTTGAGATAACCGCGGCGTGTTTCTGTTTTTATCTCTATCTTTTTGTTTTGTTGATTAATGTTTTTCTGTTGAATGTTACTACGATTTGTTAGCTCTAAAAATGCTGTTTTCTTAAAAAATAGAGTTTATACATGTATGTATGTACCTCAATTTTTCATAAAAAGTATAGTTCTTTAACGTCACTTTTCTTAAGAATTTTCAACTATTACAAAAGCAAGTTAGGGCTTTTATTTTTAAAGAATAAAATAGTAAACATATCAAAGATGCCAAAACTAAGCCTAACACAAAATAGCCAAAATTTCATGTCACGTCGATTGCTGTTAGAAGAGTCAAAGCCCAAATACATAGACTATTTGAGTACTATTAGAAGTGGGGAATCAGAATCAATAGCAGAAATATTTAGGTAACTAACTCTGAAGTCCGAAGCATCTCGTCATTAGCCATCAAACGCAGTGTGAAGTTCCTGAAGATCCATATTCTTACATTCAGCCCCACGCAAAAAATGTACATATGTATGTATGTACTCAAAAAAGTCAGTTAGGTTTTCCATTGTCTGCAAACCGCATTAATGAAGAGTAAAACAAAGGGACTTATGCTGTTTTCCATTGGACGTCCGGAAGCGTCCAGAATCGTCCGGAACGCTTCTGAAACCGTTTCATTGGCACAAAAAATACTCTTCTGACGATTCTGAGGAGAGAAAATTGATTCTTGATTTGAATTCAGAAGACACTCAGACGCACTAATACATGCAACACGAAACTTCAACAAAAATTCACTCAAACGTCAAGACAAACTGCAGTACAACTTCATATTTTTTTAACATTTCATTTGAATTAATTGTGCACTTGAAACCAAGGAATTTAATATAATTTAATACAAAAATCAAGAAAAATTAGTTAGGGGTTATTGTTTTCAGTTTTACTTTTTGTGTGCCAGCAAAAGGTTTCTATTTAATGATTCACCAATATAGAGACAAAACTTCAGAATTGAGTAGAAGTAACAAGCACTGTTCCATTGGATTTAGAATGAGTGTCTTCTTGAGTGAAACCAATGGAAAACGACATTAGCCAACAGACCAGGATCCCGATCTACAAACAATTCTTGTCTCTTGACACCAGTCATCCTCATCAGTTATACCATTTCAGCTTACCCAGCGGCTCCATTGGCAATATTTGAGGCAATAAATTGCCTCACTCATTGCTATTGCCTTTAATATTGCAAATGGAGACGCTTTGTCAATGGCAATGGCAATATTGCCTAGAAGATGAGAGGCAATTATTGATTTCCATCGTCAAGGCAATAAATTGAGTAAAAATGGGGTTCCCCGTAATTGTGAATGCCTTTTTTATTGTTTTTTTTTTCAATTAATCGTATAATATAAGTAGTGAATTAAAATTAAATTTTATTAAAAACAGGGGATTTGAACAGCATTTGACTGTCAAGTATTTCTATACACACATTTTATATTTGAAATTGCCTGGCAATGAAAATGCCCACCCGAGCAATTAATTACCATTCATATTCCAATTGCAATTGCCTCAAAAATTGCCAATGGATCCACAGCGTTAGCTTTCGATCACCGCGACAGCCATAGTAAAACTAAAAGTCCTTGAAAATAAAAAGGATCTTCAACTGTTAGCGGGGCCGGGACATACTAATTTGAGCAATAATCCTCTGAACAAGCTTAAGAAAGGGAGGAAGAAATACAAATGCTTAAAAATCCATATCTGCTTATTTTTAGCATCACTAACAGTTTGTTCTTACTTTTTACTTTTTACTTCTTACAACTGTCCTAATTTATAACGAAGGCACCTACGAGAAAATGGCTCTGTATCAAAGCGAAAATAATTTCTCAAAATGGTAGACTTATACTTAAAACCGAAGTTCCATACTTATTCATTTAAATTGATACTTATTCATTTAAATTTATAATTCCTGACTGAAATAAAATTTACCTGCACCAAAACTCATTGAACAAAATGACAAAATATCCAAGAAGATGCGATTACTCATGCTCACCTTGTTCAACACTGTAATTTTACAGCTTTGTCATAATTTATATAAGGGAAGCATTAAAAATAGTTTGATTAAATAATGTATGTAGGTACATAAAAGCACAATAAAAAGATTTCCGTCTACTATCTGGATGGACATTAGCATTGATTCCTCTCATTCTAAAGTAAGATTTAATGCAATTTTTATGTAGTGTCGGCCTGAATAATTTACGCCTTGTCATTTTCAATTATTGCATAAACTTTAACCTTTCATATATAAACTGCTATGCCAATTCAAAATTATCTTTAACACATACTTTTATATTTATCTTCATTTCACTGCATTTAGTAAAAAAACAAAAATAAAAATGTCATCCTAAAAATGAAAACAAGTTGCCCGCAATTGTCAGTGTTAACCCGAAAACCCCTTCAAACTTCTAAGATATAAAATTAAATTTTCCATTTCATATGAATATGAACTTTACACATAAATATGTACGAGTATATGTTTGCTATTTCGATATTTCCTTAAAACTTTTTTTTCCTTCAGAATTTTTCAACTTCAGCCTTTCCTTTATATAAAATTATTGGTCATTCACTAAAAACTTTGCATCTACTTATTCAAAAATAATCATCTATCAATACCTATAACGATTATTTTCAACGTTCCTACCACAATTCTTCAAACCACATTTTAATCACGAAGCAAAAAAAAATATTAAGAACCTTACCCAACCCAAACATCATTATATGCATGCATCCCCGTTTACCATACGAAGGTATGTATATCTAACCTGACTATAAAAATAAAAATTAACTTTCTCTCCCTGCAACATTCACTTCACCACACACAGGACAGCAAGCACAGAGTCCTAGTCCAACACTCCATATATCCTTTTGTGGGGCGAATAGCACGCAGAGTAGTGCAAGTGCAGCACTCCCCCATTACCACACAAATATCATAAATATCCACGGCTCTCCTCGAAATGTATACCAAACAGAGGTTCTTGAACTTTTGGCCGCTTTTTCGCTGGCTACATACATTTATACATACATGCATATACAGGAGAGAAGACCTTACTGAATGCACATTTCCACATTTTCACTTCCACTTCACCCCTCTATAATAGCTTTTTTTATGCCCATGGTATAGTTCGTACAAACAACATTGAACGAACAAATTGCCATGCCACCCATCAACCACCCCCCGATTGATGGTGTCTCTCTGTCTATATATTAAATAAAAGAGTATCCTGTCCTAGAATATAGGTCAACTTGAAAATCGAGAGAGCTTTTACACAACAGCGCGCATTCTTGAATGGTTGTACTGCCTGCAACCTTTTTTGCCAGTGCTTGATTAGGAGGTTATGGGGCCTTGATTCAAAATTCAAGACTTTTTATATTTTCTTGGTTAGAATACATGCAAAAAATTAAAAAATTATTAGAGTTGACCCTAAGCTTTACCCACATTTAAATAAATGTATATACAAATAGTGACAGTCTAATCCCGTGACAACGAAGAGTGAAATTTCTTCGAAACATGCGTCGGGAAGAAGAATTTATAAATAATTCTTAATAATTAACGCGGTAAGTTCCGAAAAGTTCAAATAAGTTTAAAATCATGAATGTCCGCGAAAAGAAAAGTTTAAAATTGTATAGTGACAAGTTATTTGGGAGTTAATCCTTGTACGCTGTTGGTGGAAAACTATTTTTTCGGTGGTCTTCAACAGGACAACGAAATGCTTATAAAAACAAAGCGCACAAATATTAGGCTACTACTAATGTCCTAGAATAGAAAACGGTCATTAAAGACGAGTAAACCACGGAGTGCATTTTGGAGAGGGGGGAAAAAGCACCATTTTTGTTTTTTTTTTTGCTTATAGCCTATTTAGTTTACAGTTCCCAAGCGAAAAAAATATATGCAAATATTTTTGCATGTCAAAAATTACTGAGGTGGAATGCAAAATTATTTTTTTGCATGATTGGTTCACAGTTTCATGCAAAAAAAGGCATTGCTGTCATGGAATGTCATGGGCTGGCAATTATTTTGCATACGCAAAAAAGTGTGGTGAATAAAATTTTTTTTGAATGGTCGGTTTACACTTTAAAAAAAATAAATATATGCATGCAAATGGGTTTTACAAAACAAAATATTTGTTTTCCATTTTTAGGTCTATAGTTCATTAATTAGGGGTAAATTAATAACTCAATGGTTGGCTTAGGCCAAGACAGACATTTTTCGCCTTGAATTTTATGCAATAAGCCTAGTTTATACATTCATACGAAGGTTGAAAAACTATGCCTGAAAAACTGTCTAAATGCAATTATTTTGGCGACAAGGAGGAACAAATTTGTTTCGAGACAAATGCATCTCAATGGCCTTTTTGGAACTAAATATTATGACGAAAACCATTTTTTTGAAATCCTTTTGGTTTATTAATTATTGACGTTTCATTTCAAATTTGATTTCACTTCGCTTTGAAGTATAAACTAGGCTGTACCTATGGTGCACAGAATGGGTGGAAAATAGTTTTGAAGATTTAGATTGGAACTGTATAGCTCGAAAATGACAAAAATTCGAGATAATGCTGCGAACCTTTTATGTAGAATATAAAAATGAAAAATCACATTTTTGTACATATTTGCGTACAAATTTTTTACCAGCAGAGAAAGGTATAATCATTGTCACAGGTCTGTATCTCGTGCAAAAAAAAAGTCTTATAGCCAATAGCTGTTACACTGCGCTATAGCACTTTCCCTGCATGAGATAAAGACTAATGCTTATGCTTCAAAAAATAGCACTCATTAAGATCCTTTCAATGATATACATAAGTCAGAAGGTGTTACAACACTTGGGATGCAACTTGTGCAGGAAAGAGTTATGGTGTAGTGCAACAGTTATTAAGGGCAGTTTCACTTTCCTTGCTCGAGATACAGACTTATGCCCACACAACGAAAACTAGTACTCATTGAGATCTTTCCTATATCATATAGCTCAGAAAGTGTTACAACACTTTTGACGCAACTTGTGCAGTGCAACAGTTGTTATGGACAATAACGCTTTCCCTGTACGAGATACATACTTTTGCCCATACAAAAAAAATAGTACTCAATGGGACCTTTCCAATGATATAAATAGGTCATAAAGTCTTACAACGATGGGACGCAACATACAATTATCATGCCCATTCTCCTTTATATAAGTTTTCTAAAAGATTCTGAGACAACTTTGGTGGAATCAATTTTTTTAACCTTCACCATTTTGTTTGAAACAAGTACTAAGACCGACTTTTTGTGGTCTTTTGGAAAATCTTTTACTTTATTCCAAATACTAAATGCTGGTTTGGAGATTTATGGATTAAATTAAGTTTTGCATTGGATACCTAGTCTTTTGACTAGATATGAAATAAAAAGTACATTTTTCAAAATCTTAAAAAATTGCCTTTTGAATGAACCTTTTAATAATGAACAATTAACGTTTAAGGACCTTTATTATTGAATATGTTTTTGTACGGTTTATACTGAAAAAGTTACTAGATTCACCGATATCTGAGAGAACTTGGAAACTTGCTGAATTTGACATTGAATTCTTTTCATTTGGTGGTTTTGAGTGATTCGGTTCGGTTTTCTTTCAGTCGTATCAAAAGCAAATCTAGTTGGCTAATTGTATTTGACTTCTAGAGCTTTAAGAATTTTGTGAACATTTGCCTACTTTTCAAAAAAGAAGAGAAGCCATGTTTTGAAATTTGGCCTTATCTTACATTAGCTTTTTCCCTGAAACTTTTTGTTTTGCATGCAAAATAACCAACCTACAGTTGTTTTGAATTCGAAAAAAAAGTTTTCTGAACATAAAAACCATTTATTGGTGTGGCCAGCTTTCTAAAAATTTAATTTACAAAAATTCACCCCTTAAAATTATTTGCATGCGTTTGTTTGCATTAAAAACAAATTATTTTCATTTCTAACTCTACAGATTATGTGATTAGAATCTATCTGACTCAATCCAGAGAATTGTGTTCCTTTATCTACACAGTCAAATCGTTTTTACGGGTGATTTCAATCTTCACAATTTCTTTGTGTTCAATCACCCAACTCT
Organism: Dasysyrphus tricinctus; assembly: GCA_963921185.1. Lineage (NCBI taxonomy): Eukaryota > Metazoa > Arthropoda > Insecta > Diptera > Syrphidae > Dasysyrphus > Dasysyrphus tricinctus. The sequence continues at coordinate 19,287,654 of OY992530.1, read as the reverse complement.
GCTTGCTTACAAGCAAACTCGAATTCCTGACCTGGCAGGCCAACCCTCCAACAAACTAGACTTGTTCCTTATCTCTGACCCTGATAAAAACACTTTTAGTATAATATCGCCTCTAGGCACATAGGACAATTGTGTCATAGACGTGAATTTCGCGTGCCAAAAAATCCAGCTATATATAAATGCCCTAAGAGAAAGCAGTACGAGAAAGCCAACGATTTCTTCGGGAGCTTTAACTGGTCGCTATGCTTCCTCAATAGTGACGTGGACTCCAGTGCAGGTATGACTACAATTTAAATGCTTTAAGTGATGAGAAATTTTGTCCCACATAGGGTTAAATCTATCTAACCGAAAGAAAACTCGTGGTTTGATTTAAGCTGTAAAGAGGTTATCAGGGGCAGAGAAGTAAGCTTTCAATGGTATAAAGCCAACCTCTCTGAGAAAAGCCGGAAAAAGTTCAAGCAAGCTAGGAAGATTTGTAACGGTCATATTCGACACCCCAAGTTTTTCCATGACTAGATATTAAGGCAAAAATACTGCAATGTAAATATTTTTGGTCAATTTAAAAAAATATTCGATATTCGACTTCGTCTTCGGTTGCAACGCTTGTCTTCAAAGACACTCCTCATGTCAGCTCAACAGACAGTGCAGTTGCAAGAGTTCTAAAATATCTCGATACACACAAATCCTCTGGCCTTGATAGTATCCCTTCCATTGTTCTGAAGAGCTTTTCTCCAGCGCTGACAAAACCACTGCGAAGGCTTTTCCATCAGTCCTACTGTTCTACTCTACTGGGTCTCTTTCCAAGTGGATGGAAAACAGCATTTTGATCAGCCTGTTGTTGGATGGTTTCAAGTCTGAAATCCGTAAAATAAATGCTGATGTTCCCAAGGGCTCCGTGTTGTCTCCGATTCACTTCTTTATATTCATATATGATCTTTTGTCTGAAACTTATAATCTATTAAATTGTTTCGCTGATGGCAGTTCCCGAAGCTTTTCATTTTTGTTTTTCTAGACCCACATCCTTGTGATTTGGATGTGGAACTTCAACGGCAGGGTATGATTAGCGCATTCAGTTCTGACCTCGACAGCATTGTCCAATGGCGAATTAAAAATCGTGTAGAATTTAATGCTTCAAAAACTCAATACTGTCTTCTGTCGTTAAAGCGGAATCCACCCCAAATGCCACTATCCATGTGTGGTACTTGAACCGAGGAAATCGAAAAACTTTCATATCACTGACCACCTTTTGTGGAATGATCATATATTTGACGTCATATCAAAAACGCTACTTAGTGTTTAGGTTTTCTCCGACGTTGCAAGAAATTTTTCCCTTCTTTTGAGCTGGCTGTAATCTATAAAGCGCTTATGCGTTCAAAAATTGAGTACAATTCCCATATTTGGGCAGCCCCGGATCTACGATTTTTACCAACCAGGGCAAAAACTTGATTTTGGCGCCCCTGCCGTTTAAAAAAAAGAACACATATGTTCTAGGTTGGATTTTTGGTCACTGGGAGAATAAAACATTTTAATGGATGTGCAGTCCATACCTATTCAGCAACTTTTCATTATAGATAAGAGAATTGACAATGCCTAATGAAAGACTATACACAGCAGAAGGGAATTTTATTTTTCATTCTATCGCGAATCTTATTTTTTGGTTCCTAATAAAATTCGTTTTCATTCGAATCAAATCTGCAATGATCTGTAAAATATGGTTTGTTCCCGAACTAATCATGGGAGAACTATTGAAAATCCATTAAAATAAGAAAGAAAAATGTAATTTTATGAAAGGTCAAAATTTCGAAAAGCCAAAGTAACGCCAGATAAAGTATCGAAGTACAAGGTTTCGAAAAACTCTCGGGATTTCGTTGTTGCTTGAGCGATTTCAATGAAATTGACAGAGAGGATAACTGAGACAGAGTTATAGCAGAAAAAATATTTTCCAAATAGGGTGTTTCAAAATTATGTCAACATTTTGCAACTTCATTCTTCCTTGAGCGATTGCAATGAAATTTACACGTGGTAACTGATACAGAATTGTAAAAAAAAAAATGTTTTTAAAACAGGATGCTTCAAAAAATTTCATTATTTTATAACTTCGTTGTTCCTTGAACGAATTGACACAAACAATTTCAAAGTACAAGTCATTTTAGATTGGCTGGTTCTTTGATACGCTTGAGGGTAGTCTCTGGCTGGTGGGAAATGTTGTGCTAATCACCATTTTGAAAAAGAGTGTTGAAAACCGTAAATCCAATTTCTGGATTCCAATAAAACTGTCAAAATTTTTATTTCATTTTGTAAATATCTTTTAAATTTTGTGTTTACAAATATTTACGACATCATGCAAAATTGTTGTCGAAAAACTGTAAAAATGGTTTCTAGTGTTTATTTCACTTTTTGTTCATCTGAACGAAGAATTTTGTATTAAACAGTTATTTGTATATCACCTGTGCCGAGATTCAGCTATTTCAGCGAGTGACTCATCTCACTTCTCATCTCACTTCACTCGCAAAAGTGATTCAGCTATTTAAGTGAAATGAGTAAGTTCGAATTAAGTTTCGAACATGAGACAAAGAATAAATATAATAGAGCCAAATTCAACCTCCTTGTCACACTCGTACGTTTGATATTCTGTTTCACATCACTACTAATGGACGCGAAATGAAATAACAAATACAACAATGTAAACATATAAATATTAATAATGGAGTATATTTTGTATCAATTATTTTTTTTGTCGTAATTTAAGTTGAATGCGAGTTTTCACCCTTGAAAAATATAATTCTATTAAACATAAATGTGCATATGATAATAAAATAAGATTTTTCAATCAATAAGAGGGTAGTTGTTTTTATCTACATTGTTGTTTTTTTATTTTATTTCCTATCCATGAATAGAAATTCTTGAGAAAAGCACACATACCTATCCAAAACTGGGAATTTACCAACACATACACCAAATCACTGCGGAAATATCTGGCGAGTAATCTGACATTTCATTTCACTCGCTCACTCACTCTTTTTTGCTAACTGAATCGATCTTTGACGAAAAGTGACTCATCTCACTCACTCCCTGCGGTTTCGAATTAGCTGAATTTCGGCACTGATTTCCTACTTCGCAGAAGTACCCGACCTAACAAGGAAAACATTAAAATTTTCACAAAATGAAAATTTATTTCTCTACATAATCCTCTTCTAGTCCAATACATTTTTTCACAGATGTGCAATCGCTTCGATAGTAAGAAGCGTTGGACTCTTCAAAATTGCGATCAAATTCAGACTCAGCATCTTCATTTCTGGATAATCTCTGACCATACTTAACAATTTTTTTCAATTTTGAAAAAGAAAATAATCCTAAGGGGCTGGTGAATAAGGTTTGTGGTGACGAATTTCAAACTTTAATTCATGGATTTTTGCCATCGCAATATCACAAGTGTGAACTGGCGTGTGTATTGATAAAACAAAACTTTTTTCTTCGTGAAATGCTGCCATTGCTTTCTCTATTTCGTCACTAAATCACTGCAACAAGTTTGCATAGTACTTTCCGTGTATTGTTCTTCCTTTATAGATTTTAGATAATCCACGGAAATTATTTCACGCGCCTCCCAAAAAACTGAAGCCATGTCCTTGCCCGCAGGTGAAACAGTCTGCGCCTTCTTTGGAGCAAATTCTCTCCTCCCAGTCCATTATTTTGACTACGGCTTCGTCTTAGAGCCCATGCTTCAACCATGTTAACAAGGGACGCAAGGATTCGAGGGTTTATCTCGATGAAACTTTAGTCAAATACTTGGTTGAACATTGCATCGTCACAAACCTGTTTTTGTTCATTTGTGAGTAATCGGGGCAGCCATCTTGGGCTCAGCTTTTTCAAGTACAAATCAACGGTTTATATGCAATGAACAGGATAACCTATCCTTCATCCGAGGGTCATCCGATACCACTTTATGGGCTATTTCAACCATTCCCGGAGCGCTCACCTTACTTTGTCAACCGCTGCGATGTTGATCTTGGCAGTTCGTGCAACCTCGTTTTAGTTCTGCCACTCAATATTTTACGATTGTAAATGATAGAGCAGACTCTCCTTTGATAGAACTCATCTCCGCTACCATATTGGTTGAATCTAACTCCTACAGTTTAGGAAGGAGGGGAAGTATTGTAAAAATGCACTTAAATACAATCAAAATAACAATTTTTAAAAAAGAGAGAAAAAATTTCAACGATGTATTAACGCTCGGGTCTTTTATTTAATTTTTCAATCGAGTTATAGGTAGTTGTCAATAGTTTTTGAAAAATTATTTAAAATGGTGAAATAATGATAGTAAAAACTGGTAAAGGTTGACGGAGAAATACAATTTGCCGCATCTCAATTCATTTAATTTCATTAAACGTCGCAATTCTCAATTTTTTTCATTCACATGGATTTGGCGCCCCTACAAGGTGCCGCCCGGGGCACAGGCCCCGGTTTGCCCCCCCATAGATCCGGGGCTGTATTTGGGTAGGTGCTCCAATAACTTACCTGAGCCTATTGAATAATACTCAAAATAGGGTTGCTTAAACATCGATAGTCTATCGATAGTATCGATAGTAAAAAACTATCGCCTACATCGATAGTTTTAAAAACTATCGATAGTTTTTCATTTCACAAGTTTATTAGTTATAAATGTCATTCACATTCTTCTATTTTCATGAAACTCACTACCAGAAATTCATCAAAATGCAATAGTATGCGTGGCGTGTATTATTGTTGTGCGACCGGTGGTGTCCATAGATTATTTGCGATTATCTCGCTGTCGTAAATCTCAATCTCTGTCTCTCTGATGTCTGATCTAAAGTCAAATTATGTTGTGTCTTTAGTTTGATTTTGTTGATGGGCATCAAAATGCACTAGTATGCTTGTATTCTCGTTGGTGTAACGTCCATAGATTCTTTCCTTTCAAGCAAACGAGTCCGTTTTGGATCCGCAAACTTAAGGTAGAAGGTAGAACTAGAATAGTCGGAAGCCAACTTAAGTGGTCGTACGAAGCCAAGCGAAAATAAGAAATTCATATGACGCGCACATAATTGCCGTCAGACGTAAGAGTGCTCACCTCACCGACCGCTTTTTCGTAAGTGGGCGAATGCAAAATCAAAATGGTGGAGGCAAACTAAAAAGAATTTAGCGGTTGGTGCATAGTTTTCCAACTCTTTTTTTTCTATTTTAGGTATGAAAGAAGTAAAATCTTAAATTTTCTTTTAATAAATATATATCATATCGAATTTTAGTGGTTTCACAAAAGTAAATAATTGAAAGCCTGTCGCTCTGTGATGTGAATAATGTCGTTTTCGATTGGACGTTCGGAGTACGCCTTTTTCACTCCATCTACTCCAAAAGCCTTCGATTGGCTGTTCGGAGTACTGTTTTCGGAGTATTTTTCTGTTCCCGATTTGAAGAAGGAGTAGATTTGGAACACACGCATACACATACAGTTTTTCGTCGCACTACTTGTCAAAAGTGATGAATGCTTGAAGAAGCCATTTAATAATATGGCGTCATTCAGTAGTGTGTGTGTAAATTTGACAACACGATGTTTTCATATTCTATTGGAATCAAAAAAGAGTAGAATAGTCAGAAAATCCTATCGAAAACGACATAAGTTTGGGAATTAACATTGAACAAAAAAAATATTCAAAAGAAAAAGACTCCGAAAAAATTACTCGGAACAGCCAATCGAAGGCTTTTGGAGTAGTAGGAATTAAAATGGAGTGGAAAAGGATTACTCCGAACGTCCAATCGAAAACGACATAGATTGTTTTTATTACACTACTATTTTGTAGTTATTTTACTAGACTGATTAAATGCATTTTGGCACTCATTTTGATAATCAAGATAAGCTTTGTAGGAACTTTCGTCAATGTATTTGAAGTTTATATAATTATGATTTTAGTGGTTCTGACGAGGTAGGGCTTATATTGAAAAAACTATCGATACTATCGATAGTATCGATATTTTTTTTGGAAACTATCGATACTATCGAAACAGCAGACTATCGATGTTTAAGCCACCCTAACTCAAAAGAGAGCTTTACCCGACTCACTCACTCATTACACACAAAGGGTGAAATTTGACGTGTGAGTCATTTTTGTAATCCTGTCACTTGGACGCCATTTTGAAAAATGGCACCCAATCTGAAGTCTAGTCAAGAAACCGGAATCCCTGCGATTTTGTGTGCAGGGACCTTATTTTTATTTTTGAAATTTATTTCTTACATGCTAATGGTGTAGTTTAGCTTGAGATTCATAGCTGTAATCCGGTCGCTTGGACGCCATTTTCAAAAATGGCGCCCAATCTGTGGAAGACGGAAAATAAAATTACTTGGAACGCTTCCATGATCAAAATAAAAATTGATGTCTTTAAAGATGGGTGTTGAGTACACGCAATTTCGAGATAAATTTGTGGAAGACGGGAAAATAAAATTACTTGGAACGCTTCCATGATCAAAATAAAAAATTGATGTCTTTAAAGATGGGTGTTGAGTACACGCAATTTCGAGATAAATTTCAGTGTTACCACTTTTCGGGAACATCCTTTTTTAAGTCAACGGGTGGAACATCCCGTTTTTTGATAATTTTTAGTATTTTGAACATGGAAAAAGTTGTGGTAAGGCCTCTAGATGCCAAACGCGTTTCGAGATATAGTAATTGATACTTTAAAAAATAGGAAAATGCGTCTATTTCGGTTAAAATGTCAGGGTTGCCACTTTTCGGGAATAGAGGTATACTTTTTGTTTAGAGTCAACGGGTGAAAAAACAAAAAAATAACGATTGATGTCTTAAAAGATGAGTGTTGAGTACATGCAATAGGGGGCTAACATGGGCCAACATGTTGTCCAACATTGCTTGTCAACCATCGATGTTTGATCATTTAAACGCAAAACCAACTATGTTGTCCAACTTTGTTGTTTGGTTTTCAAAATATTTTGAAAAATGTTCCGACCATGTTGTTCCATGTGAACCTCCCTAATTTCGAGTTAAATTTCAGTGTTACCACTTTTCGGGAACAAACTTTTTTATGTCAACGGATGGAACCTTCACTTTTTTATTAATTATTAATATTTTGAGCATGAAAAAAGTTGTGGATGCCTCCAAATGCCAAATGCGAGTAGACACGCCTTCGGTTAAAATGTCAGCATTGCCACTTTTCGGGAACATACTTTTTTTTAAGTCAACGGGTGTTACCTCTACTGTTTTGATAATTCTTAGTATTAAGAACCTGATTTCAGGATTTTCACTCATTAACAAATCCGGTACTGTGTAAAGTTGATAAGGTATGTATATGTATCTAATTTGTGCTTTCTTTAACCCCACCACCCAGAAGATGGAGAGGTGTTGGAGTGGCAATGTGGCAAAAGAGATTTGAACCAATTTTAGTTAAATGCATAATTCACCTTCTGCATTGATGATGATGATGATGACAAAAACAACCCCTAATATACAAAAGTTCCTAGAGAACTATAATATTTTCATTAAAATATCGCAAGCACAAAAAACTCTCGCCACAAACAGCCAGCGCCATCTTCATTCAATATACAATTATATGTAGGCACGAAAAAATGAGTCCGTTTTGCTTTTGCTGTTGTTCCATCCATCTGATTTTCTGGTTTGAATTTGTGTATTTGTGTATAAAAATTTCGTTCATGATCCTGGATGTGGTAGGATGAATGTGTATAAGGAAAAAAAAGCTTCGCAACAAGAATCAACTGTCGTCGTCGTCCTCGTCTCAAAATTAAACACAACGTTTTTGCTTTTTGGCCAGTGTCGCGCTGAACACGAAACCGTTTGCATCTAATTTCTCTCTCGCTATCGAGTCGAGGAGACATACATATAGCGCGTCCTCAGTATCGTTATATTCTTCATATCCTCAAAGTGCTGTGTGATGTATGTTGTTTTATCCTGTGTGTGGCAGCAATCAGATGGTAAAGAGATGCATCAACAGCAGCATCACAATTAATATAGTGTTTTATTTTTGTACCGAAAACGTTAAGGCGGGGTGGCTGGCACACTTGTGTGAAATTGTATAACTAGACAAATCAATCAATCTCGCTGCAGACGCAACACACCACCAGGCGAGAGTTGTTTTTTTTATTGGTTTTGTATGTGTTTTTGTATTAACTCCTTGTGTGGTAAGGAGTGACGAAAAAAGTTTGAATAGAAAATGCACACCGTCTCGACGCGATTTTTATCAACTATTTGACATAGTTTAACAAGTCTACAAGTGAACAAGTGAAAAAAAAGTTTCAAATAAAAATAAAAAAAAATTGGAATTCTTTGAAAATGGATACAATTGTTGGAGGCACTCGTTCTTTGCTAGACACTATGTGCAATCTAAGTAGCAGCACCTTGGCTGAGTGCATTCATCGCAGCACAACAACCACCATCACCACCACCACCACTACTACCATTGCCACCCCCTTCTCATCGTCCTCATCCTCGTCCTCTTCGTCTGCCTTCTCCTCATCAAATTCCAGCTCTGATCCATTGATTGACATAAACGATTTCAATGGCCTAGATTACTCGGCTGTGGCGCTGGCGGTGGACAATTTCAGCTACAGTGTATTACAACTAGCTCCGGGAGCGGTCAATCGGAGTTCATCTAATTTAAGCAGCTGCACTAGCCACGCTGCAAAATTGGCCATGGATAGTAATAATCAATCATCATCTGTCGCGTCCTCTTTCTTGTCATCGTCGTTTCCGTCGTCGTCCATGTCGTCGTCTATGTCGCCTTCGTCGTCGGGCGAGGATGTCTATGAGATGTGCCTCACCGATGCGGACTATCTTTATCGGCACTCCTCCATTATGACCCTGGTTTATTGCATTGCTTACATAATCGTATTCATAGTCGGATTGGTCGGGAATAGTTTTGTGATAGCTGTGGTCCTTCGTGCTCCTCGCATGCGAACAGTTACCAATTACTTTATTGTGAATTTGGCCATTGCTGATATTTTGGTGATTGTCTTTTGTTTGCCAGCAACCTTGATGAGCAACATATTTGTCCGTGAGTACATATATTTTAGAGCAAAATTATTTTCAAAAATTAAAATCCTCAAAAAAAAAAAAAAAAAAAATGCATCAAATGATGATTATATAATTTCTGTCATGTGGCACATCAGTATTTTTTTTGTGTTAAGAGAAGGTGTGTGTTGGGGATATGAAGGGAGGAATGGGGGGGGGGGGGGTTGGGTTTTTTCTGCTTCTATGCACTTTTCGCCTCAAGTGTTTTAAAGATGATGAATATGAAGAGGTATGGCTATGCAAGGAGCTGGAAAAATGCTTGTTATTGTGTACCTCTAGATACGAGTAGTATATCCATGTCAGGATTTAGTATTTTTTTTTATACTCTCTCCTCCACTCTCTCTCCTCTCTATTTCTATGTGCTCCATGGTAGTATATCTTTATGTAGTAGGAGTTCTGATATATGTCATATCAAAGTATTGAATTATGCTGCTCCCCATCATAACTCATCCATCTGTATGCAGAAGTAGCAGCAGGACTCTAGCACCACTTTTTTTTTTTTTCTTCTCAACATTTATCCTTTCTTTCATAAAAAAAAGCTATAAGCTAGATATACACAAAGTGTTGTGCCAGGCCAGGTAAAGAAGAGGTGAAGTGATGGTGGAGCATGTGCATAGTCACACGACAAGGCGAGGGCACGGCACATCGGCACAACAATAACAACAACAACAACTATGACGAGGACGAAGACAGAGGGTGCAAAAGGATCATCGACACAGTACTGACCTAATTTTATTAAGCTTAGGCATAAATTTGTGCACCAAAATGTATCTTATTCAGTTGGTTGTGTATAAAAGTTGATGTTGCAATCGTAGTTGTGTCGTCGATATGTCCTCGTCCTCTTCGGTGCTCTTAGTGTTAGTTGTATTTATATTTGTTGTTTTTGTTGTCGTCCTCGTGGTCTGCCTGCTGGGTATAAATGTACGAGTATGTACGATGAGTACAAATAATAAGGCCTGGTCTGAGCATGAGTAGGAGGTGTGTGTGTAAGGTGGGCTGATGGGTATATGTTTAAGGAGAACACATTTTTCTCTTCCCCCTTATACATTTTCTATGCAAAAAGAGAAAGAGTGTTATGCTGGGGGCAGCTGTTGAAGGTCTTTTAAAACCCCCCTCGATTTTACCTCTCGCTTTTAAGTCAACTGTGCGTGCAGTGCAATTACGAGAGATACTATTACACTATTACTATCTATTACTACTGGTAGAAGCGAGATAATGAGGTGATGCATATAACAATTTTGAATTTTTTTCCAGATACCTGAACGCTGCACCTGGTAATGTTTCAACAACAATACCACCACCAGTTACCACCACTACCATCAACAACATCAACAACAACAAATAAGGGGTTACATATGAGTTTGTTTCATGGGAAAGAGGAGAGGTTTGAGTTTGAGTATTTAGTGTTGTGTGTAGCCTCTTCTATCAATGGTTCATGGTTCTTTAGGTTCTTCTACCATAAATATAGATAGTAGGTGAATGTTGAACCCCGTCCCCTTGCAATTCACCCCCAAACACCATTTAAAGGTATACTATACTCAAAAACTGAAAGAGAGTATGAGAGAGAGAACCAAGTGGGTGATGGTTTGGTTTTCATACAAAATATAGGAACGAAAAAAAAAAACAAGGTGGAAAAGGAAGAGAAGGCTGTTTTGCATTCAAGGTTATTTGTGGCTGGATAAATTGACCTAAATATTTCGCTCAACGACCTAACCGTCAGGGTTATTTCTATATATTTGACACTCTAGTCTCTGGCAGGTAAATATGTAAAAGTTCTACTATTGATCAGCCAGGACGAATATGTGTGTTACTTTACTTACATACCTAACTTACCTGATGGTGGTGTTTCACCTGAGACTAGGTACTATGATATTAAATTGAATTTAAGGTTTGTTCAAGTTTTTTTTTCTGGTTTTGTAAGGACCTACTTCCATTTTGTTTTTTGTTTTTAATATTCTGGAAACAAAAATTTCAAGCCTGACCTTAGACTGGATAAAATTATTGTACACAGAGAGATATGCAGAGGGCGAGAGCGAATAGCAAGCTGGATTTTTTTTTTTAAAGTAAGCAAGGACTTTTACTTTACTACACTATGTGATGTGATATAGTATATGCTCTTTTTTGCTGTGATATTTGTTGCCTTGAATTTGCGGAAAGACTATAATGTTTATATAGTATGCTCCTCGTGTGCATATATATAGTCGCAGTGAAGAGTCTCAATACTTAGTTATTCACTTGAATGAGAGATAAGGAATTTCACCCTTCACCCTTCAAGAGTTTGGGTGAATCGTTGTTGATGGGGAAGGGACGATAGTCCTTGAAAGAAGTGAAACTGACAAAAAAAAAGTATTATACCAAAATTGAGATAATTTCTCAGTAGATATGTTTTGGATGAGACAAATTTTTTTTCTGCTGCGATGTGTGTTAAGGAAATATACAAAAAAAGATTTCAAAAAATAATCCAACATATCTGTTAATGGGTCATAGTATATTTAGTAAATAAGTTTTTGGTTATAGATATTGTTGGTGAAGGGATTTGGACAAAAAGAAAAAAAAAAATAGCCACAACACAGCTTAAAAATTGGGAGGGTTGAAAGCTATAGAGTGACATTAAAATGGATTACGTTGCTTTCTTCTTTTTTTCTTCATCAGGTTTCTAGATTGCGGAATTAGTCGGGTTGGGCTGTCAAATGGATTAAAAGACACTTATCTGCCATGATGTCTCCTTACACAGAAATGTTATTTTACACCGAGAAATGGGCTTAATATTTTTTGTGGTCTTTTTTTTTGTTGTTAGTATTTGGCACTAAAGTGTTGTTGTTTTTGTAGGTTAAGCTTTTTATATAAGGATTTAAGGCAAAGAGAAAGGCAGTTACACAGAGTGTAATGTATATACCTAAAGATGCCCAAAGAGACGACTTTTTGGTGTTTTATTATAAGGAAGCTACAAAGACCTGATTGCTCTAGACATAAAAGCAATAGTGCTTCAGAGTGTGTTGGTGGTTTTTTGTCTTAGGGATATAATAAAATCAATCTTTGTTTGTTTTTTGAAGTGTTATGGAATGGAGATGACAGGAATTAGCTAAACATTACTTTGATAATATATATTGGTGGAGGTACTATAAACTAAATTTAATAAAGTAAAAAGTGTTTATATGTACGGCTGGTATACATACATAATGTTCATATGCGTGCATAAATACATAATGTCGAGTGAGATCGATTGGCATAATGAAGTTTCTATGAAATGGTTAGGGATAATAATTAATGTGCGTGAAGTTAGCACCGCCATTTTCGATTTTCAAAAAAAAAAAGGTTGTGCTGTAATGTGCCCAACTTGTGCTGGCTTGTGCCGTAAATATTTTTGAAAAATTCGCAAATTTGCAAATTTTACGAATGAAATTTTTGCGAAATCTCAAAATTTCGTAAAAAAAAGTTGTTCTGCATTGTGCTTAAAAAAATGATACTGAGAACCAAAAAGAAAAAAACAAAAATTCGCATAATTGCATCTATTATGGCCAAAACTAAACTTTGCCGAGGGCGGTAGCGTGAAGTTAGCACCGCCATTTTCGATTTTCAAAAAAAAAAATGTACTGCATTGTGCTCAACTTGTGCTGCCTTGTGCCGTAAATTAAAAAAAAAAAATCGCAAATTTGATAATTTTACGAATGAAATTTTTGCGAAATTTCATAATTACTAAAAAGTGAAAGTTGTGCTGTTTTGTGCGCAATTTGTGCAACCATATTCCAAAGAGATAAAAAAAAGATCGCATTTTTGTGACTTTTATGCCAAAAATGAATTAATAATTTTTTTTTTTAAGTTTTACATTTTTCTTAAAAACTAACATGTGCTATTTCGGGCTCAGTTTGTGCTGCCATATTCCGAAGAGATAAAAAAAAATCGCATATTTGTAACTTTTACGGCTAAAAAACAGTTTTGCGTGAAGTTAGCACCGCCATTTGCAATTTTCAAAAAAAAAAGTTGTGCTGTATTGTGTTTAGCTTGTGCTGGCTTGTGCCGTAAATATTTCCAAAATATTCGCAAATTTGCAAATTTTACGAATGAAATTTTTGCGAAATTTCAAAATTTCTTAAAAAAAAATAGTTGCGCTGCATTGTGCTAAAAAAATTCTACTAAGAACCAAAAAGAAAAAAAGAAAAATTCGCATAATTGCATTTATTATGGCCGAAACTAAACTTTGCGAAGGGCTGTAGCGTGAAGTTAGCACCGCCATTTTCGATTTTCAAAAAAAAAGTTGTGCTGTATTGTGCTGCCTTGTGCCGTAAATATTTTTAAGAAATTTGCAAATTTGCAATTTTTACGGATGAAAATTTTTCAAATTTTGCAATTTTGTAAACATTAAAGTTGAACTATTTTTTGCTCAATTTGTGCTGCCCTGTTCCAAAAAAATTGCATATTTGTAACTTCTACTACCAAAAAACAATTTTGCGAAGCTATTTTGTGCCCAATTTGCATTCCCATGTACATATTTTCGCCAAAAATAAATTTTTGTTGCGTTAAGTAAGCAGAGCATTCAATTTAAAAAATAAAGAAAACAAATAACAAATTTTCATCTTTTCCGTTTTTTTATTATAGTTTATTAAAAATTGTGTAGATAAAATTAAATGGCTTCTCATGGTTCCCTAGTCAAGCAATATAGAAATACTTTTGTTTCAGTTCAATGTTTCAGTTTCCGGTTTCCACTTATTTGGTGAACGACACCTACTTTCCGAGGTCTGAAACTCATGCTTATGGTAAGATTACACTATGTTAAACCGTTCTCTCTTCCTTACCCTAAAGCCTGATTCAGAATGCGACGGGAAACCGAAAATGGCGGTGCTAACTTCACGCTTCGCAAAACTGCTTTTTGGCCGTAAAAGTTACAAATATGCGAATTGTTTTGTTTTTTCTTCGGAATATGGCAGTACAAATAGCGCAGAAAACAGCACAACTTTAATTTTTTACAAAATTGCAAAATTTGAAAAATTTTCATTCGTAAAATTTGCAAATTTGCAAATTTCTTAAAAATACTAATGGCACAAGGCAGCACAAGTTGAGCACAATACAGCACAACTTTCTTTTTTTTTTTTAATCGAAAATGGCGGTGCTAACTTCACGCTACAGCCCTTCGCAAAGTTTAGTTTCGGCCATAGTAAATGCAATAATGCGAATTTTAATTTTTTTCTTTTTGGTTCCTAGTAGCATTTTTTGAGTACAATGTAGCGCAACTATTTTTTTTAAGAAATTTTGAAATTTCGCAAAAATTTCATTCGTAAAATTTGCAAATTTGCGAAAGGTGCTTTTATCAAAAGAGCCCGAAAAAAGTGTTAAATTATGGATAATTCATGAATAAATTAATTTTTTCGGGCTTTTTTGATAAAAGTACCTTTCGTTTTTTCTTAATTTCTCAAAAACTAAGAAAGATTTTTACATTTGGTTTTCGGTAATGGACTAAAAAAAATGAGGGCAATGAATATTGAACACAAAAATAGCACTTAATTACGTAAAATTTTGAAAAATATCGACTTAAAAAAAAAAAATTCACAATTTTGTTTAACAAATTTGACTTTCCAATTTAATTTCTCAAAAACTATTCGCTTAAATAACTTGATTTAAAAACCAAATGCTATAATGGAGTATTAACTTTCAAAAAAACTATAGCACATTATTAGATATGTTTTCGTTGATTTTGAATGTTTTTTTTAGCAATTAAAGTCAATTTTTCAGAAACTGCCCCCCTGCCTCAGGGAGGGGAGATACAACTTTCCCCCCATACAATTTTTTTCTTAGAATATACCCAGGAACCACACCCTAAGATACTTCTACTCAGGTGCAGGACACCCTGTATAATGATTGCCAGAAAACTAGATTTTAAATCTTGGGATCTATGATTTCGACACTAAAAAACATTATTTCGACACTGGTGACTTGTGAACAGTTTGACACTCATGATTCTTATTAATGCAATGCAACATCAAACAAACAATATGTTCGTTCATGTACTTACTTCTAGTTTCTACGAGTTTTATAGCAGCTGTGTTTTTTTTATATGAACTTTGACAGAAAGTACACACATCAAAGTGCAGATATATAATTCTTAGGAACTTTTTGGTTGGGCTATTGATTTCATTTACGTACAATAAATAGATCATTGTAAAATTAATAATTAATAAAATTAAATTAGTTATCAATAATGTCGAAATTGGTCATGGCATATGGTCTAGACTCAAGACTGATTAACCCCAAGAATCCCCCACGAAGAAATGAAAATGTTTTTTCTTATAAAAAAAAATTACACATACGCCACAGTGTACAAATAAGTCTAGTTGTTAGATTTTATTGCTACCTAATGACAATTGTCATCAATTTATTTAGGCATTTCCTATGTAATAAATTAGTGTTCGTTTTTTTTCATCCAAATATCTAATATGAACGATTATTATCGTTTAATGACTTATCTCGATCAACTTTATTACTGATAATCCACTTAAATGTTAAGATACAGTGCGTTGAAAATACTTGCTATCTTTTTGTTTTTTTTACAAAAAAACATTATAGGCAGCAGCTGTAAGCAAATGGATTCGATTAGGTACTTATTTTTTTGTTTCCTTCTTAAGTACCTTCATCAAATTTTTATTTAAAGGAAGAATCAACAACTGTGTATCTTATTATAATAATGTTTTTGGCAATTATTTTCAAAGAGAATTTGATATCTCATGTACATACATATATTTTTATGTTGTATATTATGCGTACTAAAATATTCAACAAACTTTTGAAAAACAAATGGAGTTCAATTAATCTTTTACAAATCATTTGATTAAATTGAGGAGCTCTGATTCGTTTTTATTTTTATCTTTTACTAATTTTAGATTTGATCAACGTTGTCCTCTGGCAAAAAAAGCGATGCAGTTTAGGCTAGGACCGCACTTGCGATTTTCAGTCGGTGCGATTAAAAAATCGGTGTCGCAACAAATAATTGCCATGCACGCACTTGCGGCTATCTATCGCGCGATTTTTTAGTCGCAAGAAATAGAACATAAAGCTTTTAGTATGAATGCACGCACATGCGTCTATTTAATTTCGCGATAGAAAAAACGCTCAAAAAATAGATCTGTTTCCATTTTTTTAATCGCTGCGATTTTAAAGTCGCATATGTGTGCATTCACATTTAAAACCATGTGTCTCATTTCTTGCGGCTAAATAATCGTACGTTTGAAAATCGCAAGTGCGTGTATAATTTTTTCTAGTTGCGACTACGATTTTTAAGTCGCGTTATTTTAAATCGCAAGTGCGAGCACAACCATCTAAGTCCGTTTGTTTCATTTTAACTTTCGACAATCGCATCGCCAGAAAAATGGAACAAATTTTCGACTTTTAATCGTCGCGATTTCCAGGTCGCATGTGCGTTCATTCTTATTAAAATTCACGTGTTCTATTTTTAACGACTGAACAGTCGCGCGATTGAAATCGCAAGTGCGGTCCTAGCCTAATACTTATTCAAAATTCAATTCTTTCTACAGCTAAAACATTTCGTGTACCTTGATAATGAAGAATCAAAACAGTTCATATAAATATTTTACAAGCAAGGATGTTTTTTTTTGAGGGGGATAGGGGAAGTTGGGGTGTATTAAACTAAAAAAATAGCCATGGTACAACCTAAGTATATGACACATGATTGAAGGTTGTTTTAAATGCTGAATCAAATGATTCAAAAACCTAGTCAATATGACATCTACGAAATATAAGTATGACTATATTTCCCGTATAATCGATGAAACCTGGCATCAATGGTTTTTTTGTCAAGAAAATCAATAATACTGGCTTACATGATTTTTGACACGGGTAGGTAAGACTCGTTCTAAAGGTAAAGGTTTGGTGGTGAATCCTAATTCGTCATCCATTGTCTGCCATCAGCTTGGGTTTTTGAGATTAATATGCTAAACAGGTACATTTCAACAATAGTAGGACGGCTAAGTGCCCATATGAAGCATAATTGTGCACTTTGTGATAAAAAAATTAATTAAATCGTTATTGTTGGTATATTATAAAAAAATGATTTCAAGATATTGGGTCACTTCGTATCTTCACCCATTTATTTGGGCGGGGTATTTTTGTTTTGAAAATTACTTGAAATGGAAAAAAATTATTAAAAAATAACGGCAATGGCATTTTGGCTTGAAAAAAGTATAAGAAATAATGTAAGTGTAGCCGTTATTCTTTAATAATTTTTTGCCATTTCAAGTTTCAAAACAAAACTGCGCCGCCCACCTAAATGGACGGAGATACGAGGTGTCCCAATATCTTAAAATAATTAAAAAATCACATCTTACTTAGATATCTTGGAAGATAACAAGGATATTGAAAAGATTTTAACCAAAAAAAATTAATTTGTTTCTTTTTGTGTTATCGTGATGAAAACGTGCAAATTCTTCAACAAAGTACAGTTATTTTGGGAGTTCAAAAATTCCCTATTACTGGCCATGGCACCATGGGGTCATTTACGTTACCTTAAGTTGTGATTCGAATTAAGTTTTAATTTGTGATCAAACTAAGTTCAAACTAACGGCGTTTATGTCCTTAATAGAGGTTCTTTTTCCACATTTTAAGCTTTGGTCCAACTTACCCCATCTACTGGCCCAACTTGCCCCACTTGGACTTGGTGCATTTAAAGTAATCTTATTCTACTGCTATGACATATTTTTAGCTTTTCCAAATTTATTTAAGAAGCCGAAGTTACTTTCTTTCTATGGATTTCAGTTTCATTGTTATGTTATGAATAGGTAAAAAGTTATTAGACTTCAAGAAAAAAGTGGTCCAACTAGCCCCGCTCTACCCTACTATGATCAAGTGTACATTTTTATAATTTTTGGTAGTAGATCGCACTAATTTAAGCATATGAAAAAAGTTTTATCAAAATCGTAGGAGCCGTTTCTGAAATATTTTCCAAAACGGTTTCTTAATTTTTAGTATGGAATCGTTATGTTTTCTTAAAAGGAAATTGTTTTCTTAAAATAGTTTAGAGAGTGATTAAAACTCTTAAGTATAGAGATTAAAAAAAAAAAAACAATAATATCGTTTTCGAAATGTTTGATTTTCAAAAAAAAATTTTGAGACATTTTTCAAAAATCTAGTAAATATTTTTTTTTTAATTTTGGTACACAATACTTTTTAAAAAGCTTTTGTATAGGAAAATTCACTGAAATCATGCAAACCTTTGAAGCAATGTTTACATCATACTGAAATTTATTTATTATTTTTTTTTTTTAGAAAAATTATGGAGCTGCTTTTGGGAATAATCCGCAAGTGATCACGTAAAATCGGACAAAAAAATTCAGGGCATGTTAGAAGGAGGGGGAATTTCATAATTTTTTTTGACACATCAAATTTTCGGTTATACCCACGACATCAAAAACTAATTTACGCCCTTTTTTGAGCTGTTGAGCCGTCTGTCTAGGTGTGGCGACACTTAAAACGTCTAGCATGCATATTTTTGTGAAGAGAAGATTTTTCATGATTTTTTGACATGTTATTTATGTGGTTATACCCCTGACCGAAAATCAAGTTTTGTGAAAATCAAGTTTTTTATATACGTAGAGCATTTAAATAGCTGAATAATCACACCCAATTTTCATACTTAATGTTTAAACTATTTAAGGAAATTGTTCTTATAATTTCCAGTGATTGACATTGATTTTTTCCAAAAAGTACTTGAGCATTAAACTTGTTGTTGATATTTAATTAGCATTTAATAAGCGCTTTATAATGCCATCTCAAAAATATACATATGTTCTGCTCACCTGGCTCAAAGAGTTTGGGCTTTCTACTTGAATTCTAGAATGTGATTCGATGTGAAGATGCTAGTTAATATAGTTAAAATGAAATTTGTTTGGACATTGAACTTAAACTTGCTCTAAGGAAAGAGAAAAATAAAAGTAAGGATGGATGAATGGATGAAATGACATATCTTGTGAGTGAATTAACCTATAAATTTACCCTAGATTCACTCCACATTTAGCTTTTAAAATAATAAAAAGCTATTCATAAAAATTAATCTAAAAAAGTAAGTATTCGCCATAGTGCACATATTTGAAAACTGCATTTATACACTGTGATACGCATAAAATACAATCAAAAACTAGTCTACTTAGTTATAAGACCGTATGGGAGGGTTCTAACTAAGAGAGGGTTCTATCTATGAGGGGGAACCTTTCAGGTACGAGGGACAATTTTGTAAAAAAAATCATGAGATTCCAGAATTCAACTCTATTCATTTATAATTTTTATTTCTTTTCAAAAAATGAATTTTGTCAGTTAATTAATTAAAAATGTCACGATGCGTGCAAATTTAAGATGAGGATGACAGCACATCTTAGGAATTATGTTGGTACATATGAACACAGAAATATTCATATTCACTGTAATTTTTATTGAGACAGAGGTTCCAAAAAAACCCACCATTAAAGACGTGAGCTATCGTTTTGAAAACAAAAATCAGCTAACAGATTTGCAACTAATTGACTAAAATTATCAAAACTAAATTCTCGAATAAAATGATACCAAAAATAATGAACTTATGGATTTAGTAAAAGAAAAGTTGTATTACATCTAGTCCAGTAACCTTGTAGTTTCATAGTACTGAGACCTTGCGTCAGGTCCGGTAGTTCTGATTTTTTGCTGAGTTGTTTATGATGTTGGCCTAGTATTAAATCTGATTTTTCGACCTCGAGCGCCGAACGCAACATTGGTAAAAATCCAAAAAACCGCGAATTTTTCGCGGTTTTTTCACTTATTGGCTATTTTAACCACTGCGCCTTAACTTCCGAATAAAACATTGCTCTACGATTTCAACCTTACTTAATTTGCTTCAATTTGAGTCCAAAGCCGGTTCTGTAGACATAACGGTTTCCAAGAGACGGCATTTCAAAATATAGCAATAAAAATTTAAAACAACAAGTAGTATATAAAACAGTATAATAACAAAAACATGGTCTTTGACATATGCTGCATCAAAGCAATAGAGCGTGTAGATTGGGCCAAAAGAAGAAAACAATAGTACCGGATGGGGGGTATATATCCCCCCGTTTAGGCGGGAGGGGCAATTTTAAGAAAAGTTGACTTCAAATAGAAAAATAACCATAAAAATACAATGGTAATATCTGGACAAAAATCCATTCCTCATCTCAAAGCCAGAAATCCATTCTTTATTTTTTTTTTTAAATAAAGTTTTTTTAGCTGATAGTTTTTGAAAAATTAACTTTCAAACTCAAAATTTTGAGAAAAAGACGATTTTTTTTTGTTAATCTATTTTTTTGTTTTATTTTATGGTATTAAGTACTATTTTTGATTTTGATTTTAAATGCCCTTATTAATTCTTAGTTAAAAACTGAAAACCAAATGCTAAAATGACTTCTAGTTTTTGAGAAAACTGAAATTAACATGATCAACTTCACTGTTTTCAGTCTAGTATCCTTTTTCTTCGGGGTGGGAGGGCTCTGCCTCAGATCCGGTAGTTCTGATTTTTAGATGAGTTGTTTATGATGTTGGCCTTAGCAATAATCCAAGTTTTCGACCTCGAGCGCCGAACGCAACTTTGTGAAATACGCAAAAAACCGAGAAATTTTCGCGGTTTTTTCTGTTATTGGCTATTTTAACCTTTAAGGCCTGGTTTTCGATTATAACTTTGCTCGACCATTTCAAAATAATTAAATGGGCTTCAATTTGAGCTAAAAATCAATTCAAATTGTGAAATTTTTCATCAACTTTTGAATTTTGAATGCTGCAAATCGAATTGAAGGGGGCTTATTCACCCCTTGGGTGAAATCGTTTGCCCCTTTTCAATGATTTTTTTATACAGTGTAGCGTGTCATGTTGGCTTTATTTTAAGATCTTTATCATGAAAATCGGATGAGTAAAAACGGAGTTATGATTTTTTAAAGTCAACCATATAAAACTCGAACTAAAACAGTACTCAGTTCAGTACCCACCAGTGAGTTATCTGAAGCGAAAAATCAGAACTACCGGACCTGACGCAAGGTCTAATGTATATAGTTACTGGACTAATCTTACATTGTAAAGTTTTGTTTCTCAAATACATATTCCTATTGTATACTTCCCACTTTTTATATCGGCTATTTATTTTGTTGCTATTCCCAGTATTACCAGACTTGCAATATATAAACACAAAATTGCGTCTTAAGAACTATTGCGTTTATGATTTCCAAAGAATTTAATTAAACTCAGGCAAACGCCCTGTCAATGTTAACAGATAATTTTTTTTATTTATAAATTTTAGCACGGACTGTCTGACATGACGATGACGTTTCGGTTTACGAGCATATTCTCTTTTTTGTTTGATAAAAACCATGTCTTTACATGCATGTCACACCTTTTATTGTCAACAATAATCTCATTACTCAAAAGGACCTTATTTTGTATGTCAAAAAGATGTGTAGGAGTAGGGACCAGAAAAAAAAACGAAAACCTCATTTTCCGGTAGGACTAAGAGAAACTATGGTAAAAGTAAAAGCTTCTTTATTCCTAGAAGAGTAATATGAATAATTTTCAGATCTATTTTGTTCCCTCTTGGCCCATGGGACCCTTTTCGTAGTCTATGACAAGTAGAGTGAGAAGGTGCTTTTGAATTTGGTCACTTTTGTTGATTAATAGGTTTTATTGATGTGAAATGTAAAAGGTGATTTATTTTTTGTGTGTGTTAAGCTAACACACATGTTTCTATTTCTATTTATGAGTGTTGACCTCATTTATTGATAATTTGTGATAAAAATAGATATAAGAGATTAATGTTATAGACACTCACAATTAATTTATTAGACATTTGACCTGAACAAGAATTACTTTTAGGATTAACTCCTACATTATATTTAACATTTAATGATCTAGTTTCATGGTATATCGACAATAGATGGTATATGGCCTCATTTTTTTTTATTTCGTTTTGACATATGTTATTTTTAACCAAGCAATAGTGTAGGTATTAAACCTATAATTGACGAAGTTATAAGAAATTTATTAAGTGTAAATAGGATAATTAGAGGTGTGATGACAACTTGTCGTCTGGCAAAACCAAGGAGATTTAATCAAGAAGACCTTATTAATTAATCATAAACTATAATATCATGTCTGTGTTTAGGTGTGGAGGTTTAATTTGGCAATAAGGCTGCATTATTAAAAAGAGAGCTAAAATAAAATTTGAATATAGTGCTAGTTCTTGAAATATTAATGTAAGTCAAACAACATATGACGGCTGCTGACTGGTTAAAAAAGATTGGAAGTGGAGGCTGAGAAGATACAAAGTATTTCCATTGCAGAGAACTAACAAAAATCTTTGGCACTTATAGCATTTGTACGGTGTTTTCATAGAGAATTATGATTAATTATATGAAGAAAAACTTATTAAAGTCTTAAAGAGTTTTCTTCTTATGCTGCGTAAATTATCCTATCAAGTCATAATAATAAGAAAAACTTATTATGTATTTCTCATTTCAATAAGTTCAACCTTCA
Organism: Dasysyrphus tricinctus; assembly: GCA_963921185.1. Classification (NCBI taxonomy): domain Eukaryota; kingdom Metazoa; phylum Arthropoda; class Insecta; order Diptera; family Syrphidae; genus Dasysyrphus; species Dasysyrphus tricinctus. The sequence continues at coordinate 19,265,083 of OY992530.1, read as the reverse complement.
TAAAAACCTACAGTTTAAAGTTATTCATTTTCAACATCGTCTTATCATGTTGATAGTTATAGCCTACTAGTAGTCGGCTCAAGGGCAGATCCAGACTTTTGCCCAGGGGGGTGGGAGGTTGGGCACGTTCTTCAAAATTCATGATATTGCATTGCAAAATGTATGTAGTTTAAGAACCGTAATTTTTAGCCTTAAGACCTTAGCCCTCAAAAAATCTATTTTTCACTTTTGTATCGTAACACGAAGGAAATTAAGTAACTTACTGTACTTTCTTTAATATCATCCCCTGTACAAAACAGAGGTGCGACGCCATATAAAAAAAAACGTTAAATTCCCAATAGTTTCTGTCTAGTTGCTATAGGCGAGCGACTGCAAGGAATCAACTCATCCGACAAATCGAAGCATAATGCGAGTAATTGACATCGAAAAATGAATTTGCTACCGAAATTTGCTTTTCAATGTTACCCATGACTTTTGGCACCTTGTGAGATATTCCCAAAAAATTGGTAACCTGAAAAGCCAGGAACCTAATTACAAAATAACGCAAACCAAAATCTTGCATAGCGAGGTCGCACATTTTCTCAATAATTTCAAAACTAAGAAATCCCATTATTAACCGCATTTACATTTCGCTTAAGGTATCCAATATCAAAATCTCGCATTTCCAGTAATTCGCTCCGAGTTTCGAACCAAAAAAAAAAAATAAAATTTAAGACGAATCTCCAACATTAAGAATCTCACGCAAGACTTGCAAAATTTTGATTAAAAAGTGTATCTTCTGCGATATTTTGCGAGATTTTAATCTGTCAGATTTAAGCTTGCGAGATTTTGTTGGTGCGGTATTGTGGTGCCATTTTGCAATTCCAATATTTTGTAACGCTATAATTAAATTTTCAAGATTTCTTACCCAACCAGATAGGCCACTATAGATCGTGATAAAAGTTTCAGTAATCGGTTAGTGATGTTTTTTGTTTTAATGAATTTTAATAGTTTTTTTTAAGGACCACTCAAGGTCATTAAAAAAAATTGTTGGTATCTATTTTATGTTCAAGTATAAAAGGTCGTTATTGGTCAGGCATTGATTTTTTCAATAAATTTTCAAAGCTTTATTATAAATCAGGTTCCAAAAACCACTACGATAGGTTTTTGGGACCTGATGTATGGGTTTCCGTAAACATTGTATACTTATCATCCGAAAGGCCACTGAATCATTATAAGAGGTCAACTAAGTCATACTGTGGTATGGAACTTTTTTTTTAATTCCTAAAAAATTTATGCCTGACCAACAACTGAAACTAGCTGACTTTTTATGACCATTTAGTGACCTATGAAATAGCAGACATATAAGGTTAAAAGATTCAAAAGCCCCTGATGAGCCTTTTAGGTATATTAATTGATAACTTAAGCTTATGTCAATATTCGATTCAATTTTTGATTGAAAGGAATTTGTATAAATGGGCCATTTTTTCTCTTATTTTATTTTGTATTCAGCAATTTTGACAAAATCATTGAACCAATTTCCAAATCATTTCCACCGTGCACCCTAAGGATTCCATTCAAAGGACTGCTTTGCAATGTCATCGTTGGGTTTTTTCAGTGTGTGACCAATCCAACGCCATTTACGCTTTCTTATGTCAACGTCCAGCCGCTCTTGACTTGTACTGCGCCACAATTCCTCATTTGATATTATTTGTGGCCAGTGAATCTTAAAGATGTGTCGAAGACAGTGATTCACAAAAGCCTGCAATTTCCTCGAAATGGTAGACGTGACTTTCCAGGTTTCACAAGCATATAACAGCACGGATTTGACATTGGATTCGAAGAATCTCAACTTAGTGCGTAAGGAGATTTGACTGGAATTCCAAATTGGGGACAAAGTACTGAAGGCAGCACGAGCTTTATTTATTCTACTTTTAAGGTCCAGAATTCCAGATCCGTACCACCGTTTGAAGAAACAATACTGCCAAGGTAGTTGAACTCCTCCATTTCTTCAACTGGCGTCTCCTGTAGAATAATACGCTGCTATGTGGAGCGGCCTGTGAGCATTATTTTTGTCTTTTTGCTATTTATTCTTAGACCAGTCGACTCTCCCTTCACTTGCAGTGTTTGGCACATCCTGTTCAGCCCACTGATGATATTTGCCAGTAGACATATGTCATCGGCATAGTCTAAATGGCTGAGCCTTTCGAACGGTCTCCATTGAATGCCCTGTCGCTCAGCTGTACCAACACTGGCCGTCAATATGTCGTCTATCGCCAGCAGGAAAAGAATTGGCGATAGAACATCTCCTTGTCTCACACCCTGTTGCACTACGAAGGAGTCGGATAGCTCCCCATTGTGTAAAACAAAACACCTTGCGTTGTTGTAGGACTCTTTAATAATGGCAACAATTTTTGGCAGAATTCCTCAACCAAGCAACGATGTCCATAAACATTCTCGGATAACTCGATCGAAGGCCTTCTCAAAATCCACGAACATGAGGTAAAGTGGTGATTGAAATTCCATCGACTGCTCGGGGACGATACGCAGGGTGTTGATATGGTCGACACACGATCGACCACTGCGGAAGCCAGCTTGATACCGCTTGAGTGTAGACTCGATTATATCCTTTATTCGCTCGAGAATGATGGTTGCCATTAGTTTTAGAAAAACGGACAAAATGGTGATACTACGCCAATTGTTACAATTCTAAGGTCACCTTTCTTTGGCAGCTTAATAATCACACCATCCTTCCAGTCCTTGGGATAGCTTTCGTTTTCCCAAATGATTTGTGTCAATGGATGTAAAATACTAGCCGCTGTTACGGGATCGGCTTTCAGGAATTCAGCTGGTATTCCGTCCAGTCTAGCTGCCTTGTTGTTTTTGAGGAGATTTATTGATTTATGGATTTTCGATTCTGACGGGGGGGTTCGATGTCAATACCCCTAAAGGACCTGCACATCTTGTTTAGCTGGGGCACTTCACCACTCTGCTCAACTGAATCCTCATTTAGCAGGGCACAAAAATGGTCCTTCCATCTGCGAAGCTGATTCTCAATTGATACCAAAAGTGTGCCATCCACATCCATTACAGGATGATTGGTGTTGCTTTTTTCCCGATAACATCTTTGGCTATTTGGTACAATTCTCAGATATCTCATCTTCTGGCAGCGATTCCCGCATTATCTGCGAGTCCATCTAACCTCACACTCTTGTCACGTCACACACAGTGATAGACCATCTTATGTGCAGATCGGTACTCTCTTCGCAAGTCAGCCTTTCGTTGAACATCTGCTTCGGCATTTATTTGGATTTTCAACGATTTGCCAAGTTCGATCTTATCCTAGGTGTCTTGGGATATCCAAGAGTCTCTACGTCTCGTTCGCTTGGGTACAGTTTCGGATCCAGCCTCCATAAAAACACTTTTAGTTTCACCCCACATCTCATCAATTGTTGAATTCTGGATTCCGTTTAATGACGAGGCTCTGTCGTTAAGGGTGGTGACATAGTTTCGACGTATGTTGGGGTCATTTAAAGCATTAGTAATGAATTTTGAGCTCCTTGCTGCATCCTGAGCTGGTTTTTATACTGCAGTGGTTCGTAGTTTGAGACTCATCAGAACCAAATGGTGGTCGCTTCCCACATTGGCATTTCTTATACTTCGGACATCACACATAGACTTCCTCCATCGCTGCTGAATCATGATATGATCAATTTGGTTTTCGGTTTGACCATCCGGATGCACCCAGTTAATTTTGTTGCACGTCTTATGCTTAAATACAGTCCCACCTATAACAAGACGATTTGCGTTACAAAAGTCGACAAGCAAGTCCCCATTTTCATTCCGTGACCCCAAGCCATTTTTTCACATCAAGTGTTCCAGCCCATAATTGTCTGAACAAATTTGGGCATTGAGGTCTGCCATAACGACTATGATGTCGGCTCTCGGAACACTCCTGTAAGCTGAGTTAAGATGAGTGTAGAACGCGGTTTTGTCTTCGTTGGTCGCTTCATTTGTGGGAGCGTAGGCACTAAATAGTTGTTATGTTACGAATTTCAGGTAATAAGATAACGCCTTGCTTCTTCGTTCGACATAATTCCAACACCACACAGTCTTTGGCCACCCTCTCTTTCATCCTCTCCGGAATACAACATTCTTGTTTCCACAGTGTCAAATCTGTATTCAACTCTTCCTCTCCACTTAGTTTTGCCAATGCCCAGGATACTGTTGTAATTGCATTCAAATGTTGGTTGCCATTGCAACCGGTACCTGCCCGCAATTCCGTGAGTGATGTAGGCTTCCAAGTTCTATATCTTAACTTGCTTATAGGCGAAGACTTTGGACTTCACATTACAAGAAACAAAAATCCATTTTGACGCCAATTGGACGAAGTGCAATTTTAGACGCGGACCAAAATGATTTCTCAATAAAGCCATTTTGTTTCGGGTACAGTGTGTGCTATCGTTCCGAAATCAAAATGTCTCCAACTTCGCAGCCTTCAGTTTCAGACAGCAAAAAGTTCCGTTATCATGGTGCGGCAGCGGTAGCCATTTACTGTTATGTTCTGTGCAGCCTTATTTTTAAAGAAATACGGATCGCTGATACCACCAGCCCATATTTCTTTGAGTTGCTCATAATTTTAAATGCGCCAATTTTGATTATTGCCATAAATTCCAGAAGTATGAATTACCGCTAAGAAATTTTTTTGTCGAAAACAGTGGATTTTCTTCGAAATTTTTCTTATAAAATAAATTAGGATCCAAAACAAAATATTAACATCTTTGAGCTCTATTACAAAAACCATTGTTGGTAGGACTTGCCAGTTAAGTCTCGAGGCGTATTTTGACAAGACACAGATTGGCTCATACCAAAAACAGATGTGTTCTTTTCATTCCTATAATTTTATGTGTCAAGGAAGTAGAGCTTTATCAAAATGTTTCATTTGTGAGTTGGAAACAGACAAAGGCAAACCCCGAATTAGTTTCTTCAAAAAAGGCCTTTTCTTATCTTTTTGCATTATAATTAACTTAAGGAATCTGGCACACATTCACTCATGACACTGTTTTTAATTTTTGTCCTGTGAGTGTTTTTTTGTTTAAATTTTCATTCCAAATAATTAAGATTAGATGTCGGACGACTTCATGTGATAAAACACCGCATAAAAAGTATTCTTTTCAACTAATATTACAATGGCAGAGAGTGAAAACAATAAGCATCCTCTCCCTTAAAGCCTTTTGTTTGGCTTTATATGAAAATAGATTGTAGGTACTTTGAACAAAACCCCACAATGTCCTTTTGTTTTGTCCTCTCAAACGTTATATTGTGCAAAAGTAATTGAGATGGTTTTACAGTCATGACATGTCAAATTAATTTGAATGATGATTGAGATTTTTTTGTATTTATATTATGAACCACTTATTAATTGTGGGAGTATTATGTGAGATAATTTAATCAAAGTTAAGTTTTAATTTGATTAAAAATATAAAATTATATTTTACTGCACCAAAGAGTTATATTTGGTAGGACTTTGTTACAAATTGTAACAACAAAAATTTATATATATTAAATTTAAAAACCACTCCAAATTTGAAATTAAATAACTACTTATTTGTAAGCAGTCTGATTTTGTTGTTGAGCAGTGTGCTTTTTATATTCCCGATATTAATCTAATGTTGTATATTGTAGGGGGCACATGTTTTATATCCCAATTATATAAAGCTTAAATGCTAAAATAAGAACACACATAAATGAAGATGTTAGAGATATTATGCTCAAAGGAGAAGGTTTCTCCGAGTCTTGTTTTTTTTCATTGGTATTTTCTTGGAAAAATATTAAGATGATGGTACCTACGCTACAAACCTTTGTCTTATGGGAGGAATTTTCGGATTTCAATAGACCTTTTAGCTTGAAATTTTTCTTGTCCATGTAATCTAAAATTGTTTTTCTTAAATGGTTATGGTTAAGTACTTTATCAAATTAAATTAAGAAGAGTGAATACTGTACATATATTTCAAAACAATCACAAGGAAGAGGCGATATGAAATACTAAAGTGAGATCAAAATATGTATTTGTGATTTCACTTACAAAATATAAAAAATTAAATTTTAATTTGAAAGATATAGTTTTGTTTGAGTGGTTAAATTCAAAAGACCAGGTAGAATATTATGTTTTTTGAAATATTCATTTCAATTGGATGTTGTCTTAAGAGAATCCGAGTGTTTAGGAAAAGAACTGAAAAATTAACGAGGCACACGAACTTTCAACTAATCCTTCTTTTCCATTTCTTTTTTTGTTTTGTAAAAACGTAACAACTTCCTTCATGTTCTGTACCATATTATTTAAATATCAAAAGTTCTAAGAACGTGTCCCTATAGCTAATTGGTCTTTATTTGTCAAAGTCATCTTGGAAAAATAAAAAGAAAAACATAAGCCGGTGAGAGAATAGGCACGTTTGATGTTTTGCTGAATTCTTTAATTTGAACATTAAAAAAAGTTTCACATTAAGTTAATTTTTCATAAAAAAATTGCAACATCATCAAGTCAACATCAGAGTTGATCTTCAGTAACTATAATGTTAAGTTTTTCTTTGTTCTTCAAATACGGCAGACGGCTAGGCCATGCTTAAATGTACAATTTTTATACATAATATTGTAATTTTTTTCGATTCAATAAAGTACCTTAAACTACTCTTACAAAATATTTTCATTTTAAAAAGTTATATTACAACAGGCGCGTTTCAATAAAATCATCGACATGCCCGAAAATTCGAACTCTTAGACTTTTTGGTTATCAAGAATAACTGTTCGAGTTCGACACGTGTGAAAGCTTTGTACTTCAACGTTCATTGATAGCTTTGTGTTGTGGTTGATGACACTGATACAAAAACAACTCAAGTTATCTTTAAATGTTGTCATAGTAGGTATATCTTCTTATAACCACCCAAAGTCCCGTATTAACATCCAAAAGCATTAATTCTTCTCTACACGAAAAAGAATTATGATTCGATGACCAACCGAAGCCGCCACGTCATAAAGTGCATACGGTAACAAATTGTTTTGAAAAAGCTAGCATCTCAAATTTAGTTCCACTTACATTTTTCAAGTGACAAAATCACAATTTTTTCTTATTTTTTTCAAAGAGGAGAGGGAAGAAGAACAGTTACGCTCAAGCGGTATCTGAAGTTTGCTTGTGTCACAAACTACACTCATTCTGTTTTTGCAGTTTAAGAATGTTAAAATGTAATTATAAGAAAGTCTATGTTTTGATGTAGGCTGTCTCTAAGGTTGAATATGCTGCACGTGCATTAAGAAAAAAATCTAGAACATCATTAGTACAGGCAAAATAGTACGAAAAGTCTTTCGAATAAAAAAAAAAATTAGTACCATCATGAAACTTGGTGAAAATGTTTCATGTACTATGAGAATGAAAAATCAAGAGTCTATACAAATATTTCACATGGAAGGGTGTTTTTTCGAGGGGGGAGTTTGTGGTGAATCAAACAGAAAAATTAACTTTGGTGCAACATAAGCATATGACATATTTTTTTAAGGTAGTTTTAAATGTTGAACCAAATGACACCAAAACCAAGTCGATACGGCCTCCGTGAAAAAAGTTACTGTCATTTTTATGCTAGCTTGACTTTATTCAGTATAAAAGTTAAAAATTACCGAAAACCAGTTGAAAATAATGGTCCGTCGATGAAACTTGGCATCAATAGTTCATTTTTCATTAAAATCAATAATAAGTCTATAAACATTTCTGTGGTTAAAGGGTGTTTTTTTTTTGGTGAGTTGGGGTAGTGGTGGGAGTATTACCATAAAACCTGTGACATAAATGGTACCCCCATGCGATTTTGTAAAAATGTGCTATTAACTAATAGAATGAAGAACCAAAAGAGTCTATAGAAATATTTTGCATGGAAGGGTGTGTTTTTTGAAGATACGGGGAATGAATGAATGAATGAATGAATGAATATTCGGGTTGTTGCACTGCGACCTTAAGATCTATCGTGCCCCCACCTAAAAACTGGATGAGATTGCTCATCTAACAGTTCTTCCTCCATCTTAATTTCTCTCAGAAATTTGAGTATATGGAGGACTTTTAGGGAGTAAAGTTCGCGCTCTTCCACCTGGTAGTGTCCCAGGTGTGTTTTCCTTTGATGCATGATTGCGTCACATTTTCCCAATATATGGTCTGGTGTTTCTTCCTGTGCGCAGCAAAATCTGCATGTTGGATTGCTTACTAGACCAAGAACGTTTAGGTGCCTATTTAGTTTGCAGTGGCCAGTGAGGAGACCAGTTGTTTTTCTTAGGTTATTCCTAATTAGGCTGATGCAGTCTTTAAAACGTGTTCGGTTGTAGTTTTCAAGCAATTGTTTAGCCTGCCTCAGCTTTGGGAGTTCTTTCCAGTTTTTGGATCTTTTAACCTCCTCTTGTTCTCTTATTTTGTTTTTTATCACATTTTCTCCTAAGATACGGGGAAGTGTGTGGTTATTTTTCAAAAAAATGGAAAAAGAAGGTAACCCTCAAGAAACTTGGTAAAAGTGTTTCATTTACTACGAGAATGAAGAATTTACGGAGTTTACAAAAATATCGAGAAAGAAAGGGTGTTTTTGTAGCTTTGGGTAAAGGGTATTATTTGTTTTTGAAAACAATTTAAGTTTTTGTAAAAGGTTTTATACATTCCTTCACCCATAAGAAGCATCCTTCTACCATATAGATATTTTATAGACTCTTTTGATTCTTCATTCTGGTAGTTCATAGCACATTTTTATAAAGTTTAAAGAGGGAACCATTTTTGTCACAGGTTTTATGGTAATAATCCCACCATTACCCCAACCCTCAATTTATTTTATTTTTATAGACTCTTCTTATTATTGCTTTTCATGAGAAATGAACCATTGATGTCAAGTTTCATCGACGGACCATTATTTTCAAGTGGTTTCCAGTAATATTTTACTTTGATACTGAAAATATAGTCATCCTTACATAAAAATGACAATAACTTTTTCACGGAGGGCATATTGGCTTGGTTTCAGTGTCATTTGATTCAGCATTTAAAACTACTTTAAAAACATATTTCATATGCTAATGTTGCACCAAAGATAATTTTTCTGTTTGATACACCACAACTTCCCCCCTCACCACCTCAAAAAAACTCCCTTCCATGTGAAATACTTTTATAGACTCTTTTGATTTTTTATTCTCATAGTACATGAAACGTTTTCACCAAGTTTCATGATGGTACTAATTTGTTTGTTTTATGTATCCTATTTTACCTGTACTACATGGAAGCATACTTAAAAGGCCCAGAAAAACGTTCTGACTAGGTCGATATAATGATGTGAGATTATACTAGATGTAGATGTTTAATTTAGCGGCCAGTTTTAACGATCAGAAAAACGCATCAGGAAAAAAATTTCTAAGAGATTGTCTACTATATTTTCAACGGATTTAAAACAAAAATGCTACACAAATCAATGTGCAAATAATTTTTTTTAATTTTTACAATTTTCCTGATCCAAATTAATTTTCCCGATACGAAAAATTAATTTGCATCAGGAAAGCAGTTAAAAAACATTTTTTAGTGTATGTACCAAATATTAAAAAAAAATGGTTTTAGTAATTTCCAATAATTCACTTTAAAAATCAAAATTTATACAATTATCTGGTTTTTAAAATTTGTAAGGCCATTGAATATTTAAATCAGAAATTAAACTTATTTTCGTAAAACGAAAAAAATAACCAAAACAAATTTGTAGTTTCATCAAAATTCCCAGTTTGAAAATAAATTATTAAAAAGTATGCTGCAAATGACTGCAGAATCTTTTTAGTGTTACCAGAATCTTTTTAGTGTTACCGTAGTTTCTTAGTATTTTTTTATTTTAAGTAATGTTTTAAAGAAAATTGTCCTTCCTGCCTAAACAGAGGGGAAAATAAACACCTCTCTCATATGTAGTTTTTTTGTTTGGTTTTGAACTCTAGCATTTTGGTGCAACTTAATCTTATATATAAAATATCTTGTGTAATGATTCTGTCATAGCTCATTTTTCTGAAACAAAAACAAACTTTTTCAAACAAACCCTTCTCATTATAAAACGAGTTTTTGGTATTTAAGGGCTTTAAGACGAGCAAAATGTGCAACCTATGATGTGAATGTAACTCAAAATACCATCATTTTTGTATTTATATTCTTATTGTGGACAATATTATAAGAAACTGTGTTTTCGTACAAATATTCCTAAGAAATTTGGAAATAACTCAAAAAGTGTGAAGAGAGCTCATTAATAGATAAGATATAATAGAAAGATTATTCTGGATAATCAATCTGGAAGTATTTTCCAAAAAATCAAATGTGTGTTATCTCAAGAAAAGCTATACCATCCCCGACAAAAGACACAAACGCGAACTTTAACTTAATATATCTTAAAGATGAAACGGCTTAAAGAGGTCATTAAAATTTTATTTTATAGATAATTTTATCTTCTACAAAGTTTTAATTTGGACATTTTATTGTTTAATGAAAGGCAAACGTGCTATTAAATAAAAAAAAAAACAATCTGTTTTTCAAGATGATGGCCCTTTCTCTAACGCTAAAAATTAAAAAATCTCGTTTTTATAATGAGGAAGCGAATCTAAACAAATCCCATTAAAAAATTGTGTCCATCGATTTCATATCCGAACTTGATTTTACGATAAGGGCTTTTTTTTTAGGTTTCTTTTGAGTTTGCCGATGTTGACTTGTAAATGGATTATTCGAAAATGTAGAAATATGTGCAGCTTAAACTTGTTTCCTTGCAAAGACAGCACTTGGGGCAGTTGTTTAAGAACAAATTAAAAGTGGAACTTTTATCTTTAAGGCATTCATTAAATCTAACAACACCGTTTGATATATCTTAACTAAGTAATAGAATAATACTATTTATATTATACGTCTAATTAAAGTACTAGGCACATGGTAGCATCTCCATATCAAAAAAGTATGTTCTGTATTCATGCCGTCGTAAATAGGTCTTCTTGCCGTGTGTGCGGTGTCTCGAAACCCTCTATGCAATAAAAGACCTTCATCCTCGTCTAGGTCACTTACAAATCTGTAGTCACAATATCGTTCGTTCCAGTGAAAGACAAAAATTATCACAATGACAGTTATCACCCATACTGCACACCAAGTTTTAAATACAAAAATAAATCAAAGGAAAATAAAAATTGTAAAAATTCGAATCTGTTTTCGTTATAAAAAGTAAGTATACGCCAAGTACACCAATCTAAGCTAGTGCACTGCGCAGGTTATCAAAATTGAAAGTGTATGCTATCTAAAATATCTTTTTAAGATCTCCTCAATTAACACGTAAGCACAGCAACAAATATTGGCATTTGACAAGTAAACGGACATCTGGATCCGCTATTCTCACCAATTTTGATAATTAATTCATAAAAACTAATAACATATTTTTTGATGCCTATTTTTTTATGGTGAACTATATCTGTGGTGTTTGGGAGAAACATGATAACTCCATTTCAAAAATTGCGTCCTTACGTCCACTTTTCATCGACCTAAAATCTAAACGGGTGAACTGATTTTCTTGAAACTTTGAAGTAAGCATCGCCATTTGCGATTTTCAAAAAAAAAAAGAAGAAAATGTTCTGTATTCATGTACTCAGCTTCGCAAATTTTCAAATTTTACGGATTAATTTGTTTGTATTCCTTAATTTTGTACAGATTGTAGGTTTAAGCCTTGGTTGACCCCGGACTATAGCGTCACTTTAAGTTCGGAAGCAATTTTTTTAAAATGAAGGTTGTTCTGTTTTGTGCTCAGTTTGTTCTGCCGAATGCCCAAGACAACAAAATTCCCAATTTTGCAATTTTTACGAGATCATTTGAAACTCAGCAATTTTGTAAAAATTAAAGTTCTGTTTTGTGCTCAGTTTGTACTGCCATTTGCTGAAGAGAAACATTTTTATTTCTTTGGCACTTAGCAGCATAAACTGAGCTCAAAACGGCTTAACTTTTTTTTTTTAAGACATGTTGGAATTTCAAAAAAAAAGTTCTTTGTTATTTTTTTTTTAAATATTAACGACTCATAGTAGCACAGGTTTTTTTCTAAAATCGAAAATGGCAGTGCTAACTTCAAGCACATAATATTGAATAAAGATGATATTGACATAGTTAACCTTGAAACAAAAAGTGTCCATCAGCAAAGTGTATGCCAATGAATATACCATTTCTCCTAAATTCAAACTCTCTGTCATTTGAAAAGTACCACAAATTGAAAGATGAAACAAAAATAAAACAATTATGTTTGCCCTGTTAAGTTAATGAGGTGATGTTTCATTATGTCTATGTTTGTAAGATATAAGAAACCGAGATAAAATCTTAATTTAGATTTTATTTTTGTTCAGTTATACTAATCGAGGTTTCTGACCTACGTTTTTTTGCTGAGGACGAGGGAATTCAATACAAATCGTCATCGATAATTCCCTTTTCTTGTCCAATTAATCTCAAATCAATTATTGTAATAAAGCGATATCGTTAAGGACCCTGAACCCTATAAGATTAAAGTTTTGCTGATTACTTTATGAAGAAAAGAACCCTGAACAACGATGGATCTTTCTCAGCCTAGAAGAAAAAGTATCACATTCCATAGACAAAACATTTCACATGTTGTTGAATATAAGAACACAATAATATAAAATCATCTGAAGCATTCCAGAGTGAGTTAACTTGAGTGCCGAAAACTGTAGACACAAATAAAAATAATAAAATATATATGTTGCCAAACGGCCTCTTTAACCTGGACAAGACTCCAGTTTCAATCAATCTCTGTTCACCTTGAAGAGGAATTCTATCACAGACCTTTTTCATTTGTAAAAAGAGGTTCTCAAAGTGCAAGAGTGAAGCCCCTCTGTCTGTAATAACACCGGAAGCTGTATAAAAACTTTCGAGTACAAAAAGTAAACAAAAACGCGCCCAAACCAAAAAGAAAATGGTGGCCCCATCTGTAAGTGATTTAGTCCTGTGTTTTGTGACTTTGTTTACCTTCCAGCATATTCTACGGGTTTTCACCCTAAGTGAAAAGAATAATTCATTTGATTAATTCAATTCGAATCATTTAAAATGAACAATTTGATTTTGATTTCCTATTAATAACAACCTGTAAATAAAACCTAGGGCTATTATAGGTATAGAGATATCAAGCTGAATTTCCCTTTTTCTGAAATATTCCCCTCTGCCTCAGGTTCAATCAATATAAAGAGTGTTTATTAATATTTTTTGAAATATTGTTGCCTCCAGTTTCCTGAAATTCATATTTTATTGATTTATCTCCGTCTTAGATTGTTGTTGTAAGAAATACAAAAAAAAAAATATTCGTACACTTCATTTAATCTTGATGTGGAAATTTTCTCCAAAATAATTACAATTCAAGGTTAATTTTTCTATTCGATTTTCGATTTCTAATAAAAATAATTTATTATGATGTGTCTTCTCGTCGAATCGAATTTACTCTGCCGCCACGCCGGAATCCGGAATGGCCTCATCCTTATGCCTGGTGTATGCTTCGTATATAAATCAATAAAACAATAACAAAAGTTTTTAGTCTTCATTTACCAAAATTTATTATTTTTTTTTTGTTCTTTTTGAAGATTCTAGGAAAATTGTGAAACAAAAATACATGAAAAAAGGTGCCTACAGCATGTTAGAATTGATTTTAAGGGATATAAAAAGCTATAGTAGTTTTACAAATTGGTTAGTAGATAGATAGTAAGAAGAGGATATTTTTTTTTCATTCAACCAAAGTTGACTTTATAATAATAATAATAATAATAGTTTTAACTATATGCCTGTATCTTCGTATTTATTTGCAATGTCCTTTTATGAAGCTGTGAGCTGAATTTAAATTACAAAAAGAATAGCAACTTAAGCTGGGTTAATAGAAAATATATATCTTTTGATGTGTGGATAAATACTGGAGGCCGAAATCCCATTGGTATTATATAGATTTAAATGTGATCAAATCGTGTATTACATGAATTTTGATACTTCAAGCTTTGCATTCTTAAAAAAAATCAAAAAAACCAACGCGACATTTTAATTAAGCAGTGATAGAGAAAGGTGGAAAGGAGGTGAAAAAGGTGGATTTTGTAATTCTGTCTATGTGCCTATAAGCCCATTCTTTGTCTCTCTGTCTGTTAACTTGACATTGGTTAAGTAAGGTTATGTAAGCTTGAACTTGAAAGCATGGTAATGATACTGAATGAATAAGAAATTTTCTAAAAGATGCTTTCATGTATTGAGCTAAGACAGTGAATTTACGAGGACAATGAGCAGAATAATTTTCTGCCTCGTACCTTAACTCCAAGCCTTAATAGCTGATACATAAGAAAGACGTTTTTTTTATGAGAATTCGCTAAATATATGATGAAGATGTATTTACATAAATCTAGCGACAGTTATAATTAAATGGTTTAGTGTAATTAATTGATGAATGTGATGTAATTTAATTTTCATATTCTTCTCAGCAAATCCTTCCATTTGATACTCAAATCATAAGAGTGCACAAAAAATAACTAATCCACCATCTTTGGCCATCCGCCATATTGGATTTAGAGTCATTTTGTTTTTTGTATTCTTCTTCAGTAAGAATGAGAATGAGATGGTGATGGATGAACCCATTACAGGCCAACGCCAGCGCTCATATCCTTGTAGTGGGCTACTCGCATCGAATCATCCAGCGTACTGTCCTAAGACTTAATAAGAACCTGGTCCTTCAGGTTTGGGGGTTGTCTCATCGGGTTAACTTCCCTACCGCGTACGAAAAATTTTGGTTATGCAATAGACACGAGGAGGATAAAAATTCTCAACTGGCAACAAAACCCACACATCAACTGATAACGAATTGAAAGTATTTACTTGGAACGTGAGAACCTTTACAACCCAGGTACTACTCAAAACTTGAGTCTGTCCTCACGAGGTATAAGGTAGACATTGTTGCAATCCAGGAGATGCAATAAATAAGATCAAGTAGGTATGATGAAAAGAAAAGTTCGCGTCATTTATTGGATACAGCTGTGATGAATAACTACGCATGTTAGGATGTGGATTCATCGAGGGAAATCGGTTAAGAAGCAATGTTATCGACTTTAAACCGATAAGTGATCACCTGGCTGTGATCCACATCAAAGTCATATTCCAACACATATTTAAGCCCAATATACATACATATGTGTTTAGCACCTTACAATGGAGTAAAAATCTTTTTAAAGGATGAGTTTTGTGACCTTCTGGACAGAACTTACGAAGCCTGTCTGGGAAACGTATACGATGTAAAAATTTTCTCAATGCTCAAATGAGAAAAGACGACACCTTCGGCAGATTAGTGGGCAGTCTCAGCTTCCATACGAAAAGACAAATGATAGCGGACTCTGACTAAAAGACTTTTCATAAGCTCTTAAAACGGTGATAAGTAGCACTAGGTTTTCATGGCTACGAATCCGCAAAGCAACCTGGCGCTCCTCAAATGGTCGATACGCCAACCAAATTGACCATAAGCTAATCGACAGAGACACGCCTCTAGCATCTCAGACTTGTGTACTTTTCGAGGGGCAAATTTCCTTGTTGTGGTAAGAAGAAATTCGACGATGTTTGCCTAAACATACCTGGAGTCACCAGAGCTTACAGTGAGCATCTGAGCGAGAAGCTCTCCACTTAGCATTCAGAGAGCCGAAACTACTATAGGCTTCCAACCCCCCCCCCCCCCCCCCCCCCACACTAGAAAAGAACGCTAGGTATGAATGAAAAAGGAGAAGATGCACGTGTGAATATGTTGCAGTGAAAAACAAGAACAACGAGAGAGGAGTGTCGAGCAAGGAAAAGAGAGGAGAAGAAGACCCTACGTAAAAAAGAAAGAAAGTTCATACATAGCCTCCCACGCTCAAGGAGATTGCTCACGATTGAAACAACACAAGCCTGATTCACAATGCGACGGGAAAACGAGACGAGAGCGTGACGTGATTCGCTGTCATCTTTTTCTAGTTATAAAATCGTTTCCCAATTCACAATGCGGCGAGATTCTTTACAACGAAAACTCTTTTGTTAAAAATAAAAAATAATAAAAATTATCCAAAAAAGCTTTAAAGGCAACAGATTAGGAAATACTTGATCTTTTAATTTCAAGTTAATGTATTTTTTCTTTAAAAAAATACTTCCATTATGTAAATAACTTGTCAAAAAATAAAATCGTCGTTTGGTCGCGTCTTTTTTTCAATTTTTTGAATTCTTGGCGTGACGTGACGACGAAAAACGCTTCATTGTGTATATCCTCATATACTTTCATTGTTTGAAATTCGTTTGACAGCAACGACGGGATCTCGTCACGCTCACGTCTCGTTTCCTCGTCGCATTGTGAATCAGGCTACACGGAAGTTTTATAAAAATACCAAGCAACTGGCTTTAAAACAGGAACGCAGGCTCTTCGAAACATCGAAGGTATAACCTAGTCACCGAAGCACAGGGAATAGTAGATGCATTCAAGCAGCATTTCCAGTAGCTGCTGAATGGGCATCTGGAAGAGAAAGAAATAGGACGAGAAGCGAACCCAACTCCAGTTAATGAAGACCCAGTACCACCACCCCGTATAGAAGAGGTAGAAGAGGTAGACTTAGCTATAAAAAAGCTCAAGAACAACAGGGCCAACGGATCTGATGGTTTACCAGAGGAGCTCTTTAAGTATGGAGGGGATGTGTTGAAACGTCGCATGCATCAACTTATCAACCAACCCTACCCAAAGTTTGGGTAGAAGGAAGCATGCCCAATTGGCTCCATATGTCCCAACTATGTTCTGCTCTGTAAGAATTATCGCTGATAATCGTCCTATTCAATGTGCAGTGTGAGCGGCTTAAGCCGTTATGCAACACTATCAGTGTGGCTTCCGGCAAGGCAGATACCCCATCATGGACCATCATACTCACTCTCAGACAAATCCTGGAAAAGACCAACGAATTTCAAGTCAAGACTCACTATCTATTGATCGACTTACAAGAATTCATGGTGAGCTGAACTTGATATTCCAAAAAAACTGATCCAGTTGTGTCGCGTGCCAATGGAAAACAAGCTTTCCATCTTTCAGCCAGTTCGGTGTCTAGCTAGCAGTCTCCAGTTTTGCACACCAAGTTGATTGAGGTCCTCTTTCACTTGGGTACACCACCTTTTACACTGTCCTCCTCTACTCAGCCCGCGCCGTCCCACGGGGTTAGATTCAAAGACTTTTCGGCCCGGAGCATTGATATCCATTCGCTCTAGGTGACCCAGCCATTTCAGTCGTTGGCTTTTCACTTTGTGGCAAGCCTGTACAGTCCGTTGTTGTATCTCCATTCCTCATTTATGCAGACGGGACCAAAAATCACCCGAAGAATTTTCCTCTCAAAACAGCCTAAGGATCTCTCATCCACCGTTAATAGTCTACATCCACCTGAACCTTACATCAGGACTAGGACCGGGATGATAAGAGTCTTATACAGGGACACTTAGCCCACTGGTATCGTTCACTGAGTTGATAGCGGATCCTAGGTAGACAAAGTCTCTAACCATCTCAAAATTATAGCTGGCTATAGTGACGTGCTGTCCGTGATGTCGGTTTTCCTTTCATGTTGACAGCATATATTTGGTCTTGCCTTTCATTCACCGTTCAACCCATCTTCCACATTGGCCACATTGAGTGAATATACAGTAATCATTCAGCCAAAAGAGACTTAGAGTCCCAGCTCCCAGGTTCCAGAGAACGAAGAAGACCAAACCTCCGGTTTAGAGACTACGCTATCGTAGTCCGTGGATGCCAAAAAGCTTGGTCTTGATGACTGAAAACAGCTTGCTTGGGATCGTAGAGGATGGAAGGCTGGGAGCCCGATAAACTGTATAACTATAAACTGTTGAGTAGGAAGACAAGTACAATATTAGGAATAGGATTGTTGTTCTTTTCGATGCTTTGAAGCCAAAATTCTCGCGAGACCTATGGTTAAGATAAGAACATAACGGCCAATAAAGGAATTGATATACTTACAATAACCTTTTTAACGATATACGAAACATTTGTTTTGAGTAGGAGGATCACTTTGCCCATTCGTCTTTGTTAGATAGTAATGATCAATATGGCCACCGCACACCACCCGCGCTGTTGGTGATTTAATTATAATTTCGGATATTTGTATGGAACTAAGCTTTATTTTCTTCTGAATTTGTCACGGTAACTCCTAAGAGAATGGCCGAGTGCCCAACACAACTTCGCACTATCGAAACATGGAAATTTTGGTGAACATTTTGGTTCCCGATTACGATGTGACTCTCAAGAGAATGGCCGAGTGCCCAACATATCTTACTTAACAATAATACTGTAAAAGATGGAACGTTATCGTCTTATTCCCCCAAGCCCCTCAAATCTAACAAAATCCACCGAAGTAGTTTGCTTAGAATCGCAAGTAGGGAAATAATTGCCAACTTACCTCTCCGAATTTAAAAATATTGGTTATGGTTACTTATTGTTTGTTTTCGCTTCCGAAGTTCCCTTTTGTTTTTTTTTGGGTTTTACTTGAGAATTTTGGAGGGGAAAAATGTAGTCGTTATTCGAAATTGAATTGTTTGACCGTTTGCGCTTTCTTTTCTTCTTTTGATTTTCTCAAAAACAGTGGGAAAAATAGTGGGAAAATGGTTGAATGCGTTCATCGTATTCGCCGCTCCTGGAAGTGAAACCAGCGATCGGCGAATTAGAGGATGACGAGGCATAAACCAAATATATATGCGAGGAAGTAGGACCGCTGGATTGCGTAAACGGTAGCGCTCTTCAGCAACTTAGCTGAGAGTAGCTTACAAATGCCGTAATCGAAATCCGCGGCTTCCGATTGGCTGAAAGCACGGGGGATGAGAACAAGAAGTGGTTCGGATAGACATCGAAAAATCTGGACGGACACTTCTTGTCAGAAGACCATACAAATTGAGTGCGAGAAATTTAGAAGACGAGGAGAAAGTGAAAAAGATTAAAGAATTTAATTTTGGTAGAAAAGTAAAGTAAAGTGAAGTAAAGTATAGGAAAATTGAATTGGAGTTTGGAAGAAAATAAAGTGAAATTAACTGGAGTTAAGAAGAATTAAAGGAGAATTTCGAAGCAGAAGAAAAAAAAGGAGAGAAGTTGGCGAAAACGAAATTTTCTACAGGAGGGAAAGTTGGCAATTTTTCTTTATCCAACAAAGAAAACAAGATAAGTAATTGGTTTCATTAGGTAGATTTTCAAATTGTTTAAGTCGTTTCTTTTTGTGGCAAAATTGTGCTTATTTTAAAAAAAGTTCGGTTGGTTTTTGTTTTCGCTATTTTTTTTTTCTGAAATTGCAGGACTCGTGACCTCGTAATTTTTCCTTTGTTCATTCGGGACAAAGAGATAACGTTCAATCTTATATAATACTTCTTTGTTATATTTGATTGAAAAGATTTTGGGTTTTAGCCCTCCGTTACGCAAGGTTTCCCAAACAAATAAATAATTTCACTTCCCAATTCGGGAATATAAATTTGTTCTTTTTATTCAAAATTCTTTCACCGTCGGATTCGCTTCAGAAGGTTTGTAATTTCCTTCAAAAACAAAAAAAATTGCTGGCGCCCTTTATTTTACATTTCAGGTACTACGCCCCTGTGAGTATCAAAATCGTTGATTTCATATCAACATTTTTCGAAAAATAATTAATCATTCATTAAATTAATTGGTGAAACCCACCCCTTAATTTGAGCTAGTCGTGGTGGTAGCATCCCAAGTGCTACCTCCTGTTGCACTTTATTCGGTTCGAATTCGAACTTGTTTTGTATTTTGTTTTGGTTGACATTCGTCTAACCAAAAGTCGTGGTCAATTCGCTTGGGTCGGTCGTCTCGTTGTCGTTTTAAAAGTTTAAAATAATCAAGTCAATTAAATAACACAATTTTGTTCGGTATCGGTTCGGGAAAAAGTGTAACAAATTTCAGGAAATAGGTTATTCACATCTTAACGGATAAACTCTTCCTGATTGCTCAGTTCACATAAGTCCGTACTTTTTAATAAACCCATCAATTGACGGTCATCATCAATTGGGCTCCTGCAGTATTTGCTGTTGCCATCAGCCATTGCCCTGTCCTGCCAGAATATCAGTTTTACTGTGTCCCAGTCTCTTAAGAGTCATTTGGCTCAGTATCGTATTAAACATTTGAATGATAAGTGGGAGCTTGGTGGTCAGAAAAACGTTCCCGAAACGAAAAACATGTTGCGCCAATTATTCCCTTTAATTTAAAAGTTGACAAGTACACAAATTCTAATTTTGTTTTGCTTCAAAATTATGAAAACCGAATTCACATTGTAAGCCATTTGAAAAAACCTATCCCATTTTTGGATAGGGTCGCAGGTCATAATTTATAGCTCTCCTTTTGTATGTGACACAACATGTTTAAGACTGTTCCTCTTCCTACAGTTTGATGAAGTACTCTGCCAACAAACGAAGACAAAGAGTGGTTAGATAAAATAATACAAAAACAAATCTTTATAAATAAAAAAAAGTTATTCAAAGGATTAGTCCTTCATCCATATGCCAGCTAGCACGTGTGTTAAAGATCTTATAATATTTGTTTTCGTTAACATTGTTCTTGTTGTCTTACAGGGTATATTATTAAAGTTTAATAATATATTACATTTCTATGTATTCTTTTTATGGCGTTCTTTATTTATTATAATTATATAACATGCTGTCGTCTGTATAAGTTCTTAATCCACTTGCTTTTTCATTACATACGACGGGATACGCTTAGAAAATCCATTTTTAATTTATTTTCTTTCTTGAAAAAAAAAAACGAAAAAAGCTAATAACCCAGAGCAAGAAGTGATAAAAATCTTCACAGCAATTTCTGCAAAAACATTGGTGTAAACCTATTTACTTCTGCATAATAA
Source organism: Dasysyrphus tricinctus (assembly GCA_963921185.1). NCBI lineage: Eukaryota > Metazoa > Arthropoda > Insecta > Diptera > Syrphidae > Dasysyrphus > Dasysyrphus tricinctus. The sequence goes on along the minus strand of OY992530.1, from coordinate 19,244,158 downwards.
ATACATATTTCATTTCAATGATCTCTGAATAGGAGCTTTATATGACCCAACACTCAACATAGTTTTACTTTTCCAAGTTTATGATAATTTCCAAGAAAAAATAATTTATTCCATGTTCTTATTTACCAAAATATTGAGCCAAATCGACCACAAACCCATATACACAGCACATAAACGAAAATTACAATAACAAAAATGATATACAAAATATGGAAATCAAGAATTCCTCTATAAACGACCCACTTAGAGTTCGAGGAACTCAGACTAATGGCTGAGTTAATTTATCTATTACTCACATCTCTCAAATACAGAAAAATCCTTCCTTGCCAAGGATGCGTAATTTGTGTTTAAATAAAAAATAGCTTCTTGATTTTTCGTTGTCACCTTAAGAACCACAATGACGTCTTCTTCAACAATAAAATAAAAAGTAATAAGTCTCGTTTTAACATGAGTAATAAAATTTAAGTCTTGACCATACACTTAATTGCAGAGGCAGTGGCGTTAAACAGCTCTATTTTTACCGCAATCTGATGCTGCTCCAAGTTGACTCTCGAACTTGGTTCAACAACATCATAATAATTATTATTTTTCGCGACACCACGAATTTTTAGGATGAAATTTATGAGAACAGTGAATACGTGCCTAGAATTTAACGACAATGGTTGGTAATGAAATATTGTCTTCATTGGTAGGCTTTAGTTTTGTTTTTTTCCTTAGAGCTCGGTCCTCTGGTAAAGTGCCAGTGCCAAAAAGCTTGAGGGAAGAATATTGGAGGCTCATGTGGGCTTATCTCAATTTCCTTCCTTTCTCGAGTGTTGTCCTTTATTATTATGTATGTATGTGTCGCAAAATTCCGACAAGCAAATTTTCTTCTATTTAATATGTAAAAATGATTTCCGTACCTTGTTTTTCTTGGGCTGAATAATTTTGAAATCGAAAACCATATCCTTTTTTTCCTCTCTCTTATCTAAGATCCTTCAAGGTAATTGGATGTTTAAGGTAAATAAATACTTTTAGAAAATAGTGACATCCCAAAATTCAAATGGATTACTTTGCTAATGAATTTTAAATTTTTGATTACCTCAAAAAGATGAACGAACACAAAACAGGACTCGTTTATCTTTCTCATCTTTCGAACAATACATACATTTTGGGGAGGGAAAAAGAATTATGATTGAAATATACATAATACCACACAGAACTTAATTCCCTTAACTGGAAGCATCTCTCTTCTAAATCAATGAATGTCAAAGTGAGAAATAGAAACATTCGAGGAAATCCAAAACTGCAAAAACTATGAAGAACTTAATTAATTTTAATTTAAACTTTATGAAAGTGTTGCTATAGTCCAGTCATATTGTATTTTTTCCATGCAAATTGTGGGGTAGTTTTGATTTGTTCGCTCCTTTATGTTTTCGGAGGTGCTGGATCTGAATCTGAGGTTTGCCAACAAAATTTCGTTACGCAACATGGAAAAAAATTCAAAAAATTATTCAAAAATGAATTTTTTGGGAGTATTTCACTAAGACTCGAAAACTACCAACTATTCAAAAATTACATCAAAGTAAGTACCATTGAGAGTATACCTACTCAATTTCCAATAAATCCCTATTTAAGGTATTTTTCTGCGATAACCCATTTGGACTCGCAAGCGCTAGTGAAAAATTGACGTATTTTTACTGTTTTCGAAAATCCACTGGAAGGCTCTAAAAAATTACTTTGTGTGAAAAAAATTTGAATTTTTGTTTGTAACATGAACCAAAATATACTTTTCTGATGGTCTTTGATACGTTGAGTTCAAATCTGGCCTTGAAATTGCTCTATCACGTCACGTTTTTGAGATATTAATCTAAAACTTGAAAAAAATGCATTTTTATTCAAAATTGGGGTTATTTTTTTTTCTCGAGGTAATTTTTTTCGAAAAAATGTTTATAGTCATTCTGAAGTATGAACATTTTACTTGAAAATTCTTTTTGAATCTTTCAAATACCTCCATTCGTCTTCGATAAATCGTTGGTTTTCATATTACTACCTAATTCGAAAAATCCCACAATTTGCCCTTTTGAGCACAAATTGACTGGACTACTATTGATGTTATCCTTTTTGTTTTCATAGTTGGCAATTCATCTTAAAGAAGAAAATAAAAGCGTGTTAAAAAGAGCCCCATCTTTTATAATAAAAATATACATAATCAGATAACAGGAATTTGCTCTTTTGGTTAAAGGCTATTACGCACATTGAGGCGAGGGACAAATATTTTACTCAATGTAATTTCACTACTTATTACCTATACTTATCTACTGACTTAGGTCCTCGAGCCTGTTACATCTACTTGCGGGACATGGGGCCTCCACCAATCTTACGCGCCATCGTGTTAGGTTTCTGGAAATGTACCGCAGCTCTCTCCAAATCTTCCTCAGTTGTGCTGATTCCTCTTCGACCATTCTTCGTCAAGTACATCTAGGTTCGTCCACTCGTCTGCCTCGCTGCGTGAGAGGATTCCATTGCATCACCTGATTCGATATGCACTCGTGACCTTTTCGAAGCGTGTGTCCAATCAACTGCACGTTTTTGTATTATAGTCGATGGTTTCCTGACCTGTCCTCGCACATTCATCATTGATTAATTGGAGATCCTGTTAGGCCAAAAAGTCCTCAATCATGTTTCGGCGACATCTACTAACGACATCTAATAACTCCTCTTTGGAGAATGTAATGATTGTTGGAGACTTAAATTTCTCTGGACCTTTGGCACCTCATATGAGGGAAATTTGATAAACAAAATCCCATCTAATTGGTCAGTAATTGGTCAGAAAAGGTCAACTGGTCCCAGAAATTGGTCAGCCCTAGATAACTTTTAATCAAGGCTTAAACTTTCTCAAGGTCACTCAAGGTCACGCGCGATTTTTGGCAGCTCATTTAAGGAAAATTTGCCAAAATTTTATACAATCTGAAAGATTTCTAGTTCGTGATAAAAGGTCAACTATTTTCAGTAATTGGTCAGCCATAGATTTTTTTCTATGAATTTTTGAAGTTTGTTTCAAGGTCACAAAAAAAACTTTTGGCACCTCATTTGGGTCATTTAAAAAAATAAAGTATGCAATTTGAAAGGCCTCTTCACGGTTTATATAACTTTTTAGGCTTTCGCGGTTGTTAATAGACATAATAGATAATTATTTTTCGGATTAGCCGCGTTATGTCTATTATGTCTCTTCACGGTTGTAAAATGTCAGCTATTTTCAGTAATTGGTCAGCCATAGATCTTTTTTTATGAATATTTAATGAATTTAAAAGAAAATTCAAGGTCAAAACGATTTTTGGCACCTCATTTTAGGGAAATTTGCAAAAAATTAACACCATCAGAAAGGTCCTGAGTACTATATAAAAGGTCAGCTAGTTTTAGTAATTGGTCAGCCATAGTTTTTTTTTTTAGTGAGTTTTTAAATTATTGTTCAAGGTCACGCGCGATTTTTGGCACCTCATTTATGGGAAATTTACAAAAAATTAATAGCACCTGAAAGGCCCTAAGATCTTTATAAAAGGTCAGCTAGTTTCAGTAATTTGTATAGTATAGATACTTTTATACGATTTCTTAATTTTTTTTCAAGGTCACGAACCGTTCATGACCTAGAAACAAAAACTTAGAAAAAATCGTATAAAAGAATCCATAACTGACCAATTACTGAAACTAGCTGACCTTTTATACAGATCATGGGGCCTTTCAGGTGGTATTTAATTTTTGTAAATTTCCCATAAATGAGGTGCCAAAAATCGTGCGTGACCTTGAACAATAATTTAAAAATTCACTAAAAAAAACTATTGCTGACCAATTTCTAAAACTAGCTGACCTTCTTTATAGTGCTCAGGACCTTTCTGATGGTATTAAATTTTTGCAAATTTCCCATAAATGACGTGCCAATAACCGCTATGACCTTGAAATTTTTAAAAATTCATTGAAAAAAATCTATACCTGACCAATTACTGAAACAAGCTGACCTTTTATATAGATCTAGAGATCTTTCAGATGGTACACTTTTTTGGCAAATTTCCCTAAAATGAAGTGCCAAAAATCGTTTTGACCTTGAAATTTTTTTAAATTCATTAAATATTCATAAAAAAAATCTATGGCTGACCAATTACTGAAAATAGCTGAATTTTTACAACCGTGAAGAGGCCTTTCAAATTGCATACTTTATTTTTTAAAATGACCCAAATGAGGTGCCAAAAGTTTTTTGTGACCTTGAAACGAACTTCAAAAATTCATAGAAAAAAGATCTATGGCTGACCAATTACTGAAAATAGTTGACCTTTTGTCACGATCTAGAAATCTTTTAGATTGTATAAAATTTTGGCAAATTTCCCTTAAATGAGGTGCCAAAAATCGCGCGTGACCTTGAGCGACCTTGAGAAAGTTTAAGCCTTGATTAAAAGTTATCTAGGGCTGACCAATTTCTGGGACCAGTTGACCTTTTCTGACCAATTACTGACCAATTAGATGGGATATTTTTTCTCAAATTTCCCTCATATGAGGTGCCAAAGGTCCAGAGCCATATTTGTAGGGAATACTGTAATACAACTTTTCAGAAACATCCCCGACTGTGGGTGTTGGGGAATAAATAACGTGATTTTAGTACGACATTTTTTTGTTTTGAGATTTTTGTTTCATTAAAATGGCTATACCTTTAAATTTAATCAACTTAGAAACAAAGTTTGATACATCAAATGTTTAGAAATTGTTTGTTCTTAAGTAATAAAAGATGGCTGCATTGGGTGACCTACTTCCTGTGTTCCTGGCATTAACTGGTTGCGATACCACCTCAAATTTTTACAGCAAGGGAAAAGTTAAGGCATTTAAACTTTTGGAGACCAATGAATAACTAAGGACTGAGGAGCATGTATTCTTGCAAAAAAGTGCCACGAAGGATGAAATTGCAGCCTGCGAAGCACTCTTCATGTATGGACTTTACAATATTAATTGAGAGAGACAGCTGTTGATGCAGCGGGCTTCCGTAGTAACAACATGGTGATTACTAACCTCTGTAGTTAAATTCTAAATTTGATCTAGTCTGTCTTTTTTCTTGAAACTAACAGATTGGGGATGGAAATCTGTCAAAAGTGGACTAGTTCCTGCTTAAATTAATATCTTGTAACTGTTGTACACAATGTACAAAATGATGCGAATGTAAGCGATCAGGAACGCTGTGTTGGGTAATGTGTGGAACAGGCCAGGAAATATCATGCAGTAACACCAGATCTGAAGATGACCATGCACAAAGTTTTTGTTTTAACACTTTAGTCAAGTCTTACTAAGTATTCTGGTCTCTAACCAATGCAAAAATAGAAAAAAAGAAAATCTAGACAGTCTCAGGAATATTTTGTATATTCCATATTTGTAAAAACGCCCATATAACATCATTAATTAATACGAAGATTTGCCATAATACCGTATATTATAATTTACATTATATGAAAAAAAGTTTGTTAGGTATTTTATATAGTAAAATTGCATCTAGTCAAGCTCTAAACCCCACTTGATTCCGTTGCGTGTAATCGAATTTGGTTTTTGTCAAAAACAGGCCAATTACTAGTGGTGCTTGCGAACGTTGCATTTTATCTATTCATATTATTGCGATAATCATAGCCCGCCAAGTCGTTATTAGTGGTCATTATTATAATTTAGATGTATTTACGCTATCATGTTTTGGCATTTGGAAAGCACCAATTAGTCAACCTGCTATATAAACGTCTTCAAACATGGGGTCTAAATCCTGATTAAAATAATATATGTATTTAAAAAAATTAAAAAAGCTTTTAAAATCCGTACTGGATCTGTTTAAAATCGCAACGTGACCTTGGGAGCTTCTGAAATCCCCTAAAACACAAAACTACAGTTTCACGATATGCTTTGAAGTTAGGATAAAGCATTACACACACTAATAATATAATTTCTATGTGGTATTTCCATATGCAATTGCATTATATTACAATTGAAATATTAAAGGACACGGTAGTGCCCAGCCAAGTTCGCGGCACTACACCCTTTTTACAGGAACAAACTCAGGCGATTTTCAACCCCATTCTAACTTCAGTACCAAAAGAAGTCAGAAACTTCAAATTCGCAGTATTTGCTGAGCTGATCAAACACAGGTGGCTCACCAAATTTCACGTCTTTAGCATTAGTGATTCCCGAGATATAGGACTTCAAAAATCAGAAAAACCGTAACTGACTGACTTACTGACTGACTGACTCACTGACAGATCATCAAAATTATGGAGCACTTCCCGACATCTTAGAAACTTGAAATTTCGCACAACGGTAGGTCTTGTGGTACATACAAAGGAAAAAATCGAAAATCTGCAATTTTCTGTTCAGGGGGCGTGGCATTCACCCACATTCTTAAATTTTTTTATAAATTATATGGAGCACTTCCGATTGTTGTAGAACTATGAAAATTGGAAGGTCGGTAGGGCTTGAAGTTAGTTAGAAAGAAAAAAAATGAAAAATTAGAATTTTCTATTCAGGGGGCGTGCATCTACCCACATTCTTAAAAATTCTTATAAATTATATGGAGCACTTTCGATTGTTGTAGAACAATACAAATTGGTAGGTCGTAGGGCTTGAAGTACTTAGAAAGAAAAAAAATTGAAAAATTGAAATTTCCCATTCAGGGGGCGGGGCATCCACCCACATTCTCAAAAATTCTTATAAACTACATGAAGCACTTCTGATTGTCGTAGAACGATGGAAATTGGTAGAGCGGTAGGGCTTCCAACACTCAGAAAGAAAAAAAAATTGAAAAATTGGAATTTTCCATTCAGGGGGCGTGGAGTCCACCCACATTCTTAAAAATTCTTATAAATTACATGGGGCACTTCCGATTGTTGTAGAACGATGAAAATTGGTAGCTTGGTAAGGCTTGAAGTACTTGGAAAGACAAAAATCGAAAATTTGAAATTTTACATTCAGGGGGCGTGCCATCCACCCACTTTATCAGAATTGCTATTATTTATATGGAGCACTTTCGGTTGTCGTAGAATTATGAAACTTTGTGGAGCGGTAGGGCTTGATTTTCACCGGTGCAGGGAACTAAGTCCCCGGGAACCAAGTCCACCGAGGGACTTAGTTCTCATTTAATGGGAACTAAATCCACTTTAACGAAGTGGACTTAGTTTCCAGGTAAGGTGAGAAAGTAGTCAACTTCTTTATGAGAACTAAGTACACATTTTGAAATATGAAGAGGGAACTAACGATAAAAATTACAAGCATTCAAAATTGCGTGAAAGCCTTTGCATTCACCCAGCCTCGCACTTACCCCAAATTCTATAATGAGCCCAAGCAGGGGGGTTGCATACATACTTCACTGTTTATTCGCCGTAATGCTGGGTGCTAGCACTGTATTGTGGTAAGACAAAGCCTTACGGCGAATAAACAGCGAGGTATGTATGGGGGGGGATGCTGCCCCCCTGCAACCCCCCTGCTTGGGCTCACTATAGGATTTGGGGTATGTGTGAGGCTGGGTGTATGCAAAGTTTCTTTTGCATTTAGAGAATCTGGATTTAAAGAAACTTTGAATTTATCCTATATATATCCAACAATATTGTGAAAAGTATTTCTGTTTTATTAATAAGATTGATTTTTTTACTTGGAAGTGGGAACTTAATTCACATTTAAAGGGAAGTAAAACCACTCAGTTTTTGAGGAATTTAGTTCCCACCTTCTATGAGAACTAAGTTCACTTCGCTGAAGTGGACTTAGTTCCCATTAAATGAGAACTAAGTCCCTCGGTGGACTTGGTTCCCGGGGACTTAGTTCCCTGCACCATTTTCACCTGCCAAAATAAATCTTTGCAAAAAGGAGTGAAATCACAACAAAAACATAAATGTTAAAAAAAGAGCCAAGTTCTTATATGTACAAGAAACCTGTGCGTAAAAGGTCTGCCAAAAAAATAATGACATCTAAAAGAAATGCCAAGTTTTAAGTTCATGAAGTTTAATATCAAATATCTTAAGTAGAGTAATATCGAAACAATTCTGATTAAAATTTGGTGGATTTACATGGCAAGTTTTCTCTTAATTACTTACTTTATCACAAATTTAAAATGTATGAAAACTTGACCAGTGAATCAACCATATTTTATTCAGTAACCATTAAATACCAAATTTCTGTCATGATTTGGAATGTATGCAAATTTATGCTTTTATAAATTTAGCATCATTTGAATTTTTTTTATTTTCCGTTATTTTTTATTTTTATTTTAGTTTTGGACCTTTAATATTTGTTTCATGGTATATTATGGATTAAATTGAAATTATTCCAGAAATGTTTGTACAAAAAAAAAATATTTCAAACAATGCTTAGTTAGTGAGCAAAGCTATGTTTTTTTAATTTTCTTACATTTTGTTTGAAATTCAATTTTAAGAGTAAATACTAAATACTGTGAAAATATTATATGGCAAAAATATTATATTTTCTTCAAGTTTTTGTAAAAAAAATACAAATTTAACTGTAAAATATGTACAAAAATCATACAATCTCATATATTGAATGAAATTCTGCGTTGTTTAAAATATTTTTCAAGTCTCTAAAATGTTCTGTTATATTTTTACTTATTTATAGAAATAAATTTGTTTTTAACTAATTAATTGTTTTCACGAGTTTTCTTTGAATACTTTTTGTTTTTTCTGAGGGGTGCACGTAAAATTTTGGAAAATATACCAAATGACACAGAAAAATTGGTAAAAGTACAATTTTTTTGGAAAAATATAAAAAAAGTGTACGAAATTTTCTCTTTTCAACTTTAAAAAAAAAAAAATATTATGCTTTTTAGGTAATACAAACAAAGTATACATCCTTATAAAAAACTTGTTCAGAATTATTTAAATTTTATAAGAAGTTTGTGAATTATACTATGGGTATTTCCATCGTTACGGGTGTGACAGGGAGACTCAATATTTTATTAATAATTATTCACATACTATTCCCAATTTATAAATAAAAAATTTACTATTCTATAGGATACCTGAAGCTCTTTTAAATAAAATGCACGACTGAATCGCACGTACTTGCTCTTGTGTTCAAGTTCTGTGGGACTTAAGAACTTTAAAAAATATTCAAATTATAATAGAAAAAGTATAAAAAGCAATTAAATCGTTCTTTTAATTGTATAAACAGTCTGATAGGTAACTTAGAGCTCAAAAAAGGATGCCATTTGATTACTTGACAAAATATGAATATATGCAAAAAAAAAAAATTTAAATCGTTGGAGCCGTTTTCTTAAAAACTAGTTTTTTATATATAAAATTTTTGTAACATTTAAAAAAAAAAAAATTGGGATGCCAATTTTGAGTATATACTAATAAACATTTAAAACTGAAATTTCAAAACAATTCATCAACCCGTTTTCGAAATATTGAACTTTCAAAAAAAAATTTTGAATCTTTTGCAAATACGGGACAAATAATTGACAAATATCTGAATACGGGATACTTATACGTCCCGGGTTTCTTAAAAAATAAACCAGGACAGGCTATAGAAATACGGGACAATCCCGGGAAAGCAGGGACGGATGTTCACCATACCTTTAGTACCTACATATATCGCAATAGGAACCTATATTAAAGTATGAAAATTTAGTGGTTCAGTTATATGTAGGATGCAATTTGGTTGCTTTACGGGTGTGACCTTAGAAAACTGGTGATTTGCGATTAAGATATCTAACATTCGTGTGGTGTAAAATATTGCATGAATATGTAGTATGTATCATTCTTCTGCTAATATTTACCCAGATAGTTGATCTTCAGTTTCAGTTAAGAAATGAGAACCAAAACTACGAAAAACTTTACAAAATTTTTATTTGAAAACGTTACGGGTGTGACAGGTATTCGTTTTGATTCGAGTATGATATTTATGCATGAAAACAATATTGTATACTATATTTTGACGGGAAATTGTTGTCATCGATGTATACTTTATAATTAATATAATGTCAGAAACACTTCTCTAGAAAAATGAAGATTTTCCCACTGAAAAGTGAATAGATTTCTCACTTAATGAGATTTTTTTCCATTTTCTTTTAAAATAGGAAAAACTTTCTCTTAAAGCCGATTAAATTTATATTTAAAGTAGATTTTCTTAGAATTATATCCCTACGCCATGAATTTCATATCTAAGAGCAACAAAACTAAAATTGAGTTGACAAACAGAAAGAATATGATTTGAAATGCCAACCTGTTACGGGTGTGACATGGACTTAAAATTTTAAATACGGGCTCAGTATTGATTTCAAATTCTTGAAATTTTGTCTGACCGTAGATCATAGTATTCTCCTTTTTCCCCAAATTATCACATTGATAAAATTTTTTCTTCTGGTAATGAATCATATATTTATTTTTGTTACGGGCGTGACACTATCCACTTTATGAATCAACTGCCTAAAAACTAAAATTGTATTTACTATTATAATAATTAAATGACACGAAAATGTGCTTAGAGTTCTGATAAGAGCAAATAACCACCGGTTTTCAAATTGTGTAACAATTAATTATTGAAAATAGGGCATTGAGCTTCTGATAACAAAAAGTGGCTTTTGAAGACCTATTTTGCTAAGTGGTTCGAGCTGCAAAATAAGCGGCGATAAAAAAAAAATTATTGATAATTTCACTTTTAAAATGAAACATGCAATCTTTTAAAACCGTTTAACGGTACTTTTTTCAATTCGAAGTCATATTTCGTGATTTTTCGTAAAGGATCGCTTTCTATGGAATCACCCCTTTACTTTTATTATTACTTTTTCCTCAACAGCTAGAAGCGGGGATCTTTCCTCAAATACTCCTTTTAACTAGCTCTACAATCCCACAGCCACAATTTCAATCCTATTACCAAAATTAAGAACTTTTACACAAAATTCCTGGACCAAATATATAAGTTAGTAAACAGCGATAAAAAGTTTGCCTCTTAGAAAGGTACATACGATAGCCGTCTGATGTTGAGTCCAACTATCATACCTGACCGAAACGCATTTTGGAATTGAGCAGATTTGTAATTTTTAATTGAAAAATAAATAAATAATAAAAATAAATAACTCAAATATGAGTTTTCTTCAACTGGAAGTTCAACATTTTAGAAACTAGAGTGGCTATCGTTTGCTTCTGAAACATCTCTATATTGTTTCGTAAGCAGAAAATGTAACAAAGACATTAAATGAAATCTGATGGTTTTTTTTTTACAGAACCACGTACGTTAGTAAAGAAAAAGAATCAAATCACAAAGCTTTAAGAAATAATAATAATTACTAAAATATCAATTCAAAGAAAAGAAAATTGAAAGTGGTATAAATGTTCCCCCAAATGAAATTGAACTTATCAGGTTTCTAGTTGTCTTTACCTGTGTTTTTAAAAGAAAAGAAAAATGTATTTTATAAGTTCATATGGAACAAACATGAAGACTCTTAAGAAAGAAAAACAAACAAATATCGAAAACTAAAACCCAAAAATAGAATTACACAAAAAAGGATTCCATTTGCACAACGAAATGTTACCTTCTGCTTCTCCCATCAGACAAAATGATAGAAACACTAATTACTAAAGTGATGACTTTACCTAAAGTTTTCTCATTTTGAAATAAATTACTCGTAGTTGAAATAGATAGCTATTGACATTTTTATCGGGAGCTATGTTACATTATTAATGACATTGTTTTTTAAAAGTAGATTTTTTTATTTTATTTTCAATTATCTTAGGTCACGACTTAATGTTAAAATAGAATTTCTTTTAGTTTTACCTTATTTAGATATTTTTGGGAATTGGACATAGTTTTAGTTTTAAATTATTTTTATTTCATGAAATTTTCAATAGTTTTGTCTAGCTTTCATTATATGACATGGCCTACGCCGTCTGCCAGTCGGCAAATAATACTTAAATAAAAATGTAATTTTAACAATGTTTTTTTTTTTTTTTTTGTATTATAATTTGTTTTAGAAAAGTTCAGTGAAAATTCGTGTTCTATAACTCAATGCTATTTTAAAGTATTTGTACAAATTCTCCCAGTCAGCTCCTCCATTAAGGATATCGACAATTTCAGTCTCATTAAGATAGTTCTTTCCAAAAACACTTCGCCTAGTTTCTACAAGCATAGGACATCTACCCACAAAATGAAACACGTTCTCTCTTTCCCTAAGGTTGCACAAGTCGCAGGTTTCTTGTAAATCGCTCCTGTGAGGTATATGATTCAGGGGAAGTAACTCTCCTCGTGTTTTTAAAGCAAGTGACATGAGGTCGGTTGAAAACTCCTCCCTGAAATAATTATTAGCTGCTAAGTTGTAGTCAAGCTGCCCATAAATGTTTCTGTGAAACGAGCTTCTGGCTTTCCAAATACAATCTTCACGTTTTTTTTCATCCACTAAGCTGATTAGGTTGTAGAATTGGCTTTTCCACGTGTCAATCGATTCATCTTCAAGAGAGAGTGAGAGTCCACAGTACTGGGCTAAATTACTCCAAGACTCAAACCAAGAAATTTTCTTCCTGATCACCAGCATTGTAATTTGCTTAGGCAATCGTCTGTCATCCATTTTAATAGTCTTAAGTACATAGTCAACCTGCGTTTTAAGAGTTGAAATAAACAACGGCGAAAGACCTGTTTCCAGCAAAAGGATATGGTTAGCCGTACTGTTGGGTAGTTTCAACGTGCGCTTCAAAAAGTATCTAAGAACCTGCTCCACTTCTTCGAAATCTTTGTGTGTCCCCAAACTTGTGCAGCGTAGAACATTATTGCTTTGGCCGTGGTTTTGAAAATTTGATATTTTGCTTCATATTGAACATCTCTGCTGTGCATCACACTTCTCCAAGTCGCATTTAACGCATTTTTCGCCTTAGCTAATTTATCTGTCATGTGGTTCTTAAGGTTAAGATTTCTACAAATCCGCATACCAAGATAGTTATATTCACTTACGATTTCAATGTTATGCTCTCTAAACTTCCAATTTTCGCTGCGACAATTTCGACCTCCTCCGTTGCGAAAAATCATAACTTTTGACTTGTCGAGGTTCACCTGTAGTCTCCATTTATTGCAGTACTCAAACAATCGATTTATTATTAATTGGAGACTTACAGTTGACTCAGCAAGCACAACGATATCATCTGCGAACATTAGCACTTTTACTAGAAGGTCTGGTGAAACTCGAGCTCCTCCTTGTAGAATTTCTTCGATGTCATCAATAGCAAAAAGTAAAGGGCTTAGGCAGCAGCCTTGCCTCAGCCCTATCTCTACTAGAAACTGATCAGATACTTCGCTTCCAAGGGTCACTGCAGAAGTTGTTGAGTCGTATAACCGTTCCAAAATGTTTCCAAACTTTGTCGAAATTCCTTTATTATAGAGCTTCAACATCAGTGCTTTTCTGTCTATAGTATCGAATGCGGCTTTGAAGTCTATAAAAAAAGCGTAAAGTTTCTTTTTTGATCCCATAAATACCTCAGCTATGTTGGTAAGCGAGTAAATTTGGTCAATTGTAGAGTAATTTTCTCGAAAACCAGCTTGTGATTCACTCAGCAAGTTATTTTCCTCTACCCAATTATAAAGACGTTTGTAGAGTAGTTTTGCTAGGACTTTCATCGATGAATTCAGCAATGATATACCTCTGTAATAAGCAGAGACTCTACTGTCGCCTTTTTTGAAAACTGGACAGATGATAGCTTCTTTGAAACAGCTTGGTATACTAGCGCTCTCATATGCGTGGTTTAAGGCAATTGTTAGGTATTCTACGAAGAGAATTGTGCTGAATTTGTAGTACTCTTGAGGGATTCCGTATGATCCTGGTGACTTGTTGTTTTGTAGCTCATTCAACACCGTTTGAGCTTCTAAACAAGAAAATGGTGAATCAAGCTCATCGTTCTGCTGATAAGGGATGGCATACTGAAAAGATGAGGAAAAACTATCTTCCGTCAGCATTCGAAAATGTTCTACTAAGCTATCAATATTGATTGGTGGGGCGACTTGTTTGTTTGATTTTTTGCTAATTTCGCAAACAATCTTCCAGAAGTCAGCTGTATTTCTACAGGTTGCAAGGTCTCGAGCAATTTTCCTTGAGTAAGTTTGTCTTTTACTCTTTAGTAATTCTTTGTAGGTTTTATTAGCGGTTAGATATTGTTCTTTGAAATAGATATTGTCGGGGTATCTTCTAAACAATCTAAGCCAGGCAAACGATCTTCTGCGTGCATCCATACAGTTTTTATCGAACCATTTTTCTATGTAGTGGTTAGTATTGATATTACTTGTTTTACATTGTACTGGTATCGCTCTTTCAACAGTTTCATCAAGATCAGACAAGTTAGGAACCTGGAGTGAAGAATTTCCCTCTCGTAGAAGGAGAGCGCTATTTAAAGCCACTGCATAACTGCTAGCATACGCATTTTTCCACTTATATTTTAATCGTGTAGCTGACTTTTCGGGCTGTCTCTGGTTTAGGTTTAAGGTGACTTGAATCGGTAAATGATCAGAATGTATTGCAGTTATAACTTCGAATTCATCTAATAGATCATTCCAGTCTCCCGACACCATTGCATAGTCGATCACAGAGTTTCCTTGAGGGCCTATAAACGTGAAATCACCTGATTCATCTCCATCTGTGGTACCATTACAAATGCTTAATCCAAATGAGTTACAGAGATCAATAACTCTTCTTCCTTCTCTATTAATTACGCCATCTCTAGAACAACGGCTCCTATCAGTCAGCCTATTTTCGGTTTCCGAATCTCCTGTTCGTGCATTAAAGTCACCGATGAGCATGATGTTGAATAAACCGCTGCTAAACAGGCTGTCTTCGAGCTTCGTAAAACAACTTTCCCAGTTATTACAATTTAAGTACACCGGGATTAAATTCAGTTCCTTATGATCCACTTTGATATCCATAATACACATGTCTCCTACAATCTTATACCGACAGTTGATGTCTTTAAGTTTTTTTTTGAAGTCCATGAGTATTCCTCCACTTGCTCCAATTGGACATACTGTCGAAATACTGTAAGGAAAAATAACTTTAAAGACGTGTAATAGTTATACACGTGATGCAATTTGTTAGTATAATTTTTTTAAATTATTACACTTTGCTTTAAAACTTAGACTAATCTTGAATGGGAAAGACTAAGTCTTGAGTGGTGGGCACTGGAAATTTGAAAAGAGAACTCCAGGTTTGCATAGAAAAAGCTTAAACAATGTCTGCGAATATGTCCCAATACGTTTGATATTTTTATTATTATTTAATTGTATAACGAGCCTAAGGCCTGTAAAATTTTTTACAATATAAAAAATCAGAAGGCCATATACTCATATACTTATTCAATTTTATGTTAATATCATAAATATTTTATGCCTTAAGTACTCGGTTCCAATCATTTCTTTATACTCGTACGCATTCATATAAATATTCTTGTCATCGAAGAAGATGACATCAAAACACATTTCATTTTGATTGTGCCAATTTCATTTCCTTGTGTATTCCTTGGGGAGATTATTTTAATTTCCTGGAAGATGTTGCATTCCCTCGAATAATTTGTAAATTTCCTTCATACGAAGATTTCTTTATATTTTCCAATAAGCGATTCTGAAATTGTATTAGATTCCCGATTGAGTTGTAATTCTGATTTAGTTTTATAGTGTTGTCGTTGCAATTTGTAGCCAGGTAATTGATTCAGGAGGTAATAGTGCTTTCATGCATCGATGCTATGTACATAGATTAAATGTACAGATCATATTTAAATCCCAAAGATATTTTTAAAACATTTTAAAACATCACAAACACACACCAAAAATCTAAAAGGATTCATTCGAGAGTATCGACATTCGGCAATAAAAATGTTTAATTAATGTTAAGCATATTACTCTTTCCCAAAAAATATCAAAATTAAATTGTGAAAAACAGTAAACTTTTATTAAGCAAACGTGTCTACTGTCGGTCGTCTGATAAAAAGAAATATAATTCTGCCTTGAAGATATTGACAATGTCATGCGGCACTTAACGAAACTTACTGAACCAAAATATTAAGTGCTTATAGTAAACTAAAAGCCCTTAAGGATCAGAGAGAGTTAAAGTGTAAATGGAAATTGAAGCTTTCAAATAGGGTTTTTTGTTTGAAAGCGTGAAAAACTTAAACTTTTAATAAAACATGGGGTTAATTATTTCATTATTTTATTTCCTTCTATAATGCTTATTAAGGATTGCTCACCTAGTAAGCACTTTCAGTTTGTCGCACGAAACTCAGATTTAAAAATTAACTTCGAGAGCGGACGGAATGCTTTTGAAAACGTTCTATTATGATTTTAAATAAGTTTATTGTTATAAAAACAAATCAGAATATTGGCGTTAGGAAATAGCGCCCAATAGTCCGGTCAGGAAACCGTATTCCGTGGGCTGTTTTGGTGGGGACCTTTTTTATGATTTGATTTCATTTATTACACTCTAAGTATGAAATTTTAGCTTGGGAGTCATTTTTGTAATCCCGTCGCTTGAACACCATTGTGAAAAATGGCGCCCAATACTGTCCAATGGGGAAATCGAAACTCCTGCGCTTTTTGTGGGGGGCCTAGTTTTTATATTTGTAATTTATTTCTGACATGCTAAGGATGTAATTTAGCTTGAGAGTCATTGTTGTACTCCTGTCGCTTAGACATCATTTAAAAAAATGGCGTCCAATCAGTGATAAATGGTACATTTAAAAAATCGTTAATTATTTGGAACATTTCCATGATCAAAATAACGATTGATGTCTTAGGAGAACAGTGTTGACGAGACACAACTTTGGGTAAAATGTCAGTGTTGCCACTTTTCGGGAACATATTTTTTGGGTGGAAGCTCCAATTGTTTGATGATGTTTTATATTTTGAACATGAAAAAAGTTGCGGAAATACATGAAGAAGTCAAACGTGCGAAATAACAATTGATATATAAACAAATTGATCTAAGGTAGATGAAATTTGGGTTAAATTTCAATGTTAACACTTTTCGGGAACATACTTTTTTATGCCAAAAGGGGGGACTTCCCTTTTTTAGGTAGTTTAAACGGAAACGACTCCAGAAAGTAAACGTGTGTTGCAAAAATAAGAGTTAAAAATGCTAGTCGCTGTTGCATTTGATAAATAGCAAGACCTGCATTGAGATTGAGCTAACCATGTGGCTTCAGTGGCGCGGTGTGTAATGCATCTGCCTCTGAATCACAATGTTCCTGGTTGGCTCTCAGTTGACGGCAAAAAGTTTTTCAATTAACATGAGCATAATTAGACTAAGCACCACTAAAGGAGTCTGATGATCCAGGTGGCACTCGTGAAATAGCCATAACTCCAGCCTATATATGTACTTGGTGGGAACACACACACTAGTTGTTGTTGCTCATTCAAAATTATTCAATATAAATTGATGTATAATTTGCAGCATGCACGGCACTTGTGTGGATTTTCATTTACACACACAACCCCACTTAATAAGTGTTATGCTAGGGAAACGCACCTTTTTTAATTTCAAAGGGTGGGATTTTTTTGGTAATTTTTAATATTTTTATATTTTTAATGTGACAATAGTTGCGGAAACGCTTCCACATGCCAAACGCATCTTTTGAAAAAAGTTGCAAGTTTTTTCTTGTTTGAATTATTAAAAATTACCAAAAAAGTGGAAATCACACCTTTTGAAATCAAAAAAAAAATATGTTCCCGAATAGTGGCAACACTGACATTTTAATCGAAGGTGCTTCTACTCAGTACCTATTTTTTTAAGATGTCAAACGTTACGATCCTAAAACGTGTTTGGCACCTGGATGCGTTTCTGAAACTGTTTTCATGTTTGAAATATTTAAAATTACCAAAAAAAGTGGGGAAGATCCACCCTTTGACGTAAAAAAATATGTTCCCGAAAAGTGGCATGACTGATGCTATACCCGAAGGTTTGTCTTCCTAACACTTTTCTTTAAAGACATCAACCGTTATTTTTCCAGCACACTTTTTACTTCCAGAGGTGTTTCCGCACCTTTTTTCATGTTAAAAGCTTCCGAAAAAAAGGGGAGTCACAAATTTGAGAACAAAAAATATACGTTGCCGAAAAGTGACAACATTGAAACTTTAGTGGAAGATATTCTTCTAAATACCTTTTTTTTAAGATATCATTTGTTATTTCCGTATATGTGATTGGCATCTGGAAGCGCTTCCGCTACTTTTTCTTGTTCTAATCATTAAAAATTATCAGAAAAGGGAAGGTTCCAACCGTTGACATAGAAAAAATTACGTTCCCGAAAAGTGGCAACACTAAAATTTTACCTGAAGGTGCCTCTACTCAATACCTTTCTTCTTAGACATCAATGGTTATTTTGACCATGGAAACTTTCCAAGTGAATTACGAGTTTTTTTTAATTTACCATTTTCCACAGACTGGGCACCATTTTTGAAAATGGCGGCCAAGCGACAGGATTACAAAAATGACTCCCCAGTTAAATTTAATCCTTAGTGTGTACGGGATGAATACGGGATTCGGTTTCCTGACCGGACTAGAAGGAATAAGTGCCCCAAAATGATGTGGAAACATGTTTGTGGAAAGTAATATATACATGAATTTCTTTAATAGTATGCGTAAGCTCTTCAATATAATTAGCTACAAAAATGTTTAGCGGAGAGGGAAGGGGGAAAATCGTGCTATCTCTTTATTTGCGGTGACACGAATGTCTGGTGGACCACGTTCGTATCTGAGGCGGTGTGATGCGGGTCGTTGTCGTACAGCAACGTTGTTCATCGTTCCACATCACGGATCGTCGTTCTGCTCCGTGCCGAGTTCCTTATCCAGACGCAGTACATATGGGTATACACTTTGTTTTCCCTACATTCAAACTCAATTATTCATATGCAACCATTTGTTTAGTTTCGACCTCCTGGCGTGATGGTTAGTGCGTATGACTGTCATGCCGAAGGCGTGGGTTCGATTCCCAGCCGTGCCACCTAAAACAGAAATGTTTTATCCGAGGTACTGTGTCTTGCGAGGAACTGAAAAATCCTCCAAGAGTATACTTGTCATGAAAAAGTGCTTCTCATTTAGCCGTTCGGACTCGGCAAAAAACTGTAGGTCCCCTCCATTCCTGACAACAACACGCACACAGGAATGGTTGTGAGTTGTATAAGTCACTAGGCCCTGGTTCTCCATGAGCTGTTGCGCCACCCAATTTATTTATTTGTTTAGTTTCATTAAATCAAAATTAACTTACTCAACATATTCGTTTATATTTTTGTTTAAAAAGTAAAAAAAATTCCTTTCAGTAAACAATTTAAAAAATGCAGATCCTTGGGGAATTGTTATATTTTAATTTTTTTTTTAAACTTTGCATTATTGTTCCTTTGGATATACATAATTGAAACTACCTCAATTCTTTGCCTGGCAATTGATAATTAAACATACATAGCTCTTTCAAAAGAATTTCTCTATCCGCATTTTGAAAAGCTCTCCTTAGATCTGTAAGGACGACAACTACTATTTTCATCTTTTGATTAACTTTTGTCTTCCAAAGATTAAACAGATATTCACATCTGTGACCTTCCTTGAACCCAGATTGACACTTCACAGTTCACAAACAGTTGACTTTCTTCCATTTTTATTTTTGAAGTTGTTTCTGAAGATATTTTCCAGATTTTTCTCATCATTAGGCAACATATTTACCGGACGATAGTCCTCATAATTCAACGGATTATTGTTATTGGTAATATAATCCACCACTCACCACTAACTCCGTACATCAGCAGTCCCAAAAAAATGTCCTCCTTCAAAGACTCATTTATTATTCTCCACAAACTGTCACAAACTATGTGAAATGAATCACTTATCATACTTAAATAAAACATATTTGCGTTTTTTTATGTGTAACATCTTATAGTATAATCGGTATGAGAATTTTTGTTGGGATTTCCGTAACAAATTTTTTCCTGTAAGAAGCAAAAAAAATTGTTAAAATGTGAGTGATTACACATAAAATGAGCTCATATGTATCTCTTCAGCTTCAGTGGATGCATGGCTTACTTGAGTTTTTTCGCATGTCAATATACGATAGTTATTTGGATAACACATTTGTTATCTAACTTATTAGACAGATAAGCGTCTGAATCCTTGCGTCACAAAATTCCATTGAAATTTTCAATATTTTTCATCGCCATCACCATCATATCCGCCAGAAAGGAATTCCCAATATGTTATTTGAAATCTCTTTTATGAATCGATAGTTTTGCCTTTAAATATCAAAATTTCCTTTCTGTTTTAGTTGGATATTAAAGGTTACGAGTGTTCCGGACTGAACTGGTGATTTCATGAAAAAGATTGCAAAGCGTGTATTTGTCCGATCAAAACGATTAAGGCATCTATGGACAGATAAACTTATTCTCTAGGACATCATTGGAAAAAAATTTAATTTTGTGCTCCAGATTTTGGTTAAAGCCTCTAAGAAATCGAGAAAATGGCTAAAATGGCTGTTTTTCAAAGCAAATGTAGCCTACACGATAGCATTTTTTGCAAAAAAATGTTTAATAGCATAAAATTCCATATTTTTAAAATACCACTATTGGAGAAAATTTTTAATTTTGTACTTAATAAAAATTTTAGTAGTTCAAAATAAAAATGCTTGTGAATTTTGAAAAAAAAACGCATTTTTGACAGTCAATTTTTCATACCTAACGGTATTTTTTTGAAATTTTTTTTACAGTGGATATACATAAATTCAATATATTTTTCACGATTTTCATTAATTATATAATCATAATAATTGTATCATTTGATATTGAAATTTTAAATTCTTAAAAGGCACTTTTTCACAGAAAATTTATGTAAATTTGGAACTTAAAATCAGTTACTTTTAGAAAATGTTTTTTTTTTAAACAATAATACGCCTATTCGTGACCAATTAGTAAAAATGCAAAGTTTTATAAAACAAAGTATCTGATGAAAGTAAAAAAAAACCGGTCTTATATATGCAACAAAAAAAGTTAGCATATGACTGGTTTTGTTCAGTTCGGAACACTCTTAAGGTCTTTAATGAAAGTTAAAATCACAACAAAAACATAAATGTTAAAAAAAGAGCCAAGTTCTTATATGTACAAGACACCTGTGCGTAAAAAGTCAGCCAAAAAAAGTAATGAGATTTAAAATATATGGCAAGTTTTAAGTTCATGCAGTTTAATATCAATTATCTTAAGTAGAGTAATATCGAAACAATTCCAAATCATGACAGAAATTTGTTATTTATTGATCACTGATTAAAATATGGTGGGTTCACTGGTCAAGTTTTCATACATTTTAAATTCGTGATTAAGTAAGTAATTAAGAGAAAACTTGCCAAGTAAATCCACCATATTTTAATCAGTGATCAATAAATAACAAATTTCTGTCATGATTTGGAATTGTTTCGATATTATCTACTTGAGATATTTGATATTAAACTTCATGAACTTAAAACTTGACATATAGCTAATTTAGATCTCATTATTTTTTTGGCAGATCTTTTACGCACAGGTTTCTTGTACATATAAGAACTTGGCTCTTTTTTTAACTTTTATGTTTTTGTTGTGATTTCACCCCTTTTTGCAAAGATTTATTTTTCCAGGTGAAAATCAAACCCTACCGCTCAACAAAGTTTTATAATTCTACCACAACCGAAAGTGCTCCGTATAAATAATTCTTAAAAAGTGGGTGGATGACACGCCTCCTGAATGGGAAATTCCAAATTTTTAATTTTTTTCCTTATAAGTACTTCAAGCCCTACCGACCTACCCTTTTTCATCTTTCTACAACATACGGAAGTGCTCCATATAATTTGTAAGAATTTTTAAGAAAGTGGGTGGATGCCACGTCCCCTGAATAGAAAATAGCAGATTTTCGATTTTTTCCTTTGTATGCACTACAAGGCCTACCGTTGTGCGAAATTTCATGTTTCTAAGTTGCTGGGAAGTGCTCCATAATTTTGAGTCAGTGAGTCAGTGAATCAGTCAGTCACGGCTTTTGCGATTTTTGAAGACCTATATATCTCCGGAATCGCTAATGCTAAAGAGTTGAAATTTGGTGAGCCAACTGTGTTTGATCAGCTCAGCGAATTTGAAGTTCCTGACTTTAGTGGTACTGAAGAATGTTCCGAACTGAACAAAACCAGTCAGTTGCTAACTTTTTTTTTTTTGCATATAAGACCAGTTTTTTTCCTTTCATCAGATTCTTTGTTTTATAAAACTTTGCATTTTTGCTTATTGGTCACTAGTAGGCGTATTATTGTACTAAAAAAAATGTCTAAAAGTATGTGATTTTAAGTTCCTTTACATAAATTTTCTGTGATAAAGTGCCTTTTAAGAATTAAAAATTTCAATATCAAATGATACAATTATGAAGATATAATTAATGAAAATCGTGAATTATATATAGAATTTATATCCACTGCAATAAAAAATGTCAAAAAAATACCGTTAGGTACAAAAAATTGACTGTCAAAAATGGGTTTTTTCAAAATTCACAAGCATTTTTATTTTGCACTACTAAAATTTTTATTAGGTACAAAATCAAAAATTTTCTCCAATAGTGGCATTTTAAAAATATGGAATTTTATGTTCTTAAATATTTTTTTGCAAAAAATGCTATAGTGTAGGCTACATTAACTTTGAAAAACGGCCATTTTAGCCATTTTCTCGATTTCTTAGAGGCTTTTACCAAAATTTAGAGCATTCAATTTTTTTTTTCAATGATGCCCTAGAGAATAAGTTTATCTGTTCATAGACACCTAAATCGTTTTGATCGGACTAGTACACGCTTCGCAATCTTTTTCATGAAATCACCATTTCAGTCTGGTACATTCTGAAGCTAGAGGGGGGTTGAAAATCACCTGAGTTTGTTCCTGTAAAAAGGGTGTAGTGCCTCGAACTTGGCTGGGCACTACCGTGCCCGGAATCGCTAATACTAAAGAGTTGAAATTTGGTGAGCTACCCGTGTTTGATCAGCTCAGCGAATTTGAAGTTTCTGACTTAATTGGTACTGAAGCTAGAGGGGGGTTGAAAATCACCTACCGTGCCCTTTGATAATCGACTAAGTACTGTTTTGAAAATTATTGAAGAGAGCAAATAATTTATGTCGGAGACCTTTTTCATGTTCATTCCATAGACACTAACGATGAAATTTAGTGTGGAAGTCATTTTTGTAAACCTTTCGCTTGGGCGCCATTTCGAAAATTGTTGCCCAATCTGTATTCCAGTAAGGAAACCGAGGTCCCAGTGCTTTCAATGGGAGGACCTTACATTTATATTTTGCATTCTGTCCTACTCCGCTGGTCTCTTTCTGATTAGATGAAAAGCTAGCATTTGACCAGCCTTCCCCTAAAAACAGCGAATCTTCTTCTCCCTCTTACTATCGTCCAATTGCACTTTCGTCCCTTCTTTCCAAGGTCATCATCATCATCGTGTCCTGTAACCCCGGCTGGGGCATAGGGCGTCAACAAAACGTCTCCATCCTTCACGGTCTGCTGCAAGGTACTTTAGCTGTGGCCACGTCTTTCTCTGGGATTCTGCTTCCGCTAAGACAGTTGATTTCCATGTTGTTCTTGGTCTTCCAACCCGCCGTGCACCCTGAGGATTCCATTCAAAGGACTGCTTTGCAATTTCATTGTTTGGTTTCCTCAGTGTGTGACCAATCCAACGCCATTTACGCTTTCTTATGTCGACGTCCAGCCGCTCTTGACTTGTCCTGCGCCACAATTCCTCATTTGATATTATTTGTGGCCACCGAATCTTTAGGATATGGCGAAGACAGCGATTCACAAAAGCCTGCAATTTCTTCGAAATGATAGACGTGACTTTCCAGGTTTCACAAGCATATAACAGCACGGATTTGACATTGGATTCGAAGAATCTCAACTTAGTGCGTAAGGAGATTTGACTTGATTTCCAGATTGGGGACAGAGTACCGAAGGCAGCACGAGCTTTATTTATTCTACTTTTAACGTCCAGATCCGTACCACCGTTTGCAGAGACAATACTGCCAAGGTAGTTGAACTGTTCCACTACTTCAACTGGCGTCTCCTGTAGAATAATACGCTGCTGTGTGGAGTGGCCTGTGAGCATTATTTTTGTCTTTTTGCTGTTTATTCTTAGACCACTCGACTCTCCCTTCACTTGCAGTGTTTGGCACATCCCGTTTAGCCCACTGATGTTATTTGCCAGTAGACATATGTCATCGGCATAGTCTAAATGACTGAGCCTTTCGAACGGTCTCCATTGAATGCCCTGTCGCTCTGCTGTACCTACACTGGCCGTCAATACGTCGTCCATCGCCAGCAGGAAGAAAATTGGCGATAGAACATCCCCTTGTCTCACACCCTGTTGCACTACAAAGGAGTCGGATAGCTGCCCGTTGTGCAAAACAAAACACCTTGCGTTGTTGTAGGACTCTTTAATAATGGCAACTATTTTTGGTGGAATTCCTCTACCAAGCAACGATCTCCATATACATTCTCGGTTAACTCGATCAAAGGCTTTCTCAAAATCCACGAACATGAGGTAAAGCGGTGATTGAAATTCCATCGACTGCTCGAGGACGATACGCAGGGTGTTGATATGGTCGACACACGATCGACCACTGCGGAAGCCAGCTTGATGCCTCTTGAGTGTAGACTCGATTCTCTCCTTTATTCGCTCGAGAATGATGGTTGCCATTAGTTTTGGGAAAACGGACAAAACGGTGATACCACGCCAATTGTTGCAATTCTTTAAGTCACCTTTCTTTGGCAACTTAACAATCACACCATCCTTCCAATCCCTGGGATAGCTTTCGTTTTCCCAAATGTTTTTTATCAACGGATGTAAAATACTAGCCGCTGTTACGGGATCGGCTTTCAGGAATTCAGCTGGTATTCCGTCCAGTCCAGCTGCCTTGTTGTTTTTGAGGAGATTTATTGATGTCTGGATTTCCGATTCTGACGGGGGTTCGATGTCAATACCCCTATAGGACCTGCGCATCTCGTTTAGTTGGGGCACTTCAGCACTCTGCTCAACTGAATCCTCATTTAGCAGGGCACAAAAATGGTCCTTCCATCTACGAAGCTGATCCTCAATTGATACCAAAAGTGTGCCATCCACATCCATTACAGGATGATTGGTGTTACTTTTTTTCCCGATAACATCTTTGGCTATTTGGTACAATTCCCGGATATCTCCTCTTCTGGCAGCGATTTCCGCATTATCTGCGAGTCCATCTACCTTCACCCTCTTGTCACGTCTCACACAGCGATAGACCATCTTATGTGCAATGCGGTACTCTCTTCGCAAGTCAGCCTTTCGTTGAACATCTGCTTCAGCATTTATTTGGATTTTCAACGATTTGCGAAGTTCGATCTTATCCCAGGTGTCTTGGGATATCCAAGAGTCTCTACGTCTCGTTCGCTTGGGTACAGTTTCGGATCCAGCCTCCATAAAAACACTTTTAATTTCACCCCACATCTCATCAATTGTTGAATTCTGGATTCCGTTTAATGACGAGGCTCTGTCGTTAAGGGTGGTGACATAGTTTCGACATATGTTGGGGTCATTTAAAGCATTCGTAATGAATTTTGAGCTCCTTGCTGCATCCTGCGCTGGTTTTTGTACGGCAGCGGTTCGTAGTTTGAGACTCATCAGAACCAAATGGTGGTCGCTTCCCACATCGGCATTTCTTAAACTCCGGACATCACACATAGACTTCCTCCATCGCTGCTGAATCATGATATGATCAATTTGGTTTTCGGTTTGACCATCCGGATGCACCAAGGTAATTTTGTTGCACGTCTTATGCTTAAATACAGTCCCACCTATCACAAGACGATTCGCGTTACAAAAGTCGACAAGCAAGTTACCATTTTCATTCCGTGACCCCAAGCCATTTCTTCCCATCACGCGTTCCAGTCCGTAATTGTCTGAACCGACTTGGGCATTGAGGTCTCCCATAACGACTATGATGTCGGCTCTCGGAACACTACTGTAAACCGAGTTAAGACGAGTGTACAACGCGGTTTTGTCTTCCTCGGTCGCTTCATTTGTGGGGGCGTAGCACTGAATAATTGTGACGTTACGAATTTTTGAACGAAACCTTGCTGTCATTAATCTCGCAGAAATGGGCGCCCAGGAGATCAAACTACGCCTCGCTTCTTCGTTCAACATAATTCCGACACCATGCAGTCTTTGGCCACCCTCTCTTTCATCTTCCCCGGAATACAGCATTCTCGTCTGTCCAGTGTCTGATCTGTATTCAGCTCTTCCTCTCCACTTAGTTTCGCTTATGCCCAGGATACTGATGTTTAGACGAAGCATTTCACGCTCAACCTGCTCGTATCTACCATCGCTGTACAAGGATCGAACGTTCCATGCTCCGATTTTCGTACGTATGCGGTAGCCAAAAGTAACATTTGCGCTTCTTGAAAGACTTCTTCTATTTGTCAACGATTCACTTATTATTATGGCGTCTTGATTGACGCTCGTACATGAAAGATGCCGCACCCCCAAATCCGATGTCCAAGGTCAAGGAAACGCTAATCATCAGCTCAAGAAATATCTTGAAAACAGAAGATTCTTAATGACCGGCAGGACTTACTTACTTACTAAGGTCCTTGGACCTGATACGTCCATCAGGTTCCCCTTGCGGGGCATATGATCTCCATTACTCTTACGCGCGTCGATTGACTCGAAATACACTCGTGACCTTTTCGAAACGTATGAGCAATCTACTGCCACTTACGGTTTCATATTGTATTACAAAGTCGGTGGTTTCCTGGTCTTTCTTCGCATTAAGTTCATCATTGGAGATACGGTTAGGCCCGAAAATCCTCAAAATGTTGCACTGACATTTATTTACGAACGTTTGCTAGCTTTCTTCGACTGATAATGGTGCCGTGACATAAGGCCAAGTGACATAAGGCCAAATTTGAATATTTGGCCTTTTGTCACTTAACAAAAGTGACATAAAGCCAAATTTTAAGAGTTGGCCTAGTGTCGCTTTTACAAAGTGACATAAGGCCAATTTGGCCTTGTGTCACTTTTAATACTAGCGTACCTGTTTTTTTTTTCATTGAAAAATTTCATTAAATCCAGTTTCTTTAAATGCATAAGAAACTTTGCATAAACCCAAATTTGCACCCACCCCAAATCCTATCGCGAGCCAGAGCAGGGGGGTAACTAACCCACTGTTTATTTGAAAATTTTTATATTTCACAAACCAAATAAAGGAGAGGTTTTATTAGGTTTGTGAAATTTAAAAATTCGCAATAAACAGTAAGGTATGTTTGGGGGGGGCATGCTGCCCCCCTGCAACCCCCCTGCTTGGGCTCACTATATGATTTGGGGTGGGTGCGAGGTTGGCTGTATGAAATAAGTTTCTTTTCCAAAAATTACTGTTTTTTTTTACAAAACATTTTACGTTTGGCCTTAAGTCACAAACAAATTTGGCCTTATGTCACTTTGTAAAAGCGACATAAGGCCAACTCTTAAAACTTGGCATTAAGTCGCTTTTAGAAAGTGACTTAAGGCCAAACTTTTAAATTTGGCCTTATGTCACTTGGCGTTATGTCACGGCACCACTGATAATATCTAGTTCACCTCCAGGGGAGACAATAATTCCAAGATATTGAAAATTCTCTACCATCTCTACTCGTTGTCCAGAAATATCTACTTGGGTAGATGAGGAAGTTCCAAGGCTGATCCATTTTGTTTTTGCCGCATTCATATAAAGCCCAACGGCTTCAGCTTCTCTCTCCACCCTTGTTTTTGAGGTATGATTGCAGATTCTACTGAATTTCTCCATTTGCAGTCGACAAAGCTGCATGCAGCACAACACTTAAAACCAACAGCAACAGTATTGGTGACTGTATACAACCCTGTCTAACTTCATTTTGGATTTCAAACTCCTCTGACAACCTTTCTTTATGCAGAACTTGACATTTGGATCCATCATATGTAGCTCTAATAATAACAACCAATTTATCCAGGATGCCCCTCCTGCGCAAAGCCAGCCAAATAAATTGTTTATCTAATCTTCGCCTTTTCTAAATGGATGAACAGCAGGTGAAGTGGTGATTGATATTAATTGCACTGTTTGATAATAATCCACAAGGTGTTGATGTGGCCCACACAGGAAGATGCAGTGCGAAATCCTGCTTGCTCAGCGTCAAGCGTGTTTTCTGTGTGGTTTTTATTCGCTCCAGGACAATTTTTGCTATTACTACAGCAGGCTACAGGAGGCAGCTCGCAAATTCCTCTCCAGTTTCTCACTGCGTTAGGTCTCCTTTCTTCGGTAGCTTCAAATTCAAAACCTTTTACCACTCATCAAGAAAACTCTCTGTTTCCCAAGTTCTCTCAATGAGTGGGTGCAGGAGCTCACTCAATGTTGTTGGCACTGCTCGTAGAAACTCTGCGGGAATACCGTGAGGTTCAACCGCTTTGTTGTTCTTCAAAGATCTGACTGCGGGTAAGATTTTTTCTCCTCTGGGGACTGGGGGACACAGTGCGTATTCGGGAATTTATTACTGCGGACGGGTCATTGGGTGTTAGGTTGCCTTCACCGATGAAAACGCGATTTAAAACCGCAAAAATATCTCCTTCCACCTTTTGAGGTAGTCATCTCCAAAAATAGCAGTGATCTGCTATGTCTTTTGTTGTTGCTTAGAGCTTTGGACACTTGTCCTCTTCTACTTCTGTTGCCCATGCGTTGATATAGTTACACTTAGCTCGCGGCACGCTACCGTATACTTCTCTCATCTTCATGCAATTCGCAGACTGTAGATCGTTTTTCTCTGCTGTTGGAGTGGCTGCAATGCGAGCTTTGAGGTGTTTTACTTCAGAAGAGAGCTCGGTTGAGGCGTAACAGTGTATGATGGTGATGTGACGTGCTCTAGTCGGGAACCTAGCTTTCAGAATCGTGTCATCTAATGGCTCCCAGGAGATTAAGCTCTTGAGAGCTGTTTTGGAAAGCAGCCATCCAATGCCAGATTCACCACCTTTCCGGAGTCAAGTAGTAAACCTTTACGAGTTTTAAGGCATTTCCTTGAACCCCATCTAACTTCACTTATCTTTAAGAAATCTTTCTTATACCACATGAATTTTTTCTCTAATAGCCAAAAGTCATCGACGTGCTATCATTTCTTATTCGTGGCGTAGTGTCAGTTTCGTTAGCGGAATTGATTTCAGTTACGAAGATTTTTCTTACTTTACTTGGCTTTGAAAATGCCTTTTCCCATCACGAATTTTCTGTATCACATTTTTCCTTCTTTAGATGGAAATTTTCGAGAGATTAAAAAAAAAGGAAATCAGACCCCATTTACCCCTTTTCACCCCCCTTACAACAAAGTTCTTGGGTGAAACAAGGAATTTTTTCAGGACATGCTCAAGGCATCAAAATAAAGGTTTCCACAAAAAATCAGCGTTGTCAGATTTTTTTCTGAGTTTTTTATGAGTAAATAATGAAATATAGGAAAACAGTGTGCACAGACCTTTAAATCACAATTTGAGCATGTTCCGCCACAGTCAATTTTTGGCTAGGCTACAGTACCCTTCCATTATATATTTTCGAATAATCTTTGCTACAAACTTTTATCTCGCATGTGCCAGTTTTTCTCTTATTTGAAGGCTTTTCTGGCTTGAGCTGCAGGCCTATAATAATCTATCCTAGAGAGCCAGGCGTTTCGCACTTCTAATTTTAGCCAATTAACGTACAGAGACATGCACGATTCACATAGTTGCCCGGGGACCACCATGAGGAGGTTAAAAAAGCATTTCACCCAGACTAAGTTCTGAGCAATCAATAGTTTCCCGATCAGGCACGATGTAGGTCGCCCAGTGACCAACAGTACGGCTTAGCAATAGGTTCATTGGTGACCTGATGGTATATTGCACCAAGCAGTGGAACAAATATTGACGTGGAGAACCGGGACCTAGTGACTTACAACTCTCAACCATTCCTGTGTGCGTGTTGTTGGTAGGAATGGAGGGGAGGTGACCTACAAAGAAAGTAAGATCACAACAAAAACATAAATGTTAAAAAAGGAGCCAAGTTCTTATATGTACAAGAAACCTGTGCGTAAAAAGTCAACCAAAAAAAGTAATGAGATCTAAAATATATGCCAAGTTTTAAGTTAATGAAGCTTAATATCAAATATCTGAATTAGAGTAATATCGAAACAACTCCTAATTATGACAGAAATTTGGTATTTAATGATGTCTGATAAAAATTTGGTGGGTTCACTGGTCAAGTTTTCATACATTTTAAATTAAGATTAGGTAAGTAATTAAGGGAAAACTTGCCAAGTAAATCCATCAAATTTTAATCAGACATCATTTAATACCAAATTTCTGTCATAATTAGGAGTTGTTTCGATATTACTCTAATTCAGATATTTGATATTAAGCTTCATTAACTTAAAACTTGGCATATATTTTAGATCTCATTACTTTTTTTGGTTGACTTTTTACGCACAGGTTTCTTGTACATATAAGAACTTGGCTCCTTTTTTAACATTTATGTTTTTGTTGTGATTTCACTACTTTTTGCAAAGATTTAATTTTTCTAGGTAAAAATCAAGCTCTACCGCTCTACAAAGTGTTATAATTCTACGACAACCGAAAGTGCTCTATATAAATAATAGCAATTCTGAGAAAGTGGGTGGATGCCACGCCTCCTGAATGAAAAATCTCAATTTTTATTTTTAACTTTGTTTGTTCTTTAAGTCATAGCGTTCTACCAATTTTCATCGTTCTACATCAATCGGATGTGCTCTATATAATTTATAAGATTTTTAAGAATGTGGGTGGATGCCACGCCCCTGAACGGAAAATTTAAATTTTTCAATTTTTTTCTCTTTAAGTACTTCAAGCCCTACCGACCTACCAATTTTGATCGTTCTACAACAATCGGAAGTGCTCTATATAATTTAAGAGAATTTTTAAGAATGTGGGTGGATGCCACGCCCCCTGAATGAAAAATTCCAAATTTTCATTTTTTTTTTCTTTCTAAGTACTCCAAGCCCTACCAACCTACCAATTTTCATCGTTCTACAACACTCGGAAGTGCTCCATATAATTTATAAGAACTTTTAAGAATGTGGGTGGATGCCACACCCCCTGAATGAAAAATTTCAAATTTTCATTTTTTTTTTCTTTCTAAGTACTCCAAGCCCTACCAACCTACCAAGTTTCATCGTTCTACAACAATCGGAAGTGCTCCATATAATTTATAAGAACTTTTAAGAATGTGGGTGGATGCCACGCCCCCTGAATGGAAAATTCAAATTTTTAAATTTTTTTCTTTCTGAATACTTCAAGCCCTACCGACCTTCCAAGTTTCATCGTTCTACAACAATCGGAAGTGCTCCATATAATTTATAAGAATTTTTAAGAATGTGGGTGGATGCCACGCCCCCTGAATAGAAAATTGCAGATTTTCGATTTTTTCCTTTGTATGCACCACAAGGCCTATCGTTGTGCGAAATTTCAAGTTTCTACGATGTCGGGAAGTGCTCCATAATTTTGATGATCTGTCAGTGAGTCAGTGAGTCAGTGAGTCAGTGAGTCAGTCAGTCAGTCAGTCAGTTACGGTTTTTGCGATTTTTGAAGTCCTATATCTCGGGAACTACTAATGCTAAGGAGTTGAAATTTGGTGAGCCAACTGTGTTTGATCAGCTCAGAAAATACTACGAATTTCAAGTTTCTGACTTTATTGGTACTAAAGTTAGAGGGGGTTGAAAATCGCCTGAGTTTGTTCCTGTAAAAAGGGTGTAGTGCCGCGAACTTGGCTGGGCACTACCGTGCCCTTTGATTATTGTCCTAGATATTTCAAATCGCATTTGATAGAGTTTTGCATCAAGCTCTCTTATCGTACTATGTTTGATAGTCTATGGCGAAAAGTTTATTTCTTCTTTGTGTTGTGCAATACCTACGCTGTTCGACGAGCGAAATTGATAATTGTAGCTGATTGTTTTTAGAAGTCAACACTTTTTTTCACATACAACTATGGGTGATAAACCATTTATTGGGAGCGGAGAAGTTAAATGTATGTTTGTTCGTATTTATCCGCATCGTTTTGGGGACCTTTTCTTTGTAGCGTACTAGGCTTTAAGAGAGAACAACTGCGAACAGACCTCGTGACGCTTTTTTTTAATCCTAAAAAATAATTTATAATCTTTTTCAATAATTAATATAAGGGAATGTATGCATGTATGTATATTTTATTTTATTCCATCATATCAAATATTTAATGAGAATTATCCAACACTTTCTTAAATAATGGTTATTCACTCTTTCATCAACCTCCTCTCGAGGCCAATAATTGACAACTTGATTTAGCACCATGAAAAATATAATTTTACTGAGGGACATAATTAGTGAAGTCTGAAGTGTGTGAAAGATAAATCAAAAGATGACTCGAAAGTTGTTGAGCTAGGTAAACTTAATCAACGACTGTCTCCCTTTCTATACATATTATCTTCTACAATTATCGCCCTAAAACTTACAAAAAGTATTAGGTAGGGCAGACTTTTTAAATGTTTGTTTTTTTTTTTTTAATAACTTCGTTACACAACTACAAACGATTATGATCCAAATCAGTTAGCGTGCTGTGTATTTAATTAAAGTCAACCTATTTTTCTAATTATTTAAAAAATTAAAAATATAGCCCATAACCCATTTCGCTTAACCCTTTGCATGTTTTTGATAAATTAAACACAACAAAGAAATTTGATATATGAGTGACCAAATATAGCATTTTATTTTTAAATGCAATAATTTGTAATTATTTATCCGTTTGATGAATAAATCAAATAATCCTACACTCAGCTTTTCATTGTTTTTTTTTGTTTGTTTTATGTTTTTGGTTTTTGGGTTCTGTTCGATATTTTTTATTTTCCTAAAAGTTTGCTGTTGTTCATTTAGTTAATCCGAAAAAATAATAATTTATCGCTTAACACAGCAGTAAAACACAAAAACTTCTGACATGTAACATTGATTTATATTCCTGGATCAAACCTTCTATTAAATTGAAAAAAAAAAATCAATATACTTACGAACAAAAATCAGAATTTTTATTTATGCTTAACAATCTGAATAGGTCGAAGTTTATTAGTACCTAACCTACATCAAAAAATGTTATAACTTACTATAGGAGACAATAATTTGATGTGTTCCTTTTACTTTGTTACTTTTAGTACTTTGTATATATAGAAAAAGAAAACATTCTAATTTTTGACATACTCCTCTTACATATATGAGGTTCAATATACTCCTTCTAACCTATTTACAATCGAAGCACATTTTATAGCCTGTCGAAAAAGCACAAGCCGTCAATAAACATTTTGAAAATATGTGCACTTTGAATGTGAACACGAGTGTGTAATACACACTTCTTGTGTATGCTGCTCTTATGGTTACCACCTTGGTAGATTTTTGACTAACTATCAATATTTATTTTTTGTTCAATAAAATTGTTTTAACATTTCTAGGTCAAGACAGCAAAGTAACATCAACTGGTAAAAAAGTTGTTAGGTGGATAGTTTTTTGCACTCTCCACTTTGCTTCAAAAAAAAAATGAAAAAGATGGTGTTAACTGGAACTTTTAGCTACGTTAAAGTGTGTTATTCGAAGTGGCAAATATTTAAAAAAACCCAAAACGAACCCCTCCTTAATGTCACTAGCAAAGAAATACGCCTTCAGTTCAATCGGAATAATTTGTAGTGAAAAATCTTATCGCAACGTTTCGTTTTGTAGGATAAGAAAATGTTTTTGGAATTTCGAAAGGTTGGTTTAATTTCTTCTTTTCGCATACAAACCTACCCCCTCTACTAATGTTGTGGGGTCCGAATATAAAAAAGAACAACAATTTTTCTCAAACATTTTGTTACTACTTTACTATTTTATTTGTCTCTAACTAGCTATCGTTCTCACGATAAGACAGAAACTGAGCTAACAACTTTCTTATCTCTTATCATTATAATCTTATCAGCTAGCATGTTATGTATATTGTATATGTACAAAATATTATAGCTTAAATCAGGCCGTGAGCGCAATAGTGGCCTAACTGCAATTTTATCGAAATTCAGTTTACGACGAAAATTGAATCTGTATGCATTGAGCAACATTTCTGCATTTTAATTTTTCAAATTGACGGCTTCACGCCAAAGTTATAGGACTTTTGTACTAAGGCCAAACACAAAAAAATTAAAAGCTTAAGTGCAAGAGTGGCCTATCTTTTTTAAAGGCCGCTATTGCGCTCGCATATTTGATTTTATTGTTTGAAACTTTAAGTTAGGTCAATTATTTAACTATTTGCTCACAGGAGACATCAATTCAATGAAATAAACATAAGTCAGTACCCTGATAACCACCCTCGATTAGCCATAAAGTTAGAGTTTCATAGGTTCAGAGAGAAAAAAAAACCATTTCATGTCATAAAAACTACCAAAAAGCACTTCTTCTCCACTTTGAAATCGGAAATTTCAAATAGAATGATCTCTAGAGAAGGACTAAAGGTTAACCGACTCAAGATTCATGAGCTTCAAAGACCAACCCTACATATTGTTTTAACATTTTTTGACTTTTTTTTTGTCAATATGTTTGTTTTACAAATAAAAAGAGCCCACAGCAGATTTTGGGTGTGAATGGTATCAAGAAAAAAAATATTGGAGTTGACAGCTTGAGTAAAACTTATTCAAGAAATCAAAGTCTTGCGGTCCATAACCGGGGATATAGTGATTTTAAGCACTACATCGAGAGTAATAATTGTGCAAACCAAAGTTGGTTTTCACCCCTTCCTGGGTAATGCTACTCTGATTATATGTGTGTATATTTCGCCCTACCAGACCGTTTCAAAAACCCGTTCTTCGCTTTGAACTTTGAAGCTTTTTAAATTATCTGGCATCAGGGCTTACTATAGACTCAAGTGGTCTCAGATTCCGTGATCTGTGATCTGATCATTATCTAGGGAGAGATGCATTCATATTTTGATTTCGATGCACTGTTTAATCACTAAAGTCCCGGTTGTGGACTGCAATTACCATTATTTCTTGAATAAATTTTACTCAAGCTGTCAACTCCTATACTTCTTTTTTTGTATCATTCACACTCAAAATCTGCTGTGGGTTCTCGTTCTACCAGCAAGCCTTAACGTTGATACTTTATATCCTAATACCCGCACCGTAGTTTTTACACCGATCACAGGAATAACAATTTACAAATACTACAAAAGCTTTTATGGATTCTAACACATCTGAAAGTGAATAAAAATGTTAAATTTCAACGTACATATTAAAAAAAAAAGAAAAAACTCATAGAAATCAGTTTTATTTACAAATGATTGGCCTATCTTTACAGAATTTTAATTATTATATTTTTTCCTTTGCGCAATAGTGGCCTATCTGACTTTAAAATCAGCTATAACGGTATTTTGAAGGATCATGGATACAAAATCAAAAACCTTTTATTTTTTGATCATATTGCAAAAAGAAAATCAAGCGTATGTTTCTTTATTTTAAAACAACAAGTGTTTGAAAACAACCCATTTCTTATTTTTGCTCTACTGAAAATATTGAAAAATGCAGTTTGGCCACTATTGCGCTCATGGCCTCAAATAATGTATGTATGTAAGTATTTATAGATTTGTCTTAGCAATACAAAAACAGAAAGTTTTCTCCCAGTTTTGAGAGCTTGGCTCAGCTGCGGTTGAAGTCTGTTGTGTGGAGCAACTGAGATGTGACTGCTTGTGACTCCTCCTACCGTGGTATGGACAGAATGCCCTCATAATGTGTGAAAGTTCATATTTTAATACAATTAATTACTTATATAAACGTTTTGGTAGTCATAATTCATAAAATAAATGTTGCTGAAATAATTGTTGACTGTGGCGTATACGTACTATTTTTTTGTTTTGTTTCAACTAACATTTCAGCTTCGATTCGACCCAACTGAATAGGCTTTCTTATTTCTGTAAAACATTTGCAAAATTTCTTTAAATATAAAAGGAGAACATTATAGAAGTTCTAAGGTAAGTCGTTGTAGGTCTTTAAGAAGTTTAAACGAGCTCTATTCGAAATATTAATGGAGCTTAGGTTTTGACAGTTAGCTTCAGAAAGATTTCGTCGGCTCAAAGGTAAAACTCAAGTACAGAAAAAAATGTTCAAGAAAATGAGAATGAAATACATTTTTGTAATCCAAAAAGCCTCATTTTTCACGGTTATTATAGGGACATTGAAAGGTATGCCCGGGAACTTTATTTAAAAATTTTCGGAACGTGACTTTTCATCTCTAAAAAGTTTGTTTCAATTAAATTTTCTTCAAAAGTGTAATATGTTAGTAAGTGAGTTTTACCTTTGAACCGACGATTTGTATAAAGGTATGATCACAAGTATAAACGAGGTATGAGTTGTTTGACGGATAGGTTATAATATCTATAAGAAGTGGATAATACAACTCCTATACAGAGGTTGAAAAATAAAATAAAATAAAATGCACGACTGGGTCGCACGTACTTGCTCTTATGTTCAAGACACTGCGAGCTTAAGAAAATTGTATATACAAACATGGAAATTATGAGAGAAAAATGTAGAGAAGCATGAAATACGACATTTAAATAAGCTAAAACAACTCTTTTGACAGTTTGAGGTGAAAAAAAAGTATGCCATCTTAATTCATGATGGAATATGATTGTAGTACCTCGTGGCATGATGGTTAGTGCGTAGGACTGTCATGCCGAAGGTCTGGGTTCAATTCCCGGCCGTGCCACCTAAAAACAGAAATGTTTTATTCGAGGTACTGCCTCTTGCGAGGAACTGACAAATTCTCCAAGAGTATATTTGTCATGAATAAGTGCTTCTCATCTAGCCGTTCGGACTCGGCAAAAAACTGTAGGTCCCTTCCAATCCTGCCAACAAACACGCACACAGGAATGGTTGTGAGTTGTAAGTCACTAGGCCCAGGTTCCCCACGAGCTGTTGTGCCACCAAATTTATTTATTTTATTTATGATTGTATGGGAAAAAAAAATTAAAAATCGTTGGAGCAGTTTTTTTTTAAATTAATTTTTTATATATAAAGTTCTTAAAACATTTTTAAGAACAAATTTTGGTATGCAGATTTAAACTATATATTTGTATGTATATAAAAACAAAATTTGAAAAAAACTGTTAACCCGTTTTTGAGATATCGAATTTTCAAAGAAAAATTTGAAACTTTTTTAAAAATCCAAAAACTTTTTTTTTGAAAATTTTGATATGCAATATTATTTGATCTTATCTGAAATTTGTATATAAAAAAAATCATTTAAATCCGTTAAGCTGATAACGAGTAAACTCAAAATAAAAAAATACGTCTATGACAGGTACTACTAATAGTTGCTATGTGTAAAATTTTATAATTTTTGATGGTAGATCGTACTAATTTTAGTATATGAAAAAAGTTTAATCAAAATCGTAGGAGTCGTTTTCAAGCAAAAAAATATTTTCCTTTGTGGTTTTTTCACTTAAGTATGGAAAGTACAGTTAATTTTTCATAAATGTAAAATTTTTTCTAAAAATATTTCAGAGAGTACTAAAAAAGTCTTAAATATCGAGTTTCAAAAAAAATCTATGATGCCGTTTTCGAAATATTTGATTTTCCAAAAAAATATTTGAAATATTTTTTAAAAATCCAAAAAATATTTTTTCAAAAATATTGGTACACAAAACCATTAACATTTTTTGGAAGCTTCTGTATAAAAAAATTAAATGAAATCGGTCATACCATTTTTAAGAAAATCAAAAATTAAAAAAAATGGTTCCTTGGGAGGTACCATTAATAACCATTTTTGAAAAATGGTTTTCCACCCAAAGAAAGCCTTTACTAAAATAAATTTATTGAATTTTTTTAAGAAAAGTTGTCGAGCCGTTTTTGAGAAAAATACGATTATGTAAATTTGCCAAAAAAATGTATGGCAGGTACCGTTATTTTTGGTTCCAAAAAAAAAAAATGAAAAAAACGTGTCGGCAGAATCACCAAAAACCACTATGTACCAAGTTTGAAGAAAATCAATCGAGCCGTTTAGGCTGTAGACAAACAGACAGACAGACAGAATTGTGCCACCCACTTTTTTGGTGTTCTCTATCATCGTAATATCATGTTTGATTGTTATCTCAAAATTTTTTTTTGCACGAATCCAAAACTTGCCTTATAGTACCTATAATAATCGCAAGTAAAAAACGTTATTTATTTTTAATTTCTTTGAATTGATTTTTATTGCATTTAACCCATTTTTAACCGGAAACTGTGTTTGACAAACGATTTTTGGGTAATAAATGTATTGGAATTGGAAATAATAATATAATACAAACATTTTTCTAACCTTTCTAGGGATCGAATTCGGAGCTCCTAGGTGTCAGTCCAGCACTGTACCCACTCGGCCATCTTAAATATAATTTGGAAGATGCAAAAACTTAATGGGCTTTTTTCTTTTTACAACTTCAAAACAAGCTGTAGAATGTTGACCATTTCTAAAATTCGCTTTAGGCAAGATAATCTTAAATATTTTTTTTTATTCTTTTAAAGTGGCTTGATGGTTGAACACTCAAACAAACATACCACAAACAAGTTAACAAAAGCGATTAAGTTCCTTTTCCTCTCTCTAAAAATGGATACATTTATGAACACAGTCAAATATTTAAATTAGATAAATTCTATCTATACGATACAAACCACATATAAATTATGTGTCATGTACACGGATGTCTCGAAAAGTGTTGCAACTTCATTATAAATTGACAAGTTGCTCAGAGCTAAGATTACTTTTTGCACATTTTTGTTTCTCGCCAAAAATGTTTTCCTTATTAATGGGCAAACAAAAAATCTTGAAAAATACAAGACACTAGCGCAACAAAATAATTTACGCAATAATTATCATTTTTAAAAAGCTTCTAGAATTACTTTTTCTTTTATGATTCGTGTCTATGATTTTACATTTCAGATTTCACAGCTAAAAATTCGATTAAACTTCTAGAAAATTGTAACAAAAATCTTTTGCAGACTGACTGAGAGCAACTGCTATAAAATAACCTTAAACAATCTTTATACAGTCATAGCTTCATGTTCCTTCTTTAGGCGCCAGTTATAGCTATCCTTGAAACTCATCATTGAAAACTTTAATGATTGATTTTGAGGCGTGTAGAAAGCAAATTTTATTATTATTTTGATAGACGATTAAAGCTCAAGACTAAATTTATATTTCTAGTAAAAAAAATTCACATATGCCCAACTTTTCACAAAAATTGGCTTTTAGTTTTTCAATGATCATTGCAAAGGTAGTTCAATCGTTGAAGAAAAGTATTTGTATGTGGAAAGTTGGGCCTATTTGAATAATTTTTCTGGCTAGAAATATTAATTAGGTCTTAACCTTTATTTGTCCATCAAAATAATAAATGATTTTACTTCCTAAACGACTCAAAATCTTATAATAATAATATTAACTATATGCCTGTAAGACCAAAGGTCTTTTAAATGCAACCTGAATTGCACGGCACTAGTTAGAAAGAGTAGAAGGATAGGAAAAATTTGGCACAGTGGATTGAGATCAAGGTGTTTATTATCTGATTAAATCTCACGGGTGGCGTCCAGTTAAGCTGGGAGAATAAAGAAAAGAATGCTGCCTAGAATGGAGCTCGAACCCACACCTCTAAGTTAGCAAGCACTACATCCACCCGCAGGTGGCTAAAATTTTCAATGATGAGTTTCAATGATAGCTATAACTGGCACCTTAAATTAATTTATAGAGGTCCATTCTATAACAGATGCAAGTTTCGATTAATTTTTTATATCTGGCTTTCAAACAATTTTAAAGAAGCAGTAATTGAAGTCAGGACTTCTTTAAGAATTTTGTTTTTCATGTTAGCTGTATAGAAACCTTATACATATTCAGACTTGCAGCATATCAATAATTCTAAGCTAAATAGAAACTGAGCTGAAAAAAGTTGGTAATTGAGAACTAATTAATTGCGAATTATTTGCGCAGAAAAAAATGAATTTGTTCGTTTGCGAAAAAATGGGTGTCCTGCTA
Organism: Dasysyrphus tricinctus; assembly: GCA_963921185.1. Taxonomy (NCBI): domain Eukaryota; kingdom Metazoa; phylum Arthropoda; class Insecta; order Diptera; family Syrphidae; genus Dasysyrphus; species Dasysyrphus tricinctus. The sequence continues at coordinate 19,204,102 of OY992530.1, read as the reverse complement.
GCTTCATATGAACTTAGCAGGGCAAATTTCTCAAAAAGGAAGATAATCGAGCTGAAAAAATTTGGTTGTTGAGAACTAATTAATTGCAAATTAGTTACGTTTTTCATATTTTTTCTATAAAATAAGATCAAAGCAATTTGAACATAAGAGCAAGTACGAGCGGTCAAGTGCTGCATTTTAATTTTATACAGAAGGTTATAATAAATAAAAAATAGTGTTGCGTTCAAAAATTTACAAACAATCACCCCGATTACAGAAGCCAATGAATGAGCTGCGGAGGGAATCAGACTCAGTTCTGACATTTTTACTATGAGCATAATGTCAAAATTGAGTCTGATTCCCTCCGCAACTCATTCCTCGGGTTCTGTAATCAGGGTGAATAATTTTTGGATTTTTAAAAAAATGCTTCAATTTTTTTTAATATTTCGAAATTGACATGATCGGTTGTTTTTTAACTAGATACTTAAGAGCCATACTATTCACACCATTTAAACCTGTCTTATTAATCCACAGGACACATATTAAAGGTAATATCATTAGAGTTTTGATTTTTGTTTCTTCTGCGCATATATCAAAATTTGTTTCAGATGTCAGTATTTGTTGTTGTTTTTACGTGTATTTAAGTCATCACGCTCCCAGCCATTTTTATTTCTGACAATTTATATTTCAATTTGTTGTTGTTTTTACGTGTGTTTTCTTCCTCACGCTCGCAGCCATTTTTTATTTTCGACTGACAACCTGCGCAGTATAATACCTTAGATTTGTGTACTGTGTTATTAATCCACATATTTTAAACTTTTCAAATTTAACTTTTGTTCATAATATTCACTCAAAACGCGCGCGCGAATTATAACCATTGTCTCAAAAATTAATATTAATTCTAGACCTAGAATGTCTATCTATCTAAAAGAAGTTACAATTTTGAGCCTTGCAAACAGCTGGAAATTTAAGAATGACATTTATATTTATACCAACTTAAGTTTTTGTTTTTAAATAAGTTTATTGATTCTGTTTTTTTATATTTCTTAAGACTTTATTTTTATTGAGGCTGTGACTCGGGACTGGTATAAGAGTACGACTGACTGAGGTGGAGCAAAAGTACCTTGAGTAGCCTGGTTCTCGGGTTCAAAGGTTTTTAATTCTCTTCTTGGGTCCTTTATATCGCTTAGGAAACCCCACTGCTCCGTTTTGGTTATGTTCAATCGCCTAGGGGAACAATTTTCTTGGACAGCTGTATACTTTTGCACTGTAACACTGAAAACAAAGTTTATCTAAAAATGTGCCACTGCCAAACTTAAAGCCGAAAAATTCGACACTCTGTGAGAATGTCAGACTGTTGGCATGCCTGGAATCACTGCTATTATTTTTGAATTCTATATAGCTTATATGTATTTTTATTTATTTTTTTGATATATTTTTCATGTTGTGTTGTTATGAAATACATACATATATCTGTTGCATTTTATTTGTTGAATTGTTTGCCCAGAAAAGTCAATAATTTGATTAACTGAACATAAAATGCGTGTTATCAGAGACTTAACTTTTGAAATAAGTTAAAAAATAATCTCGAATTTGTTTTTATTTTTCGAGATTTTTCGAGATCATGTCTTTCGTGATTTTTGTTCATTCTAGATTTTTGTGCGTTCGAGATTTTTGCATTCGAGATTTTAATTTTTTTATTTCGAGAATTCGAGATTTTTGTCATTCGAGATAACGTCATGATCCCTATTCTATTTTATTATTATTTTATTTTATTTTATTTTATTTTATTTTATTTATTTTCAAAGGATACAATACCCGTGTTTTTTTGGCATTCTATAAATAGTATAGTAGAAAATTCCCAAGAAAACGCATCGGCAGTAGCCAGATTTTTGTATTTAAAAATTGGTACAACTGAAAGAAGACCTGTCAGAATAATAATAAAAAAAAAACACACAAATAGAAGAAAGTTGTGTGAAAATCAAAAGTTAAAATTAACTTCAACAAAAAACAAAACTAACTAAAACTAATAAAATGGACAATTTTCAAGAAAATATGGTTAGAAAACATCTGGGAATCTGGCGGTCGATTTCAAAGTTTTAACCAAATAATTTGACATAAAATAGAAACTTAAAGAAGGGGGTTTGTTCGTAGACTACTACATTAACATGTGGTGTTGAAGCGAGCTTGAAGCTCGCCTCAATTCTTTGTATACCTGAATCGAGTTGAAATGAGCTTGATTCGACTAGATTCTGGTCGGGGATCGGAGTCGAGTCAAAATTTGTGAAGAAAAACCTGTGTGGAGGAGTTGGTTTTACAGATAATGCGTTATGGTCTGTTTATTTGCATGTTTGTGTACAAAAAATATAGTTTTGTTGTAATCAAATTAAAAAAAAAAATTGCACATGGAGTAGGTAGCATATTCTTATATGGTGCTGAATTATTCAGTTCTTCATTGTTTAACACGAATCAAACTATCTCACTTGCACTTCATAAGAAACATAGAAACACCATTTGCATTTTAGAAAGTGCTGTCAAACTTAATCATTTTTAAATCTTCTTGTGCGGTGGAAACACCAAAAAGATTTATTTAATCTAAACTGAGATAAACCTTTGGTGGACACATAACAAAACTTAATTATCTTTTCTATTGTTTTCTCTTGCAAAATAAGCCCAGTTAGTCCATTTTCATTAACAAAACTAAATAATATCAACAGTAACAGATTGATTTTTTTCCCCAATGGAAAACACATGATTCCAAATGCACAACTACTCCACGAACACAGCCATCGAGATACAAATGCAATATCAATCGTACCAACATTTGAGAACGAAATCACATAAGATCCATTCGAGACTCGTATAAATGTCAAAAACCCATCCGTAGTAAGATTCTACTTTAACTTTTATCGGTAGTATTCATACTGCGGATATTGTTTTTGTTATTCGTGTAAAATCCTACTATACTATTGATAGATTTTCCAACAAAACACGGGTAATATAAATAAATTTACATTGTCCGGGATATGACTCCGGACTGCCCATATGGCAGTTGGGCCAATGCTGTTATTTGAAGGTACTGTGAAAGCATTTTGGTTGTTAAGCTCGAAAATTTGTTGCGTTAAAAATTTTCTGCATTAAAAAAAATTATGAATTTTTTGTAGATGAAGTTTTTCCCCTTACAATTTTATCCTTAGAATATACGCATGAATCATGCCCTTAAAATATTATTTAAGTAGTTTAACGATATTAACGAACAAATTTCATACAAATTTCTTAAACCAAAAAATGTCCATACTTTTTTTTAATGAAAACATTTTTCATAACATTTTCATTTTGTTATGCAAGAAAGATTTAAAATCGCATTCATATTTTTTTCTTTAATGCAAAAAAATTTAAAATCCTCATCAAATTTAAGGAAATTTTCAAATTTTATTTACATGTTTTTTCAAAAAAATTTTCGCATTCACATTTTTTTTTGTGCAAAAAAATTTCATATTGCATTGTCATTTTTTTTTAAAGCAGACATTTTTTGACTCGCATTAACAATTATTTTAATGCAACCGATTTTCGATTTGTATTAACATTTTGTTAATGCAAACAATTTTTGGCCCGCATTAATATTTTTTTAAATGTTTTTTCTACCTAAAACAATCCCATTTAAGTTCTTCCATAGTTGACACGCATTCAAAGAAGCAACCTAAAAAAAATCTGATGGTGAATTTCCGATCAATAACTTTTCCATACACTATAAATGCCTGATCCCGTTTCAGCATGAGTCTTCGAATTTCATTGTTACACCACGGACATTCACCAATTGTAACAGTTCTGGAATCCGGATCTCAGAGGAACGTTTCAAGTAAAGAGGTTGATAACACAAGGGAACAAAGTTTTTGTTGCATAACAATTTATGACTAATTTTATATATTTCTGGGGTGCTGATTTCAAATATGAAGTCAGATTTTTTGTAGCAGCTTTAGTTTTTTAGATATACAAAAAACGTGATTTTCAAGAAAAATAAGTTTTTATTAAAAAATAAAACTAGGAAACAAGCACTATTCACTAATTTTTTTTTTTATAGGATTTTTTAGCCTAACTTTGATCGCAAGGGCTGTTTTTAATACTCCAACAATAGTCCGCCATCATGTGGGCATCCCAGTGACCCGCCTGGTACCGCTCCTCTATTGTTCGGATGCCTTGATGGAACTGCTGCCCCTGTTCTTCACTTAGATCACCAAGATTTTCAGGGAATCGGTCCAAATGACTATGAAGGTAGTGCACCTTGATGCTCATGTTACAACCTAGCTGCTGAAAGTGCAATAACAAACTTTCAATGTGATCTGCATAGTTTTCACCCTTTTTGTTTCCTAGAAAATTTTGTTAATCCAAACGAATTCATTCCAGGCATTTCTTTCAATTTCAGTCATGAATCCGTTAAATTTGTCATCTTTTATAAGCCTTCTTATTTGGGGACCATCAAAAATTCCTGCTTTCAATTTCTCAGTGCTAAGGTTATGAAACTTTTTAGAGATGTATTGAAAACATTCACCATCGTTGCTTAGAGCTTTCACAAATTGTTTCATGAGCCCTAGTTTAGTATGAAGAGGTGGCAGGATTATGCGATCCCTAGACACAAGAGGTTTATTTATAACATTCAGATTCCCTGCAACCATAACTTACCTTTGAGGCCAGTCTTTTCGAACAGTCACGGATATCCATAGGAAATCCAAAGTACTCAAGGTACACACAAGATACTAGCTGTATCTCAAAAACTAGAGCTGTTGGAAAAAAATGGAAAGTAGATTTAAAATCAGCGACCTCGAATTAATAAACAACAGCTATAGAATTCCAGGCAACAGAAAAAAAAAATTAAATATTGTTCCCCTGTGTAATTTATTATAATTCAAAAATTCGACTCGATCATCGGAAGAGTGTAACCTATAAACACATTGCCATTGAATGTTTCGACAACTTTGGTCCAAATCTGAACTATTAATGTTCTTGAAATCTCTTAACTAAAAGCCAGGTAAATGAGATCGTGTTTTGTGAATGCAAAAGCTGATACCTGATGGTCATTTAAAAGGATGTCATTAACAGCACCTACGAAAAAAATATCTAAAAGTGTCAGCGAAGCCCCAGACAAATGTATTGCAACGGTGGGTTTTACCGGAGTTAAATTTAAAGTTTTCATACCCCCGATGAGAGAAGTCTGTTCCAAAAGATTACTGTTGATCCGCAAACCGCAAATAATGATTTTAGTTGGACTCAATGTGATAGTTTCCAAAAGTATAAGCAATGGTTTATCATCTGCATCGTTGTAAGTTCTACAGACCACCTCTACAAGAAGAGTACCCGCATTATCAAAGATTTCTAATAAAAAGTACTCTAACTCCCTACTTTCTGTAGACTTACAAATTAGTTTGCAGGCGATACACTTTCGCACTTATATGGCAGCTCCTCGACCGGAGCCAAGTCTGTCAGCGCGGAAAAGTCTATAGACCCCCAAACAATAATTTGAATATTATTTTTTCAGAAAACCAAGTTTCGGTTACACAGATAATGTCAAAATTTGATTCCTGGAAAACATCCTCAAGCTCAACAATTTTGGGATGTAGGCTATGTGGGTTTAGACTACAGACCTGTAACCCCGTTTTCTGTTTGCATAGAATTTTAAGGATAGACCGAAGAAATCCGTCATGACCACCCTAGAAACTTCACCATATTGATTGTGATTCATTTCTGTCATATAATAGTAGAAAAACAATGAAAGGCACGTAAATTTGAGAAAAGGGCTCTAGCATAGTCAGAAGCACGTACCCATTTACATACATTATGTCGATGGAAGAGCTATCTGGAGCTTGCAAAATACACATGTAGTCATTAAGAAGCAAACAGGTACAAGAACCTCCTTAATACAAATTTTAATAAAATTTTAAAATTCTTATTATTCCTCGAAAACCGATTTGGGTCTCGAACTTCTTATTTCACCTGAGATCACCGATCTTAGTATCCCGTTGGGTGCAATACTAAGAATCATTTGATGAGACAACAAAATTAAAATCAACTTGAACCCTTACTTGTTGATTTTCCTTTGAGTAAACTGTCGCTCAAGTTCTTTTGGGGAACTTAACGCAAATTAAAACTCTAATGATATAACCTTTATTACATATGTATGTGTACTGTGGTGTAGGTACAGCAGATATTATTAATATAATTTGTATTTATTATATTTAACATAAATGTTCAATATATGTAATGCTTAAAGCTGTTATTATATTACATATTTTCTTTGGCAACCATGTTCAACTTAACTTGGATTTAGAAGGTCTAAGGAAACAGCAAAGAGGTAAAAAAGGGCTCTTTCATATTTGTTCAATATCTCTATAGATGTGTGTAAAAATTCCCAAGTAAATTTTATCGATGCATTAAATTTTATGATCAAATAATATAATATTTTATGTTCCATGTGTATAAGTGGTAAGCCCACAGATGTTAGAAAAGCATCCTGACATTTCGGTACATTTATCCATTTGGGTTATATGAAGCTCTAACATAATACAACCATAGCAACCCAACTGCAAATGCTTTGTTGAACAAGAATAGAAGCAGGTCCTTTGGAATGTCACAAAGACCATTATGGTGACTCTCTCAAGTTCAATCCAAATAGGATATTTTGCGGAAACGTCAAATAAAGTTGCTCAGTTCAAATCGATATTTAAACAATTAAATATATTTTTCTTTATGTATATCTATGTACATAACTGACAGTTGCAATGCTTATGTAGGTATATCGGTTTAAATGCAAATGAATACAAAAAATCCTTTCTACAAATGGGCCATTTGATATAGAATTATATTTTCAAACCTTCTGTCTTCTTCTCAAAACTTCTTATTCTATCCCTTACATCATTTTATCAGGGAACTTTTGATTTGTGTCTTGTGGCATGCCTCACAAAGTTTGCATAGTTTGGAATGCGTCCAACCAGAAATGAATCTAAGGAAATAAGTAATTCATCTTAAAGTATTTCCGTGACGACAACAAAATGAGAATTTATCCTGGAATGGACAGACTGAAGGAATTCACATTTTTTCTTTTCTTAATTTTGTTTTCAAAAACTTTGAATAAGTGATGAAGATCATGCAGCTGCATTTTATTGTTTTGCTTAGCGGTTGGTATTTTTTTTTCTTCTTTTTTTTTTGCTTGTGGTATGAGAAATTTCAAGTTCAAGTAGTAAACATTTACGACACTTTTCTTAATTAAAGTTTTGCTGATGCGGTTGTCACATATTATAGGAATGCATCTTTAAAAAGCATGAGGTTGTTTTAATCTTTAAGAAATTCATTTTCAAGTAAATCTTCTTAAAAAAGGAAAATACAAATATAAAGGAACTGAAACCTCTTGTAATGTTTTTTTGTATGATTCAGAATATTAGGTCTGTTTTATAATATCGGGTTTTTCAATAAGAGCGCTACAAAATTTTTTTTAAATAAAACAAAAACGGTTTTGGATATCAATAAAATTCTTTATTCCTGTGAAAGTACGTTTGATGCCATTATGTATGAAACTCGATTTCTTTTGCATGGCCACCACGGGCACGCTTCCAGAAGTCCAGACGCTGAACCCAATTTTCAACGGTTTTCAAGCATAAATCGGCCGCTGCAATTTCACGTTCGATATTCGTACGAAGTTCATCAATCGTCGCTGGCTTGTTGGCATAGACCATGGACTTGACGTAGCCCCACAGGAAATAGTCTAACGGCGTCATATCGCACGACCGAGGCGACCAAGCGACTGGACCATTTCGTTTCCAATAAATTGATTGTGACATTCGCTGTGTGGCTTCTGGCGCCATCCTGTTGGAACCACATGCCCTCCAAGTCCATATCATCCAATTGGGGCCAAAAATATTCAGTTATCATTGAACGGTAGCGATCTCCATTCACAGTAACGTGCCGGTCTTGATCATCACGGAAGAAGTACGGCCGAATGACGCCGCCGGCCCATAAACTACACCAAACCGTAATTTTTTAGGGATGCAATGATGACTCATAGAGAACATGTGGATTGCTGCCTGACCAATACCGCATATTTTGTTTATTGACGAAGCCATTCAGCCAGAAATGAGCATCATCCATAAATTGGACGTAGCGCTCTTAACGTTGAGGCCACTGACTCCGAATTTCGGTAGTAAATTTTAATAATTTCGACTCGTTGTTGGCTCGTATATCTTTCCATCATGAAATGGTAAATTTTTTTTTGTTTTTTTTTTTATTTTTTTTTAATAATTAACGCGCACTCAAGGGGTTATGACTACCCTTAATATGTTAAACACAGTGCGAGTGTTAGGAAAGTAGGATAGGATTTAAAAGGAGATACCGATGCACATTCGTTTTGAATTTCTGAATATCACAATGAGAAGGAAAAATAGAGTAGGGGAAAGCATTCCACATTCGTGTTGTGCGGCTGAAGAAAGAATCTCTGTACTTGACGGTACGCCCGAAATTGGGCTCAAGCCATTGGCGTAGGAAGGAATTTTTTCTAAGGTGGGCAACCAGTCCAAATCAAAACAATTTTTCGGTGCAAATGATTCCTCAATAACTAATAATTAACTTCTGAATTTGTTCAAAAGAGATCTAATGAATGAAGCCGAAAACGAAGTCAAGTGAAGGAAATCAACAATCATTAGAAGTTCTACCAAACTCAACTCTGCAACAATGTCTTACGATGCATCTATATTAGTTGAAATGAAATACATGGTTTTGGGTCAAATTAGTTCTCAACCAAGTTTAATAGAATATTTTCAAGTCGCCCTTTGAAGTTGACATATGTATCCCAATGTTATCCATCATCTTAGTCGAAAAAAAGAGTTATACGGTCGTATTTATAAACTTTGATAGCTGCCCTACTCCAAAAAGTTCTTTAAAAACTTTGTTCACACTTGTCCTAAGGTTATCTTACTTGGACAACGGCATCGGTTTACTAATATTTGTATAACTTTGCATTTTATTTAATCAAACAAAGCATATTTCTAGCTCTTAACAACTTTTAGAAACTGTCTAACTACTCAACCGTCTAACAAATTTAAATTCAGAGTATAAACATTATTCAATTTGATTTTACTTTGAAAAAGAGCTTGTCTTTTGAGTAATTTATTGAAATGAAAAATAAATAAAAGCTTCATTAATAAATCAAAAAAAAAAACCTTAATTAAAAATCTACCTGGGTACAAATTATAATATTTATTCTTCAACATTCTTCGGTTTCGATATGGGAATGGGTTGCCAAATCAAGTGTTTTGTTTTTGCCACAACTGTTGCTGGAAAGTAAACTTGTTTTTTCCTGACGTCTCCTTTTTTATTTCAAAACAAATTTAAAAATCATTCCTAACTGTTCAAAGGTATGGACTGTACTGTCTGTAGAGTGTAGGCACTGGCACAGAAAAAGTGTATTTTGATCCAAATGTCACCCAATTGCCCTAAAATCGTCTTTTTCCGGTAAAAAAAAAAACTTAAAATTTCTCATTTTGTAGAGGTATCGAAACCGAACCGTAAGCTTTAATTTTAAACAAACCAATCGAAATACGTTTCGGTTCATGTTCCAAATTTGTCAGATATAGCGATTTATCGTCAAACAGACGATTTGAAATTTCATTTTGTGGCATGAAAATCAATTTGACGATGTACAACAAAACAGGCAATATTTTTAGCTTTTGGTGATTTTAATTTTTTGAAATCTTTATACATATTTTTTTCCAAGTTATTACTTAAACTTAACATTCGTTTATAATTTGATATTTTGCTAGATGATGGAGCCATCATAGTACTAAATATGAACGCACCCCAAAACTGAAAAACGATTTCTTTCTTATTCCTAATTTAATTTTAACAGATTTTTGAATTCGGTTATTTGAAATTTTGCGATTTTTTGGCGATTTACATTATATCTTACGATTGGTGATTCCGTTTTTTTATACCTGAGAGCCTACTTCATCTTCAAGGTTCAAGCTCACTCGGTTTGAGACAAATTTAATTCGGTTTAACTAGGTTTGTCCTTGACTCGGGTTAATAAACTGAGTTGAGCCTTCCCGGACAGTGATGCATTGTGTAAATACAAACAAAATTAAGGTGGGCACAAATTACTTTTATGTGACTGCTAATTGTAACCGTATAGGGGAAATTTAAATGTTGGTGTCGGAAATTTCATTCACAGTTGCTCAATTTTGCTCCTTGGGTGGGTTGTAGAACCAGAAGAGTTTAACTGTCGATTTTTCTAAGGTGGGCAGTTCATTTTTTAAGGTGGGCACTGCCCACCTCCGCTCCCCCCTTCCTACGCCTATGGCTCAAGGGTAAACTGATGTGCATTCCTAGAAGTACGAGTATTACGGCGGAATTGTTTAAGGGGAGGAATGCAACTGGCTATTTCACTAGAACATTGTTTGTAAAAATAGCGATAAAATAATGACAGACACGAAACATTGCGGCGGTGTTCGAGAGATGCAAATGTTTCCGTTATAGCTCTGTCTCCTATCAATTTTAAAGCTCTATTTTGAATTCTATCCAAGAGACTTAAATGGGATTTAGGAGTACCCGCCCAAATATGGGAGTTGTACTCAAGCTTTGGACGAATGAAGGCTTTATAGATTACAGCCAGATCAGAAGGAGAGACAAATTTCTTGCATCTTCGAAGATAACCAAGACATTTCGCAGCATTTTTAGCAACGTCGAAAATGTGATCATTCCACAGAAGGTGGTCTGTGATGCACATACCCAGAACTGAAAGCTGTTCGGTTTCCTCGATGCAAGTGCCACTCATGGATAGTGGCATAGGGGGTGGGTTTCGCTTTAACGACAGGAGACAGCATTGAGTTTTCGAAGCATTAAATTCTACACGGTTTTTTGTTCCCCATTGGACAATGCTGTCGAGATCAGAATTTAATGAGCTTATCATACGATGCCATTCAAGTTCCACATCCGAAGAATAAGGAAGTGAATCTTGAAACGAATATGAAAAGCTGAGGGTACTGTCATCTGCAAAACAATTTAATGGATTGGAAGTTTCAGACAAAAGATCATTTATGAAAATAAGGAAGAGAGTCGGAGACAGAACGGAGCCCTGGGGCACACCAGCATTTATTTTATGGATATCAGACTTGTAACCATCCAGTAAAACTTTTATTGAACGGTCCGAAAGGTTATTTCCAATCCAACGAAGAAGAGATTCGTCGATACCAAATGCACACATTTTCGATAAGAGAGCTTGGTGTCAAACTCTATCAAACACTTTTGAAATATCAAGTGCAATAATCTTACTTTCTTCAAAACGATGTAAAGATTTGTTCCACTGTTCGGTGAGATATACCATCAAATCACCAGTGGACCTATTGCTACGAAAGCCATACTGCCGGTCATTAAGAACCTTCCGTTCTTCAAGATATTTCTTAAGTTGATAATTAATCAGCGTTTCCATGAGCTTAGAAAGAAGGGACGTAAGTGCAATTGGTCGATAGTTGGAGGGAGACGAAGATTCACCTTTTTTAGGGACAGGCTGGACAAATGCTGTTTTCCATCCACTCGGAAAGAGACCTGTAGAGTAGGACAGATGGAAAAGCTTACGCAGTGCCTTTGCCAGCGTTGAAGAACACCTCTTCAGAACAATTGGAGGAATACTATGCGGACCAGCGGATTTATGTATATCAAGATCTTTCAGGACTCTTGCAACTGCACGAGTGCGAAAAAAGATTCGTCCCATGAAAACGTTAGTGCTCTCAAGTACAGGAGGAGTCATAACACTCTCTGGCAGCGTCGAATTAACAGCAAACTGTGCTGCAAGCAAATTGGCTTTATGAATTGAGCTAACATAGGGAGTTTCATTTAAGAAGAGCGTTGGAACCGCGGATGAAGTAGTGTTACGAATGTTTTTTGCAAATGACCAAACATTTTTACTACCTTTGGGACATTGTAGTACTTTTTGCCGTAATTTTTGGTCATGCAAAAATTTGGTTCTTTGAATATGGTCATTGCAGGTCTTTCTAGCTTGTTTGAACTTATTCCGGTTTTCCTCAGTGGGGTTGGCCTTATAACAACGGAAACTTACTTCTCTGACCTTGATAACCTCTTTACAGCTCAAATCAAACCATGAGTTCTCTTTCGGTTTGATAGATTTTATCCTATTTGGAATAAAATTTCTCATCCCGTAAAGAATTAAATTTGTAATCATATCTGCGCTAGAGTCTACGTCACTATCGAGGAAGCATAGTGACCAGTTAAAGTTACTGAAGAGAAATGTCAAAAGAGCGGCAAGAAATAAGGCATCGCTCTACTTTTGTAGCGTCCCTGTTGAAAAGCCCTTTATATTTATATGTGGGTCAATATTTCAAAACATTAATATTTTTCACTCCAAAGTGGACCCTCGCTCAAAAGAACCTATTTTGGTAGACGAACAGTTATGTCTCTTAATAACTCTATAATAACCACTTTAAAACAAGGAGTCATAACATTTGATCAAATCTAACGGTTTTTTAAGTCAGGGAAATGATACTTGTATCAGGGGAATGACAAAATTTTATATTTACTCCGTTGATTAGATGGATATTTAAGTTTGCAAATGGTTTCAGGAGTGTAAAGAAAAAGAGGAACAAATACTAACATGAAAAACAGCATCCACGACTATGTTGCACGAACTTGCTTTCATGATTCAAGAATTTTGCGAGACTTAACATTTTATAGTAATAATCGTATTTTGTATGATATTTTGACCGAGAAAATGTGAAAAATTTCAAAACTAATAAAAATACTGTAAATATGTTTAAATGTAATATTATTGATTCTTCTAGAGCTACCAAAACGCAATCAATCATTATAATGAAAACTTGAAAGTCAGGGGAATGACAAAAAAAATGATGTTAGGGGAATGACTCCGAAGGGTGTTTTATGAGAATTAAATGGAGGTTATTAGAAAATTAAATGTTTTATATTATTTTTCACGTAGACCCTTGTAAAAGACACAGACGAGTAAAACTTTTTAATTTTTATACCACACGGTTTAGTAAAAAACACGCGTTAGAGGAATGACAATTTCGCTTGACGAAAAACAAAATCATTGCCTTGACTTGAAATGAAAAAGACAACAAAGTTTTTTTGAAACCCTTACTTCAATTTTCATAAAGAGCAATTCTGTACCGTTAAGCAACAAAAAAATCTGTTTTCTATTTTGAGCCTATATATATTTTTTTTTTAATTTCCATTGGTGGGATAGAAATGATCAATTTATGGGGGACACTTACTTAATAGCTCCTATTTAAAAAAATAAAGCAACTAAAAATCATTTAACTATTTTTTAGTAAAGATGCATATATTATTAAAAAGACTGCATCATTAGATTTTTTGTATCGTTTTTAGTTTCGTTGCTAAAATTCAGAGAGTGTGGTAAGTAGGCCTGGGGACACGTCAGAGGAATGACATTTTGGGTGTTTAAATGAAGATAGCGGGTATGATATTTGTTTTAACTTTATTTTTTCTAGAGCGAATATTATAACCCGTTTGTTTCAAGCCATCCAATTAACAAACTTATAATAAAATTTTGAACTTCTGTTCAAAAATGAAGGAGACTGAAATATTAATATTTTGAAATATTGACCCATGTATGAAATATTGGCATCTCACAATCAATCAAAAGAGTCATTTCCTTAGGTTCCGATAATGGGAACAAAATTCTTCTTTTTATATCTTAAGATTAAAAGTCTTAAATATAAGTAATTTCAAAGATAGGAACCTAAAGTCTACAGGAATTTAAAAAAAAAAATCGCACATTATGCACGAATAAAACGAATATTTTTGTTTCTACAAAGTAGCGACTTTCATTCCCCAAAAATGTGTTGTTCTTTTTCAAATCATTTTGGGAAAAAAAAAATACAATCAATCTGACAATAAATTAACCCGAATAACAGTTTGAATTTAGCAACTTAAGCTCTTATCGTTGGTAATTTAATTAGATCACTTCACAAAAAAAAAGATAACTACCTTGAACTTGAAACAAACAAAAACAATTTCAGTTAACATTTCAACCAACTCGGAATCACGATAAGCCCTTAAGAAATCACTTCGGGTTGTTGTAATTTCCCTGTATACATTTTTTTTGTTTGTATCAAGCAATTTCCATAGAAATTATTTTGATATGTACATTTTCGGAAATAGCTTTACAAAAATTACTTGAACTTTGTTCAATGTTTGTGCAGACACAATTAATTTTGATTACACATCCCTTTGTTTCTTTACTTTGAGAGACATACATATTAATGTTGGTCAAATTTGCTTCTATTAATAGTCTGTGAAGTTAGCGTTGAAAATTTTGAAATACATTTGCTTTTAGGAAAACTCATCAGATAATTCTTGACCTTGAGAATGAGCTCAATTTCCGACATATTGAAAATTAATGTGTGGGTCCATTTGGGAGTACTTTCTCTCCAAAATTATTACTCGTCTATTTTTGTTTATTTTTGAAATTTTGATATCGAGAGTTGCCACTCAGGGATTTTGGGATTTATTCGAGCGCGTCAGATTAGTATAAGGGGGGGGGGGTACCTTGCACCCTGCTGAGTACCTCCATCAATAAATCAAAATGGATTTCAAAGGATGAAGTTAGTTCTTTCAGATAGCCTTTTTAGATTAAGGGAGAAATGATTTCGTTGTGTAACATATTTATGACGAAAAACTCGGTATTTTGGTACTTTTGTGTGAGTAAACACTTACAGCCGTATTTATTAAGAAAACTTAAAGGCATCTTAACTTTAAGATGCCTTTAAATTGCTCTTAAGTGCGAAATTGGTATCTATAATCAATTTTCACATTTAAGCAACGTTACTTAAATGCATCTCAACTTAAACGCCATCCACCGCGTTTAAAGGTTACTCAAAGCCATCTTAAACATATTTTGACATTCGAGAAGAATTATTTTTATTTCAAATATATAGGTATATCTATGTATATATGTATGTAGGTAGAGTTTCCATATTGAATGTTGTAGGTATCTAATTGAAGTTCTAAGATTTGTGATTTCCTTTAATAAATTATGCTAAAACTAAATTGTTTCATTGATTTATCAACATATTTTCCACCAAAGTGTGAATTAATAAATTAAATAAAAGAATTTCTGGACACAAAAATAAAAGTATCACAATCCAACATGGCGTCATGTTTCATTTCTTTTATATTGGACTATGCCCATATGCTACATCCAGTTGCTTCTCTTTCTGTCTTATAAGTATGCGCTCGTTTTTGTTTGCAAACTGTCAAAAAATAGCTGAAATGTACATGTATTTGTGAGTTTTCTCACGTTACGTTATATTTCAATCGTTTAGTTAAGTAGCAATAGAAAATTTATTATAGATTAGAATTTAAGTAACGTAATTTAAAGGCAACTTAAATATTTAAGCAAACTTAACTAATTGACCTCTAAGAGCCATCTTAAGAAAATCTAATAAATTCGGCTGTTAGTTTACATTATGTTGGGTCAATGTGGGTACCAAATTAAAAACTTAACTTCTAATTTTAGGGTGCTGAAAACAAAATTGAAATATTTTTTTCTTTATAAAGAAACGTTTCAGAGATAAGTGCAAAAAATAGTTTGCTGGCTTTTTTGAAACACTGTCATAAATGTTTCTAACATAAAATCAGGCCGTGAGCGCAATAGTGGCCTAACTGCAATTTTATCAAAATTCAGTTTACGACGAAAATTGAATCTGTATGCATTGAGCAACATTTCTGCATTTTAATTTTTCAAATTGACGGTTTCATGCCAAAGTTATAGGACTTTTTTACTTAGGCCAAACACAAAAAAATTAAAAGCTTAAGTGCAAGAGTGGCCTATCTTTTTTAAAGGCCGCTATTGCGCTCGCATATCTGATTTTATTGTTTGAAACTTTAAGTTAGGCCATTTGCTCACAGTTGACATCAATTCAATGAACTAAACATAAGTCAGTACCCTGATAACCACCCTCGATTAGCCATAAGGTTAGAGTTTCATAGGCTCAGCGACAAAAAAAACCATTCCATGTCATAAAAACTAACAAAAAGCACTTCTTCTCCACTTTGAAATCGGAAATTTCAAATAGAATGATCTCTAGAGAAGGACTAAAGGTTAACCGACTCAAGATTCATGAGCTTCAAAGACCAACCCTACATATTGTTTTAACATTTTTTTGATTTTTTTTGTCAACATATTTGTTTTACAAATAAAAATAAGTATAAGCCTATAGGCTTAGAGCCCACAGGAGATTTTGGGTGTGAATGGTATCAAGAAAAGAAATATTGGAGTTGACAGCTTGAGTAAAACTTATTCAAGAAATCAAAGTCTTGCGGTCCATAACCGGGGATATAGTGATTAAACACTACATCGAGAGTAATAATTGTGCTAACCAAAGTTGGTATTCACCCCTTCCTGGGTAATGCTACTCTGATCATTTGTGTGTATATTTCGCCCTACCAGACCGTTTCAAAAACCCGTTTTTCGCTTTGAACTTTGAAGTTTTTTAAATTATCTGGCAGGGCTTACTATAGACTCAAGTGGTCTCAGATTCCGTGATCTGTGATCTGATCATTATCTAGGGAGAGATGCATTCATATTTTGATTTCGATGCACTGTTTAATCACTAAAGTCCCGGTTGTGGACTGCTATACTGCAAATATCTTTATTTCTTGAATAAGTTTTACTCAAGCTGTCAACTCCTATACTTCTTTTTTTGTATCATTCACACTCAAAATCTGCTGTGGGTTCTCGTTCTACCAGCAAGCTTTAACCTTGATACTTTATATCCTAATACCCGCACCATAGTTTTTACACCGATCACAGGAATAACAATTTACAAATACTACAAAAGCTTTTATGGATTCTAACACATCTGAAAGTGAATAAAAATGTTAAATTTCAACGTACATATTAAAAAAAAAAGAAAAAACTCATAGAAATCAGTTTTATTTACAAATGATTGGCCTATCTTTACAGGATTCTAATTTTATCTGACTTTAAAATCAGTTTTAACGGTATTTTGAAGAATCATGGATACAAAATCAAAAACCTTTTATTTTTTGATCATATTGCAAAAAGAAAATCAAGCGTATGTTTCTTTATTTTAAAACAACAAGTGTTTGAAAACAACCCATTTCATATTTTTGCTCTACTGAAAATATTAAAAAATGCAGTTAGGCCACTATTGCGCTCATGGCCTCATTTACCAACAAAAATCATGTGTTTATTAAAATTGTTTTTTTTTTTTTTGAATGTTTTTAATAATTCGTATAGCGCTTATTGCAAGCTTTCCAACGATGTATAATACTTGTGTAATCCCATTAACAAATTGTTAAAAAAATGTATTTAATTAGTAACTTCACAACGTTCAGACAGTGAGATTTCTAGCGAATTCTTTGGGTAGAAATATATATGTAATGGCTAAGTTCAGACATAAATTTTTTATTGTAATGAGAAATTTTACATTCCTTTCATACATCTATATATTAATACGCTAAGGAAATCGTATGAAATTCTTTCGGTACACTTTTCTCCGTAAATACTTAACGGAAATGCATGAACTATACAACGTTGAAAAGGTTTTGTCCCACAGATGTGCAGAATCTAAAAATGATGTGTCTATGTAGCCATTAAGGTAAGTAAAGGCTATTTTTAATTTTAAGCATTAATGAATTTTATCTTTTTATGCGTTGAACTAAGAAGTATGAAATTTTGGTAGATGATGGCAATTAATGATTATGGGATTTTTGGTGAAAAAATGGAATTTCTTAAATACAATAATTTGCAAAAAATTGCAACATCATATATATTTGAAAAAAATTCACTTCATAGAATACTTAGCTTAAAACGCAAACGAAAAGTCTATTTTTTGTTTGTTCAAGTATTTCAAAAGTAAAATGGGTTTTCATCTGGCTTCAAGCTACAATTAAAGGTAAATACATACAATATTGATTTGAAATTCCATTATCATATTTATTTTTATTTATTCACAGATCTGGATTGGGATTGCTAAAAGTGCACTATAAAATCAATGATTTTATTTTATTGATTAAGGATTTACTCGCGCAATTAATAGTTGGCTTTGGTAATTTTGGTAAGTAAAATATTTGGTAAATTTCGAAAGAAAAGTATGCACATATGTATTTTGTTTGCATATAACAACACGGATCGTGATTGGAAAAATGATTTTCATTAAAAAATTAATGACATTTTACGGACAAAAAAAAAATTATTCTGATTTGCAAAAAAGTGCAACATGAAATGAATAAAATTTATTTCTTTTTTTATTGAAGATTTGCACACAGAATTTTGTGCAAGAATTGTTGCAGTTCCAACAATTGGTTTGATAATTTTGGTGAGTAAAATATTTGTTTTTTATTTTCGAAAAAAACAAGAAATTTGAGTATCTTATGTATGTATTTTTTTTTTCATAGAATATCGTGATTGGACAAAGCATTTTCAGTGAAGTATTTGAGTATCTTATGTATGTATGTATTATATCTTCTTAAAAATAAAATACAATATTTATAAAATAACAATATAACTTCTTTATTACATGAGGTCCAATCGAATAATAAAAAATTAATAATAAGTAAAAGAGTTTATAGAAAAATCAGAGATGAGCTAAATAATATTTTACAAAGTATATAAGTATAAAAATGAAACAAGTGATTATTATATTAAGAAACACTACAGTCTTCCCCACTTATAAAGTGATTTTAGGAACATTTAAAACGAGCAGGAATACGTCTATTTCTGGTGGATCTTCTTAATTCTTGTTGAACTAATGGTTGATGGTTATTTGATGGAACAGATTTTTCTAAGTTCTCTTGATGAGGATTTTCTTGAAAATTATTCGAGATGGTGGGAACATTATTAAAATTAGTCTTGCTTGGTCTCGGAATATCATTACTTTGACGTGGCATAAATGAAACGGATTTCTTCTTTATCAGTGTTGATTGTAGCTGATTGATATGCCGTTTTATTAATCGACCAGAGTCAAGATCAATTAAGTAGTGACGATCACCAAGTTTCTTCTTTACCTATCCAAACTGCCATTTGTTAAAACTTTTAACTTGCACTCTCTCTCCCACTTGAATTAATCGGAACGGTTTGGACTTTAGTTTAGACGGCTGTGGGTGGAACGGAAAAATAGCATCCATTCGGATTCTTAGTTTTCTATGAAGATAAAGTTCTGATGGTGATTTTCCACATAAAAGAGGTGTAGCATGGTATCTTAAAAGAATGTTTTGTATTTTAATTTCGATTGAAGCTGGGTCATTTGATAGAGCTTTAAGTCTATTTTTAAGTGTTTGAATATTCCGTTCGGCAAGTCCATTTGTTGCAGGATGTTCTGGGGCTATAAATTTTTGAAAAATTCCATGAGTTGTACAAAAAATTTCAAATTCTTCACTTCGGAAAATTGAAGCATTGTCCGAAACCATAACTTGGGGATATCCATGAATTGAAAAGACGTTTTGAAGGGCCTGTATTGTCTTTGAACTAGATGGTGTGTTTTTGATTACTCTAACTTCGGTCCATTTCGATTTGGCATCTACGCAAACCAAAAAGTAAAAATTTTGAAAAGGTCCAGCGTAATCGATATGGATACGTTCAGACATCTTAAATCATGAGTCATAGTTGAGAAATTTGGAATGAATCTAGAATAATATGTCACAAGTCCAAGAAATTGTTTCACTTCATCTTGGTTTGTAGGAGAATGCATATCCTTTATAGCTCGTATTTTTGTAGGAGATTTACATATCTTGTTAAATTCAACAACGTGTCCTAAATATTCAATTCTATTTTGTAAGAATGAACACTTCTTTTTATTAATATGTAAGTCATGTTGAGTAAGCTTTTTAAGACATGCAGTGAGATTTTGAAGACATTCACTACGTGATGGACCGTGAATAATAATGTCGTCGAAGTAAGCTTCAACGCCTTGAAGTCCTTGAAGAATTTGACATAATATTCGATTAAAGTCTGAAGGTGCCGTTTTTATTCCAAAACTAAGTCTATTCATTCGATAAGTGCCTCGATGTGTTGATATCGTTTGAATTTTGCTGCTTTCTTCGTCGACTTTCAAATGTAGATAAGCCTTGTATAAATCTAACTTGCAGAAAAAATTAGAATTTCGTAGACTATGTAAAACGTCATCAATCCGCCTAATTGGATGATTCGCTTGAACAAAGCGTTCGTTGACACCCACATTTGTAGTCTACACATAGCCGTACTCCACCATCTTGTTTCGGTATGATTACCAATGGAGAACCCCAATCACTTGCAGAAACTAAAGAAATAATTCCGTCTTTTTCGAGTGACTCAAGTTCTTTGTCGACTTTTTCTAAAAGAGCATAGGGGACACTTCGCTCACGTGTAAAAGTAGGCTTGGCTCCGTTTCTGAGTTGTAGAGAAACTTGAAAGTTTGGAACACAGCCGACCTTATCTTCAAAATTGTATGAAAACGGTTTGAGAATGTCCTCGATTGAGGTGTTTGATTGAATTTGAAAAACTGTCGGTGGTTGTATCGCTTTTGACGTATTTAAATCAATTTTCTTAAGTTCGATACCTAGACTTCTAATCCACTGTCTACCTAGAAGTGCATCATGACCTTCTGGAACAACGTGTAACTCACCAGTTATTTCTTTACCACCATAGGCAACGTTAAGCGAAAGTTTTCCAAGAGGTTTGATAATATTGCCTGAGTATGATCGAAAAGAAACTTGGGACTTGACCAAAGGAATATTTAAATTAAGACGTCGAAAATCATTTTCAGCAAGCAGAGAGTATCTTGCACCTGAATCTACTTCAAACGTTTGAGTCTTATTGTTAAGCTTAACGTCAATAAGATATTTGTCAAAATTAGAAACATCAAATAAATCAACGATTTCGTTTTCAATTTGATCTAGTTTGATGAGTCCGTATTGCTCAATTGAATTGCATGGAGAAATCTCCGATGTGATTGCGTTTGTTGAAAAATGACTGTTTTTATGGTGAGATAAGAGAGTGGAAAGACATACCTTTGAAACATGACCTTCTCTTTTACATGAAGTGCATTTGAGTTGTGATTTGTTAGTCCGGCACGATGAAACTTTGTGGTTGTTTCGTCCACATCTTAGGCAGCAATTTTCGATTCCAAGAGCTTTGTAGTTGATGGCTTGAGGTTTTGATTTTTGATTCCTATTTGTTGAAGAACATCTTGAATTTGATCGATTCTTGGAATTTGTGTTCGAAACTTTGTGTACATCTGTGTGGTTTGAATATCTTGAGTTTTGTTTCAGTTCTTTGCTTTCAATTCTTGATGCTTCGAGAGCTGTAGCTTTTAACAGAGTGTCATCGAATGTTGTTGTGTCGGATTGTAATATTTGTTCACGTAACCAATAATCTCTTAAGCCCCGGATGAATTGTGCTCGGAGAAAAATCTCGGATACTGACACAGATTTTTCACATTCACATTTAACATTGAATGCACAGTCAAGAATGTCTCTTTGCAATGAGGAAACAAAATCGGCGATGTTTTGGCCATCCTTTTGAAAAATATTTAAGAAAAAATGTTGAGATACAACAACACTTTTCTTTGGCGTCAGCATATTCTTGAAATGTTTGGAAAGTTCTTTAAATTCTAGGTTCTTAAGCGGTTTTGTAATGTTGAGAACCAATAGAAACGCAAAGAAGTTGGGTTTTCTTTTGATCATTTGTTACGTTTTTCATGCAGCAATAATTTTCGAAGCGTTCCAAATAATTTACAAATTTTTCTTTTTCCGCATCGAAATTTTCGAAAGGTTGAATGTTTGTTTGAGATGGACTAGCTTGTAATTGTGAAACTAGGTCTGTTATCATCTTTTGTTGGCCTTGAAATGCTTTAAGCATTTGTTTAAATTGATTTGCATCCATTTTCTTCACTCGTCGCCAAATTATTATATCTTCTTAAAAATAAAATACAATATTTATAATATAACAATATAACTTCTTTATTACATGAGGTCCAATCGAATAATAAAAATTAATAATAAGTAAAAGAGTTTATAGAAAAATCAGAGATGAGCTAAATAATATTTTACAAAGTATATAAGTATAAAAATGAAACAAGTGATTATTATATTAAGAAACACTACAGTATTTTTTTTTTTTTTTTTCATAGAATATCGTGATTGGACAAAGCATTTTCAGTGAAGAATGCTTGAACTTTTGCATATGGATAAAAAAAACGACAAAATAATTGTGGTATGTAAATAAGTATCCGGACAGTGGTCGAAATTCGACCCATTAAATTTATACATTTATACATTTTACATTTACACGAAGCACGACTATATGAAGCAGTCGAAGTTGTTATGTGAGATGTCGAACCGAATCCAGTTTTTTCATTTTTCGAATTGTGGTTCTTCTAAATAGAAAATGCTATCAAGGTTTGAATGTAAACAGTTTTCTTCCATCAACACCTTTCAAGAACACCTACCATGGCGTCTATATATCAACAGTTCCTATCTTGGTTGGCCATCTTCTGGGTGACGCCTTTTTTAATATGGTAATGGTCAGATAAACCCGGACTTCTGGCTTTAGTCGTTCATCATAGAGCCAAAAGAATTAAAAATAAAGCAATTTTTTGAAATTATATTCTATTTTTGAAATATAAAATTATTTGTTTACTTATAATTTTTAAAGCTAAGTGTACTAAACAATAAACATTTGTAACTCTTAAATGAGTGCCTTGGTTAAAATCTAAGACTTTAACGAAATAAAAAAGATTTTTAATTTGGAATACGAGAGGCACGAGTAGGTACATAATATGTATTACATTATGTAAATTTGTACATACAAAGGTATTCCAGTTTCAAGAAATTGATTTAGGGAGTTTTCAGTGTTAACAGGAAGCGTTCTCTAAAGAAATGTCAGCGGATTTGCAGCGATCAGGTATGTTCAGGAAAATGAGATCTCAAAACCTTCAGCAATCTCAGTCTCGTGAATAGGATTCCTCAGCAAAATTTCTCATTTTTGCTGTCAAATTACTGGGGAAAAATATCGGATTTGCTTGCCCACTTTTTGACGGAGCAAAATTAGTGGAAGGCTCTGAAACCTCAGTTTCTGAACTCATGCCTATTGAAAAAAACAGGGCATCAGGTGTAATGTTGGCAGCTGTTTAATTAGCTGAAATGAAAAAGCAGCGTCTTAAGCTATTGGGGTCCTTTAAATGAAAGAAGAGTTCTATTGAATAATTTACAAGAGTAGGTATATCATTTCCTTCAACTGAATAAGAAAATTAGTTTTTAATTAATTGAAACAATTAAAGGTGCTTTAAAATAATTTCTAAGTTGATCGTTGGTGGTCAGGTACAATGATGAAGACTGTGGAAATCTATGCACTCGAAGTAAGCCCCCTCACGGTTTTCGCCTTGACGGTGGCGAGGGGGCTTAAGTTTGTTCCTCCAGCAATCCAGCTGCAGGGACAAACAACTAAGTAAAACCAACAAAAACAGGGATGTACATCCAAATAATGAAAAATTATGGAAAAAGAAAAGTTTACAAATAATGAAATTCGAGTGGGGATATACACTCAAGTGTCGGCAGAGGTCACGGCTGCCGGCGAGGGCTTGGCTTCGGATGAGGCTAAGTCGCCAGTGACAACTGTAAGCAAAGAAATTAATAAACCAGTGTTAAAAAGACAATCCAACGCTCTCAACCTTTCAGCGACTCTTCTTCCTGCACTATATAGCTTGGCTATTGACGGTAGGGAGACCTTGGACAGACTTCCCTCTATAGGAAGTCAAACCGAGGACGAGTTACTGGAAGACTCGAGTCACGAAGAGACTACGCTGAAGCCTACTGCACCCCTCAATGCTTCGAGGCAACGCAGTAACTACAGATCCTCTAAGCGATTCGTGAGTGCTACGGAGAAAAAAGACCCATCTTCTCTCAGTCCGAGAGACAGGGCCCTACTAAAAAAGCATAGGAAGTTGGTGAGAAACTATGAACGGCAGTTGGCAGCGTCTGCCACAGCACCCACTGTTTCCACCCAGCAGTTGAACGCTAAAAAGCCGGACAGCGAAAGAGTAAATGCTGCTACATCTAGGTCTATCCCTAAAAAGATAAACCGTGAACAGGCTGGCAACAACTCTACTGCTCGTACCGGCTCAAATCCGAATCTGGCGTCCTCCAGTAAGAAACAGCAGACCAACGCTATATCAAACCTGAAAGGGAATGAGAAAGCACAGGTAGGCAGCTCTTCTGGGACGAAGCCAGGTTCAATCAAGAGAGCAAGATCGGAGGAGGCAACCAAAACTGAAGGCTCTAAAAAGCTTAAAACCAATAGTTTTGACACCACCCCGATCGATCTGCAGGTGGCCATAATAAGTCGAGACGACCCAGATGGGAAAATCACGGAAAAAAATTGGTTACTTGTGGAAAATGAAATCCTCAAAGCCATGATGGCGGCATCGGAGAGTGATAGTTCTGACGACTACACCTTTGATGGAGCTTGATGGCGGAAAGGCGTTAAAGTGGTATGCTGTGGGGACCAGAAATCCCGGGAGTTCCTCACTCACACAATCGCCAATATTGGCGAACTGTGGGAGGGAGCTTCTCTCGGGGTTCTTCCCGTCACATCTATTCCGCTTCGCCAGCAGGTTAATATATGGATTCCTCCTCCTGCCACGCACGAGGACTCATCCATAATTAAACTGCTGGCGAAGCAGAATAAGGAGTTCTCCATACTCGAATGGAAGCTCCTGCATTCCAGGAAGAGCTTTAGCGGGGAAGGGAAGGACCTCTTGTTCGTATTTGACAAGATATCTGACCTTCTCCTCAAAGAGAAAGGGGACGTGCTGAGATATGGTCTCGGAACCGTAAGGGTAAGGAGGCATGATGGCAAAGGGGAGTCAAAAGCTGCTAGTGGTGCAAATTAATTTGCACCACGCCATAGCAGCAACGCACGACCTGATGCTCTTCATGTCTCAAGAGGCCGTGGATGTGGCCTTAATCCAAGAACCTTGGATTCGTAAGAATCAGGTACAAGGATTGAGGTCAAAAAACTATAACCTGTTCCACTCCACGTCCGAAGGTGAAATAAGAAGTTGTATTCTAGTGAAAAAGTCAATTAACGCTTTCTTTTTATCTAGGTACAGCAACAGAGACAACGTGGCAATCAGCGTTGAGACCAAGGAAGGCAACTTCGTCTTGGCATCAACGTACATGTCGTACGAAGAAGAAGACCCACCATCAAAAACGGTCCGCGACCTTGTGTGTTACACCATAACACGTGGGACACCTTTGGTGATGGGCTGTGATGCCAACGCACACCACACTCAATGGGGCGGTAAGGATATCAACAAAAGGGGTGAGTCATTTTTGAATACATTCTCTGTTCTAACCTTATGTTATGTAATAAGGGTAATCACCCAACATTTCGAAACAAAAACAGGGAAGAAATTCTTGATCTCACTCTTATGAGTTATAATGATAAGATCTCTGTAGAAAACTGGAGAGTCTCACCTGAGGAATCCTTTTCGGATCACTTTAGGATACTCTTTACTTTAGACAGAAATCAAAATGATATTAAACCTTTTAGAAACCCTACTAGAACAAATTGGACAGAGTACACAAAATGGTTGAATGAACGTATCAACCCACCTGAGGAAGAAACGTTTTCGATAACCTCAACCATTGACACTGTTGTTCAAAACCTAACTAGTAAAATGAGAACGGCCTTTGAAAAAACTGCCCTATATCTCGTAACATTAAACCCACTAACCCACCATGGTGGAACAGTGAACTTAAGAAACGAAGAACAGGGGTCAGAAAACTTTTCAATGTAGCTAAGCTGAGCAAATTAGAGAAAGACTGGATTTCATACAGAGCCGAACTTAACTTATACACCAAAGAGTTAAGAAGGGCCAAGAAAGATTCATGGACTAGGAACTGTGAATCCATTGAGAACACAAGTGAGGCGGCGAGACTTCGAAAGGTTCTTACCTTTAACCCCACAAATCCAGGATACATTAAGCATCCCGATGGATCATGGTCGAATTCGAGCCAAGAAACACTTAAACTCTTCATGGAAACACATTTCCCTGGGTGTAAGAGTCCTGAGATCTCAGGTTATTCACAACCAGACTCCTTAGAAATTTTACAATCAACACCAGAATTGGAACAGGTTATCACAGAGCAGAAGATTATGTGGGCTATAAACTCGTTCAAACCCTATAAATCAGCTGGACCAGACGAGATTATTCCGGCATTTCTTCAACACGCTCTACAGATAATCACCCCATGGCTTAGGGTAATCTTCAAAAGTTGTGTCAAACTTAGATACGTCCCTACTAGCTGGAGAAAGGTTAAAGTTGTCTTTATTCCAAAAGCTGGAAAACCGACACACTCGACTGCAAAGGATTATATACCTATAAGTCTCTCTTCGTTTCTCCTCAAGACACTGGAGAGAATTATTGATCTGCATGTCAGGGACCTTCTTAATCCACACATTTTGTGCAGCTACCAACACGCTTACCTCAAAGGTAAGTTAGTGGAGACTGCATTGCACGAAGTCGTTACACAAATTGAGAAAAGTCTCGAACACAAAGAACACACCCTTGCAGCATTTTTGGACATTGAAGGAGCGTTTAGCAACGTAAAAACGGAGTCCATTAAATCTGCTCTGGAAGAGGTTGGGGTTGAGTCTGCCATTGTGGACTGGATTTATACCATGCTCAATGGTAGAATCATAAGCTCGCAACTTGGAGATACGATTGTTGAGAAAACAGTAACAAGAGGCACTCCACAGGGAGGGGTGATTTCGCCTCTTCTTTGGGTCCTGGTTGTTAACAAAATTCTTACAAGATTTAGGAATCAGGGCATTAAAATCGTGGCCTATGCAGACGACATAGTAATTTTGATATCGGGTAAGTACCTTACCACCATCAAAGATATTATGGAATCCGCACTCAAAGAACTATCTTCGTGGGCAGTACAAAACGGTCTTGGGGTTAACCCTTCAAAAACTGAGCTAGTTTTGTTCACGAATAAAAAGAAATAAGAGGACTTTACTCCTCCAAGGCTTAATGACATTCCTTTGAAACTTTCCAAAGAAGCTAAATATCTTGGCGTAATCCTTGATTCCAAGCTAACATGGAAACAGAACACAGAGGAAAGAATGAAAAAAGCACTATGCGCTTTCTATACATGCAAGAAAACCTTCGGTACACGGTGGGGAATGCGACCGCACGTCATCCAGTGGATGTACACGGCGATTGTTCGTCCTATACTAACCTATGGTTCTATTGTTTGGTGGAAGGCTGTTGAAAAAGTAAGCTATCTCAAAAACCTGAACAAGGTACAGAGACTAGCCTGTATAGGAACAACGGGGGCTCAGAGGTCTACGCCACAAGCAGGGTTGGAAATTATTTTAAATCTTCCGGCACTTGACGAGTACATAAGATGCACAGCAGCCAATAGCGCACTTCGACTCAAAGAACTGGGCTCTTGGAAGCAAAGCACCTATGGTCATGGGTCTATCCTCCAGAGGTATGACACAGTGGCGGCACTTGATGTGACGACTGACTACATACCACCTATTATAGATTTTAATAAACACTTCTCTATTTTAATACCCCAAAGGCATGGCTGGGAACCCAACTCACTAACCAGGGAACAGGGTATCTCATTCTACACCGATGGGTCTAAAATGGAAGAAGGAACGGGAGCTGGGGTGTTTTGTGAAGCTCTGAATATTAGATATTCGTATAAACTCCCAGATGAGTGTAGTGTCTTTCAGGCTGAGATTTACGCTATTGAAAAAGCGGCAGAAATGGTACAAACGAAGAAACTGAACTCGTCGGAGATCACATTTTTCGTTGACAGCCAAGCTGCTATCAAAGCTTTAGCCAGTGAGACTATAAGATCCAAAACTGTAGCAAAATGCCGAGGCAAACTGAATGATATTTGTGACACTAACCGAGTCAAACTCTGCTGGGTTCCTGGACATAGCGATATAGAAGGGAACGATATAGCAGATGAACTGGCAAGGAAAGGGTCAGTATCAAATAGAAACAGTAGTAGCCATTTAGATATGGGACTTAACATCCCGATCGGCGTGATTAGAACGATAATAGACCTAATAACAAAAAAGCAAATCAATAAATCCTGGAGGACTAGGAACGACTGTGTTATCTCTAGAAGTTTATGGCCTAGAATTAATGAAAAGGAATCTCGGTATATTTTATCACTGAGTAAAAAGAATATTAGAATCTTGATAGGTGTACTAACGGGCCATTGCGCCATTGGCACAATGGCCATCAGACTGGGTGTATTTGCACCCGATTTCTGCAGGAGCTGTCAAGACGTAGAGGAAATAGAAACCATTAAACACCTGCTCTGTGATTGTCCAAACCTCCAAACAAATCGACTCCGTTATTTTGGAAACAGGTTTTTTGAAGAACTGGAAGATCTGGCACAGGTCTCAATGGCAAACATGAGAAAATTCATAGAAAGCACAGGCTGGTTCGCAAACGATCCAGTCTATGTGAACCATTAGTTTGGGTGCATCTCTGCCTTCTTTTTTAAGGGGATCACAATGGACCAATAGGCCCCCGTGTACGCAACAGCCTCTGTGCTGTGCACGCCCCTCTTAACCTAACCTAATCTAAGCATTGTAACGATGATGAAGTTGATGAATTTGCTATAAAAATAGAAAACCTGCATATGTAATACTTTTTTTTAATTTTTTGGGTTTGTATATATGGGTACGTGATCGAAAACCGTTATTTGAAAAGTTTTTATTTTATATTTTAATTTTTTTTATTTGAGGTAGGTTTAAGAGCCTGAAATGATGAATTTATTTGATTCGGATTTTTGGTGAGAAATTATTATTTTAAACTTAAGCTGACAGGTGACAATCTTGCGGTTTTAAAAATATCAACATAGATTCATTGAATTGAATGAGTTTAATAATTTAAAATATACTCCTTTTGCTTCATGTATATCAATATATTGATCTTAAATGGTCGAATTTCGACCACTGGGCGGATACTATTTCTCATAAAAATACAAGCATTTATAACAATTTTGAAAAAAAAAAAACATTTATGAAACGCAAAACATCATTTGGACCCACTGTGCGACGCTCGAGTAAATCCACGATTAGCATCGTGGGGGGCCCTACTATTAGATGTTGTTTCACAAAAAAGGAAGAATAATGTTCCACGTAAAATCCATCCAAAATCCATGTAAAATCTTTTTTTTTTTAGTTGGCAACCCTCGAAGCTCGAACTATAAGACATTTTTTTAGAATGGTTAGGTACTTTAGGCTATATTTCGGAAAAAAAAAATAATGTAGATTGAGCATGTTAACAAAAAATGAGGTCCTATAATGGCAAATACGGATTTGTTTCAAATTCAAAGTCGAGATTTCAATAAAACGATAGTAAAGAAGATATATCAATGTCTGATGTACACCACTAGCGTCTATGTATAGTTAAAAGTCAGTAAGCTCTTATCAGAGATGATAGTTTATCTTAAAGGATTATGTGAAATCTATCAGCTTAAAATGAATCTAAGGGTAATCAAAATCAATTTAAGTTCAAAATTTCATAGTAGATTCTTCTTCAATAAATAACAATTTATTTGAGTTTGCCCATACGAACATTTTCTTAAGAAGTTTATTTACTGCAAATTATGTAAGGAATTATGGGTGGCTCATGGCTGTGAATAAATGCTTCAATTTATTTCTAAAAAAGACACGAATAAGATCTAACACACTTCAACACAGACCTAGGGTATGGCACTTAATTAACTTAAATCGAAGTAGGTACGCATTCATACAAAACTAACGGAGTGACACACCATTCTGATCTATTTAATCTGCATTTATCATGCCTTTAATGAATATCCTTTTTCATTTATCCTAGTAATCAACTTGATTAGTGAAACAAAAAATAAATGCGCCCTTTGGGTAAAAAGATAATAGAAACCAAAAATGAAGACAATCGATTTTGTATCCACTTAAATAATTCATGGAAAAAAAATTTGACCAACCCTTCTTGAGTAGGACTAGACAATAACTATTTATAGGATTAACTTTCACCAAAATCTTTCTTACCTATTTATATATTAAGCCTCCAACTCCAAGGTGTTAACTGCTTGACATTGTTGTCTAACAAAACAATAACAAAGGGATGGTAGGTATATTAATGTGAGTCCATTATGGATGTGGGACGAAAAATAATGATAGTACTTACAGCGAGTAAAACCTGGTAATGGGTGACACTTTGATTTAATTTTTGGGAGTGCGATTGTATTGTTTACACACAACTCGTTTTACGAAAGTCAAAAGTGGAGGAAGATTTGGGCACTTTTTTTTTGTCAGAGTATTTCATGATATTACAAATTTAATTCCACAGAGTAGTTGCACTCTTTGCGATAAATCCAGGAAACAGAGAATAGATTGTGTGTCCAAATCACAATGAATACTTTTATATTCGAGGATCTTGATTATTGTAGTTTAAGTCCAGCCATTTAAGACAAAGCTGTATTTGTAAAATGCAAACGGGGTGTTTGGAGCCTTGCGCACTTGTAAGCGCCGTTACTAACTGACTAGCAGAGTTGGGACATAATGATGAAAAACTTCAATTACAATTACATATAATTGAAATCTCTTAAAAAAAATTCAATTACTTTTAAATGTAGGTAATTAAAGAAATTCAATTAGTAATAAGATGTATTTCAAAAGTGTCAATTAACTTCAATTTTATTAGGTTAATTTAATTAAAAACAAAAGTAATCATCAAAATTCTCCATTAATCGATTACTTTTAATGTAATTAACACAATGTTATTCCTTCAACTATTTGGAAAAATCCATTACTTATTTCAATTGCATATAATTTGAAAATAATTTTTTTTCAATTTTAATTATAAGTAATGGAAGTTAATGTTCTTTTTTTTCAATTTAAATTATGTGTAATTGTAATGGAAAGAGTTCAATTACTAATGAAGTGTAATGGAAAGAGTTCAATTACTAATGAAGTGTAATTGAAATGAAAGTTTAAATAAATACGATTAACAAAAAGTACTTATTATTTGTATTATTATTCTCGTGACTAGTTTGTATCCAACTTGTAACGAAGCATTTCAATTCCACCCTCCCACGACCCCTCCTTCACAACTGATACCACTCCCATGCACAGAGCCCAAATACCTACCCCATGTAGCTACTAACATTCATGTCATAAGAAAATTGCACTTTGCAGCTTTCCACAACTCACGTATGGCTCTGCCGAAAAATGCTATAAGAAACCGGTATACAAACTGCAAGATCGGTGTTTTCCCCCAGCAGTGGTAAGAGTTCTTGTAAGGGAAAATAACCAAGTGCCTAACTTTACTCGGAACTGTCCGAGATTTTTACCGGATTCGTCCATGATTTTTACCATTTATGCTGAGATTTTTAACAGTTGTACTGAGACTTTTACCAGTTTAACTGTGATTTTTACCAGATTCGTCCGAGATTTTTACCTGTTTTTACTGAGATTTTTGCCGGATTCATTCGAGATTTTTGCCAGTTACTGAAATTTTACCAGTTTTACTGTGATTTTTACTGGATTCATCCGCGATTTTTTCCAGTTGTATTGAAATTTTTACCTAATTCGTTCGAGATACCAATAGTTGTACTTAGATTTTAACCAGTTTTACTGAAATTTTTACGGAATTATACCGTGGTTTTTACCAATTTTGTTTAGATTTTTACCGGATTAATTCGAGAATTTTACCGGTTTTACTGATATTTTAACGAGATTTATTGGGATTTTTCTAGGATTCGTGCCAGATGTTTACCAGTTCTTCTGGGATTATTAGGTACTGGAGTCGTCCGAGATTGTTAACCAGTAATACAGAGATTTTAAACAGTTTTACTGTGATTTTTACCGGATTCGTCCAAGACTTTTACCAGTTTTACTGTAGTTTTAAGTGGACTCATCTGCGATATAACAAGTTGTACTGAAATTTTTACCAGTGTTACTGTGATTTTTGCCGGATTAGTTCGGAATTGTTACCAGTTTGACTGTGATCTTTACCGGGCTCGTCCAAAATTTTTACCAGTTTTAGAAAAAATGCTCCTGAAAAGGCTTAACGAAATAATAGAAGAAAGAAGACTAATTCCAAGCCAAGTGCATCGGATTATGGATGTTGTGGAAAATGCACTTGAAGAAAAACAAATATGTTGCTCAAGTCTTTGACAAGGTTTGACACTTGGAACTTGAGTACACACTGCATAGGGACCTTCCCAGGCAGTACTACGACTACTACTCTGAAATCCTACGCTACGAACCGACTCTTTACAGTACGGTAAGACCAAAATTACTCGGAACTAAAGAAAATTGATTCCGGTGTACCACAAGGAAGTGTCCTAAGACCAACCCTCTATCTTTTGTATACGAGGGATATACCAGTGGACATCAACTCTATCATGGCCACATTTGATGATGATACTGAAATATTGCTGCCAAATAAATCTGTTACCAAGGCTACACAAAAGCTGCAAAATGCGGTCGATAAAGTAAGTGATTGGACGCAAAAATGGCGTATCAAATTAAACTAAACAAAATCGACGCATATAAATTTAACCAAAAAAAAAAAAGACAATGTTCCAATTCTTATAAACAGTACAGCAGTACTGCCAAATACCTTGGACTGACTTTGGATGCAAGGCTTTAATGGAAAGAGCTCATCAAACAGAAAAGAGAAGAACTAATTTTGAAGTACGGAAGAAATGTACTGGTTACTAGGAAAGAACTATGACCTATGCAGAACAAACTAATGTTATATCAGCAAAAACAAGTACGTACTGCAGCCCGTATGGACAAATGGCATCCAACTATGGGGCTGTACAAAGAAAACAAATGCTGAACCCATACAAAATTTTCAAAGCAAGGCCATTCGTGGAATAATAATAAAAAAAATAATGGTCTAAAAGCTACGGGAAAGTGTTAAAACCAGGAGGGTAACCAGTTATAATATCACGAGGAATCAGCCATTGCGACACAGAAAGACTACCAGTATCAAAAATAAAATAATTAACAAATTCCATATACAAGATATTTTTTTTTTTTTATAATAAGCGCGCACTAAAGGGGTTTTGAGTACCCTTAAAATGAATTAACACAGTGCGAGCGTTAGGAAAATAGGGAAGGATTCGAGAGGAGATACCGATGCATATTAGTTATGTAGTTCTGAATATCAAAATGAGAGGGAAATACAGAGCCAGGTAAAGCATTCCACATTCGGGTAGTGCGACTAAGAAAAGAATCTCTATACTTGA
This sequence comes from Dasysyrphus tricinctus, assembly GCA_963921185.1. NCBI lineage: Eukaryota > Metazoa > Arthropoda > Insecta > Diptera > Syrphidae > Dasysyrphus > Dasysyrphus tricinctus. The sequence goes on along the minus strand of OY992530.1, from coordinate 19,170,802 downwards.
CAGTGCGTCCGAAATTGGGCTCAAGGGTATACTGATGTGCATTCCTAGAAGTAAGAGTATTACGGTGGAACTGCTTAAGGGGAGGAATGCAACTGGCTATTTCACTAGAACACTGTTTGTTAAAATACTGATAAGATAATGAAAGGCACGAAACATTGCGGCGGTGTTCGAGAGATGGAAATGTTTCCGTTATTGTTCTATCACCTATCATTTTCAACGCTCTATTTTTAACTCTATCCAACAGACTTAAATGGGTCTTAGGAGCACCTGCCCAGATATGGGAGTTGTACTCAAGCTTTGGACGAATGAAGGCTTTATAGATAACAGCCAGATCAGAAGGGAAGAAAAATTTCTTACTTCTTCGAAGAAAACCTAAACATTTCGCAGTATTTTTGGCGACGTCAAATATGTGATCATTCCACAGAAGGTGGTTTGTGATGCACATACCCAGAACTGAAAGCTGTTCGGTTTCCTCGATGCAAGTGCCAAGTGGATAGTGGCAAAGGCGGTGGGTTTCGCTTTAACGACAGAAGACAGCATTGAGTTTTTGAAGCATTAAATTCTACGCGGTTTCTTATTCCCCATTGGACAATGCTATTGAGATCAGAATTTAATGAGCTTATCATACGCTGCCGTTCAAGTTCCACATCCGAAGAACAAGGAAGTGAATCTTGGAACGAATATGAAAAGCTGAGGGTACTGTCGTCTGCAAAACAGTTTAATGGATTAGAAGTTTCAGACAGAAGATCATTTATAAAAATAAGGAAGAGAGTCGGAGACAAAACGGAGCCCTGGGGCACACCAGCATTTATTTTATGAATATCAGACTTGAAACCATCCAACACAACTTGTATTGAACGGTTCGAAAGGAAATTTCTAATCCAACGAAGAAGAGATTCATTAATTCCAAATGCACGCATTTTCGATAAGAGAGCTTGATGCCAAATTCTATCAAACGCTTTTGAAATATCAAGCGCAATAATCTTACTTTCTCCAAAACGATGTAAAGATTTGTTCCACTGCTCGGTGAGATATACCATCAGATCACCAGTGGACCTATTGCTACGAAAGCAATACTGCCGGTCATTAAGAAGCTTCCGTTCTTCGAGATATTTCTTAAGCTGATAATTTATCAGCGTTTCCATGACCTTGGAAAGAAGGGACGTAAGTGCAATTGGACGATAGTTAGAGGGAGAAGAAGATTCGCCTTTTTTAGGGACAGGCTGGACAAATGCTGTTTTCCATCCACTCGGAAAGAGACCAGTAGAATAGGACAGATGGAAAAGCTTACGCAGTGGCTTTGCCAGCGTTGAAGAACACCTCTTCATAACAATGGGAGGGATACTATCTGGACCAGCAGATTTGTGTATATCAAGATCCTTTAGAGCTCTTACCACTGCACGAGTGCGAAAGAATATTCGTCCCATGGAATCATTAACGCTCTCAAGTACAGGAGGAGTTGAGACACTCTCTGGCAGCGTTGAGTTAACAGCAAACTGTGCTGCAAGCAAATTGGCTTTATGAATTGAGCTAACATAGGGAGTTTCATTGAAGACGAGTGTTGGAACCGAAGACGAAGTTGTATTTCTAATGTTTCTTACAAATGACCAAAAATTCTAACTACCTTTGGGACACTGTAGTTATTTTTGCCTTAAATTCTGGTCATGCAAAAATTTGGTTCGTTGAATATGGCCGTTACAGGTCTTTCTAGCTTGTTTGAACTTTTTCCGGTTTTCTTCAGTAGGGTTGGCTTTATAACAACGAAAGCTTACTTCTCTTACCCTGATAACCTCTTTGCAGCTCAAATCAAACCATGAATTCTCTTTCGGTTTGATAAATTGTATCCTATGCGGGATAAAATTTATCATTCCGTAAAGAATTAAGTTTGTGACCATATCTGCACTGGAGTCTACGTCACTATCGAGGAAGCATAGTGACCAGTTAAAATCCCTGAAAAAACTGTTGAGACCGTCCCAGTTGGCTTTCTCGTATTGCCAAACGGTTCTCTTAGGGGTTTTTTCTCTAACTGAGTTTTGATGGCACGAGAAATTGGCAGATATGACACAATGGTCTGATGAGCCTAGAGGTGATAATACACTTATCGTGTATTTATCAGGGTCAGAGGTAAGAAACAAGTCTAGGGTGTTGGCGGTTTGACCTGCAACGTCAGGGATTCGAGTTGACTCGTCGACAAGCTGAGTTAGGTGGTTTAACTCAGCAAAGATCTCAACATACCTTCCTTCGGCTGTTGTCTGTCCAGAATAGCGAAGCCACGAAGAATTGTGTACATTGAAATCGCCCGCAATGACGATTTCAGTGTGAGGATAATGGGCAACAATTCTTTGAATGGAGTCGGACAGAGCATCAAACTCGTTAAAAGTTAAATTTCTGTCCAAATTTGGGCTTCGATAAAGAAAACATATGTGAATGATGTGCTTATTTACCGTAAATTTTAACCACATGAAATTAAAGTTTGTGTTAGAACACAAACCATATTGTGGTTGGAGTTGGTATGCAACATCTTTTCTTATATAAACGGCAAGACCGTGGTGGGGGAAGAATAATGGCACCAAATTATACCCATTAAGATAAAATTCCGAATGATCAGAATGTTCACCTAGCTGGGTTTCACTTAGTGCCAAAACAGCTGGCCTGTTTTTTGCAGTATAGACGTATGCGGCATAAAAATTCTTCCTTAGTCCACGAATGTTAATAAAATCGACCCTGAACCTACCAATCATCAAAATAAACAGAACTATCGAAAACTCAAGTCAGACAATCAACTAAGATGAGTGTTTATTCAAGTTTCCAATCTGAACTTCACAATAACAAATTGCCACTAGTGTTATGCCTTAGTGAAAAAATTGTACTGATCCGCCCCTGGATAACTAGAAAAAACAAACAGTTATCTGTCTGACGTCAGACAACTTAACCGATGCATGCACTGCATGGAGAGCACCACACACAATGCCTACAGCGATTAAGCTAACGCAACTGTGTAGTGAAATTCCAGAGAAAATTCTGAGTTTTATAACTTAATGAAGTATTGACTTAAAACTCAAGTTTCGTACTTTTTTAGGAAGAACCCCAAAAACCGGGTGAGCTACCTCAGCCTTAGATACAAAATATTGAACGATTCAAAACAAATTTCACAGACATTGCTTTAATGACATGGTTAATATAACCATACACTCCTAAATTTTTTCGTAAAGAACAAGTGCTATAAGAAAATATGCCTGTGCGAATAAATCTTCTTGTAATTGGGCCATTTTTCGCCATTTCCAATAAAATTCCAATTAAAATAAGTTCTATATTGTAGCAAGATTTATAAAAAAAGCCAAGTTCATAAAAAACAATGACAATCAAGGCCATGAATATAATTTAATTCTCATCCTTATTATTTGAATAAGATGTCACAGTCACATTCACATCGAACAAACATATTGTGGATTAAATTTAAAAAACCCAGCCTCACTTACACTTAGTTGAAAGGGGGTTAGAAGGATAGAAGAAGTGTTTTTTTTTCTTTGTGATGAAATGGAATATCAAATACGAGGATATGTGAATTCGAAATTATAACAATCACAAATATTAAGTTCATGTCATTCATTTGGGGGGTTATTAAGTTTCAAGGACGGAAATGTTTGTGCTATAGCATTAATTCAAGATCTGCGCACATGCATAGTAAAACCCAGAAAAGCTGAAATAATAAACTTTTAACTTTAAACTTTAAACTTTTTTAAGGACAATTAAATTTTGTTCTTTAAGGACAAACAAGCTATGTCAGTTTCATGTTTAACCGACGAAAATAAGTTGCAAGTTATGTAAGTGACCTTGATAGTGATTAATGACACTTTGAACTTGATATTTTTATTTCGTCTTCTGAAATTTTTATATATTGAATACTTTTTGATGGATTTTTGCTGGTGATATTAAGTTTTCGAAGTTAACTTATAAATCATAGTTCTTATTACCTCGTGTGGATATAAAATCGACAGCATGTTGTTGATACAATGTTGTGACTTGAGAAAGAAAATTGATTAAATATAAAATTTTGAAGCCATGAATATTGGAAATATTAGGAAAAAGGCAAGGTCTCTATAACGAAACTTTCTCGTAAGAGGCTGTTGGATGGAATATGTGTTGCAATTGATTGTAAAAGTATAAAAACACTTTGTCGAAATTATGATCTACTAAATTTCTATCAACTGTCTTAGCTATTGTTTTTAATAAAATATTATTCTGTTTTCTATGAAACGGATGTAAGACCTTTTCTGGAACTTCCAGATTTCAATAGTTTATGGGCTCAGAAAGACACAAAAAGGTATTAAAGATAAATTAGATAGAACGCACATATTTTGAAGATTTTTTTTTTTGAGAAATTTAAGATGGCTCACACAAGACTTCCTTTAATAGAAAAACTAAAGGGTCGTGAGAATTATGACTCACATGGAAGTTTGCTGTTCAAGTATATTTGGCGCTGGAAGATTTGTGGACGTGTGTCCAATCTGAAGGAAAGAAATAGATATCTAAAGAAAGTGGCCAAGTCTAGAGCGAAAATTATTTTGTGAGTAGGTTGGAATAACTTTGCTCATAGGTTTATCCGAAGAATATAAACCTATGATAATGGGCATAGAAAAGCTCTGGCGTAGCCATAACAGGTGCTGCAATAAGGACCAAGATCCTCCTCGATGTGAAAACAGAAGACGTGGTTGATAAATTAGCTTTTTATGGGCGTAGTGGACCACAAAAAAAAAGAAAAGTTATAGTAAGCAAAAAGGAGCTATTGGCAGTGGCGGTGGCGATGGTGACAAACACAGGACCAAGATGTTTCCAATGCAATAATCATAGGCATTTCTATTTCAGCACTCTGCTCAACTGAATCCTCATTTAGCAGGACACGAAAAAATGGTCCTTCCATCTACGAAGCTGATCCTCAATTGATATCAAAAGTGTGCCATCCACATCCATTACAGTATGATTGGTGTTGCTTTTTTCCCGATAACATCTTTGGCTATTTGGTACAATTCCCGGATATCTCCTCTTCTGGCAGCGATTTCCGCATTATCTGCGAGTCCATCTACCTTCACCCTCTTGTCACGTCTCACACAGCGATAGACCATCTTATGTGCAATGCGGTACGCTCTTCGCAAGTCAGCCTTTCGTTGAACATCTGCTTCGGCATTTATTTGGATTTTCAACGATTTGCGAAGTTCGATCTTATCCCAGGTGTCTTGTGATATCCAAGAGTCTCTACGTCTCGTTCGCTTGGGTACAGTTCCGGATCCAGCCTCCATAAAAATACTTTTAATTTCACCCACATCTCATCAATTGTTGAATGCTGCATTCCATTTAATGACGAGGCTCTGTCGTTAAGGGTGGTGACATAGTTTCGACATATGTTGGGGTCATTCAAAGCATTAGTAATGAATTTTGTGCTCCTTGCTGCATCCTGCGCTGGTTTTTGTACGGCAGCGGTTCGTAATTTGAGACTCATCAGAACCAAATGGTGGTCGCTTCCCACATCGGCATTTCTTATACTCCAAACATCACACATAGACTTCATCCATCGCTGCTGAATCATGATATGATCAATTTGGTTTTCGGTTTGACCATCCGGATGCACCCAGGTAATTTTGCTGCACGTCTTATGCTTAAATACAGTCCCACCTATCACAAGACGATTCGCGTTACAAAAGTCGACAAGCAAGTCACCATTTTCATTCCGTGACCCCAAGCCATTTCTTCCCATCACGCGTTCCAGTCCGTAATTGTCTGAACCGACTTGGGCATTGAGGTCTCCCATAACGACTATGATGTCGGATCTCGGAACACTAATGTAAACCGAGTTAAGATGAGTGTAGAACGCGGTTTTGTCTTCCTCTGTCGCTTCATTTGTGGGGGCGTAGCACTGAATAATTGTGACGTTACGAATTTTTGAACGAAACCTTGCTGTCATTAATCTCGCAAAAATGGGTGCCCAGGAGATCAAACTACGCCTCGCTTCTTCGTTCAACATAATTCCGACACCATGCAGTCTTTGGCCACCCTCTCTTTCATCTTCTCCGGAATACAGGATTCTCGTCTGATCTGTATTCAGCTCTTCCTCTCCACTCAGTTTCGCTTATGCCCAGGATACTGATCTTTAGGCGGAGCATTTCACGCTCAACCCGCTCGTATCTACCATCGCTGTACAAGGATCGACCGTTCCGTGCTCCGATTTTCGTACGTATGCGGTAGCCAAAAGTAACATTTGCGCTTCTTGAAAGACTTCTTCTATTTGTCAACGATTCATTTATTATTATGGCGTCTTGATTGACGCTCATACATGAAAGATGCCGCACCCCCAAATCCGATGTGCGGTTTACTGCAACCGAAGCTGCAGAAGATTTTCCATAAAAAGATTACCTCTTGGAGACTCATTTCCATTTGTTGTCATAATTCATGTATTTGCATATATCCTTCCTATCCTTGGTGTTTTCCGAGATACGATTAATAACATACATACATAAGCTTAGATTTGACAGGCACACCAGCCTTTTGTTAGGTCAAACACATAACTGCTCGAGGCCGCCCACTATGGGAAAACAGACGCCTTTTGTAGCCGCCCAGTCTGGGTTACAGACGCTACCTGCTGCTGCCGTTAGCCTTTTACCAAAAAAAGCTCCTCCGCCACCAGACTATCATGCCATTGACCGCTACCTGCAGTTCATCCGTCTTACTGCCTGAACAGAATGCAAAACGGAGCTGGAATAGATGTCAAAAATGCTGCAGCCGGAGCTGCAAGAGTTGAACAATTTTTAACTTTTACTGCAGCAGTTACTGGCTGAACAGAATAGAGTGCTGCAACTGGAGCTGCAGCTGCAACTGGAATAGCTGTCAAAAAGTGTCGTACGTGATTTTTTTTACGCGCCTACAATGCAGCTGTACAGCTTTCTGACATTTTAGTATCGAAAATAAAAATGAAAACAAAAATAAAATTGAATAATGATGAAAAAGAAGTTAAAATTGGTTTACATCTTTATGAGTGATTGGAAAGAGTTTAAAAATCGCTTTAACCCACATGTTTTGCTCGCAATTTTAAAACGTCAAAAAAGCTGAAAGCAAAAGTTAAAAGTTGGCCAACTTGTCCAGCTGCGTCTGCAGCTCCGTCTGCAGGTGCGTCGTGTTCTGTTCGCATCATTGAATTTGTGTGTATTCAAAAATGTGACAGCTATTCCTGTTGCAGCTCCAGTTGCAGCTCCGTTTCCATTCTGTTCAGCCAGTTAAGGGGGCTTTTAACCATCCCAAGGACAAGTTTGTGCCCTGAACAGCAACGCTGAGTTGTCTGCTTATCCCGGCATCCATTGGGTCCCCCTGCACGTAAGCGTTACCCGCCCTCTACCACGCGGAGGTGTGCATAGGGATTTTCCTATCATTGAGCCTAGGGCCATATGGCGTCCTAGCACTCTCAAGTACTTTTAGAGGGAGAGAGAGATTTGTTAGTAGTTTCTTAATCCATCAACATCGTAGCCATCCGTCAATGGAATTTGACAGTTGATGGCTTTAAAGATAGTGGATGAACTATATTCTGACAGAAAAATTATATTTTGATCCAAAATGTCACCCAATTGACTAAGCAGTAAAAATTATTCAAAACTTCAGATTTTCTTAGAGGGTTTTCAATCCATCGACAATGTAGCCATTCTTCAATTGAATATAGGGTAAAAACTATATTTTGATCCAAATATTACATTAATTGCCATTAATTCACCAAAAAAGTCAAGATTTTTAATCCATTGACATCGTAGCCATGCGCCAATGGAATTTGACAGTTTATGGCTTGAAATATAGGAGGAAAACAATATTTTAATAGATAGAGTATATTTTGATACAAATGTCAACAAATTGCTTTTAAATCACCTTTTTTTCGAGCAGTAAAACTCATCACAAATTTGTCAGCTTTAGAGGGTTTTTAATCCATTGACATCGTAGCCATTCGTCAATGAAATTTGACAATTGATGGATAAGGGTCGAATTATTTTTTCACATAAGAAGTGTATTACGATCCAAATGTCAACCAACTGACATAAAATCACCTTTTCTCGGTGCAGTAAAAAACTGAAAATTTCATATTTTTTGCTGAGCTTTCTTAATCAATACAAATTTTATTGTTTTTAAATTTTGATCAAATTGGATTCGGTACAGCATTCAATTGAAATCATTAAAATCGAAGAGGTTTAATTCCAGCGAAATTATTCATTTGGAATAAAATTAAAACGGAAATTAATTCAGTGAAATGAAAATGATCGATAGATTGAAATAATCGAATCATTTTGGGAATCGATTCTTGAACGGTTTTCTAGAATTTTGCCAACTAGATGCAAGTGTTATCAGCACTCCAGTTTCGAGGGCTGGTGGTACTTGTATATAAAATAGCGTAAACTGATCAGAGCATTGAATACTTAAAACAAAAATTAAACACAAAATATTAAAAAAAAATGTTTAGTTCAAAAGCTTTGAAATATCGAGAAAAAAATGTTAGAAAAAAAATATTGTTTTCCTTCAAAAATTGTTTTTTTTTTACAAAAGAAACATAAAATAAACAACTTTGTTTTAAAACGAAATTAGAGGATGGATTTTGGGTTTTAAAAATGGGGAAGAAATACAACTTTTCAGTTTTTTTTTCATGAATATTCTAAAAAAAAAGTGTTTAACTTATTTTTTATATTTTTGAAAATGGCTTATTTGTTTTGTGACTAATATAAGCACTGTAGATTTTCTATTTCAATATAATAAAAAAAATATTTCTTGTGTAGTTTTATTCTTTCATTAAAGATACATAAATATAAATATTATTATTATTATTATTATTATTAAAATGCTGTATGTATGTTAATATAACATACACTCATAAAATTTGATATATATTAGCTTAGAAGCCCTATTTGACTAAAATATTGATGCGAATATTACCCAATTCCAACCACATTGCATTCATACCTCCCGAAATGATAACCTACTTCATTTAAAATTTGGTTAAAATCGCACCATCTCTGCAGTGACATATGGCTTATAAGATGTAATTACAAAGCATTATTTTTGCCTAGGGTGGCGAAAAAGCTGGGTCGGGCCCTGTCGGCATTGAGACTTAAGTAAAAGCGTTCTCTAACTCCGTCCTAAAATTGTCTTCGCTATATATTATTTTGATCATTGCCTACTAAAGGCACTTCCCCCGCTAATTTCCGCAATCCATAATTTCATAATTTCAAATGAATTTCTATGGTTATTTTAAAGATTATTTCAAAAATCTCTCAAGCACATATAGAAGAATTTATTAGCTATATACCCTGCCAACTTTAAACCATTTCATTTTAACAAGCTTTAGCCTGACTTGTTTTAAATTCTATCCAAAACTCTCATTTCTAAATAAATTTCTTATCCCTTCTGCTTTTAATGGATCAAAAACTTTTTCCATTTTTCCTATTTATATTATGGTCAGAAAGTTTATAAAAACTGCAACTCGTAAAATTAATCTCATAACGACTTTCACTTTGAAAAAAAAAGAAAACATAAAAATAACACAACTCTAAATTGAAGCCAACAACATTTGTCTCGGGCTTATGGCTAAATCCTTTCGAAAAGTTGCAATTAGTTTCCTTCTACATGGGTTTTAATTTCACAAAGAGCAACGGAGACTCATTTAAAGGTAACGAAAAAACAACAAACACTCACACAAACAAATAGCTACATCCTACTTACATTTTTACGATACCTACACATATTGTTAGCTGAGTTGGTAAGGTTATACACCCCCGCAGGATGATGACGCGGTAACCCAATATTGTTTTGTAGGACAATATAGACTTAAACCGTAGTACTAACCGCAACCCTATTCATTAAATTCCATCCACACTAAAATGTTTTTCACTTGAAATAGAAAAAAAAAAAAACAGAAAAAAAGAACCCACCCTCGCACAGTGGTTCCACTGCCGAACAAAGGCGGCCATAATTATTTGCTGGCATAATATCAACCTGAAATATTTGGTTATAGGGTAAATTGGACTCTCTGATCATGAATCTGAAATCGGTTTCGCTCTATCTTCTTTTGTTTCAGAGGTACCTTAGGTAAAAGGGTGTAATATCGGACTGAACCCAATTTTTCAAAAAGTTCTGATAGAGTATGGATGTATTTAAATATAACGTTGTTCATTAAAAGTTTAATTTTATTTAAACCTCATTTTATATGTAATACAATTTAATAATGGATCACAAAAAATATATAACGGAAGTCTTACCTTCAACTAATATTTTCATCACAAAAAAAAATTCACAAAATATCAAAGTAAAAATAATAAATAAATGCAAGCACGCTTACTCTGGGCCACTAAACCTCAAATGCCATGTTTTTTGCAATGTGATCACTTTGAAGATAAGAATCTAACGGTATTACTTAAGTGCATTATTTTTTTCTCATTTATAATTAGTTTGGTATATTCTAAGCTTATTTAAATGTCTTTTTATAACAACCGTTACAATTGACTTTTGGGATTATGGTTCGGTGGAACCACAGTGCATTGCGGAAAAAAGATCTTCTTTTCTTATGTGGATTCTTAATTAACATACATAAAATTATCATATTTCATAAGGGTTTTCACTCCTAAATGTTAATTATTTCACAAAAAAAAAATTATGATAATATCAGCTCTTAATTATTTTTGAACACTTTAAGGCAAACGTAAATATATTTTGACAAAAATCTGTCCCAAAAATCTACTCGTATTTTAATCGTAATCGCGGTATAATTTTCATTTTAGGCAGCATTTAAGGACTCATAAAGACTGTTTTAAGGTTTAATTTAGGAAGAGGACTTATAACTTTTACTTCCACAAACTAAAACCCATGCTGAAGGACCAAATTTATAAGTAAATGGGCATACCTACTCAGGCAGATTCTGAAATAAAAGCAGTTAGAGGTAGGGCCATTTAAAGTTCAATAAAAAGTGCATCCGCAAGCTTCCGCAGCTAATTCAACTTATACTTAAAAGTAGATAAATGTACCTTTCCTGCAGTATATAATTTTTTGGGGGCGTAGCGGGGCGTAACAGTTAAAAGCTTAAAAGAAAACACAAATCGCAGTTTTATTTAAGTTTTTTTAAAGCCCAATTTCGCAGCGACACCATTCTTATATTTATTCGTATAGCGGTTCAAAAAAATGCATAATGGAAGTCTCACTATCTACTAATACCTCCAAGAAAACAAAACAATTCACAGACAATTCTAACAACAGCAAAAACTAATTGCAGTCGCCCTTATTTTAATGAACTAAAACTGAAATGCTATATGTTTGTACGAAGTGATCACTTTATAAACAAATATCTAACGGTATTGACGAAAAATATAATTTTTTTAATTACTTATATTGAGTTTTGGTTTTTCTAAGCTGATTTAAAAGGTTTTTGGAAGAAACTGTAATATTTTTTTTTTTGAATTATGGCCTACTGTGGAACCACAGTGCCTCGCCTCAAAACGAAAACAATCTAAACACGAAAACGATTTCCAAGTACCGGAACAGAACCAAGCAAAGGTTCATGCTATGTTACCACGCCAGCCATCACCACCAAGCACTTCACAAAGTCATTTAAACTATTTTGGAACACCTCGGCTACTTCTACTTCTATTTTCTCTCGTGGGAACTAAAAAGTTCCTTAAATACGAGCAACGATGACGATGGTGGTGTTGGCAGGTTGTCGACCGAAAGCATCTTCTCCACTCAAACTCGCAGGACTATGAAGAGTTCTCGTAGATCGTGGAGTGAGACACTGCACTGTAAGGAATTTACTTTGACAAAGTATTTTATGTAGGGTTATTCTAGCGCCGCTATCTTTGTTCCTGACACGTACATATAGGCAATGCGATGGCAGAAACATCTTTGGCATACGAGAAGTTAGTTCTCTTGTGCAATTTTTGTGGGCAAAACTTAACTCAAACTCAATCAGAAAATTAAAACACAAAGCTGCAGGAGAGCCTGCCTATAACATCCTCATCCTTACATCAATTTTGTGTGTAATACTGTCTTATAATTATGTAGACACTTTCATACTCACTTTAAAATGCATTATGGCACCTTTTAAGCAGGGATGCAAACTACTATAGACTACAAAATGAATAAGCAATTTAACTTGGCAAATAATCAGTAATTTAATTGTAAGGCGGGATACACCACACGATTTGAGGAAGTCTAAGAGATCCTCCTGGAGAATTTTCTCTGGAAAAATAGAAGAAACTTCAGAAGCATCAAGGTTCGAAAAATCCTCTCTTCAAATCCCAGTTAATCATAGCTGCTTGGAGAATGCTGATGGCTCACGGACCAACTTTGCGAAGAATCGCTCAACCTACTACTAGATATTCATTTCCCTGGAAGCTCCCAAAATATTAATAGCTTCGACCATAATGGGTCAAAAAATGAGCCAAGATACCCACAAGGTCTGATAACTAGGGACAAGCTGCAATGGGCCCTCAACAGCTTCAAATCATACAAGTCTGCAGGCCCGACGATATAGTACCAGCTGAACTTCAAATGAATTCTGATTAAATTCTCCCAATTCTAGGGACTGTTAACTAACAAGTTGCTTAAGCTTGGTCCACATAACCCTGTTATGGAGAGAAGTAAAGGTTGTGTTTATACGCAAAGCAAGCAAAAGCTCCCAAGTGAACCCGAAAGATCTCCGACCTATTAGTGCCCTACTACACGATGACTTTTGAGTCATGACTTTATTCGAAATTCAATGAGTTTGAACGAGAAAAAACATCTGATCTCCCATTCGCACTCATTTAATTTCGAAAAAAGTCATGACTCAATCAATAGTCGTCGTGTAATAGGGCACTTAGTCTTTCATCATTCGATTGATATCCACCTTCGAGCAAGCATAGACTAGTGACTTTTGTCTACTGCTCAGAACGCTTAAGGGAAATCGGAAGAAACTGCCTTACAAACTCTACCGAATATTCCCTCCATCATACGGAGTACACCTCGGTTTTTTTCTTGGATATAGGGGGCACTTTTAACAGTGTTGATACCTCTGCAATCAAATCTGCTCTGGTATCCCTGATAGTAGATGATTTCGCTTGGTGAATTGGTTAATCTGATGCTGACTAGCAGGGTTCTCAATTCAAAATTGGGTGGCTTTTCTGCTAGAAGATCTGTCAGTAGAGGTACGCCGACGCAAGGCGGAACTTAGTAGTAAATGAGCTAAAATTCACTGATATTTTGGATAAAAAGTTAAGCTCGAAACGTTATATACAAGATAAAATGCCATAGTGACACTTTTCTCATGCAAAAAATACGAAGTGAACAAATTGGGTCCTTCAACCTCGTATCAATCACTGGCTTTATACTTCGTACGACACCCTCCGCCGCCTTAGACGGTCTGCTTCATCTGACTGAGACCCTTCAATATACCTAGCAAACAAGTGGCTGCAAATACAGCCATTCGCCTAACATCTTCCTTACAATGGACCATCAATAACATTGGCCATTCCTTACTTACTTACTACTTTAGATGGCGCTCACAGTCCATGGGTGGACTACGGCCGCAAACAACTAGCCCCTCCAGCCAGCTCGGTTCCTAGCTAGCTGCCTCTAGTTACACACTCCTAATTGGTTGAGGTCGTTCTCCACTTTTTTTTTCACGATATAAAATAAAAGTTATTATTTTCTGCCTTTTTTAAAACAAATTACAAGTCATTCATCATGATGAAACGAAAAAAGTTTATCCGCGGACAAAAACCTATTTTTATAAAAGAGCTTCAAACACTTAGTGGGGCTTCCTCCTGAAAGAGCAGCCTTCTGTGAGTTTTGCTCGTCCACCAGTTGGCTGACAGAGGATCGTTGAACAACCAGCGCATACAACGACTCCTTGGGCATGACTAAAGACAGTTGTGATCTTGTAGCATCCTGGGCATTTAACAAGGTATATATAATACATGGTATGATATTGCGCATGTCGTTATCCTATCTCTCTCACGCATTTTGTCAACAAGTGACGCAATTCTCTTTGCATTTGTTTTTGTTTCTGTTTTTTGTTTTTGATTTGTTGGTGTCTTTTCTTCACGTTTTTGTCCACAAGTGACGTAGATGCGCAGAACGAAAAAGAAAATAAACTCGGAATAGCATACCATGTATTCTGTATACCTTGGGCATTTAACGTCCATGAAGTAGGAATTTGGGTGTTGTACCAGACGCTTTAGCTTGTGCTTGCGCTTCTCTTCAGCTGGTAAGGGGTGAAGTAAATCTTTTGCTAGCGGCATGTTTCTTCTTTCACAGCTAACACGGAAAAAGTGTGTGCGCCACCCAAGATGGGGTGTCTTCCTCGGCTAAGCAGACTATCAGAGGTAGATTCGAAGACTCGTTGGGCTAGTGTGTCGGTGTCCATAGACTCCACGTGTCCCATCTCAGCCGCCGTATTTTCAACTTTTTGACGAGGTCGAGGTTGCTGTAAGGCCCGTAAATCTCGTTGTTAAATCTTCTCCTCCATACTCCATCGGTAAAGACTGGACCGAAGATCTTCCGAAGAATTTCAAAGCTCCCAAGCAAATTCTCATCCGCTTTTGACAGGGTCCATGCTACTGCCCCATATAGCAGGACCAGTATGATTAGGGTCTTATATAGAATAAATAAATAAATTGGGTGGCGCAACAGCTCATGGAGAACCAGGGCCTAGAGACTTACAACTCTCAACCATTCCTGTGTGAGTGTTATTGGCATGGAGGGGACCTACATATTTTTGCCGAGTTCGATCGACCTAGATGAGAAGCACTTTTTCGTGACAAGTATACTCTTGGAGGTTTTGTCAGTTCCTCGCAAGAGGTAGTACCTGGGATAAAACATTTCTGTTTTTAGTTGGCAGCAGCTGGGAATCGAACCCAGACTTTCAGCATAACAGTCCAACGCACCTACCATTATACCACGAGAAACTACTAGGGTCTTATATAAGGTATCCTTGGTACTTTAAGAGAGTTCTTTACCACTCAAATGCCTTCTTAGCCCGACGAAACAGCGGTTGGCAAGAGTAAATCTTTGTTTGATCTCTGCACTGATGTCGTTTGGCGATGTAATAGTGGAACCAAGGTAGACAAAGTTCTTGACGACTTCAAAGTTGTAACTTTCCATCGTGGAGTTTTGCCCGTGTTGACGATGTTGAGATTGCTTTCTTAATAATAGCTTATACTTCGTTTTGTCTTCATTAATAGCCAAACCAATTTTCTCCGCCTCCGATTCAATATTTGCCACCGCGCCGGTAACAGCTCGCTTCGTTCTCCCGAAATTATGTCAATATCAATCTGCATAGGCAAGTTTGTTGAACAGACTTTTGAAAAATTTTACCTCTGTTGTTGACTTGCGAGTTACTTAACGCATAACGCGTCGTCGCGTCGCCTTGCCTCAAACCTTTCTCTACATCAAAGGGTTCGGTGGTGTTCTTACCAACTTTGACGGAGCTCCGAGAATTCTCCATCGTCATGATGCAAAAGCAAACGAATTTGGCAGAGGAGATGCCAAGATGCAACATTGCTCTGCATAGTTCTTTTCTATCTGGGCTTTGAAATCTACAAAGAGGTGGTGTGTATCGATTTGTAACTCCTGGGTTTTTTCCAAAATCTCTCGGAGTGTGAGCATTTGACCGACGATTAATTTGCCGGGCCTAAAACCACTAAAACCAATCGGGGCCAATCAGTTCGTTGACAAATGGGTTTAAGCGACCACACAATACAGTTGACAGGATTTTATATGCGACTTTAAGGAGAATTATACCTCTGTAGTTGGCACAAGTCAAAATCTCCTTTCTTGTTGATGTGGCACACTATACCGAGTATCTATTCATCGGGCATAATTTTATCCAACCAAATTTTGGAGAAAAGTTTGTGTATACTCCCTACCAAGTCATCTCCTCCTGCTTTGAATAGCTCAGCTTGTAGGCCATCAGCACTAACAGCCTTATAAGACAGAAATTTTGACCATCGGTGTCCAAGTTGGATTGAGTGTTCCGTCTAACAGCGGAATTTTGGCCTTCTTCGCCGGCCGTTTAGCAGTCTAGAAAAGTTTTGTTTCAAGATCCCCAGAACGGACTGAGTGTCTACCACCATATTCCCACTCTCATCTTGGCAGGCTTCCATTCTTGTAGCCTTGTAGCCCTGGGTAGATTTCCTCACCTTCGGTAGAACTTTCGAACATCCCCCTGCCGTTGCAGCCCTCAATAGACGTGACCGCCCACTTAATATGCTCTCCCTTTTTCCTCCTGAGAAGTCAGCGTTTCTCCCCTCGTTTTAGCCTGTATAGCTCTCTCAGCAGCTCTGGTTCTAGTTTGGAGCATCATTGATTGGTAGGCCTCATTCTTTACTGTTTGGTGTATGCGCCAGCCTGCTTTCTTTATCGAACCAGGGGTTTCGTTGTGGTGGCCTAGTGAGACCCATGGCAGGGCATACCAGCATTAGATATGGTGAACAAAAGACTGAAAACCGTCCAAAACAACTCGTATTGAACGGTCTGACAGGTAATTTCTAATCCAACGAATAAGAGATTCGTCAATAACAAAAGCATGCATTTTCGATAAAAGAGCTGGGGCCCAACTTTTTTTTTTTTTTTGTGAACAATAAAGTTAAAACGATATTATTAACATTAAATACTTATTCACAAGAAATATTGCATTTTTCATCTAATAAAAATTGATTAATAACGCACAAAACCAATAACTTATGTTAAACTAAAAAACTAAATTATTAAATTATTAATGAAATTGGCTTAAAGCCGCATCCACATTATGTTGAATTGTGTAGATCAACATGCAATATTTTTTGTGAATAAGTATTTAGTGTTAATAATATCGTTTTAACTTTATTGTTCACAAAAAAAAAAAAAAAAAGAGTCGGGTACCCCCAGGATTCGAACCAAGAACCCTTCGGTTCTCAACTAACAAAATTGCTTTGCATTTCAGACATTATAGTGTTATTTGTCTCTATAGCACTCCTATTACCCCTTTGACAGGAAGTAAATACCTTATTGGAGCATTACTGATTCCTTAAATATTTTCTGGTGTAAATTATATCAGCTTAATAGAAGCGATATATTAATGTTTCTTTAATCTCTCTATATTGCTCTTATGAAATGACAACGGAGCTTTCGCTTCTATAGTCATCCTGTAAAATTATTATACAATTCCTATGTTAGTTACTGTCCAGCCACAAACCATTTCTGCTATACTAGTGAAAGCACAAACCACTTCTGATAAACTAAAGAGCATAGCCACCTTCTTCTATAAGACCTCTAAATTGAGCCCAATAAGTGTTTTTTCGGGGCAACTGAATTTACTCCATAAAGGTCCAATAGAAGCAAAGTGCACCTTTTTAACTCTATGGACTACTATATAATGCTTATATGATTGCAAGAAATGATAATGAAAAGCTTCTTTGGATGATTATAGGAGCAAAATTGTAAGTTGGGTTATATCCTGACGCATTGATTAGAAAATTCCAATCCACACAAATTGTTGCTACAAAAGTCTTTGATGTACACACGACGCATGTTTATCGACAATGTTAACTATAAGAAGAAAATATAAGTCCAATGCGTTTCGCCCAGGTACAATAGTTGGGCCCATCACTTAGATGCTGTTGTACCCTTCAAAGATGCTTTATTTTTAATCGATGGATACCAACAACTAATAATATATACAGCGCCTAAGCACTGTAAATTATATTTTTCTAGGGGAATTTGTTTAAATTCAGACACCTAGAATATATTATATGTATGATGTTAAGGCGCTGTAAATTATATTAGTTGTCCGTATCCATCGATTAAAAATAATGTGTCTTAGAAGGGTACGACAATGTTAACCAAGAATGTTGATCGGCTTAGTGTTGTGGACCCTCCTTTACGCATCATAAGAAACTCTCCATAGTTCACGGTGTTGGGAAAAGGTTATCCTAGATTCATGTGGTATCACAATGCACCAACTTATTGTCTAACCCCCGATTTCACAAAAGCCTTTTAAGAATTTAACAGGCTTTTAAGTCTTAAAATGACGTTTATTCCATACAAAATACGTCATTTAAAAATTTAAAAACCTTTTAAATGTTTATGAAATTGGCCATAAGTGTGTCAGTTTTTACGGCTGACAGCCACTTCAACCTAATCAAATCTACGTGTTCGTGTTCGTGCACGAGCTGCTTTGATTTAAAAAATGTAACAAATATGTTTCGACCGGTCATATGACATGTATCGATGTTTTAATATATGTATTTAAAGAAGGTATCTTTTACCTTCGCAAAATTCAAAACGAAGAAGTTGGAATATTGATTCAAGTATCCCAACAAATAATTTTTACATAATTTCAGTGCTTGCAGGCTTTTAAACATTCGTCCTGGGTGTTGTATCGATTCGAATTTCCTTTACATCCACCGTAAATAAATTTATGGCAATCATTAGTTTCGTCTCTGTAGACCCATACACTTATTTTACTACCGCAGGGCCCTTTGTCAGCTTTTGGGCAGTCTATAAAGAGAAATAAAGAAATATTATTTGTTAAATATTCTGTAAAAATATGAAAAGTTAATATTATTGCTTACGATGTGCAAATGCACTCACAGCAATAATTGCTACCAAAAGAAAAATAATTTGGAACTTCATTTTAATGTTGCTGTGGTTAAAAAGTTTCAGACGATGAATTCAAAGTGATAAGCTCAATTAAAAACTTGGGGGTTTTTATAAGTAAATTTCTTTAAAAAATCTCAATTCAATTTTATAGTCAATATGCATTTTAAATTAAACCTTAATTATTTATTTAGTCTTATCATGACATGTGTATCAACATGCGGGTGTTGAAAAATATTTATGACAGCTATGAAAGTGGTGAAATCATCCCATTTGTTTAAAAAGAATTATTATAAATGAATTTTAATTAAGTTTAAGGTTCTTCTTTACGCAGGTTGAAGTTGAGTGTAAACATCTTTATATAGAACTGTCATTGACATTATTAGTGTAAAGTGTTGGTTAAATGATTATGTCAACTTCACTCGAATAGCCATTTTTGATCTCTGACATTTTCGATCTTGACCACCTGCGCAATATGTTAGGTACCTTAGATTTGTGTTCTGTGCATGATTGCAAGAACCACCTCCTATTCAGCATAAGGCCAGCTTGTTCATAGCTAATCATCTTTCATCAATGATTCGGGTAACTGATTAATCATCGAATGTGTTGTTTGATCGATGATAGTTTGAGTTTGTATTCGCATCGAAAACCCTTATCAGCCGATTTTGGTTGATTGTAGTAATGTTTTTATTTGCTTCGTATTATTAATTGAAGATTCCATAGCACGTTCACAAAAAATTAATTTGAAAAAGCAATTGTCCTTGCCCCCAAGAATTATGATATAGAGACAGCGCAGTCCGCAAAAGGAAGAAATCTTCCCCCCCCCCCTCCCTTATTGCGCAGAAGGAAAAGCAGAAGAAAATTGTTCGTTTATTTTTTCGTTGTGAGTGTCATCTTTATATGACTTAATAAAAATAAAATTAGATACACTGCCCTATAAGGAACATTAAAGATACATAACTTAGAAAAATACGTCTTAAATGTTGCCCATGTGTCCAATTTGGTTTCCATCTATTACCATTTCTGAATTTCATTACCATGCAAATGGGGAGAACCGCATAGGCTTTTTTTTAATTTTTTGAAATTATATTATTATATATATGCACATCCCTTAAAAAAATATCATTTGATTTTATCGACATTCTTATGAACTTAATTCGAGGACAAATAAGAATTCCCTATTTGCTCGTGATGGACCTTGAGTTACAAAGTAATTTATCTGAATTTATTTGTCGCAATTTTATATTATTTTATTTTTGTTAAGTTTATTCATATTTATTTAAGTCTAACAGTCCAGTAATATTGGGTTTTTACCATGCAAATTGTGGGGAAGTTTTGATTTGTTCCCTGCTTTATCTTTGGAGGTGCTGAATCTGAGTTTGAGGCTTTCGACTAATCAATAGACTCAAGCGCAAGTTGCAAATTGACGTATTTTTACTGTTTCCCAACAATCACTCGAAAACAATAATTTACTACTTTACGTCACAAAATTTGAATTTTTGTCTTTAACATGAACCAAATAACCAAGATATACTTTTCTGATTGTTTTTGATGCGATAAGTTTGAATTTGGCTTTGAAATTGCTCTAGTACGTTACGTCTTGGGGATATTCGAAACAAAAATTTAAAAAAATGCGTTTTGATGCAAATTTGGTGTTATAGCTACTTATATTATTTCCTGAGGTAATTTTTTCGAATTAATGTTTATAGTCATTCTGAAGTATGAACATTTTACTTCGAATTTGTTTGAGCCCATATGCATTGAAAAAGTTTCTCTAAGTTTATCTTTTTTAAAAAAATTTTAAAAATTTTACTTTTTAAATAAATGAACATAATTTAAATGTTTTTTGCAATATAATAAACAAAATAAAAGATTTTTGATTTTGTATTAATGATTCTTCAAAATACCGTTATAACTGATCATCAGATAGGCCACTCTATCACTCAAGCTTTGAATTTTCTTATGGGTGGCCTCTATATGCAAATAGTCATATAAGTATGGCATGGAGCTATCAATTCAAAAAATTTAAATGCTTAAATATTGTTTAATTCATACAGATTCAATTTTTGTAATAAACTCAATTACGATAAAATTGCAGCTAGGCCACTATGGCTCTCAAGGCCCCAATTCGGAACTTGCTTGCTTGGTTTTAAAAACTTCTTATGTAACCATTTGGATTTTGAATCCACAATAGAAAGAAACCACAGTGGCTTCATTTAGGACGTGCATAGTCAATATGAATGCGAGATAGAGGCTTTTTTGGAATCGGCCAAGACCCTAACTCAGCTTTGGGAGGATTGTCACTATATTTAGTTTACAAATCTCACAATTCTTGCAACAATTTTCAATATTTTCAATAGCCTAATTCATGTCACCAAAAATATTTTCTATTTAATCATCGTAATCAATTTTGTCTTAACTACACCCATGTAGGGAGTGTAATTCCTTTAGAATGAAAACCTGTAGCTATTGAGGAATAATCACTCACTCATTTGGCACCTTATTTCTTTTCCTTTTTCTTTGGGGTGGGAGATACAAGACTGAAAACAGTGAAGTTGATCGTGTTAATTTCCGTTTTCTCAAAAACTGGATAAGGCATTTTAGCATTTGGTTTTCAGTATTTGACTAAAAATTAATAAGGGGGCGTTGAAAATCAGAAACAAAAATAATACTTCATAACATAAAAGTAAACGGCTCGATCGATTTTCTTAAAACTTGGTACATAGTGGTTTTTGTTGATTATGCCCACAGGTTTTTTCATTTTTTTTTAGAACCAAAAATAACGGTACCTGCGATACCTGCCATACAATTTTTTTAAAAATTTTAAAAAATCGTATTTTTCTCAAAAACGGCTCGACAACTTTTCTTCTTCTTCTTAAAAAAAATGCAATAAATTTATATAAGTAAAGGCTTCCTTTGGGTGGAAACCCATTTTTCAAAAATGGTTATTAATGGTACCTCCCAAAGAACCATTTTTTATTTTTTTATTTTCTTCTAAATGGTACAACCGATTTCAATTATTTTTTTTATAGAAAAGCTTCCAAAAAATATAAATAGTCTTGTGTATCAAAATTTTTTAAGAAATATTTTTTGAATTTTTAAAAAATGTTTCAAATTTTTTTGGGAAAATCAAATTCATATTTCGAAAACGACATGATCGATTTTTTTGAAACTCGATACATAAGAGTTTTGTAGTACACTCTAAAATATTTTTTGAAAAAATTTTACATTTATTAAAAAATAACGGTACCTTCCATACAAAAGTTAAAAAACCGACTCCTACGATTTTGAATAATTTTTTTTTGTATACTAAAATTAGTACGATCTACTACCAAAATTTATAAAATCTTGCACTTAGCAACTAGATATTAATAGTATCTGTCATAGAACGTATTTCTTTATTTTGAATTTTCTCGTTATCGACTAAACGAATTTAGATGAATTTTTTATACACAAAATTCAGTAAAGATTAAATAATATTGCATATCAAAATTTTCAAAAAAAAAAGTTTATGAATTTTTAAAAAAAGTTTCAAATTTTTTTTTTGAAAATTCGATATCTCAAAAACGGGTTGACAATTTTTTTTCAAATTTTGTTTTGATATACACATAAATATATAGTTTAGATATGCATACCAACGTTTGTTCTTAAAAATGTAAAAATATATACAAAAAATATTTTTTTAAAAAGCCGCTCCAATGATTTTAAATTTTTTTCCCATATAATCATATTCAATCAAGAACTAAGATGGCATTCTTTTTTTTTCACCTCAAACTGTCAAAAGAGTTATTTTAGCCAATTTTAATGTCGTATTTCATGCTTCTCTACATTTTGCTATCATAATTATTTTCATGTTTTTATATACCATTTTCCTAAGCCCGCAGTGTCTTGAACATAAGAGCAAGTACGTGCAACCCAGTCTTGCATGTTATTTTTGTAAAGTTATTCTTCTATTTGAAGTCAGCTTTTCTCAAAATTGCCCCTCCCGCCCAAACGGGGGGATTATACTGTTTACATCAGCGGTTCCCAAACTTTTTAAGCTATGGAACCCTAAACAATGCCCAAATATATTTTGGAACCCCATCCTGACAATAGCAAAAAATGAAAAACAACACATTTCAAAATCAATTTTTTATTTAGTGTGAAGAATGAATCTGTTTCATTGTTTGATTTATAATTGTTTTTAAACAAACTTCTATGTCCGAAAGTTGAATTAGTATATCTGGGGCAGCGTCTAGCCTCAATCTGTGTTTAGTTTTTGTGTAAGTATACGCTGAAAAGCCTACTTCACAGCGGTACGTTGTAACTAAAGGTAGGAAATTTAATATAGCTTTCTTTGCAAGCTCAGGGAATTCATTCTTAATACCAATCCAAAATTCGTTTAATGATACAGAATCAAATACAAATTTTGACGAAGAGGAGCTCTGCAGATCTATCAGGGATTCGTATTCCTGTATACTCAGGGTCATAGGCTTGATGGTTTTCATTAGAAATGGATTTTGTATCCACTCGATGCCCGTATTTGTATCTGGAAAGTAATCCAGCATGGATCTTTCGAGACTAACCAAATGGAGAGCAATAACATTGCTAATATCTGCTCTGAGTTCAAGCATAATTTCTTGCAAGATTTCATGTAAGAATAGAAAACACTCAAAATTGTTCTTTTGTACACCTGAGATAGTACAGTCATATTGTATTTTTACCATGCAAATTGTGGGGTAGTTTTGATTTGTTCGCTCCTTTATGTTTTCGGGGGTGCTGAATCCGAATCTAAGGTTTGCCAACAAAATTTCGTGACGCAACATGGAAAAAAATGCAAAAATGCATTTTCTGGGAGTTTATCACTAATGGGTCGAAAACTACCAACTGTTCGAAAATTACATCAAGCTACCATTGAAAGCATACACAATTTCCAAAAAATCCCTATTTAAGATTTTTTTCTGCGACAAACCATTTGGACTCAAGCGCTAGTCGAAGATTTATGTATTTTTACTGTTTTCGAAAATCCACTCGACAGCTCTAAGAAATTATTTTGTGAGACAAAATTTTAATTTTTGTCTGTAATATGGACCAAGATATACTTTTCTGATGGTCTTTGATGCGCTGAGTTCGAATCTGGCCTTGGAATGGCTCTATCACGTCACGTATTCAAATCCATCCATCCATCAAATCCATTTTGTTGGTAAACCTCAGATTCGGATTCAGCACCCCCGAAAGCATATAGGAAGGAAAAAATCAAAACTACCTCACAATTTGCTTGCAAAGAGCCTTTTTGAGCACAAATTAACTGGAATAAGAGCCAGAAATTAATTTTTCTTTTCAAAGCTGCCAGTTTGTCTCTCGAAAAAAATACTGTAATTGATTTTTCCTGCAGAACTGTAGCAGTTTCGTTGATCTTCTCGAAAATGTCTGCAAGATAAGCTAATTTCGTAATCGTTTGCTCATCATGCAATACATCAAAGAGGTTTGCACTTGAGGACATATTTTTTTCCAGTTTGAGCACATTCAACTCATCACGAAGTTGAAATAACCTGGATAAAGCTTTCCTTCTGAAAAGCTATCGGATTTAAGTATGAAAAAGGAGCGATTCGTACTGACTGCCCATATCTTTACACACTAATTTAAACAATCTCGATTGGAGAGGACGACTCTTTACATAATTTACTATTTTCACAGCTTCAACGAGAAATTTTTTTAAATCAGTTCATAACAAGTGCATAACGATGGAATATACAATGACTGCTGGTACTTCTAGGAGCAAAGTTTTTAATATTTGAAACAACCCCTTTAACCTTTCCCACCATTGCTGCGGCTCCGTCCTTGCATATATCAATACATTTTCCCCAATAAGTGATGTGTTTACTCATAAAGCAGTTTATGACCTTGAAATTCACACTTCGATTAAAAAATATAATAGACCGAGAGCCCACAGCAGATTTTAGGTGTGAACGATAGCAAAAAAAGAAGATTAGGCGTCGAAAGCTTCATTAAAGACTTAAACAAATCAAAGTCTTGCAGTCCACAACTGGGGCCTTTGCGAGAAACAGGGCATCGAAAAAAAAAATATGAATGCAACTTCGAGGAAAATCGTGTTAGCCGAAATTGGTTTTCACCCCTCCCTAGATAAGCTCCGCGGATCCCATATCAAGCAATTTGAGATCATTTGAGTGTTTAATTCGCCCTGCCAGACTGTTAAAAAAAACCGTTTTTCACTTAGAATTTTGAATTTTTTAAACGGTCTGGTAGAGCGAACTATGCACTCAAATGGTCTCAGATTCCATGATATGTGATCCGAGGAGCTTTTCAAGGGAGGAGTGAAAACCAATTTCGGCTAACACGATTATCCTCGAAGTTGCATTCATATTTTTTTTCGATGCACTGTTTCTCACAAAGGCCCCAGTTTTGGACTGCAAGACTTTGATTTTTTTGCTATCGTTCACACCCAAAATCTGCTGTCTATAAACTATAAAGTCTATAAACTTTAATTGTTTTTCTTTTATTGTTTGTATTTAACTGTTTATACTTTAGGAAATTTGTGGAACCCTGAAAACTCTCCAGCGGAACCCCAGGGTTCCGCGGAACACACTTTGGGAACCGCTGGTTTACATAATATACTACTTGTTCTTTGAAATTTTGTATTGCTATATTCTGAAAAGACGTCCCCTGGAATTTTTTGTGTCTACGAAAACGGTTATGGACTCAAATTGAAGCCAATGCAGTAAGGTTGAAATCGTAAAGCAATATTTTATTCAGAAATTAAGGCGTAATCGGAAAAAATCGGACCTGACGCAAGGTCTCAGTCCTATGAAACTACAAGGTTACTGGACTATGAAGTAACATTCAAATAGAGTTTAAAATTGATTATATTGAACTGTTTATTGCTTTACTACGTTTTCACTGGATCAAATGAAGTAATTTCGTTGAAAAATACATAGAAAACATCGCACGAACAATTGAGTTTGTCACAGCTAATTAATGACTAATTAACGGCAAATTATTGAGCCATAAAATGTTTAGTTTTAGAAGTTTTTACCACTTTTTGAAGAAATATAGAAAACATAGAACGAAAAATTGGATACATTAACAAATAATTAACCATGAATTATCTAGCCATAAACCATTCGAATTAAGCAGTTCTTACCCCTTTTTAAGGTGGTTCTATGCTAATGTCAAGTTAGCAAGGAACCCGAGAAACTAAGAAAACATTGCATGACAAATTCGAAATTGTCACTACTAATTAAATACTAGTTAACAGCAAATTATTTAGCCATAAACCATTCGGTTTTAGCATTTTTACACATATTTAAGTAGTGATTCGCTAATTTGATATCAAGCTAGTAAAGGACCCAAAAAACATAGAATTACTAATTAGACTTACTAACAGTAAAATTGTTAAGCCATAGGACATTAAATATAAAAAGTTTTCACAGCCTTTCAAGTTATGCCAAGATAGCAAAGCACCCAAGAACATAGAAAACATTTAACGATAAAGTCGATACTGTCACAACTAATGAACGACTAATAAACAGCAAACTATCCACCTACCCATTTTTCGATTTGTCAAAGTTGCTTAACTTGACACTCATGGAAAGCAAATAACCCGAAACACACATAGAAAACATAGAAAACATAGCATGAAAAAATTGACTTTTTCACATTATTTAATGACTAATGAACGGCAAATTACTAAGCACAAATATTAAATTTTAGAAGTTTCAAAAAAAAAACATAGAACGACAAATTCGAAACTGTCACAGTTAATAAAGGACTAACTAACGACAAATTATGTTGTACCTCGTGGCATGATGGTTAGTGCGTAGGACTGTCATGCTGAAGGTGTGGGTTCGATTCCCAGCCGAGCCATCTAAAATCAAAAATGTTTTATTCGAGGTACTGCCTCTTGCGAGGAACTGACAAATCCTCCAAGTATACTTGTCATGAAAAAGTGCTTCTCATTTAGTTTTTAGAAAACATTGAACGACAAATTCGAAACTGTCACAACTAATTATCGAATAATTAACGGCAAATTATTTTTCGATTCGTCAAAGTTGCTTTGCTATCTTGACACTCATGCTTGTTTACATTTTCGACAACAATTTTGCTATCTAACTTATCTTACCTCTACAGTGTTCATGTGTGTATTTTGCTAATGTTCCCCTATTATCTTCTTGAATTATAGATCCCAGACCATTTTGTTTTGTGACTTGCTTTCTTGACACATGTTCGGTGAGTGCTCAAATTTGTTAAAGCGATAACATTGAATTTGATTGTTGCTACGTTTTGATGGTTTAGCTCGATGGTGCGTATTGAAATTTTGACTTCTCCAATTTGGTGTGACAACGTTAACTGGGTTGGGTAGGTTAGGTTAGGTTAGGTTAGAAGGGGTGATGTTACGGCAAGCCGTCGCATCTCACTCGGATCTCAATGGATCCATTGCGCTCCCCATAGGATTTTGGTAAGGAAGGTTTGGGGAAAAGGATAAGATGGATTGGGTAGAGTTTTGGTATGGGATGCCTCCCTGAACCACCCTGAATTCTGGATGAATTTAAGGATGTTTCTTAGTGGCAAGTTAGAGATGTCGCCCAATTCGTCAAAAAAGTATTCTCCGAGGGCTGCTTTTCTGGTTCTGGCTAGGCTGGGGCATTCACAAGGAAAGTGATATGAATCCTCCTCCACCTCTACATCCTGACACCCTCTACACAAGTCCGACGAGCTAATGCCCATTCTGTGCATGTGGGCTCCCATTGAGTTGTGAATTGTGACCCGTTAGGACTCCAATTAGAGTGGAAAGTTGAGGCCTACTTACTGGGTTGGGTAAGACAATACTTATTTTCACTTACCTACTTGAGCCAGTTGTAACGCGGTCGGTAGATCAACTTCCTTCTCTTCTGCTAAGCGCTTGAATATATTTTTGCGGAGGCCTGTGACTGTGATGAGCATGTACTTTAGAAATTCTTCCGAATTCAGACTTTGATGCAGACTCCATATGACTCTGACACACCATGCGTTTATGGACTCATCCTAGTTTTGAGTTATTTCCATGAATTTTTGTCGCTCATTCCATATGTTCTGTGAAGGAAGATAATGTTGATCGAGGATGATACAAAGTTCCTTAAAAGTCTTCGACTCAGGCAGGTTTATCGGGTGTTATTAAATTCCTTACTAATACTTGAATGTTTGTGGACTTAGAACTGTGATGAGGACGCTAACTTTTTCTTCAGGCCTTGCTTACGTTAAGTTGAAGAGATGAGCTATTTTTTTCTTTGTAAATTGCCCATTTGTCAAATTGTTTTGTGTTGAGAACGAAATTAGAGAGTAGGTACTGCATGATTAGAGACTCCCTCAGCTTGTTCCCCATCGTTGGACTCATTCTCAATAGCACGTGTTTGAATTCTTCCAGTAATAAGTATAAATAACTAAATTGGGTGGTTCAACAGCTCATGGAGAACCAGGACCTAGTGATTTACAACTCTCAACAATTCCTGTGTGCGTATTGTAGGCTGGAATGGAGGAGACCTACAGTCTTTTGCCGAGACCGAACGGCTTGATGAGAAGCACTTATTCATGACAAGTATACTCTAGGAGTATTTGTCAGTTCCTCGCAAGAGGCAGGACCTCGGATAAAACATTTCTGTATTTAGTTGGCAGCAGCTGGGAATCGAACCCAAACCTTCAGCATGACAGTCCAACGCTATTATCCCACGATGTACTTTTCTTCCTATACCCATTTCATATTATATTACTTTTTGGGTATATTGTATCCATTTTTTTTTTACAATTTTATATTTGTAATTTCCCTTTTTTTAACTGTGGCTTACCTTTTGATAACCTAGGTTTCGTTTTAGTTTTTAGTTCAAACACACGGGGTTTTGAATTCATTGACCCAACATGACCCACCATTTAAAGTTTGCATCAAATATAGAAAGACGCACCACTAGGAAAGTGTGTTTGTTGCATGAGCATAAAGGAAGCTAATTAATTTTGTTTTTCCAATACAATCTGAGTGACTTTCGAAAAAAAGACAACAATTTATATTTAACAAATACAATTTTCTTGGAATTCATTTCGGCCAAGGAAATTCAAGGTATAGGTGATTCAAATCGACACTTTATTTGCAGACAATTTATTTGTGTACAAAAAAAAAATACTCATCAAATCCACTTTGTAGGGAATAAATTGTCATCCCTGCTTCCAAGTGCCGAGTATCTACTTCAGAAGAAATCGAACCAGAGAAGGATCCTTTACGTCCCTAGCTTCATCCTCATAATCTCGTATGAAGACCGAAAAGTTGAATGAACTTACATATACCAATACATGGGATACAGGAACTTCCCAAGAGGATGAGCCATGATGAAACTTTTCCTTTCCTCATTTTTTTTTCTGGTATGTTTTATTTTTATAGAAAGTGTCCTTTTTGCATTTTTCATCGTGTAATTGTCTGGCGAGCAAATCAGCAGACATGAGTGTAGGGAGGTCCTCTCTTTTTGAGTTTCCGTCTTGTCTATAACAAAGCTGCCTGCTTTCAAGCTAGCACGATTTCTATAATCTTAAATGTTGAATGCGATTACGTGACCTTTTTATTCTAATTTGTTATTTTAGCTTTAATCGAGGAAATCCAATTGAAGAGCTCTTTTCTGTCTCTCATACTAAAGCAATGTCATTAATGTCTTTGCCATTTCATACAAAAGTACCTACACATCCTTCGTCCTGGTATGAGAAAAAATATTTTTTTTTTTACAATTTTAGGTGTGAAAGTGTGGTTCTTTTAATTTTGTTCATGTCATTTCTGTTTGTAGAGTTTCATAAAATGCATGAAGCCATGGCTTATCAAATTTAAATCAGAACTCTGTGAATCGTGCAAATTGTATCCTTAATTTGTACGACTACCTAACACATAATTTTTGCGTCTATAAATCTTATTTTGAGTTTTATCCGATTACTGATTGTTTCTTTTTCTTTTCCTTTACAGCTTGGGTACTTGGCTGGCTTATGTGTAAGACGGTTACATATGTTCAAGGAGTTTCAGTAGCGGCATCAGTTTACAGCTTAATAGCTGTATCATTAGACAGGTAAGTTCGTTTGTATACATACACAAATGAATGCACATTTACATATATTAATATACTCAAATGCCATCATCTTTGGCATTATGGGATGTTAGCATGTGCAATTGAAATAATAAGTCGTCGGACATGCAATTCGAGAAACTTTTCTGCTAACAAGGGTTGTGATTATAATACATTCGTGTGACTATGTCAAATGTAGTTTCGTTCTGTAACTGAACCCTTTTTTTGCGATTTGAAAATGGTCGGAGGGGAGGGAGTGGGGGTTGGTATAAGTATAAATAAATTAGGATATTTGAGTTTAGTTGGTATTGAGTTGACCTAGTTTAAGTTAAGAATTGATTGGGGTGGATTTTTGAGGCGGATTTATTTAGAAATTTAAGAGTGGATACATGTTTGCTTTTTTGTACTTCTATTTAAATTCTTCAAACATATATTTTTTTGTATAGAATACAGAAATAATTAAATTTAAATATAAAATTAAAATTTTAAATTTACTTTTTAATTCAATATATAGTGGATATATGATTTAAGTTAGGGGCAAGTTGACCAACACGAGGTACTTTTTCAATATAAAGAAGAAAGGGCCTTAATACATACAAATATAATAATAAATACCCTCTATTTTCATACAATTTTAAAAATGCTACTTTTGAACACTATTGTCTTCCCATACCCCATTAATCGTAGGTATCACTAAAAATGTTACTACTGTCCCACTTTAGATTCAAGAAGAATAAAGGTGAATTGTCTCCGATTGATCAAAGAAGAATGCCCAAAAATATATGGCCGAAAACCCCAGACATACGTGGATATTAAAAAGGCATCAATAAATTGTAAATAATAAATCTGTACCTTGGTTCTAAAAGGTCCACTGTCCATGTCCAATTTGATAATTTTTGGGAAATCAAAAATTAAGATTTTACTATTTCTAAAAATGCTTATTACTTTTGAAAATCAAACTTTCTATATCCATCTGTACCTTGTTAAGAAACAATTGGAGCACATTAGCCCTTATTACAGTCTCAGAACATCTTCCGCTGAGTCAAAAAGTGAACTAAAGTCAATATTGTAAAAAATGGACCTTAGCCCTTTTAGAACCAAGGTACAGAAATATAAATAAAATTACTTTCTTTGCTAATTATCCCCGAGACCGGGGATTTTGTTTTAATAACAAAGTGTTTTTTCTTTCATGAAAACTAGATTCTGTCTGTCTGTCTGTCTGCTTGTCTGTTCGTCTACAGCTTAAACAGCTCGATCGATTTTCTTCAAACTTGGTAGTGGTTTTTGGTGATTATGCCCACACGTTTTTATTATTTTTTTTCAGAACCAAAAATAACGGTACCTGCCACACAATTTTTTTAGCTCTTTAGCTGGAAGTTTTTTTTGCCCTGGGCCAGGCATATTATTTCAGTAGTATATAGAATTTGTATTATAAAACCTTCTTATATAGAAACTATGCCTGGCCCAGGGCAAAAAAAACTTCCAGCTTAATGATTAGGAATTCTAATCTTGTTGGATATAGTTTACAGTGGATTTTCGTTGAAAAATTCATGTAAGTTGAACTGAACTTAATATAAATTGCGTATGACAAAGCCCTCACTATGTCACTGATGAGTTGAAGTGAGTAAGCCGAACGAAACGCCAATTTATAGGACTAAAGGCCATAAAAAGCTATTTTGAATCATTTTTTTTATTTTCGATTTTCTTCAAAGCAGAAAGACTGTTTTCAATATTTTTTTTTATGTAGAGGCTTCCAAAAACTATTAATATTTTTGTGTACTTAAATTAAAAAAAATATGTTTTGGATTTTTAAAAAGTGTTTAAATTTTTTTTTTTTTGAAAATCAAATATTTCGAAAACGATATGATCGATATTTTTGAAACTCAATACTAAAGAGTTTTTTAGTACTATCTAAAATATTTTTATAAAAAAAAATTACATTTTGGTACCTACCATACAAAATCTAAAAAACCGGAAAGAAAATATTTTGTTCTCAAAAACGACTAGTACGATTTTGATTAAACTCTTTCCATATACTTAAATTACTACGATCTACAACACAAAATTATAAAATTTTGCGCTACCTATAGTACGTGTCATAGAACGTTTTTTTTAATTTGAATTTTCTCTTTAACAGCTGAACGGATTTAAATAAAATTTTGTATATACAAATTTCAGATAAGAAAAGATAAGAAATTTTCTTTTTTTTTAATTTTTAAGAAAAGTTTCAATTTTTTTTTTTTTTTTTGAAAATTTGATATCTCAAAAACGGATTGATAATTTTTCTGCAAATTTTGTTATATACATACTTTAGATTTGCAAAATTTGTCCTTTAAAATGATTTAAGAATTTATATATAAGAAATATTTTTTTTTTTTAAACTGCTCCAACGATTTTAAACTTTTTTTTACATACAATCTTATTCAATCAAGAACTCAGGTGGCATTCTTTTTTTCCAACTCAAACTGTCAAAGGAGTTTTTTTTTACTATAATTAAAAAAATCGTATTTCATGCTTCTCTAAATTTTTCTCTTATAATTTCCATGTTTTATATATCTACAATTATTTTAAGCCCGCAGTGTCTTGAACATAAGAGCAAGTACGTGCGACCCAGTCGTGCATTTTATTTCATGATGGAATTCT
Source organism: Dasysyrphus tricinctus (assembly GCA_963921185.1). NCBI lineage: Eukaryota > Metazoa > Arthropoda > Insecta > Diptera > Syrphidae > Dasysyrphus > Dasysyrphus tricinctus. The sequence goes on along the minus strand of OY992530.1, from coordinate 19,138,469 downwards.
CATTTATTTTAGATTTATATATGCTTGGGAAAAGACTCAGGGGGGTCATGACCCCCATGATCCCCTTGTATCCGCCAATGCCTCTAATAGTAGGGGAGCCCACTAAGGGATTTTGGGATTTACTCGAGCGTCAGATTAGTGTAAGGGGGGTACCTTGCACCCTGCTGAGTACCTCAACCATATATAAGTCCTCTATGTAAGGCCGGGCACCTAGGGCAAGTTGTCAGATTAGTAAAAAAAAGATCGATAGCTCGAAATACTCGAGCGCGTCAGATTAAGATAGGGTAGGTTAATTACATGCTGAAAAGTGTGTATTTCAATAATCTGACGATTTGAGAGTGACCTAAGGTAATGGGAGGGTTACAAACTTGCAATAAAAAATCGTCACCTGGACATTCTCGAGCGCGGTTGAATTTTTGTTATTGTAAAGTAAATAATTCTAGGATTACGGGAAAAGTATAATCTGCCATTTTTCTCGCCCCGTTTAGGAGGTAGAGGCGATTTTCAAAAAAAGCGACTTAAATGGAAAAACAAATATTAAAAAACAACGAAAAAACTTTAAATATAAAACAATAACTTTTTTAAAAGCCTAGAATCTGTTCTTTAATCCTACATTTAAAATGAATTATTTGTGTCCCACAAAAAGAAAATTTAGTTTTCACTCCACAATTTTTAGAAAAAATGATCCCAACATTTTGTTTGCGTTTTTTTATCAAAATTTTGAGTTTGTATACGAATATTTTGAAAACTATTGACATACATAATTTAATTTAAATGTAGAATTAAAGAACAGATTTCTGGCTTTCAAAACAGTTATTGTTTTGAATTTTAAATATTGTCGCTGATTTTTAATATTTTTTTTTTTTCCTTTTAAGTCGTTTTTCTCGAAAATTGCCTCTTAAACGGGGTGACATAGATCGCCCCTCCCATAGTAAGAAATGCTTATACATATTTGACCCTTCTAAAAAAAACGTTTTCAATTTTTGGCACCTAAGTTATTATACTCTCCTCCTGAATCCTGAATAAAAATGTTTCTTCTTTTCAAATCGTCAGATTAAGAAAACCCCTCCAGATAATCGTCAGATTAAGGTTCAGCACATGTAGGACATCGAGTCGAACCATATACATATATCAAAATCTGACGCGCTCGAGTATTTCAAAATGGCGATTTTTTTTTCATTTTCAAGAATCTACCGCAAGCTTGCGTCACATCCGAACCGTCAGTCTTTTGAATGTGAGCATCCTTGGGGGTCATTTAACATCCCCTATTCAAATCTGACGCGCTCGAGTAAATCCATTTTGTTTCCAATTTCTACACTCCCATACAGCCACCCCCACCACGCAAACCAGCAGATTAACATACCACCGTTATTAGAAAAATCCAGGCCAAATACACTACCAATATCTGACGCGCTCGAATATGTCCACGTAACTGTTTTTTTTTTTAACATTTTTGAACACCTGTAGATGCTCCCCCACCGATGAAACGGAAGAAATGGAAGAAACCAATTTCGGTGGTTATACTTAATTTTTGTCGATTAAGATTTAGATGACAAAATATCTTCTCATAATCAATGTGTCATATTTAAGGAAGCGGATCAAAAATTCTGATTTTGAAACTCAGCTTTTCAAAATTCAGTCTCTCAAAATTCTGCTTTTTTAAGTTCTGTCTGTTTGAAACTCTGCTGTTTAACTTTCTGAGTTTCGAAATTCTTTCATTCAAAATTTTGTTGTTTTTTTTTAAATTACTCATATTTATAAACCAAAATAAACAAAACCTATAGCCAACAAATTATAAAATATTTCATATTTTGATTTTGAGAAGGCACAGGTATTTTATAGAAAAAAGAAAATATACACACAATCAAACAAAAATGTTTGAAAAAACAATGTGTTTAAATGAATTTAATCAAAGCTACTAGACTAAGGCCGATTTTTTTCAGTCAAAGTTGAACATAACTTGAGGATTTTTATTTTCAACTTGTGAATTTGTTTTTATTCACTCAAAGTTGACGTTTTCAACTTCCGATTTTCAACTCTAGAGTTGATTAACTTTAGATTTTCTCAACTCCCGAAAAAAGTAGAAGTTGGCATAGTAAACTTGAGAGTTGACATAGAAATAGTTTTTTTTTTCTTTTGTGAATGCATGCAAACATTTTGGTTAAAAAAAACTTTAATGTTCCGAAGCAATTATTTGATACTATTATTGTTGGGAAAATTAGCCATCATCTTCTTCGGCCAGTGAAAGTGAAGATTACGGAACTGACGAGCCATTGTGCATTGAAAGAAGACAGTACAAGATTTCACCGTGCGTTTGAATTGAATAGTAGGATGACCGGGCCCATAGGCACCCAGAGGGAGGACAAGGGGCATTTCCTCTTGACTCTGGAAAATACCACGCCACCAGCATAGTTTTAATTTTTTTCCTTGGCCCTAAGGACTTTTGGCAATTACTTGTATTTTTTTTCTACCTGAATCTACGATTGCTTGATTTAACGATTTGGGAAATAGTCCAGTGCAATTATAAAATTTTATATGGGCGACCCAGCAGTTTGTAACACCCCCAAATTTTATTTTATTATTCGAAGGGTAGTTGATTGAAGATTTTTCGCACTCGCGAAATTTACCGTTTGGCCGCCATCTTGGATTTTGTTTCATTTTAGTTTTGATCAAATAGCTCAGTTCCTAGAAGTTCTACAAAAAAGTGTTTAACACAAAAAATGTAGAAAATAAAATTTTCTATCTTTTGTGTTAATAACATTTTTTCGATATTTTTAATATTTAAAAAGTTAAAAGCCAACAAAAGAAACTTTTTTGTATTTTCTAAGTGTTTTTGAAAATTTAGTACATTCGCCATCGGAATTTAAAAAAAACTTTCTATCAAAAGTTTGTTGGCCACTAAATTTACAACAGTTTTGCAATACAATTTTTTCTGTATTCCAATAAATGACAAAGATATGAATATTTTTGTATTAACAGTTTTATATTGTTTTCCAAAAAAAAAATGAAAATCACGACTTTTAGACCTGTTTGTTGATACGAAACTTAAGCATTTATGCTCTACTTAAAAAGCTTATGTTCTACTTAAATACTTAAGTTTCGTATCAGCAAATGGGCCTTAAAGCGGTTCTCTATGCTTAATACCAATTTTAAGCTTTTCCTTTTTCGTTTTAGCTTGTGTTTGTATGTACAACCGCATTTTTTTTAACAAAGGACCATTTTGATTTTTGGATCTTGGTTGCCATGAAAAATTTTATACTTTTGGCAAGATTTACGAGTGTAAGAGTATTCTCGTGGGTGCTAAGGTAACAGTTCTACACTTGCCCCAAACTTTAAAAAAAATACCCTTTCACCAAAGTTATTTCAAGGGAACTCTCTTAATTCTCGGTTCTATTTACAAATGAAAAATGTATTCCAAGTTTCATTAAATTACAATTATTTTCATAGGGTTTTCAGTTATATTTTACCTGTTGTACTTAAAAAAAGTAATCATTACATAAAATGGACTATTTGGGTAGTTGTATAATTTTGGATTTTGTGAGCACCAACAGCATAGAAGAAATTGGTAATATTGCCCAAAACTATTTTGAATAATGAAATGGAAATATTATCTAAGCATGTAAATTGTTTTTGTAAAACAGCGATAATTCCTTAATTTCGGGTGATATTTCCAAACTTGATTTAAAAAAAATACGCAAAGTTTTCGGAAATGTTGGAGAAAGGTGATATTTTGTTTCATGTATATGTACGTAAGTTTTTTAAATCTTTAGGTAGAAAAAAGGCTTCCGGAGAGGGAAGGGGCGTGAATATCGCAAGCTGTTGGCGGTGACACGTATAAGTAGGTACGTATGTGGGCCGTGTTCGGATTGGGGGTGTGCTATGAAGCGCGGTGGGGTTCTTGGGTTGTCGCCATACAGTGCCAGCGGGTCATCACGCCGCTGCGTGGGTCGTCACACCAAACCGCGTTCCCGATCCGAATGCGATGCATGGTTGTACGCGTTAGCGCTGAAAGCTTCTTGCATGATGCACCCAACTTCTCTAAAGCAGGGTCTATTTGATAAAAAAAATTTCACACATTTCGGCAGTATTTCCTTATATTGCAGTTAGAACATTGCTTCATTTTATGGTGAAAGTGCAATTACAACAGCTTAAAATTGGTATTTAGCATAGAGAACCGCTTTAATAGTCATGATTTTCATTTTTTTTTGGAAAACAATATAAAACTATTAATACAAAAATATTTATATCTTTGTCATTTATTGGAATACAGAAAAAAGTTATATGGAAAAATTGTTGTAAATTTAGTGACCAACAAACTTTTCATAGACCTTTTTTTTAATTTTCGGAGGCGAATGTGCTAAATTTTCGAAAACACTTAGAAAATAAAAAAAGTTTCTTTTGTTGGCTTGTAACTTTTTAAATATTAAAAATATAGAAAAAATGTTGTTAACATAAAAGATAGAAAATTTTATATTCTACATTTTTTTTGTTAAACACTTTTTTGTAGAACTTCTAGGAACCGAGATATTTGATAAAAACTAAAATGAAACAAAATCCAAGATGGCGGCCAAACGGTAAATTTCGCGAGTGCGAAAAATCAAGGTTATTATCTTCAATCAACTACCCTTCGAATAATAAAATAAAATTTGGGGGTGTTACAAACTGCTGGGTCAGATTATAAATGCACTGGACTAAAAGTCCGCATCTGATTTTTTGGGTATGGGTGAGGTGGCGGTGATTTGTATGTACATATACTCAAGACACGATACAAAAACAATTAATGAAACGTGCGAACAACCTTAACAAGGATTTCTTTAATTTGGCATCTTTTGATGGCATTGTTTTATATTTTTTTGATATGCATACAGAAACAAATTTCACACAAAACTTAAAAAAAAAAAACAGTTTGATTGACCGAATGGCCTCAAACAAATGAATTTCACACAAAATAATACACGAAACTTGAAAAAAAATCTGTTTTTTTTGACCAAAATGCTTCAAATTAAAATATTAAAATGACAGCTCTTGAACTATTTTTACAAATATCCCAGGGATTTTTTTTTAAATCGGAAGTTGGCCAACTTTAGATTTTCAACTCGGGAGTTGAGAAAAAATTTGTAAATAAAAAGGAATTTCAACTTGCGTTTCAACTCTCGAGTTAAAGTCAACTCTCAAGTTGATCAACTTGAGAGTTTGCCTCAAGTTGAGCAATAGTGAAAAAAATGGCTCTAAGAGCCCACAGCAGATTTTGGTAGTAATTGGAAACAAAAAAAAAAGAAGTTTAGGCGTCGAAAAAGCTTCATTAAAGGCTATTTAAAAAATTAAAGTCTTGCAGTCCACAACTGGGGCCCTTGTGATTAAACAGTGCATCAAAAAAATATGAATGCAACTTCGAGGATAATCGTGTTAACCGAAATTGGTTTTCACCCCTCCCTAGATAAGCTCCGCGGATCCCATATATATCCTTGAAATGAAGCCATAAAACCAAAGCAAAAATTGTTTCCTATAAGTTTTAATTTTAATTTTTTTTTCACAGTTGGCAGAGAATCACCCATTCCATAATTTCAACATTTTTTATATATTTATACAGAAACCTCAGAAAATTTGTTTTTACCAATATTTTCAAAAAAATATTTTTTTAATTTAAAAAATGTTTAATTTTTTTTGGAAAATCAAATATTTTGATTTTTAACACTTTCTAAAATATAAAAACAAAATTGAAAAACCGGTATGTTCCATGCAAATGTTAAAAACCGTTAAGGACAAAAATTTTTGTTCTTAAAAACGTCACCTAAAATGTTTATAAAACTTTTTCTGTACGTTGAAATTAGTGATATCTAATCTAAGGTGTGAGCACCTTCCCCAACGTTTCTGTATTTAAATAATAAAAAGCGTTTTTTTTTTCAAAATAATCGTTCAAATTTGGGACTGTACCCTAATAGATCGAAACTTTAACGTTTTGTCGTATTAACCGCATTTAATTTTGATACTATTTCGATTCAAAGTGTTGAATGTTCCTTGATAAGCTTTGTGGTGGCATGAAGTAATTGTTTTTGATAATAAATGACATAGACCTAACACCTAAGGTTATATGCTTCTCTGCAGCCAAAACATGACGACCAGAATAACTTCCGCGAAACCTTAATTATACAGCTTCTCAAGGCACAGTAAATTGTACATAGTACCTAAGTATAAATAAACACGAATGTAAACATGTATTCTTCCAAATTATACCTTATTTGTAGTGTTTCCTTTTGCATAATGATTTTCTTTATGACTTGCACAGCTTTGTATCCATCCATACTAAAATGTATTTATAGCCTTCAAGTAATTCATTATATACCTAACCTTCCTTATGCCATATATAATGCTTGCGCTCAATAACCCTGTGCTTGTCGAACCAAAACCCAAATTTGTAATAATAAATCATGTTTCTAGTGAATTACAATTTCCAATTATTTGACGCTTGATAAACTTGTCCCACCACAAGAGTAGTGGAGCTGATTGCACTTCAGATCTGATAGAGTATCATCAGCATCACCATCATCACCTTTAGCGAAAGAGATCTTACGAAATGAATATAAATTAACACGAGGACGAACACTGATGTAGAAGGGTAGAGTACCTACCAACGAACCTATGTTAGGGTATTAAAAACCATCTTTGGAATATGAAATTATACGAGTTGTAAATTTTTGGCCTCCTCTGCCCTTAACCCTTTCACCTCTATAATGCTCCTTGGCATATAGAATTGCAATATTGTGCATGGAACTATAGATTTAATTTTAAATTATGCAAAAATTTGAAGGACAAACACGCGGTGTGCGGCGGCAAAAGTGTTGTTTCATAACAGCTATGAGCCACTTATGCAATTTACCGAATTAATTAACTCAACCATCACACGCTGATGATAAAATGCTGTGAATACATGCCGCACGATTTTTCATGCAGGTAGACAGGGTTGCAATCAAAGAGTTTTTTTCTTCGTGATTTGGCTAATAGAGAAAAATATATACGGGTCGAGAGTATTTTTTGGTCCCTCAGCAGTCTTAGTATTGTGAACAGGAGTTTCCAGGAAAATTTCTAACTTTTGCTTCAAATTACTGAAGAAAAAAATAATACTAAAAATGATTGCTTCAGCTTATTCACTTTTTGAAGGAGGAAAGTTTGTTGAAGTCTCTAAGGTCACATTTTTCAGAACTTTGCCTATTTTAATTTTTCGTTGATAGTAATATTGACATTTAAAAAAAAATTATGTCCTTCCTGACTGTAGGTTTTTGCTACTTTCAACCTCCTTTATCACTCTTATTTTTGAGGATTCAACCACACGTTTTCAAAAAACAAAAAGTTGGCAACTCTATTTGTTTGCATTTTTGTTATAGTTGCTTGACTAGCGCGGTATGAATTTGCCACTCAAAGGACTTTTGTAATTTTACATTAAATTCCACTTTTTGGAGGTGGTCCTTTACGAAAGGGCGTTTATTTTGTAATTAAATAGCAAACACTTGCCAGTAGGTTCTCCCTTCTTACCAACCTACTTTCCCATGAAAAATTTGATAAATTGATAAAATCACAGCAAAACTACAAACAAAATGAAAAAGTTATAAATAAATTCAAATATGTAATTCAGGAATTCAATATTGTAATAAAATCATTTTTAACAAATAAAATGAGATTGTTATAGAAGATTAAAATTAAATTTATAATAAAGTACTCTAGAGCTGTAAGGAGCATTAGAATAAAATAACTGCAACGAATTTGCCTCGCAACTTGACTCATCGTCTCATCCATCAGGATGTGAAATTAAATAATTGGATTACGACGACGAGGACTAGGACTAGCCAAAACCAAATTTATGAACCTAAGTCCTAACTATTATTCAAGGGGAAGTTAAAAGAGTTTATAACAATTTTTCTTTTTTGTTAGCAGCCAGAAAAGCTATAAGGGTGAGGCTATGTAATTTTGGAAATTAATATATTTTTGTGTGTATGTATGTATGTATGTACATAATATACATAGGTTTATTGAGGCAATATTTAACTTAAGATAATAGCACTCTAGATAATGAGTTTCTGCTTGTTTTCTATTCTAATCTCTGGATTATGTGTGAATAAACTATTTTTAACTCAGCTATTATTTTACTGTTTTGCGATTACATTTTGTTATTTGCGATATGTGTACGTACATATGTTTTTTATATACATTATGTACAATGTACATAGTCAAAGTCACTATATAGGTACGGTGACCATCGGTCCTCTTTTTGAAAGAACAGTCCTCTTTTCCGGTAAGGGGTCCTATCTTTTTTATTTTCGTAAAGAGGACACTTGTAAGATGTAAGTCCTCTTTTCAGTTAATTCGTTCTCCTAATCTCCTCTTTTTATATTTCAACCCACTTTTCTAAGAAAAAAGAAATATATTACGTACCTATTTTCTTCATTTCCTAATCACTTAAAAACGTAAGAAGAAGACAGCACTGCACTGGTTTGAATCCATACGCTTTTCTAGTGATCTAGAAAACAATGATGAGGAATTTTTTGACTAGGTTAATTGAGTCAAGCAATAAGTTAATAAAGAACAAATTGAAAAATGGACATTTTGTCAATTGTCACAAATAAGAAATTATTTAATTTGTTCAAACATTTTGATGAAGAACATATGAAATATAGAGATTAACAAAAAACGAGTTTCAGGCGGGTTTCCGAAAAGAATTCTCTACGGTCGACAACATTTTCATTCTCCGAAGCATTGCTGAATCATTTCTTGAACAGAAAAAAAGTTATATCTATGAATTTTTTTGTCGACTTTAAAGCGGCCTTTGATTCAGTCGATAGAAGTGCTCTTCTTTACAAATATTTACGAGCACAACCAACGGGGAAGAAATCTCAGACTGGTTCGAAACCAAGATGGGAGTCAAGCAAGGATGTTCTTTAAGCCCATATCTCTTCGCTTTATTCATCAATGATCTTATAGACTTCTTACCAGGAGGAATTGAATATTCAGGAATACTCTTCAAAGCTCTTTTGTTTGCAGATGATGTCATCTTATTTGGGGTGGCAATGGTGCAGTGGATGTAGTGCTTGACTGCTAACTTAGAGGTGTGGGTTCGAGCCCCATTCTAGGCAGCATTCTTTTCTATATTCTCCCAGCTTAACTGGACGCCATCCACCCGTGAGATTTAATGAGATAATAAACACCTTGATCTCAATCCACTGTGCCAAATCTTTCCTATCCTCATACTCTTTCTAACTAGTGCCGTAAAATTCAGGTTGCATTTAAAAGACCTTAGGTCTTACAGGCATATAGTTAAAATTATTATTATTAAAAAAAAAAAAAAAAATGCTAGTTCACCTCAAACTCTACAACTGATGATCAATAAACCTGAAACGTACTGCCAATTGTGGAATTTGATTGTGAACCTTAACAAATCTAAAGTAATGATTTTTAAAAATGGATCGGGTAGATTATCAAGGAAAAAGAAATGGTTCTTTATAACGTTATCTCAAAGTTAGATGAAAAGTTAAGAGTTGATAGCATAAGTGAAGCGTCTTCTTCAGTTCATAGAGTAATATACAGCCAACTTCAACACAATCTTTGTGAACGAAATTATTTTCCCAACGAATATGATTCAAGCTCAATTTCGGCAATTTTCAAAATGAGAGGAGAGCTTGTAAGTCCTAACTTCATTCCCCATCGAGAGGTTCTTCCAATATATTGCAGCCTTTGTAACATACGAGTGAGAGAAGATGTTATCCATTTTATTGGAGTGTGCCCAATTCTGATGGAAGTAAGAAGAATTTGTCTTAGCGGTGACGTGAAATCCGAAGAAGAAGTTATACAACTCCTCATAAGAAAGAAAATAGTAAACAAAGAATTTTAAACATGCTTATATACGTACCACCAAAAACGGTCAATTCTTTTAAGCTGGGACACTAGTGTTGCTGAAAATTATTTCTTTCAATTACACTAGTCAACTTGTTTTTTTTTTAGTTTTTTTTTTAAAGGTCCTCATTAAAATAAAATGATACCTGCTTATTCAGCTTCAATTCAATTACTTTTTGCTGTCGTACAATTTTTGTTTGCATGGTTTATCTGACTTTGGATGAAAAAAGATACTTTTAGCTTTGATTACCAATATCTCAGCAAAAAATTTAAAAAGTGTTTTTGAAATTTGAGAGTGTTTTAAAAGATTTTTTTAAGGTTTTGTAGAAATAGTTTTTTTTTTACCGTTCACCGGTAGTTTTAAAAAAGTACTTCCGACTTTTTGTGGTCTTTTCGTAAATCTTTTTTTCTTTGCAAATATTGATTGCATGGCTTGCGTTTGTATGCAAATTTTTAGACTTTAAAGCATCAATTTTCCTGCAAATTTTCAAATTCAGTCATCGAACCGTTTTTCCTCACCAAAAATTTCGAAGTCTTACAAACCAGGTAAAGGAACAAATTGTGTTGTTCCTAAACAATGCGTAGCCGTCATAAAAAGACAAGGAAACCACAATTCCAGTAGATTTTTTCACAATTTTGCATTAGTAATGAACTTTTTTGACTTGAAATTAAAAATAAGTGGTACATTTTTCCAAAAAAAAAAAAAATCTATTTTGTTTGAAACATTTTTGAAATTATTTTTTTGTTAAATGTACTTGTTTTTAATTTCTAGTCAAAAAGATAGAGGTCTTCAAAAAAAACTAACAAAAATTGAAAAAAAATTGTTCCAGTGTATATTTCCAATAAAACAAACTAGTAACTTACAGTGTTTCCCAACTGGTAGTCAGCGGATCCCCCTGGGCTCCCCAAAGCTGGGAGTCCGCGGACAAAGCTTCCTTAAACAAAAAGTAAACAGTCCAGAAAGAAACTCAAAATATGCACTCACAATTTAAAACTTTTTTTTTTCTCTCTGAACTTACGTGGTAAACCAGCATCTTGAGCTCTAAACTGCGAACTTACATTTTTGATTTTACACTTTTAATAATTTCTTTCCGAATAGACAAACGTAACCCTTTGATTTTCACAAAAAAAAAATACCATGAAATATGATTGTAATTTGAACAGAATAATAGTCTATACCTATGTCCAGTGTGTCATTAGGGAAAACCAAATGGTCACAGCCATAAGGCTTTTAAGGATTTCATAAATATTTATTTTGTCGTAAACTTTACAGGTCAGGGTCAGCTAAGAATTCTTTATACAAACATTCTCATATGCTTCTCAAAGGAGAATCGCTTTCGACATAGACTTTTTCCAACTCTTTAAAAACAAACTTCCAAGGATATATTCCTAAATGTTTATAATACACAACATCAGGCTATCACTCTGTGCCTTTACCAAACTCATTTTATGACAATTTGTCTTCATAAGGAAAAAGGAATCAGAATCAGAGACTGGATGTGAAAGAAAAAAGAGATATGATTTCACTGTGAGTTTTATGTCGTCAAACCATCAGTAACATTTAAAAAGCATGAGGCCTTTTTTTATCTATGAACAAAGTACCTTCAGAGTATACACATACATATATGACAAAGTACTAGATAAACGTTCCACTCTTATCTCATTTCACTTTACCAAAAGGCAAACAGTTAAGTATAGTCCTCGAGAAATATTACTGCCTTATGATGAATATTATTTAAAATCCTCTTAAAATTTTATGTTCTTTTTTTATTATTTTTTAACCCTAACTTCTTCAGTGCCGCCACTTAGAGTCGTGTATCACTTATCTAGTCTTGTGTTTCCAAACGAGACGTCATAAAAAATTAGGTTAATCTTCACACCATAATTTTCTCAATTCAAGCCTAAAGTGACTTTATGAAATTAACTCCTCGCAGTTAGCAGACAAATTTATTTGAAGCCTATATTTGAGCACCGGGCTTATGACAAAGTTTAAAAATATCAAGTAAAAAGTTCAGAGGATGCTGAAATTTAAGCTTTAATAAAAATAAAAATATTCTGAGTTGCCAATTGAACCACAAAACCTTCTCCTTCCGAAATCAGTTATTGTAAACAAAACAATATGATGGAAAGCATCTTCGATTGTCATTCAAGGGCCTGATTTATTCAAATATCATTCAAAATCAGAGCAAGTGTATGACACACATGACCACAAAAGAAAGAAGCGCCATGTGAACAAACTTTTCACAATGCGACAAAAAAACACGCACACAAAACGTGGGAAACATTGAACCGGAAATAATAAATTCATCCTGGCGTTTATTCTCTTTTTACGTTGATTTATTACAAACTCATTATTCATTCCTTGAATGAAACACCAAATACCATATATACCGTCATCATATAGGATAGGATAGGATCACATATAAACAAAATACAAGTATACATTGTGAAGGAGCTGGGAACACATATTCCATAGAATCCTTTCAAGCCATCTGCAAGAGTATATTGGAGTATTGATTAAATGGCAAAAGTTCATGCTAAATTTATTTGGTTGTTTGCTTCTTGAAGAAATTAGCCAATTTGTAGAAGGGTTTTATATGGATGAACATATTTCACTGTTGAGCAAATCGAAAAAGGTTAAAATAATTCTCAAGATGTTAATCATAATTATGTTTAAATATGTAATCTTAATAAATATTTCAGTTATAATTGAAAATACAGACTAATGGGGAAGGTATTTAATTTAATTATTTTCTTTATGGAAAGTAGATTTTCTTTATTTCAAAATGCTTAGTTATAGTAATGGAAATAATTCAAAATAATGAATTATTGATAAGTTCATGTTTAACAGGATTATCTAAGTTTATATTATGAAAGAAACATTCTATGTGTCTCTAATGCTTAGTTACTTCATACATTCTTATACTCTTTTATTAATATGCTGAAATCAGTTTTCCAAAGACTCCTCAACTAGTTAAAGCATGATTTCATCATACATAAATAATGATTCATCGACTTGTGATATATGTGTAGAAGTAAAATAAGCATTTTGACAAGACAAATAAATTACCTTAGATAACAAAACTATTTCATACAGATTAGAAATCCCATTAATAATCTTGGAAAATTCCGAGCCGGTGTATCTTAACCTGAACTTTTAAATCCTCCTACTAATACTAATGAACTTGACTGCAAGGTCATTGATCTCACAGTAGCCTTTAGCACATATGGCTACATCCTGTCCACTGACTCAAGTAAGGGGGAAAAAGAAGCTACATTGGTGGGATCCTGGGCTTGAACCGCTCAGAAAAGAGCGTCGTAAGTGTTTCAATCGAGCTAAAAGCACTCGTGAAGTGTCAGATTGGGTATCCTTTAAGGCAGTGTTTTTCAAACTGTGGGTAGCGACCCCCTAGGGCAGCTATACTCAAGCTGCGGCCCACGGGCCGCATGTGGCCCGTCGAGCTTTTTAAGTGGCCCACCTGGCAAATGTGATTTCATAGAAAAACTGAATACAATAAATCAAATATTACAGGATTACAGCCGTTTGGAAAAAGCGCCTAATTTAATTTGAAAATAACAGCCAAAAATTTTGGATGACATTTCTTGATTTCGTTGCTTTCTTTCTTAATATGAAACAATGCCCGAAATAATAAATCAAATTGAAAATATAGCCCAACATAGGAAGCATTTCCAAACAAAGAGTGTTGTCAGTGAAAAACATCAAATTTGAAAGACAAGTGGAAATAGCTTCATCAACAAAGGAAATGTCACTTTGTTTTTTCGTTTTCACGAATGACTGAAAGCGTTTTCGTTTGGTCCTCCCGTAGCGTCTGGAAGCTTTTCAAATGCTTCTGAAAAAGTTCATTTGGCACTAGATGACAGATCTTCTTTTGAAAAGAAGAGATCAACGATTCTGGATTTGAGGAAATAATCCTAACCAGAAGCACGCATACATGTGCACAATTGAAACGTCAAAATTGTCAAATGCTATTTGTTATTTAATTTTGGAATTGCCATTGTTCATTTTCATTGTACTAAGATTTGGAGTTAAAAGGTAACAATTATGAAAAAAATGGATAGGCCAAACATTTCATCCTCTTTGTAGGTAAAAAGTTTACTCAAAATAAAAACCCATGGTGGAGACATTCGTTGCTGTTATTGAGGATTATCAATATTAAGAGAACAGCTGTGTGAACGTTTCATCACCCAAATGCAACAACCAAGTGCACAAATACAACCAAATCGTTTGGCATTCTGGAATCTGGATCGACGAGCTCCGGAGGGTTCTTCCGAATTAACAAACGAAAACGCTATGACAAAGCAAATATTTTTGCTAACGTGCTAAAGACAGCTGATTAAACTCAAATCGCAAGTAATTTTGAGAAGTTTGACCGGTTTTGCTTCAAAAGTGAAGACACTAACTAAAAAAACAATAAGACTGTGAAATGAGTGACCACAACATAAATTTTCCTCCTTCTACTTCAGGTAATAGATAATGTTCCTGACAGAAAAAATAGTCAGAAATTTGACACTGGATTGCAAAATTACCATATAGGATCTATGTATATACGTTTGGGAACTAGCGTTTTCAATCCTACAAAAAATGTGTAAAGAAATTAACGAATTATGTTAGCATGCTGGATCAAGCCAGATCTTGAAAAAGTGTTCTTAATTTCAGAAATCATATTATTTTTTTATTAAAATGAATTCAATATAAATTACTTAACACATAAGTGCAAAAAATAATTCATGTTGCGGCCCGAGGTAACATAGCTAAAACGTCTTTGTGGCCCTCATGAAAAAAAGGTTGAGTATGGCTGCCCTAGGGGATCGCCAAGAACAATTGGTGGGGTCGCGGTCGGAAGACATTAGGTACTAAGTACTAAAAAAGGTTTTCTTTTATTAAATGTTCAAAACTTGGTTGTATCTTTGAGGTTTTAACAATTAAAGCATTTACCTATTGAAGGAAGATAACGTGAGTTCATAATAGGTATGAAGAGGTGAATGGCACTAACAATGTTAAAGCCTCCTTTGCCAGCTCTAGATATTTTCCTCTTCTCTTCTTCTTATCCAGAAATTATCAATGGTTTTTACATTGAATTCAGAACATACCATCTGCAGCTAAATAAATAAGATTTTCTATCATCTTTACCGATGGAAAATCGGCCAGATGGAATGATATTATTCAAAAAAGGATTGAGTATCTATCTCTGTCCATTTCCACCTTCAGAATAGAGTTCTATTCTTTATAATAGTTTTTTCTCCTAATAATGAAAACTCTTATGAGAGAAATGTGAGCGCTTAATGTCATGGCATGGATTCATCTGAAGAAATTTCGTCTAGAATTTTCTGAGCCCAGGGAAAAAAATCATAAATTTTGTTTGCAAATATTCTGAACGCAAACGAAGTTTTGCGAGGAGTCCTCTGATTTTGTCTTTTGCAGTCAAAATGTTTTCTTGTCTCCCTTGGAGTTGTATCAAGGTGTTTAAGTGGGCAAAAAGATCAGCGAGAAATGATAATTTTAAAAGCTGAGTGAGGACAGAAAAATGATTTGACTATCCCGATTTTGAATCTTGTACAAGCATCAATTATTCAGCTTTTAATCCCAGAACTCGCGTCAACTAGACCGAGAGCCCACAGCAGATTTCGGGTGTGAGTGATAGCAGAAAATGAAGTTTGAATGCAATTTCGAGCGTAATCGCGTTAGCCGAAGTTGGTTTTCACCCTTCCCTAGATAAGCTCCACGGATCACATATCGCGGAATCCGAAACAATTTGAGTGTTTAGTTCGCCCTTCCAGACCGTTTAAAAAAATTAAAATTCTAAGTGAAAAACGTTCTTTTTTTAACAGTCTGGCAGGGTGAACTATAAACTCAAATGATCTCATATTCCGTGATATGGGATCCGAGGAGCTTATCCAGGGAGGGATGAAATTAAATTTCGGCTTACACGATTACCTTCGAGGTTGCATTCTTTGGGTCTAAATCTAAAAATACTGTAATATTTTCTCAGGTTCGTTAATAAAACTTATTTACTTTATTCAAAACGTCCACTTATTTATTTCAAAAAATAAAACACTTTACTTTTCTTACTACAAACAAACGATTTATTATTCACCACTGAAATTAATTCACAAACTTTACTTTTCACTTTTATTACAACCAACTTTATTCATTCACGATTAAAAACAAACTGTGTCGCTGCCGTTCAAACATGTGCCTTTTATACTTGTTTTCCAAACTCTGGAAAGTAGTGGAATGTTCTGGTCTCTGCTTCTAGAGCTTTCCGTAGGGGAAATTTCCCAATAATTTCCCTTCCAAAAGCTTTTATTTGACAGCTGGTGTATCTGCTATAATCCGGCAGATGGCGCTTCTTTCGTTTGAGAGTCGCTATAATTATAGCTAATAAGGGTATGTTTGCACTGCGACCGAAAGCTTTAATGTATCCGTTTGTTTGCTTTTTGGAGTCGTTATAGTTCAAATATGGAAAGTCATTACAATACCTTACCTTTTGACAACCATCTGAGCTCTGTTTGAAAAAGTTTTGATGGGTTCGATTCATATCGCTTTTCAAATATCTGACAAAGTATTATTATGAATGTGAGGGTCGCCAGAATGTTTTTACCAACAAAGGCGTCGCGTACTCAAAAAGTTTGAAAAACACTGCTTTAAGGTAACCCTCAAATTATATTAGAAAGCATTGAGAAAGAGGACTGATTCTCGGAGAATTTTCGGTGGAAAAATAGAAGAAACTTCAGAGGCATCTAGACTAAGGAAAATTCTCTCCAAAAATCCTGTAATGCCAAGCTTGGAGAGAAGTCAAGGTTGATTCGAAAGATCTCAGACCTATCGGTTTATCATTATTCCTTCTAAAAACTTTTGAACGATTGATTGATATCCGCTTACGTAAACGCATTGTCATGGGACTTTTTTTCTACGGGTCAACATGCTTCTGCATTAAAATTGTTTTAAGATGAAAATAAAGAAAGCTATTATTTTATGCTGGTGCCAGAATAACACAACATCTTGCTTCCAAACGCGACACTAGTTTGGGTCTGCTTAGTTCAAGCAGTTAGAAGTAAAAAAAAAGTAAAAATATTATTATTAAAAAAAGTAAAAAAAAAATTAAAATAGCAACAAAATAAAATCAAAATTGTGAATTTAAATGAAATGGCTTCCAAAGGCATTTGTTAGTAAGTTGAGTTTTCAGTTTCAGTTTCTCTTTGTATTTAATGGTACTACATTATTTAGATCAGCTATAGGAAAAACCATACAGAAGTTTTGTCTGTGTTATCTTGCTATGATTATAATCAAAAATATTTGAACTAGAATTCACTTCCCTCAACATTCTAGTAACTGGTTTGTTTCTGCCATAATCAGTTCTGTGAGGAGTTAGATGGAATTGGGGTAATGATCTAAGAGAATGTGAGTTGATGTTAATATTCATTACCTCTAGGAGGGCAGAAGAATCAGTAACATCAGACAGAATTTGATGCACAAAAATTATATCAGCTACTTGACGACGTTTTTCGAGAAATTGTAAACCATGGGAGTCCTGAGTCCTCTAAGAGCAAAGCGGAGGAATCTACGCTGTATTGCTTCGATTCTTTTTGTATTAACAAGGTGACCATACTTGGCATGGTAAAGGTCGTACAAAGGTTGTATAGTGAGATTTCGTAAGGTAAGGTTCTGAAGACTCCTTAGACCAACATGACAAAAAAAAATAAGAGCGGAATAAGCCCTGGCAATTATATTGTCATAATGAGATCTGAAATTTAGCTCGCTATCACAAACAACACTTAAGTCCCGAATGATTGTTACTCTAGAAACAAGGACATTATTTATATATTATTTATATTTATAATAAGGGTATTCATGAAACAGCGTAAAGTCGTTGTAAACGTGGTAAAGTTTTAAGCTTCGTAAATCTGTCAAATTTTCCATACAAATTGTGACAGAATTACGAAGTTTTAATCTTTACAACGTTTACGATGAGTTTACGCTGTTGTATGAATACCCATAATATCAAAGGGCACGGTAGTGCCCAGCCAAGTTCGCGGCACTACACCCTTTTTACAGGAACAAACTCAGGCGATTTTCAACCCCCCTCTAACTTCAGTACCAATAAAGTCAGAAACTTCAAATTCGGAGTATTTGCTGAACTGATCAAACACAGGTGGCTCATCAAATTTCAACTCTTTAGCATTAGTAGTTCCCAAGATATAGGACTTCAAAAATCGCAAAAACCGTAACTGACTGACTCACTGACTCACTGACAGATCATCAAAATTATGGAGCACTTCCCGACATCGTAGAAACTTGAAATTTCGCACAACGGTAGGCCTTGTGGTGCATACAAAGGAAAAAATCAAAAATCTGCAATTTTCTATTCAGGGGGCGTGGCATCCACCCACTTTCTTAAATATTCTATAAATTATATGGAGCCTTTCCGATTGTTGTAGAACAATGAAAATGGGTAAGTCGGTAGGGTTTGAGGTACTTAGAAAGAAAAAAATTAAAAAATTGGAATTTTCCATACAGGGGGCGTGGCATCCACCCACATTCTTAAAAATTCTTATAAATTATATGGAGCACTTCCGATTGTTGTAGAACGATGAAAATTGGTAGGTCGGTAGGGTTTGAGGTACTTCGAAAGAAAAAAAAAATTGAAAAATTGGAATTTTGCATTCAGGGGGCGTGGTATCCACCCACATTCTTAAAAGTTCTTATAAATTATATGGAGCACTTCCGATTGTTGTAGAACGATGAAAATTGGTAGGTCGGTAGGCCTTAAAGTACTTAGAAGAAAAAAAAATCGAAAAATTGGAATTGTCCATTCAGGGGGGGTGCCATCACCCCACTTTATCAGAATTGCTATTATTTGTATGGAGCACTTTCGGTTGTCGTAGAATTATGAAACTTTGTAGAGCGGTAGGGCTTAACTTTCACCTGGCAAAATAAATCTTTGCAAAAAGGAGTGAAATCACAACAAAAACATAAATTGTAAATAAAACGACACTTAACGGACTTACCGCGATAATTACAAAAACATAAATGTTAAAAAAGGAGCCAAGTTCTTATGTGTACAATAAACCTGTGCGTAAAAAGTCAGCCAAAAAAAGTAATGAGATCTAAAATATATGCCAAGTTTTAAGTTCATGAAGTTTAATATCAAATATCTTAAGTAGAGTTATATCGAAACAATTCCAAATCATGACAGAAATTTGTACTTAATGATTACTGATTAAAATTTGGTGGATTTACTTGGCAAGTTTTCTCTTAAATACTTACTTAATCACAAATTTAAAATGTATGAAAACTTGACCAGTGAACCCACCAAATTTTAATCAGTAATCATTGATTACCAAATTTCTGTCATCGATGCGAGAGTTACATAACGAAGGTACTGATTTTCTCGTGTTCAAAAGTTAACTGATATTTGGACGGCTCAGAGCTGTACCGAACCAAGCCATAATTTTTTTTTCAGATATTTTTCAACTCAAGTTTTTCATTTTTCAAACGTATGGGTGAGCTGACGGTTTTTTTGGGTGAGCTCACATTGTTTAAACGAAAATCATAAACGATATCAACAAAAATTACTTTTTTACTAAAGGGCCCTGGAGACGCTCGAACATGGTGCGAGTGAACATGGTTCGAGTACTATGTTCGAATTGATTTAACTTGTCTGCGGGCTGGATCGAGTACCAATTATTTGGTGTCACTAAACAAAAATTTGGTCTCACCAAAATCAAAAGGAGTTTGAAATTTATAGATTTTCGAGGGCGGGGCTAATCGTTTGTCGTACCAGATTCGACTGTTTGCGGACGGTTTCGTATGTTTACTCGAACATTTCGGTTTAATTTTGACTTTCAATATTAAAAATAAAAAGAAAAATGTCAAACAACCTGAATAAAAATTAAATAAATGTGACAGTGAATATTGTGAATGACATATAAATCGTAAAAATAATGAAGTTCGAGTAGTTTGATTTCTGCTTTGTTTCAGTGTCTGCGGAGTTTAGTCGAACTATGTTCACTCGCACCAAGTTCGAGCGTCTCCAGGGCCCTTTATAGGTTTACTCGAACATTTGGGTATAATTTTGAATTTCAATATTTAAAAAAAAAAAAAAAATGCCAGACAACCTGAAAGAAAATTAAATAAATGTGACAGTGAATATTGTGAATGACATTTAAGTCGTAAGAATAATGAAGTTCGAGTAGTTTGGTTTCTACTTGGTTTCAGTGTCTGCGGAGTTTAGTCGAATTGTGTTCACTCGCACCATGTTCGAGCGTCTCCAGGGCCCTTAAAACAATAAGTAGGTATAAGGTTCCTACAACAAGTATGTGTATTTCCTGGTAAAAGGTAGAAATTTTCATATAGTGATTGTCGGGTTCTCGTACTGAAAAGAGCGTTAAAGCTAGCTTAAATTATTTGACAAATAGCAATACATTGCTCTTTTTTCATTCACAAACGTCAAAATCCTCAGTTTTTGGTATCAGGAATTTTTTGAAAGTAAAATTATAAATTTAATATCAAAATTTAACTAAGACGGTGCTCACATTGGACTGACTTCTCCGACTTTTTTTGACGTCTCTGTACTTTACCTCACTCCCACTTGATGGTGAGAAAGAGATGGGAGGGACAGGCAGAATATTTTAATTTTTTTGAAAATCTATGGATTTTTTTTTTGACGTTTTCTTTTGTAACAACTGCTATCTCTCTCTGTATTTTTTCTTTTGCAAACAAATACTACACAATTCAATTTTATTTCATCTGAAAATATTTTAAATAAATGAAATTCAAGTTTTGGAATGAAAAAAAATTAATTAATCCCTCAACGAGCTCAGATTAGTCTTTTCTTTAAACGAATGTCAAAATAAGTCGGAGGAGTCAGTCCAATGTGAACACCGTCCAAGACTTCATTTAACGGCCTTTCAGACTGATGCCACAATGACAATTCTTGCCCTGAAAAGAAGAGAAAAATGCTTTTGGTTCTGATTTCGGAATCAAAAAAAATCGTACACGTATCAAAACGGTCTTCCTGATTGTCATTCAAAAAGGTCGTAAGATAAGAAACCTACTTTTATTTTTGCATTGCAGTTCTATATCTGACAGCTCTTACAAAACTAAGCTATGAACACAAGGGTAAACCAATTAATTTAAAATCTAAAAGGCTATTGTTGAATTTATAAGTTAAATTTAAATGTTAAAAAAAGAGCCAAGTTCTTATATGTACAAGAAATTTGTGCGTAAAAAGTCAGCCAAAAAAAGTAATGAGATCTAAAATATATGCCAAGTTTTATGAAGTTCATGAAGTTAATATCAAATATCTTAAGTAGAGATTAATATCGAAACAATTCCAAATCATGACAGAAATTTGGTATTTAATGATTACTGATTAAAATTTGGTGAGTTCACTGGTCAAGTTTTCATACATTTAAAATTTGTCAATAAGTAAGTATTAAAGAGGAAAAGCCAAAGACTTGGTTCTATAACGACGGGATGATCAAAAACACGCAAACCATTCAAAAAGGTTTTGACATCGCAATAATTTGTAACAGACTGGACCTTATTGTTATCAAAGCCTTAAGTATGTATAACTAATTTCTTAACTCGATTTATACCAATTCCTATCGATTCGAGAGAAAAAGTTTCCAAAAATCACTCTGGTAAATTTTAGTCACCTCCTTAAAAATATATTTCATTGCTATCGATGAGAAAGCTTATTTTTGCAAATACAAAATGGTTCTTCTATCTAAGAATCCGTGTCAGCAAACAGCGAATGAGTGTGTCTAGCCAAATTAAATGTGTTCATCATTGACATATGTACCTACTCCAACTGGTCCCATGTTAAGGTAGCTAGCTAGACATTTCAAGTACCTATCTGTTTATACGTAATGTTGAATATTTGCCTAATTTGTCCAGCTAGCTATTTGATTGATACGAGTAACAAGTTTCAGACTTCTAAATGTCTATCATCAAGAAGAAGCTCGTCAGTTCTAAATGTTCAACTCGTAGTGACTGGTACAAAAAAAAAGTATAAGTACTAAGCAACACATCTCCTATAATATTTGCCGTTCTATAACTTGACATTAAAAATCAAAATCAAAACAAACACAAAGGTTAAATAAAAAAATCATACCATGTGACAAAAGTGGTTAGCTCTTGAGACTTGTATAGGTTCTATCTATATAATTTTATCTATACGCGCGTACCTACTCAGAATCGTGATATAATTTTGAAAAGGAAATCGATTTCCATCAGACACACACTATAGTACTTGAAATGAGGTCAAATTATGAAAATAGCACAAACAAGCCATATCGGATCGAAAGCAAATAGGTTAGCCCCTAAGCAAAATAAATAGAACACAAGCTCTATGGTTTGGTTATAAGTATTAGGAAACCTTGGCAATTTCTCTGGAATTAACGACCGTGTTGTGTGCGGTGTGCCCCAAAAAAACACAAACTCTTATCAAATCCATTACTTTTACAAAATTGATTATACATTTAGCCTAAATCGGCAATGAACCACATCATTATCCCATCAAAGGAGGATACATCAAGTTAACTTTTAAGCTTATCAGCGAAAGTCAATTAATTTGCGATCCAAGATTTTCATGCAAGATTAGCTGTGATAATGAAAATTTGTAATTAGAATTGATGTCAATCTCCACCAAGTTAAGCAAAAAGCAGCTGAGGCTCGCTAATCATTTTTTTTCTCCACCTTTTCTTAATAAGTCTTAAAAAAAATATTCAATCTCAAAAATCACAAGTTCCGATCAAGGGTATGTGCGTACTTGTTTGTATTCAAATGGATAGTTATATTTGAAATTATACATAAATCATATTTATAGATACATTTACAGCATCAACTTGAAATAAATCGTTTAGCATAAACAATGCATCGCGCGAGCTTAAATGCAACTCATATGTTTTGTCTCCTTGAATTTCACTGACGCCATCCATGGCAGTTATTGAAACCTACAGACTCGAGACCCCAGTGCCGGTGTAGCTGTTGTATAAAAGGCACTCTCAATTCTCGATCATCAAACAGTCACAGATCGTCGTTTCATCGATTAAATAATTATTATCTCAGCTCCAAAAACAACCAAATCACCTTTCAATATGTTCAAGTTGGTGAGTAAGCCGCACCATCATCACATGACCATTGGCATAGAGTCCAAGCTCAACATCGGGTTTCCAAACTAAATCACGTGTGTTCCTTTTTTTGCAGTTGGCCATTCTCTCAATCATCGCTGTCGTCTATGCTGCTCCCGGTGCCGTAGTTGTACCTGTAGTGCACCATGCTCCAATTGTCCCAGTGGGACATCATGTCAGCCATTCGTAAGTTAACAATTTATAAGACTTTTGACATTCCAACGGGATATCTAAGAGCAACCATTTTTTTTTTTAATCCCTCCATTGAACATCGACAACAGGGTGATTCATCCAGCTCCAGTGGTTAGACACATTGTTCCCGTGAAGACTATTGTCCCAGTTGTCAAACCAGTCGTTGCTGTGCATTCAGTGCCAGTTGTTAAGACCATTGTGCCAGTGCATCATCCAGCTGTCCTGGTTCATCATTGAGAAACTTACATTTTCATCTTATAGATAGGAAGGTTAGCAGCGAGTCACGAGCCGCCATAATTTTATAAAAAAAAAAAAAACAATCCAATAAATACAAAAACAAAACCCTTAAGTAATGACTTTTGCTATTTTGACATATAAATAACATGTCTCAGCCATATAGACATCCGTTTCCGGGGTTTGACATGTCGGTTGTTCTCTTCAAATTTGTTATTTGATTCTGATTGTCATTCAGTTTGGTTTCACATCCTCCATCCAAAAAGATGGAAAAAGGAAACTGGTTTTTCTGCTTGCACCAGCTTGTAGTTGATATGGAATAGCAGCAACCATAAGCCTGCTGTGCATTATTTGTCTGTTGCATAACCCAAGAAAAAGATTAACAACAAAACAAAACAAAACAAAAAGAAAATAAGCGGAGAGAATTCTTCTTTTCGCAACGTCTGCGTCTGTCTGTCTAAATGTCTGACAGATACCCCTCCCCATCCTCATTCCCTTCTCATCGCCCAGCTCGACCAGACCAGTCCCGCCAACATAAGCTTGCCAAGGTTAAGGCAACACCAAATGACATCTACCAAATTTATTGCAATGAAAAATGTATTTCTATGTAATACAGTACTGTGTTAAATATTTTAACCAAACAAATTAAGTTTTGTGGATTGTATGTATAATTTACTGTAAGACCTCAAACATGAGTTAGTGTTAGGTCACAGTACACAAATCTAAGGTATTATACTGCGCAGTCGGACATAAAAAATTGAGATTGTCAAAAATAAAAATGGCTGTGAACGTGATGACTTAAATACACGTAAGAACAACAACAAATATTGATATTTGACATAAAATTTGTTATATGCGCAGAACTGAACAAAAATCAAAATTCTAATGATATTACCTTTAACCTAACAGTTCACATTGTGGTGTTAGGTTAGGTATAACGCTTGTTGCACTGCGACCTTAAGATTTATTTAGTGCCCCAGGTATAGTGTATAACTAATGTTCGTATCTCTTATTCTCAATGGTTATTTCCACATTTGGCGGGGTTTCAACTGAATCAGAAAAAAGGGATACAAAAATAAATACATTCCACCGCAAATCATATTCAATTCTTAAGCTACGATTAGACGGTCAACGCAAATGGTCAACACGTTGACTTTTTGACGTCATAGTGACATCAAATTTTGTTCCAAAGTTGTATTGTCGTGTGATCGTCAACGCAGAATACTGCCCACGCGTTGATGGTTGCGTTGACACTCTCGTTGACATGAATTTTAGTGTCAATGTTATTATTATTTTCGTTGGCCGTGTAATCACTCTGTCAACGAAATGTGGACAGGTTAAAAGACTGCTAACCAACGCGTTGACTGTACTCTTTCGTAGATTGCATTGTCCTTCATATCATCATCATGTCTCGAAAATTTTGCATTTTTTGAGGTTTTTTAATGCATCGACAGTTGATAGCTTGACAGATGGGTAACGATAACTATATTTTGACGGTAGAAGTATGTTTCCATCCAAATGTCACCCAATTGCCCTAAAATCACCTTTTTCCGAAACCAGAAATCTCCTCTTACGGCTTGTTTACAAATTAAGTTTATTCGATGAACTCAATAAACATTTTGAAGAAAAAATAATTTTCTTTTCAAAATTTTAAGTTTGAAAACTGTTTTTGCTGAAATTGTTTATTCAAAGAACTTTATTCGAAAATAAACTATAAAAATGGATTCTGGCTTTCCAAAAAAGCAACAAAATACTACTGTAAGTTGTTGCCTTTTAAAATTGTCCCTCCCGGCCAAGCGGGGAAGAAATTACCCATGGGATTTTTTTTCTTGTCAACTTCTAGATGGTCCGATTTAGGCCCATCCAAATATAAAAACTCAAAAACTGCTAAAAAGATTCGTTAAACAGATGCCAAAGTGCCCAGTAAACACAAAATATATTTGACCATTTTCGACATTTCATGTCGAGCGATTTGAAATTGAAACGTTGTCCACTCTTCTCTTCACTTTCTAATTTTATCGTCACAACAGTTACTGCCGTGTTAAGAGAAAAAAACGTAACTGACTTTTTGGCTGTTTTGAGCTAGGGCCAGTTTTGACATCTTTGATATGTTTGCTATTTTATTCCTTAAAAATAAAAACCCTTACTTGCTTTTGTAATGGCTTAAAACGCTTAAGAAAAATGACGTTCGTTTAAAGAACCATGCTTTTTTATTGGAAAAATTGACGTTTTAGCACTCAATTTAAGAAAAAAAAGTGACTACCATACAAGCATTTGGACATCTGATAAATAATCCAGGCCAAAAAAATGACTTACTTGTAAAAAACCACAGAAAAACACTCAACATCAAAACAAAAAAGATAGAGATAAAAACAGAAAAACGTGTTTATCTCGAAATGTCAAAAATACACTTACGTTTTTTCTTCTTAACACGGCAGAGTAGCTCTCAATACAGCCATATTGGTTGTGCAATTTGGATGCTTTTTTGTTTGCGTCGCATAATTCGAGGCCATTTAAGCCTTTCATTACTACCTCAACTTCCTCCTATGTATTTACTTACTAACTTAAGGTGGTGCTACAGTCCGGGGTGGACCAGGGCGTCAACCAACAAGCTTCTTCCAGCCGGCTCGCTAGCTGTCTCGAGTTTTGCACGCCAAGTTGGTTGGGTTCCTGTTCCACTTGCATGCACCATCCCACGGGACTGGATTCAATTCCAAGATTTTCCAGACAAGAGCATGGATGTCCATTCGCTCTTGGTGACCCAGCCATCCTAGTAGTTGACTTTTCACTTTTGTGGCAAGGTCGGTGTCGCTATACAGTCTGTACAGTTCGTTGTTGTATCTTCTTCTCCATTCCCCATCTATGCAGATGGAACCAAAAATCACGCGGAGAATATTCCTCTCAAAACAGCCTAAAGTGTTCTCATTCATCGTAAATAGTGCCCCTGCTTCTGCACCATACATCAGGACCGGGATGATATGCGTCTTAGACAGGGACACTTTAGCTGCTGCAGAGAGGGCTTTTCTTCTCAATTGACTTCTCAGTCCAAAGAAACAGTGCTTGGCTAAGGCAATTCTTGGTTTAATCTCAGCACTGGTATTGTTCGCTGAGTTTATAGTGAAGCCTAGGTAGACAAAGTCTCTAACCACCTCAAAATTACAGCTGTCTATAGTGACATTCTGTCCGAGACGTCGGTGTTTTTTCTTGTTGACAGCATAAATTTGATCTTGCCTTCATTCACCATTAAACACCATCTTCTTGGCTTCCTCCTCTTTTCTCACGAAAGCGCTACTGACATCACGCTCTGTTTATCTGGTAACGTCAATAAGCAGGTCAACGTAAGCAAGTAATTGGAAGAAATTTTGAAGGATTGAGAGTTTTGCATTATTCTTTCAAGAACGATGTTGAAGAAATCACATGACAGCGGTGCGTCACCTTTTTTGACATCAAAGGTATCGGTGAAGTTGCCAACCTTGATGGAGAAGCAAGCATCCTCAACTGTTATCCTTCACAAAAGGACGGTTAGCTCACCTCTATAGATGCTGTCATACGTGGCCATGAAATCGATGCAAAGGTGGTGGGTATCAATTTATTGAAACTCCAGGGTTTTTTCCAAGGTCTGCCGTTGTCCGTATATTTGGTGAATGGTGAACTTTCCTGGCCTAAGGCCCAAGGATATGAACCTATCAGGTAATTGACGAATTTCTTCAGGTGCTTACAAAATACGGCAGAGAAAATCTTGTATGCGTTGTTAAGGAGACTGATGCCTCTGTGGTTGGTGCCTTTCTTCAGGATCGGTCCAACAATGCTGAGGTGCCATTCATCGGGCATACTTTCTTCCGAGCATATATTTGCGGATGAGCTGATTCATATAGGCAGCGTTACCGCTGTGCCACTTTAGTGTCAAATTGCCACTTTTTTTCAGGCTGTGCCACCGAGCCACCACCTTTCAGTCTGTGCCACTTTTTATTCCCCACAAGTAAAACTAAATTAGCAATTCACCATGCCATTTTTCCATACCTTTTCATATCTTTCATTCTTTTAAATAAATTACTATTTATTCATACTTTTATTTATTTATTTATGTTGAATAATAATACAAATTGAACTGTTAAATTTTAAGTTTGTAGCTTACGTTGCAATTAACCTTAAAATGATTGTTAAAATTATGTGTTTTCTTCAACTCCTATAAATTCGTTGAGATGAGTGTGAAATTTGTTCCCTTAAGTCAATTTTCATACATATAATTATGGTGTTGTTTTGTTTTTAATTTTAAGTGCCACCTTTTTTTCTCGAGTGCAACTTTTTTTGCCACTTTTCCAAAATATCCTACGGTAACGCTGCGATATAGGTACTCCTAACCAATTCATAGCCTGCTGCGTTGAATATCCAGCAGCTTTATTGAACTTAAGCTTAGCACTAGCTATCTTCACTAGCCGAGATTGGGTGGACGGAATTGTTGACCTACATCATCCAGGTTGAATCACTGATCTCTATAATACACTGGATAGTGTATCAATACAAAAATATTGCTTCCATTTGAAGAATTGTTATATTATGAAGCTGACCACTTTTTTGTATACCAGTATAACTGTATAACATGTAATACAAAGATAATCCCTTAAACAGACATCAAATCTCCGTTCGTTTCACCCCCCGAGATCTGTTTGCTAACATTTGTTGTGTTCATAATTCCTCGCGTTCCAATGTTTATTCGCTATGCTATCTAGCTATCCCAAAAATTTTGAGATAACTTGAGTTGTTGTTGCGTCAGCTGCTATCAGCTGTTTTTTAACAAGGGATTACAACAACACAAAGCTATCCGGATAGCTGAGAATAACCAGCGGAACGTGCCCATTTAAATTCATTCCTAATTAGTAAATGAAACGGAAAAACAAACGTAATGAGTGTGACAAGGAGGTAAAATCATTTAAACAAAAAAAAACGCAGAACATGCAATCGCATCCTCCTCATCATAGTTATTCAATGATTTATCTCATTCCACTATATAATTATACTAAAAAAACATATAGCAAATACACACAGTGAATAACTTAAAGATAATAAATAATAAAACAAACTTCCACAAAAGTTTATATTTTCATATCATGGTCTGTTTCCCTTTCTTCAGATACACATCTGGAAATAGGGATGAGCAATTTTAATCGATATTTGAAAATCGATAATAAAGATGTTTTGCAACATCGATATTAACATCCAAAACATCGGCTTATAAAACAAACAAAAAGTTAGTACGAAAATAATTGATTCTGCTAGTAAAATCTAGATGGAGTGACTTTCATAGTTTATAAGTAATCTGTAACATTTTTAATTTTTTGAAAAAGGAAATTATCAAAGGATCTTTCAAACCAAATTTAAAAATTCAGAACCACAACGAAACTACCGAAGTACAAAAAGGCAGATATAAGTTTACACATGAAGTGCCTATCAATTTTGTATCCATAAAATTTGTTTTGTGTTTATTTGTGCAAAAGAAATATTTTTACATCGATCTTCAAGTATTAATATCATCGATGCTCAGCAAGACGCATTTTAAACCATACAAGTATTTGTACACACTTTTGTAAGTAAAAATATCTTGCAATATCGTTAGATAACAGTGTACACATGAAATACTTGCAATATTGCTTCTATAAAATCTGTGGACGATATATTTTGCAAAATACAAATTCTAGCATCGATTTCCCCGCATTGAAATAATAGATGCTCAGAAAGACCCAATTTACACCAATGCAAGTTTTTGCACACAACTTCGTGTCTTGCAATATCGATATATTCCAAAAAGCCACAGAAAACAGTTTACACAAAATTCCTTGAAATATTACTGCAAAATACATATTTAATATCGATTTTCACGAATTTAAATTATCGATGGTCAGCAACACGCAGTTTACACCATGCAAGTTCTTGCGCACACGTTCGTGTGAAACAAGATTTGGAAATATCGGATTTAAAAAAGGGCACACAAAACAGCTTAACAACATGAAATGCCTCGCAATATTGATTTTATTAAATTTGTTGATATTCATTAGTGCAAAACACATTTTTTAACATCGATTTTCTTATTTCATCCATTAAAATCATTGATGCCTAGAAAGATACACGCGGTTTTAGCACACAAGCTTCTGGGCATCATTATTTTGCAATATCGAGTTTAAAGTTGAAATTCCTTGCTTATGACTTCATATTTTTCATTTGTATAAAAACTTAAATCGATTTTAAGAAACTTAAGAAAAAATAGATAGGCACCAGAAATTTTGAAAGCAAAAATACATTAGAGCATAGCATGATGCATTTTTTGCTTTGGGCAAACAAAAGACTTAAACAAAAACACCTGAAAAAACATCGATGTTAAGTAGCATCGATGTTTTCGGTTCGATATTAATTTACATCGATGTTTGGTCTTCGATGTTGAAATCGATGTTGTTTCAATATCGCACATCCCTATCTGGAAAATACTTTTTTTTTGTGTAATTCAGACGTCAAATTATGAAGCCGACCACCTAATTGTCATCTTCAAATGGAAGCAAAAAAACTGTTATACATTATAAGGAGTACACTATCCAGTGTATTATAGAGATCAGTGGGTTGAATGGTGAAATCTGCATGACAGCGGAATTCGATTCATCTCCGCCGTTATACAATTTTCATTAATGATTATCGTCAGCACCGACTGTGATTCTACCACGATTTTCTCCTGATCGTCCTTGCAGGTTTCGGTCCGGGCCTTGTTACCCTGGAAGCTTCTTTTAACTTTTTTAAAAACTTCCCACTTTCATTCCTGCAATGGCATCCCCCTATTACCTCGATCACGCGTTTCTCATGTTCTTATTTTTCCTTCTGAGAAGCCGGTGCTTCGATGGCACGAATCCCAACTTGGAGGTCCAGACAACAAGTATAACTCCAAGGGCGGGAAACTCCGAACATGTCGTAGTAGCCCGTATAAGGTTCACTAAGTAGTAAACCTAGGTGGAACTATAAACGCTACCGTTGATTCCAACTGGGGAATTTTTCCGCTGCCGCCTTGATGAGATAATTGATAGCTGATAGATAATTGATAATTATTTTTCGGAAAGGCTAAAAAGTTATATATGAGATGAGAATTGCCATCACTCCATACAATAATATTGAATCAAGAATTCAGATGGCGTTCTTTTGTTTCACCACAAACTATCAAAGCCGTTGTAACAGCTAATTTAAGGGCCTGTTTCAAATGTTCCGGTTAAAGTTTTGGATAGCTATCCGACACATAACACTATCCAGCAGATAAAAGTTGCTCCAGAGGATAAAATTACTAGACGCCTACAGTTTGAGAACAACAATAATCAAAAATGTACTGAAAATTCAATTTTTGTTGTCAAAACTAAAAATATTTTTCATTTTAATTTGAAATGTCACTGATTTTTAAAGAACCATGCTTTTTTATTGGAAAAATTGACGTTTTAGCACTCAATTTAAGAAAAAAAAGTGACTACCATACAAGCATTTGGACATCTGATAAATAATCCAGGCCAAAAAAATGACTTACTTGTAAAAAACCACAGAAAAACACTCAACATCAAAACAAAAAAGATAGAGATAAAAACAGAAAAACGTGTTTATCTCGAAATGTCAAAAATACACTTACGTTTTTTCTTCTTAACACGGCAGAGTAGCTCTCAATACAGCCATATTGGTTGTGCAATTTGGATGCTTTTTTGTTTGCGTCGCATAATTCGAGGCCATTTAAGCCTTACATTACTACCTCAACTTCCTCCTATGTATTTACTTACTAACTTAAGGTGGTGCTACAGTCCGGGGTGGACCAGGACGTCAACCAACAAGCTTCTTCCAGCCGGCTCGCTAGCTGTCTCGAGTTTTGCACGCCAAGTTGGTTGGGGTCCTGTTCCACTTGCATGCACCATCCCACGGGACTGGATTCAATTCAAAGATTTTCCAGACAAGAGCATGGATGTCCATTCGCTCTTAGTGACCCAGCCATCCTAGTAGTTGACTTTTCACTTTTGTGGCAAGGTCGGTGTCGCTATACAGCCTGTACAGTTCGTTGTTGTATCTTCTTCTCCATTCCCCATCTATGCAGATAGAACCAAAAATCACGCGGAGAATATTCCTCTCAAAACAGCCTAAAGTGTTCTCATTCATCGTAAATAGTGCCCCTGCTTCTGCACCATACATCAGGACCGGGATGATATGCGTCTTAGACAGGGACACTTTAGCTGCTGCAGAGAGGGCTTTTCTTCTCAATTGACTTCTCAGTCCAAAGAAACAGTGCTTGGCTAAGGCAATTCTTGGTTTAATCTCAGCACTGGTATTGTTCGCTGAGTTTATAGTGAAGCCTAGAAAATTCAATTTTTGCTGTCAAAACTAAAAATATTTTTCATTTTAATTTGAAATGTCACTGATTTTTAGGATTGAAATTCAGTATGAACCACGAAGGATAAAAAAAAACTCAGGAATTAGGCGTTCGGAGTGTCCAATAAGACACCACACGAGGTGTGATTGTACTGAAAAATGATGCCACCTCACAGAGCATAAGTCCAACAACCGCTCGCCGCTCGCTGAATATACGAACATTAATAGGTGTAATAAATAATGATATGTTTCAATAAAGATGTAATGTTCATAAATGCTCATTCGTCCGTTTATTTTCTTTAAAAAGTCAACAAAAATTTTCTAAAACTATATTTTTTCCAAACGCTTCAAATTAATACTTGTTTATCTTCTGGATAAGAGCTATAACAGCCAACGAGACACTTGAAACCAAAAGTTGAAGTTTATCTTGCAGATAAGTTCCGGATAGGCTATCCGAGACTTTATTCGAAAGTCTTAAAACTGGCCGTAAAAGTAAATATCATACTTTTAAACCTTTTTCCCTCATAATCCTGGAAAAATCACAAAAAGTCAGCATATTTTTCAGTTTTTTGCCTATAACTTTTTTCCAGTGTATTTTTACGGAAAAAAAAGTTTAATAAAATTTGTAGAAAACAAAATTTCCTACAAATGTGATTTAGAAAGTATTTTTGTACAACCACTGCAAACGGCGCTATGAAGCTTCCAAAAAAGGTTAACATTTCGTATTTTATAAGATTTTCAGTTTCTTCCCTCTTTACAGTGCAATAACTTAGCCGTCGAGCTTAGGGCAACCTCTTTAATCAATTTTGTAGATAATTCAATTGGCTACCAATTTCAATTATTTCCAGCCGACTCCTTCTAAGTTGAATTTTCCTCTGACAAGAATTTTTTCGCCATATTTTTGTACTCCACTCAAATATCCATATTGTATTTATTTCAGTCTAAATCGAATTTTTGCAAAACTCGCTATCATTCGAACTAATTTTGATATCCCGTGAAAATTAGGCTAAAAAGCTGTCGACTGCATTTTCATGTTGTGACCAATACAATCGGGTGAGGATTGAGAAAGTGTATTTTAATCAACCGCTTTTACTGACTCAATTTCTTTTCTATATATTCTATGCAGTTTCTGTACTGGAGTCTTTTAGAAATCATTTTATTACAGATTTGTCTAACCACTAGAATCGATTGAAGTATAAATAGGAGAGTCAGAAAAACTTGGGTAAACTAAACATCACGATTCTCTGAACCCGGTGTTTTAGTCGCTATTTTCCAAGGTATCTGACATACAGTATAGCGCACCTTGTTTGAGGAAGGCCACAAAATTACATGAAAACTAAACCACTTAACTCATTTTGATGATAATTGACGAGATGGCACGATAATTGACGAGATGAAAAACCAATTCAATTAATTTCTACCTACTGCCACGCCCGCTTTTTTAAAAGATAATATTTTCGGTAAAAATTTTAAAAACTCGGGTGTCAGATGATTCAAATATTTTTAGTAAATTGACTGTGCATAGGTTTTTTCCACACCCATTTGGTGAGATTTTATGGTGCAAGATTTAATTCGAATTTTTTTTTACCATTTTACCCATTGGAATCAAATTTTCAGACTTCATTACGGACAATAAAAAGAATAATCACGGAAAATTACCACTCCCTGACATAGGTCTACGTAAATGTATTTTTCCATTCTTGTGGAATGTTCGCTCAATATTGTTTCGATGCATGAAAGGCCGAAACCACAAGTGCTCTGGTGATGGCGTACCCTCTAAACAAGATGTTTGATCTTCTTTATTTCACTCAACCTGGGATTCAAAAACTCAATACACTGGAGCATTGTTTCCCATTCGCACAATTTGACTTAGCTAAGTCGACGTTTTTTTACTTTTTGGACTACATTTACATCTTTAGGCGTGTTTCTTTTTAGCTCCGAGCATAGCACTGAGCTGTCAAAAAAAATCTGTTTTTGTTTTTAGCTCAGAGCACTCAACTTGTAGATATTTCTTTTTTAAATCAGAGCTAGCTCGGAGTATGCTCCATGAGCTCAGAATAAAAAGACCGAGTGAATGGAGCAAATAACTAAGCGCAGCCAACTTTACACTTTTGTTCACTTATTTCAAATGGGCGCGTTAAACACATCAATTTCATTTCACAATTTTGAAATTTTTGAGTTTTTCATTGGCCAGCTGTTAGAAGAAAATTAAAAGTCATAACTTAATTTTGGTTAGTTGAACGCATCGCAATCGTATGTCAGTTCAGTGCTCAGATATGTTTCCAAATTATATTGGAGAGCTCTGATCACACTCTGCTCAGAGCTAACTCCGATAGCTCGAGCTCTTTTCCATGCTCTGATCAGAGCTAAAAAATAAAAACGCCTTTTGTACAGCTCATTCAGCACACGTTTGTATATTCTCCTCAAAGAATCCGTCGAATAATGTTACTTTCGAAAGAGCCCAGTATCAGTTTTTCTTTCAGCTTTCCTCACCGAGTGACACCATAAAATATAAAAGAGGACTTGTATAGTATGAGGATTAGGAAATTAAGAATTTTGATCTACCAACCATACCAAATAACATATCAAAAATTTAGAACTACCCGACCTTTTGTAGGCTAACCCCCCTTATTTACCTCTATTTACTGGACTATTTCCCCAAACCCCAAATTCTGTTTTAATGCTTTCGTCTTTGAGAAACAAAAAAAATCCAATGTTAATTTTTTTATTAAAAATATTTAATACATTTTTATGTTTTTTTTACTCAGC
The DNA here is from genome assembly GCA_963921185.1 of Dasysyrphus tricinctus. Taxonomy (NCBI): domain Eukaryota; kingdom Metazoa; phylum Arthropoda; class Insecta; order Diptera; family Syrphidae; genus Dasysyrphus; species Dasysyrphus tricinctus. The sequence goes on along the minus strand of OY992530.1, from coordinate 19,103,861 downwards.
ACTGTACTTTGCACGGACAAAAAATTTGTGCATACAAATAGTTTTTATTTTTTTGTCAGTCCAGCCTCCAGCCTGAGTGAACAAATCGAAAAAAAAATTACTCAATCAGCAGGGTCAGTAGTTATTTGACATTGAAGGATATTTTGCGGGGATAATTGATTATAGTTTGGCCGTTTTACCGGATGGCGGATAAACGTTTTTTGTGTCTTCCTTTATTGGATAGATAATTGACTTTGAACTGAAAATTCATATGCAAATTAAGTTTTTTTTAAATTTGTGACCGGGTAATCTGGTTTGGAAAAGGCAGCTGGTTGTGGTTGCTTTCTGTGTCAAGGTAATGACACCATAACGGATGCGGACAGTCTAATTCGGATGGACGTACTCCTACGGACCTACACAATACATGTATTGGTGTAAGAAATTGACATTTGCTAAATATTTTTTTTTTTAAACAATCCAATTCTTCCCCCGGCCGCCTTTATACCGTCCTCATGTTTAGATTGAAAAATTAATTGCTTTATACGAATGTCGTGAGTTGCTGTTTAGATTTTTTTGTAAAAATTTGTCGATAGGCATTTTTATTTTAACACAAGGGCAAGTAAGTTACATAGAACTGGGCGTTATTGAAATTTTAATTAAATTTGGTTTGAGTAAATGTTTGAATTTATATATTTCATTCTTTGTAAAAGAAAAACACATTTCTGATATAAGATTTGTTAATTTGAGATGAAAACCGAAAACAAAGGGAAGAAGGTTATGACAAGGTTGTGCTGTGAATATTAAAAACATATTTGAATATTCTTAAAATATTCACCCATCTTAACGAAAGTCCTACCTTAAACTAAATTGCTGAGGAATGAATGGGGAGAATTTTGCTGCCTTCCGCAAGCATAGGAATGGGACTAACAAACCGTTGTCTTTCAATAAACAAGTTATATGTTTTATGTAAAAGCCAAATATTTCTATCAATAACAATTAAATTGAGTTGGGAAGTGCTTGTATAGGCAATGTTATTGATAAAATTTAACCTTAATATTGAAATTTGAAAATTCATGAGTAGGTATAACTGGCAAAAATATTTAAGGAATTCCTTGTATATAGGTATATTGAAAGGGGTGACCAATGTAAATCAACAACTTTGAAAATTTCAATTTCAGAAAACATTATTTCCCCCCTAAACTCAAGTAAAGTGATGTATGAGTTTTTTGAAGAGAAAAATATCGATGTTTTAATAGAAAAAAAAAAAAAAAAAAACGATTATGAAGAAGTCATACAAAGTCATACCGTCCGTCGCATCAGTCTGCGCATATGTGCGTTCGAGTATCTGTTCATCTTGGCCTCTAAATATAAATTTGGAATGATCTATACAAAGCTCTATTTTTCCCTCCCATTTTTATATTCAGAGCTTCAAAACTAATGTGCATCGGTATCTCCTTTTAAATCCTTTCCTTTCAACTTAAGGGAAGTCAAAACCCCTTTAGTGGGTGCTTAACGGGTGGACTTATTTGCTTCAAATTAAATAAAGAGCATTTTGCATGAGTTATTTGAGGGTGTGTCTATCTCACGCAGAGACCTCATGAGCTGATTACCGAGAACGTGTGATTTGACCCCGTTCTACTCTTTCTCTGGGGTTTTGTTAAGTGGCAGGCCTCTGCCGTAAACATCCAGTGCCCTCCATTCCAAAGCAGCCTGATCTATTGATCAGGTGCGCACCACTCAGCGAAACCTTGGTGGCCATTTGAACGAAGCCCTTTTCCACTCATAGACTAAGAGCCCACAGCAGATTTTGGGTGTAAAGATAGCCAAAAAAGAGTATACTTATTCTGGAAATCAAAGTCTTGCAGTCCATAACCGGGGCTTTTGTGATTAAGCAGTGCATCGAAAACAAAATATGAATGCAATTTCGAGAATAATTTTGCTAACCAAAAACTGGGTTTTTTTCAAACCATTATTTCCTCCGTGAAAATTACGTTCCATGTGACATTTTCCTTACGGAGGATGGGCTAGTAGGGCTAGCTTCGAATCTAATCTTAGACGAAAAAAAAACAATGCTTTAAGCCTGATGAATTTCTTCCAGACCCTGATGGTCTACCTGCCATATTTCTTACGAGATACCCCGCCAACTTTTAATTCCTCTCAAAAATCCTTTTTATGGTTAACCTCTTTTGAAACTCCAATTTATAAATAAGGTCTAACTCTAAGGTATAATGTTAGACCCATGCTCGTTGGTAGGCCTATATGCTTTAATTGTCAGTTTCTCATTTCCCGATAGACAATACGGCTTCATAAAATAGAGGTCTACCTTGTTGGATTTTTGTCGTTTACCCTCACTGGCTTAGAGTAGAAAACGAAAATAAAGTCAATGTTCTTTCAACAGATTTCAGCATCAAGGTATTTGATTATGGTTTACATAGAAACATACTCTTGCACCTATTTCATGAAATGGATATCATCTTACCTGTAAAACATATATAGCAGCTTTTATTTCAGAACTGCCTTCTACCGTCTTTTCCTAACTAACTCATGCATTCCCCAAGGCAGCCATTAAGCCCCCTTCTTTTAATATTCACTATTAACGATATCAAAGTGGTGACCAAACTTTTATTCATCAGTCATTTGCAACCGATTCCAAATTTTTTGAAGACCGTTTCGAGTTTCGACATCATTCAACTCTTCCCTCGTATACGTGAGTAGACCTTGACAATTCTTTAGTCTAGTGCCTCATATATTAAAAATGCCCATCAATCACCTTTTTACGTTTAACATCAAATCTCCTTCTCTTCTCTACTTCATCTAACATAATCGACCCATTTTCATAGTGGAATCGATTCTCGACCTTGAAACACATATAAATGATATTGTTATAAAAGCCAATTCAGCTCTCGACTTTGTCAGAAGATATTAGAAGGAGTTCTCTTTTCACCTCTTATGTTACACCTGACCAGATCGCTCAACATTAGGACTTGAGTAATAATTTTTAAGGTAAGTATCTGGGTACCTCAATCGAAGATGGGGTTTCAATTCCTGTGGACGGTTGTTGGAGGCACGAAGCGAAATAGGGGGAGGAAAGTGTTCCCACCAAGGCATTTCTCTTTTCATCAAGGTCAAGGTGGCAGGGGAAAAATTCCCCACATGGAATCAACGGTGGCGTCTACAGTTCAAGACCAGTTAAGTTGAACTACTTAGAGAACACCTTATACAGACTACTACGAAATACTCGGAGCTCAGGCCTATATCAACATCATCGTGTCCTGTAACCCCGGCTGGGGCATAGGGCGTCAACAAAACGTCTCCATCCTTCACGGTCTGCTGCAAAGTACTTTAGCTGTGGCCACGTCTTTCTCTGGGATTCTGCTTCCGCTAAGACAGTTGATTTCCATGTTGATTTCTTGGTCTTTCAACCCACCGCCGCCGTGCACCCTGAGGATTCCATTCAAAGGACTTTGCAATTTCATCGTTTGGTTTCCTCAGTGTGTGACCAATCCAACGCCATTTACGCTTTCTTATGTCGACGTTCGAGCCGCTCTTGACTTGTCCTGCGCCACAATTCCTCATTTGATATTATTTGTGGCCAGCGAATCATTTGGATGTGGCGAAAACAGCGGTTCACAAAAGCCTGCAATTTCTTCGAAATGGTAGACGTGACCTTCCACAGGTTTCACAAGCATATAACAGCACGGATTTGACATTGGATTCGAAGATGTCAACTCTCAACTCAGGCCTATAAGGAGCGGTTAATCCGGCTCCCTTGGGGTTGTACTATGGGTCTGGGTATCCAGGGTGGGGGTGAGTTCCCGGCCATGTAAAGCTTTTAAGTAGTGAAGTAACAACAAGCACCGGATACGTACGGATTAACTGTTGATGAACCTTGCAAACGAAATAAGAACAATGAACTTTGGATCTCACTTGGAATATTTTGTCTCTCTTTATACCACGTGTAGTCAAATATTTAGCGGAGGCCCTAGACAGCTACAAAGCAGACATCACCACCATCCAAGAAGTACGGTGGGATGGGCTGGGCCGTAGAAAAATGAAAGACTGCGATATCTACTATGGCAATTGTTACCGACAACAAAGACAGCGTCTTTTTCGGTTTGGATCTGTCGTTAAAGACGGCAAGAAGTTTCAACTATGTGAAGGAGCGCCTCGTTGAAAATTCGCATCAAGGCTAAATTCGCCAACACCATGCCTCCACATAGGAGAAAGATGATGGCACCAAGGACGAGTTCTTTTACCTCCTGGAAAAGACATATGAGCAATGCCGTTCCTATATGACATTGAGATTGTCTTGGGTGATTTAATGCCAAATTAAGAAGAGAAGACATCATTGGTAGCAAAAGCAGAAGATATAGCCTGCACGACACTACCTCCGGTAAAGGAATAATGTTAATTGGCTTTTCTGCAGATCGAAACATGTGGTAGCTATAGTACGCACTTACCACATCTTGATATACACAAGGGGACATGGTGAATTCCTAACCAATCAACCGCCAACCAGATCAATCTGCAATCGACGCAAGGTATTCAACTCATCCAGTATCAGGGATATCCAAACGTTTCGAGGAGCCAACGTTAACTCGGACGTCTACCTCGTTGTAGCCACGGTAATGCTATGGATATCCAGACCAAAACAGGGAAATACTGTCCAGACCAAAGTCAAAAAAGGGAAATACTGTGAGGAAGTTTATCGGACGGCTACAGTCCCAAGAAATCGCAAGGTCCTTTTCCCATCGAGTTTCTCTCGCGCTCTTAAATAATCCTATGCCACCAATTTCTAGCATCGACAACCAGCGAAAGAATTTCCAGGAAGAAATCAGAGAAACCCCTGATTCGACAAAAAATACTGTCAAGTACATGCAGCCAAACAACAGACATACAAACAAAGCAACACTGCATTGAAGGATCAGAGCTGCTCGCGAGCTCTAGGAGCAGAATAGTCGAGAGGAACACAAGCTTCTAAATGTATATAAAGTTAGCAGGACACTTTTGAAAATTCATGTTAAAAACTATCCTATCATTAGTTGCTACTTAATTGCGAATTAGTTACGCAAAAAAAAAATTAATTGCTTTTTTGGTTTGCGAGAAAATGGGTGTCCTGCCAACTTCATATGAACTTAGCAGGACAACTTTCTCAAAAATGTGTATAAACGATTAAAAAAAATGATTTTGAGAACTAATTAATTGCGAATTAGTTACTCAAAAAAAAAAAATTATAGCATTTTTGGTTTGCGAAAAAATGGGTGTCCTGCTAACTTCATATGAACTTAGCAGGACAACTTTCTCAAAAATAAAGATAATTGAGCTGAGAAAATTTGATTATTGCGAGCTAATTAATTGCGAATTAGTTACGTAAAAAAAAATTAATTTTTTGTTTGTTTGTGAAAAATAGGCGTATTGCGAACTTCACGTGAACTTAGCAGGACAACTTTCCCAAAAATGAAGATTAATGATTTGAAGAAAGTTGGTTTTTGAGAACTAATTAATTGCGAATTAGTTACGCAAACAAAAATTTAATTGCATTTTTGGTTTGCGAGAAAATGGGTGTCCTGCCAACTTCATATGAACTTAGCAGGACATTTTTTTCAAAAATAAAGATTATCGAGATGAAAAAAATTGACAATTGAGAACTAATTAATTGCGAATTAGTTACGCAAAAAAAAATTTAATTGCATTTTTCCTTTGCGAAAAAATGGGTGTCCTGCTAACTTCATATGAGCTTAGCAGGACAATTTTCTCAAAAATAAAGATAATCGAGCTGAAAAAAGTTTATTATTGAGAACTAATAAATTGCGAATTAGTTACGCAAAAAAAATTTAATTGCATTTTTCGTTTGTGAAAAAATGGGTGTCCTGCTAACTTCATATGAACTTAGCAGGACAACTTTCTCAAAAATAAAGATAATCGAGCTAAAAAAAATTAGATTATTGAGAGCTAATTAATTTCGAATTAGTTACGCAAAAAAAAAATTTATTGCATTTTTGGTTTGCGAAAAAATGGGTGTCCTGTTAACTTCATATGAACTTAGCAGGACACCCATTTTTTCGCAAACCAAAAATGCAATAAAATTTTTGTTTGCGTAACTAATTCGCAATTAATTAGTTCTCAATGATAAACTTTTTTTTGGCTCGATTATCGTTATTTTTGAGAAAGTTGTCCTGCTAAGTTCATATGAAGTTAGCAGGACACCCATTTTTTCGCAAACCAAAAATGCAATAAAATTTTTGTTTGCGTAACTAATTCGCAATTAATTAGTCCTCAATAATAAACTTTTTTCACCTCGATTATCTCTATTTTTGAGTATGTTGTCCTGCTAAGTTCATATGAAGTTAGCAGGACACCCATTTTTTCCTAAACCAAAAAAGCAATTAATTTTTTTTTTTGCGTACCTAATTCGCAATTAATTAGCAACTAATGATAGGATAGTTTTTAACATGAATTTCCAAAAGTGTCCTGCTAACTTTATATACATAGCTTCTAAGAAGGAAGCCTAATAATGTTTCAAGGCCCGAACCGAGGCCTACAAGGAAGATCAAGGGAACAACACAGTAGAATCACAGTCGGTACTGAGGATGTAGAAAAATCATTCCTGATAATTGTTCAACGGTGATGTGATGACGAACCGAATTCCGCTGCCATACAGATTCCACCATTCAGCCTGGACGACGCGACATTGGTTAAGAATTCCATCCACCCGATCTCGACGAAGTGAGGATAGTTCTATCAATTTATGTCCAATTAAACTGCTGGGGCTGATGACCTTACGGCTGAACTATTATAAGCGGCTGACGATGAATTGGTTAGGAGTACCTATGCATCAGCTCATCCGCTAAATATGGTCGGAAGAAAGCATGTCCGATGAACGGAACCTCAACATTGCCCGATATTCAAGAAAGGTATAATCATCTGTACTGCTCAAACTAGATAGGCATCAGTCTCCTTATACAAGATCATCTCCGCCGTACTTTGTGAATACCTGTAGCCGTTCGTCAACAACCTGATAAGTCCATATGAGTGAGGCAGATTGAGTTTGAATCTTCCTTTAAGATTCAAACGGTCGATGGACCTTCTTATGGCTGATAGCGGGTGTATTGCATTTAGGTTTTTTATGCGTGTGTGAATTATGTTATATGCTTAAAGTATAAAGTTCACACAAATTTTAACAAAGTAAGACGTAGTCGAATGTCCCACGTGGCGATATCTATGGAGCTAAAGTATCTGTGACAGTGTCTATTAACAATTCAGTTTACTTATTCGAATTAACTCTAATCGCGAATTAAATATCAATTTCTTAAATAAAACTCCCTCAAGGATTTGTAAAACCTATTAAGGGTACATTTACATATTCCACGTATATCTCTATCATCCTCGTGTATCCGCGATAAGATATGTACAAAACGTGTATCCATGAGCTAGCTAAGTGTTGACAAATCAGGAACTGTTGAGATTTTATCGATATAACTTATAGCTTCAATAAATGTTGCTTCCTCATCCTCAGTACAAAAAAAAAAAAAAATTGTATTTGTATGTGCGTGCTGGCTGTATAGTGTGTTCCTTCCCAAGAATATTACTGTTTCGAATGCTTCCGAAAATGTTACACAAAATTCATTCAACTAATGATAATATTTTGGTGTGGTTGAATGGTACTCAAAATGCTTTATTGACATCTCAAATCGTCATTAAATACACTCGTATATTTATCTCATAGGCAAAATCTCTATCTAATTCATAATATTTATAAGATGATGACATATGTGTGTGTAATATCAAGTCCTTAACTATAAATTCCCGTATTTATTAATGTCCTTCTGGATCAGTCGCCATAGATATTAAAAATATTATACTATCCTGTACAGTAGACCCTTAAAATAAATAACCAATAAAATCCTGATAGATGGCAATGGAACATTCAATAAAAAAGTGTCCATAAAACACCCGAAGGAGTATAGTAGGACTCTCTACAGGTGACAGGATTCACATTCAGAATGAATTATAGAATTTCCTGACATCAAATTGGTCCGATTTTTCGCGCAAACTAAGCACAGGGAGTCCAAGTGGGTGTGGTGGGATGGGGATAGGGAGTAGAACTGTGTCAAACAAATGAAGAAAAAAAAACTAAATATTCAAAAAGCTTCCCTTGTGTTCAGCCTTGCTTGTGGAGGATGGCCTCTAAGGAAGATTATTTCCGACCCAAGACCAAGAGCGACAACAACTACCATATCTCTATGCTTGTCCCTTATGCTGCTTTTGTTAAACATTTTTTCTGCTTCTATGAGCAAAAGATAGTGATTTTAAGGCCAAGAGTATTCATCTTGGCAACAATTTTTCTCCACAATTTGCATTGTCAAGGATGAGCATTCTATGGGATGATATCCTGCAAAATTGTCAAGTTCGCGTGGTGGTTTTCACTTATCTAATCCAAAGTCACCCTTTTATTTATATAAACGTCCGTCGTCGTCGGGAGCACTCGCATGGTGTTCAAGTATCAAGACGTGAATTTATATACATCACTTCCTTCCTGCACCGAAGTGGATTTCTTCATCATCCTCATGAGATATTAGAGGTCATGTTGTTGTACACCATACATAAAGTGTGTACGATGTACTGTACACACGATTCATATATAGAATAGAGGTAGGTATACGTATGTGAGCAAATCTATTATTCTAGAAATTATGCATTCACTCAAGGATGTCTAAGCTGCGGATATATTCGGCCAGGACTCGTATCATTTCAGTTACGTCCTCGGAAATACATATGATGATCAAGCCCATTAGAGTGCGGTAGTATTTGCTTTGAATAAATTGACCACCAACAAACGAGATAGTGTAACGCTTGATGTGATATGGCGATGGATGCAGATGGCCATGGAGACTCGAATAATGGTGATGATTTGGGCATTTTGTATTATAGAGAGTCCCACACATTTTGCCACAAAAATATATGGTTAAATGTCACATGTCAAACGAAAGTAAAAGTTTTGGCTGTCAGGACGTGACACACACTTAACTCCCAGAAAAACCCCTTGAACCATCAGTCGCATGTTTTAATGAAATATTCTTACCGTTGCTATAACCTTCTGTCGTCGTCGTCGGTTGGGGTAGAAACAATTTTTAATGGCTTGACAAACAATAATGATAGTGAGTTTCAAAGTTTAAAAAGCATTGTATAAAATATACGAGTATAGATACATTATGTTTGTATATGTTTGAAGAAAATATGAGCGGAATTCTGAATTGAAAAAAATGTCATGCTTTAACAATACTTTTGATTTTCTTCGTTGGAAGCTACTTTTATCTTATTATTTTTTTTTATCTATAAACTAGCAGCTCTTGTCCTGTGGAAAAATGGTTTAAGTCCACTTGGGTTGATTCCGAGAAAAATGAAAATGTGACCGCAAAATTCAAGGAAAATTAATCAAAGAAAGAAATTATCAAAGGGCACGGTAGTGCCCAGCCAAGTTCGCGGCACTACACCCTTTTTACAGGAACAAGCTCAGGCGATTTTCAACCCCCCTCTAACTTCAGTACCGATGAAGTCAGAAACTTCAAATTCGCAGTATTTGTTGAACTTATCAAACACAGGTGGCTCACCAAATTTCAATTCTTAAGCATCAGTAATTCCCGAGATATAGGACTTCAAAAATCGCAAAAACCGTAACTGACTGACTGACTCACTGACAGATCATCAAAATTATGAAGCACTTCCCGACATCGTAGAAACTTGAAATTTCGCATTACGGTAGGCCTTGTGGTACATACTTACTTACTTACTTATCCGGCTCCCGATCCATGAAGGGTCTCTGCCTGAGATATTGCGGTCTTCCATCGGTTGCGGTCCCTCGCACGCTCCCTCCAGTCGTCGAGACCAAGTGCTCTTGCGTCTGTGACCGCCTGGTCCCTATAGCGGAGGTTTGGTCTTCCTGGTCGTCTCGAACCTGGGGGCTGGGATTCGAAGATTTTCTTGACTTGAAATTCGTTGGTCTTTTCCAGGATTTGCCTCACTGTGAAGATTTGGTCTATCGTTGATCTGCCTGGCCTGAAGCCACACTGGTACATGCCGATCATAGTGTTGCAGAAAGGTTTTAGACGCTCACATAGTACGTTGGATAGGATCTTGTAGGCAACATTAAGCAGGGATATGCCTCTGTAGTTCTTGCAGGACATAGGATCGCCTTTTTTGTAGATTGGGCATATGGAGCTATTTGACCAGTCGTCGGGCATACTTTCCTCCTCCCAAACTTGGTTGATGAGCTGGTGCATGCACCCTACCAGAACATCTCCTCCATACTTGAAGAGTTCCGCTGGTAGGCCATCCGAGCCGGCGGATTTGTTGTTCTTAAGCTTGTGGATGGCTTTCTTAACCTCTTCAGTACTGGGTGCTGGGACTGGATCTTCATTGACTGGTCTAATGCTTCTTTGTTCCTCTATTGCCTCCTCTACATAATGCCCATTAAGCAGCTGCTGGAAATGCTGCTTAAACACGTCTACAATTCCCTGTGTTTCGGTGACTAGGTTCCCTTCGCTGTTTCGAAGAGCTTGCGTGCCAGTCCTATAACCAGATGCTAGTTGCTTGGCTGTTTTGTAGAACCGGCTGGTGTTGGTGGCGGTGCTGGACTCTTCGAGATACTTGAGCTGAGAGGCTGCGGATGCTCTTTTCTTTCTACGCAGGGTTTTTTTCTCTTTCCTTCTCTTTTCACGGTACTCCTCTCTTGCTGCTCTTGTTTTCCGTTGCAGCATTTGCATTCGTGCATTTTCCCAGGAGATCGCCAGGTTGCTGTGTGTATCCTTCGCCTGGGGAACCTAGTGCTACTTATCACCGTATTACGAGCTGCAGCAAAGTCGATTAGTCGGAAGCCGTTGTCTGTTGTCGTTTCGTGGAGGCTGTGCTTTCCAACTAATCCGCCAAAGATGTTTTCCTTTCCGACTTTAGCATTGAAGTCTCCGAGCACGACTTTGACATCGTACTCCGGACAGGCTCCGTAGGCTCCGTCCAGGAGGTCGTAAAACTCCTCCTTGTTAGACTCCTCAGCTTCATCGGTAGGGGCGTGTGCACATATTAGGCTGATGTTTTGGAAGGTAGCTTTGATGCGGATCACAGCCAGGCGATCGCTTATCGGCTTAAAATCGATGACTTTCGATCTGAGTCGATTTCCCACGACGAATCCGCATCCTAGCATGTGCAGTCTTTGGTGACAGCTGTAATAAATGTCGCAATCTTTTCTTTTCGTTATACCTGATCCTATCCATCGTATCTCCTGGATCGCGGTAATGTCTGCCTTGTACCGCGAGAGGACAGATTCAAGTTTTTGAGTAGCACCTGGTGTGTAAAGTGTCCTTACATTCCAGGTGCATACTCGTAGATCATAGTCCATTTTCGTTCCGGGTCTGGTTGCCATATGAGGGGGGTCATCCTTGTGGTACATACAAAAGAAAAAATCGAAAATCTGCAATTTTCCTTTCAGGGGACGTGGCATCCACCCACATTCTTTAAAATTCTTATAAATTATATGGAGCACTTCCAATTGTTGTAGAACGATGAAAATTGGGAGGTCAGTAGAGCTTGAAGTACTTAAAAAGAAAAAAATTGAAAAATTGAAATTTTGCATTCTGGGGGCGTGGCGCCCACCCACATTCTTATAAATTAAATGGAGCACTTCCGATTGTTGTAGAACTATGAAAATTGGTAGATCGGTAGGGCTTGAAGTACTTTGAAAGAAAAAAAATTGAAAATTTGGAATTTTCCATTCATGGGGCGTTCCATCCACTTAATCAGAATTTCTATTATTTATATGGAGCACTTTCGGTTGTCGTAGAATTATGAAACATTGTAGAGCGGTAGGGCTTGATGTTCAACTTGCAAAATAAATCTTTGCAAAAAGGAGTGAAATCACAACAAAAACATAAATGTTAAAAAAGGAGCCAAGTTCTTATGTGTACAAGAAACCTGTGCGTAAAAAGTCAGCCAAAAAAAGTAATGAAATCTAAAATATATGCCAAGTTTTAAGTTCATGAAGTTTAATATCTAATATCTTGAGTAGAGTAATATCGAAACAATTCCAAATCATGACAGAAATTTGGTAATTAATGATTACTGATTTAAATTTGGTGGGCTCACTACATTTCAAGTTTTCATACATTTTAAATTTGTGATTAAGTAAGTATTTAAGAGAAAACTTGCCAAGTAAATCCACCAAATTTTAATCAGGAATCATTAATTACCAAATTTCTGTCATGATTTGGAATTGTTTCGATATTACTCTACTCAAGATATTTGATATTAAACTTCATGAACTTAAAACTTGGCATATATTTTAGATCTCATTACTTTTTTTTTTGCTGACTTTTTACGTACAGGTTTCTTGTACATATAAGAACTTGGCTCTTTTTTTTACATTTATGTTTTTGTTGTGATACATTTCACGGAATCCTAGACCATTTGAGTGTATAGATCACCATTCCAGATTCTAAACTCAAAGTGAAAAATGTTTTTTTTTTTTCCTAAGCACTTAATTTTTTTTATAATTTGCGGGCACTAAAGGGGTTTTGACTACCCTTAAGATGATGAGAAACAGTGCGATTTATCAGGAAAATAGGGAAGGATTCAAGAGGGTATACCGATGCACATTGATTTTGAAGTTCTGAATATCAAAATGGAAGGGAAAAACAGAGCCTGGTAAGGTATTCCACATTCGTGTTGTACGGCTAAAGAAATAATCTCTGTACTTGACAGCAGGTCCGAAGCTGGGCTCAAGGGTAGGCTGATGGGCATTCCTAAAAGCGCGAGTATTAGGGTTGAATTGTTTAAGGGGAGGAATGCAACTGGCTATTTCACTAGGACATTGCTTATAAAAATAGATCTTTGAAGAAATAGCTTCCCAAACATTTTTTCCTTATATTGCAGAGTGCCGGACATTGACCTAGGAAGTGAAGGGTGTCCTCCTCTACTTATACGTCACCGCAACCTCTGCACAGGTCTAAAGTACATAGTCTCATTTTCTTCTTATGGTACCCTAAGATATTATGTCCCGTCATAATTCCTATTAAAAGATTCAGGCATCCATTTTTCAGGTTCATGATATAGTGCGTTTTTTTCTTGTTGTAGCTAGGCCACAAATTCTTTGTAGTGGTGCAAGTTGCGAGTGAGTTTCATCTGTCGTTGGTAAGTTCCACTATCTTCTTACCAATTGTCTGTTTAATGGCACAGGATGGATTTTTAACACCGCAGCGCAGTTCGTAAGGCTTTGATCTAACGATGAACCAGTCTTTCCCAGTTCATCTGCTTTTTCATTTCCTAGAATTCCACAGTGCCCAGGAACCCAGCTGAGTCTGATGTTGTGCTGTGTGGCAAGAACCTTTAGCTCTTCGCGACAGCATGAAACTAGCTTGGATTTTATTTCTGTTGCAGAGATAGTTTTGATCGCTGCTTGGCTGTCAATGTAAAAGGGTGATATCAGCCAGTGGTATCGCCAACATTGAGATCTGTTCGGCAGCCTTAATCACTGCCAGAACCTCCGCTTAGAAGATACTGCTATTATCAGGGAGTCTATAAGAGTTGGCTAAATTGAGGGATTCTGAGAAGAAGCTCCCGTATCCATCTTCGATCCGTTGGTGTAAAATTCTACCATCGGTGTATCTGATTGTTGTAAACTATAGCTTCCCATTCTTCTCTTGTGGGGATGGAGACAGAAAACGATTTTTCAAAATTTGTACGGGGTGTTATGTAGTCTGTGCATACATACCCCTCCGTAAATTTGCATAATTTGTGCATGACCTACGGAGTTCCTCTTACAGCTATCGGTCAGCAGATTACCAGTGGACCTATTGCTACGAAAGCCATACTGTCGGTCATTAAGAAGCTCAAATGATCTCAGATTCCATCATATGGGATCCGAGGAACTTATCTTTAAATTGGGTGGCGCAACAGCTCGTAGAGAACCAGGACCCAGTGACTTACAACTCTCAACCATTCCTGTGTGCGTGTTGTTTGCAGGATAGGAATGGAGGCGACCTACAGTTTTTTGCCGAGTCCGAACGGCTAGATGAGAAGCACTTATTCATGACAAGTAGGTATACTCTTGAATGATTTGTCAGTTCCTCACAAGAAGCAGTACCTCGGATAAAACATTTCTGTTTTAAGGTGGCATGGCTGGGAATCGAACCCAGATCTTCGGCATGGATAAGGGGCCTTTAATAATGTTGATAACAGTGCAATCTGACAAGCTCTTAGCTGCGCCCTCATTGAGCCGATACTGATAAAATAGATTGACTCCATGCTCCAAACGAGCATTATAAATAGAAATGACTCATAGTAGGTTAAAAGTTAGGACGTGTAGGTATGGTGCACTCCACAGGGTGGAGTCTTCGCTCCTCTACTTTGGTCCTTGTCGTCAAACAGATTTCGGTTCAACTAATCTGAGTGGTATCAAGGTCATTGCATATGCCGATAACATCGTGTTAATGGTCTCAGGAAAAATGTTCTCTACTCTCTGCGAGCTCCTAAAAGAAGCATTTGATAAACTCAGCAATTGGGTCAGCAGCTGAAAGGCAGTGAAGGCAGAAGGTCAGAACTGGTTTTGTTGGCAAAGAAACGTAATATTTCTAACATAGATCGTACTTGATCGTACGTAAACTTAACCGGAAAGAAAATATCAAATTAAGAGAGAAAAAAGCCTCAACTTGCAGTAGAATTTTTGGTAAAAGATGGAGTCTAAGCCACAGAAGGCAGAACCATTGATTGGATGTACACAGCCATTATGAGGCAAATTCCAACATATCCATGCATGGTCTGGTGGCCGGCCTTAGGTAAGGAAACCAATCTGAAAACCATGACTAAATACAAAGACTAATAGCATGTGTTAAGACAACCAGTGCTATGAGAACTACACCTATAACATGGCAACCCTAGAAACTTTCCTTTCACTAGCCCCGCTCGATCTGCTTACGAAGGATCAGCGGCCATAACTGCTTTAAGACTTAAACAGTATCTATAATAATTCGAAATGGGGCCACTACTACCATAGAAGAACCATAATGAGCTTAACTGACAAAGAAGTTCTAACAGACTACGTCACACCGCACATAGATTTTAACCAATTGATGGATATGACAGATATTCCAGCTAGGGAGGGAATTCTGGAAAGAAAACAGTCATTAATGCCAATAATGCAATAATAATACTGACGGTTCTACCTCGTGGCTTGATGGTTAGTGCGTAGGACTGTCATGCCGAAGGTGTGGGTTCGATTCCCAGCCGTGCCACCTATAAACAGAAATGTTTTATTCGAGGTACTGCCTCTTGCGAGGAACTGACAAATCCTCCAAGAGTATACTTGTCATGAAAAAGTGCATCTCATTTAGCCGTTCGGACTCGGCAAAAAACTGTAGGTCCCCTCCATTCCTGCCAACAAAACATGCACACAGGAATGGTTGTGAGTTGTAAGTCACTAGGCCCTGGTTCTCCATGAGCTGTTGCGCCACCCAATTTATTTATTTATTTACTGACGGTTCTAAAATAGTCCAACGGGAAGCGTCAGGTATCTACCCACCTAAAAACAGATCAATAAAGCTTGTAAACTTTTGCAGTGTATTCCAAGCGGAAGTACTTGCAGTTTACGAAGACGCGAAACAGCTTGCATCTGAGGAAGTAGTTAATAGGAATATAGCCACAACTCAATGGGAGCCCAGAAGTATGGGTATCAGCCCATCCGACTTATGTAGGGTGTGTCAAGATGAAGAGGCAGAGTTTCCTCTGTCAATGCCCCAGTCAAGCCAGAACTAGAAAAGAGAAACTAATTAATATCCTAAAATAAGGGACGGTTCAAGTAGGTATCCCATTATTTGACCTCTTCATGATCACACACCCTCCGTCTTGGAATCAAGGCGATCCGAGTGAGATGACTTCATCATCGTTTCATCACCACTTCTAACCTAACCTAACCTTACCTAGCCGTTGTCTGGGAGCGAATCATGTGCCAAGCGTATCAGAAGCCGATGCTCTACACACCGCACCACTAAAGCCACATGATCAGTTTAATCCCAATGGCTAGCATTACCGCAAAATCCTCAACGACTTTATATATTTCTCGGAAACGACTGAAAGATTAAGGTGATATTGCAGGGTCCATTTTTCGGAGAAAGATATCAATTTAAAACAAAAAACTTGTAAAATCTGCCCACCACCACGCCCATTTTTATAATTTTTTGGTTTATCAGAAATGGCTCCAACGATTTGGATGAAATTTTCAGGTTTTGTTCGTATGACAAAGAAAAAATAATTTAGGAGATGAATTTATTTGATCATGCCACGCACACTTTTATAACATTTTCTGAGTTTGTTCTTATGAGCAAAAAAAAATTTACAATTGTTTGAATAGAAACACTGCCATAAACACTTTTATTTTTTTTGTTTACTTCACGGAAACGGCTATAAAAATTTGAATGAAATTAACATAGTTTTTTCGTATTGTAATATTTTCTCGGGTTCTTTAATAAAACTAATTTACAAAAAGTCCACTTATTTATTTCACAAAATAATACCCTTTACTTTTCTAACTACAGACAAATCACCACTGAAATTTATTCACCAACTTTACTTTCGCTTTTATAACAACAAGAAGGGACAAATTAACTAGTTCTTTCCGAACATTATATTCATCTACAGGGGCCTATAACACAAAGCTACAAGTCTACAAGCCAAGAGTCACTTGTAGGATTACGTTAGTCTTACAAGGGTAGATTATTTCTGTAACACAAAAGAAAAAACTTACATTTGTAGAAACAAAAATTTCCCTAGAATTGTAGGCATTCCATTCTGCATGCAATGAGTTGAGTGTTCGTCGGCGATCGACCGACAAGATCAAGTTTAGAAAATTTCTGTTATGCACAAAAAGCCTTCAAACCGACCAATTGGAAAGCTTATAACTTTGGTTATAACTGTCCGATCTTCAAAGTTAAAGGACTTTAAATAAAGGGTAAATATACCTAAGGCTACATTTTTGTATTCAATTTTTTGATGAGGCACACAAAATTTAATACTAAATGGCAGATTGAGTCTTCCATCAATTTAATTTTCATTTTTCAAAATGCAAAAGTGGATGAAAACTTATACCATTTTAAAAATTGTATTGTACAAAGTAACTGCCCCAATCCTCTTCCTCTTCTACAAATTTGTGAGTGATGTACTAAGGCTTAATGCAACAGGAGGGACAGCGGGGGCATTTCAATAAATTTTGCACCTAAAAATTCATTTTAATAAAAAAAATCGTCGATTTTATTATCTCGGATATTTTATATACTCGGATATTTGAGATTAAGAAATTATATATTAAAAATTCGTGTTTAATTCCGCACTAAAAAGGTTAAGTCCTATATCATAATTCATAAAGATTTGGCCCTGCATCTATGCGTGTAGACATGCTATAAAGTATTCCCCGGTTAATTGCACCTCGCTTAATTGATTTTAGGTGATCTTAAAAAGCTGATGACAACAAAATAAAGAAGAGAAGTAGTGCACGAACAAAGTGGGTGGCACAATTCTGTCTGTTTGTATCTGGATCTACAGCCTAAGCCAATTATGCGATTTTCTTCAAATTTTGAACTTAAGGTTCTTTTGTAACTCTCCAGACGGGAAATTGATTTTTTTTTAGCTCTAAAAGTAACGGTACTTGCCATACAACCGTTAAGGAAAAGCTAATTTATCTCAAAAAAGGCTTTAATGATTTTGATAAGAACAAATCAGTGTATTATTGTAGATATGGTGTACTTTCTGGTAAGAAAAAAAATCACCAAAAACATTTATTAACGGTATTTGCCATATAACGGTTTTTTTAGGTTTTTGGTTTTCTCATTAACCTCCGATTTCAATAAAATTTCTGACACAAAAGCTTTCTTAGAATATAAATAATAATGCATACCAAAATTTTGGAACAAAGAGAAAAAGTTTTGGATTTTGAAAAAAAGACTCATTTTTTTTTTTGAAAATTCAATATTTCAAAAACGGGATGATGAATTATTTGAATTTTCAGTTTTATATGTATATTTGTATATACTCAAAATTGGAATACCAATTTTTCTAATGTTACAAACATTTTATATATAAAAAAAATATTTTTAACAAAACGGCTCCATCGATTTAGAATTTTTTTTGCATATATTCACATTTTTTCAAGTAATCAATTGGCGTGCTTGTTTTAAAGCTCTAAGTTATTGTCAGTTTGCTTTTACAATTGAAAGAACGATCCAGTCGTGCATTTTATTTGTTTACTAACTTCTTTAAGAAAAATGTCCGTCGTTTTGGTTAAAATTACAGAAAATAAAAATATTATATTACTTGCGATTATAGGTACTATAAGGCAAGTTTTGGATTCGTGCAAAAAAAAAAAGTGGGTGGCAAAATTCTGTCGGTCTGTCTGTCTGTCTGTCTGTCTGTCTGTCTGTCTGTCTGTTCGTCTACAGCCTAAACGGCTTGATCGATTTTCTTCAAACTTGGTACTTAGTGGTTTTTGGTGATTCTGCCGACACGTTTTTTTCATTTTTTTTTTAGAACCAAAAATAACGGTACCTGTCATACATTTTTTTTTGGAAAATTTACATAATCGTATTTTTCTCAAAAACGGCTCGACAACTTTTCTTAAAAAAAATTCAATAAATTTATTTTAGTTAAGGCTTTCTTTGGGTGGAAAACCATTTTTTAAAAATGGTTATTTATGGTACCTCCCAAGGAACCATTTTTTTAATTTTTGATTTTCTTCAAAATTGTATGATCGATTTCAATTATTTTTTTTATACAAAAGCTTTCTAAAAATCTTAAGAGTTTTGTGTACCAACATTTTTGAAAAAATATTTTTTGGATTTTTAAAAAATATTTCAACATTTTTTTTGGAAAATCAAATATTTCGAAAACGGCATTATAGATTTTTTTGAAACTCGATATTTAAGACTTTTTTAGTACTCTCTAAAATATTTTTAGAAAAAATTTTACATTTATGAAAAAATAACGGTACCTTCCATACAAAAGTGAAAAAACCGCAAAGGAAAATATTTTTTTGCTTGAAAACGATTCCTACGATTTTGATTAAACTTTTTTCATATAATAAAATTAGTACGATCTACCATCAAAAATTATAAAATTTTACACATAGCAACTATTAGTAGTACCTGTCATAGAACGTATTTTTTTATTTTGAGTTTTCTCGTTATCAGCTTAACGGATTAAAATGAATTTTTTTAAATACAAATTTCAGATAAGATTAAATAATATTGCATATCAAAATTTTCAAAAAAAAAGTTTTTGGATTTTTAAAAAAAGTTTCAAATTTTTTTTTTGAAAATTCGACATCTCAAAAACGGGTTGACAATTTTTTTTCAAATTTTGTTTTTATATACACATAAATATATACTTCAGATTTGCATACCAAAATTTGTTCTTAAAAATGTTTTGAGAATTTTATATATAAAAAATTAATTAAAAAAAAAACCGCTCCAACGATTTTAAAATTTTTTTTCCCATACAATCATATTCCATCATGAATTAAGATGGCATACTTTTTTTTCACCTCAAACTGTCGAAAGAGTTGTTTTAGCTAATTTAAATGTCGTATTTCATGCTTCTCTACATTTTTCTCTCATAATTTCCATGTTTGTATATACAATTTTCTTAAGCTCGCAGTGTCTTGAACATAAGAGCAAGTACGTGCGACCCAGTCGTGCATTTTATTTTTCACTGTCCGATGTCTTAACCGATGAAAAGAACGAAAAGTAAAATTGCTAAACACTTTAGTTTAAATTTTATTTCATTAAAGCCCGAATGACACTACATTTTTCTTATTCTTTTTCTTATTCAAGCATTGATAGGTGCGAGTGGATTGCACTATATCCATAAATGTAATAATGTCACAAAAAATTTGATTTTGAAATTATATTTTTCAGGTTCTGGCAGCTTTTTCTTGATATTTCAGAATTAAAAATGAAAAATAATTTCAAGGTACACTCAGTGACAAAAGAAAGTATTCACTGGACCCTAGAAACCACTAGTTTATGATGTATATTCACTTTTTGAACACATTGTAATTGTGAAAACTAATTAAGAGAAATGATATCCCTTTCTTAAGGGCTCTGGAGATGCTCGAACATGGTACGAGTAAACATAGTTCGACTTAACTCCGCAGACAGTGAACCAAGCTGAGACCAAACTTCTCGAACTCGAAAAAAACACTTTTTATCTCTTTTTTGCTCTGCTGACACTTTGATTGATTTAATTAGAAATATGTATAATGAAAAAAAAATGTAGTGTCATACGGGCTTTGCTAAAATTACAAATTATAGGTACGAAAAAGAAGAGTAAAAACAAATCATTATTTATTTTGAATAACATTCAAAAGTCCACTTTTGAACTTAAAGTTGTACCTGAGCGAAGCCCATATGGACTTAAGGTCACAGTACCTAACCTTATATTACATTATACATATAAACCTACACAAGATATTAAGATTTAACTCAAAGTAGGCATATTCAATAATTACATTTTTCAATTGTGCATAATTATACAATAAATTGGGATCACAAACGTAGAATCAAACATCTAAATTTATATATTGACAATTGGAACTTTTTTCGGTTAAAAAAAGCAATAATCACGAATCACGATGAACAAAAATTATTGAAATGGTGATTAATTGAAAAGATTGTTTTTTAGTATTTTAAAATACATTTGCTGCATCCTACAAGTCTTGAATCACCTGTATGATTTCATCGATTATTCTACAAGTAAGATTTAGTTTTTCTTAACACTTGTAGCTTTGTGTTACAGAAAGAGGGAAATTGCACAATTTCCCACTTGTAATGAATGTTCATTACACTTGTAAAAGAGCCAGCCGACTTGTAGCTTTGTGTTACAGAAATTCATTACATTTGTAAGGATTGACTTGTATTACAAGTACTTGTTGCTTTGTGTTATGGGCCCCTGAACTGGGTACTGGTTTCAAATAAATAGTAAAATCAACTGTTTCCAGCTATAGACCGAGAGCCCACAGTAGATTTTAGGTGTGAACGATAGCAAAAAGAGAAGTATAGGCGTCGAAAGCTTCATTAAAGACTATTAAAAAAATCAAAGTCTTGCAGTCCACAACTGGGGCCTTTGCGAGAAACAGTGCATCAAAAAAAAAATATGAATGCAACTTTGAGGAAAATCGTGTTAGCCGAAATTGGTTTTCACAACTCCCTAGATAAGCTCCGTGGATCCCATATCACGGAATTTGAGATCATGAGAATGATAGTTGCCATTAGTTTTGGGAAAACGGACAAAACGGTGATACCACGCCAATTGTTGCAATTCTTTAAGTCACCTTTCTTTGGCAACTTAACAATCACACCATCCTTCCAATCCCTGGGATAGTTTTCGTTTTCCCAAATGCTTTGTATCAACGGATGTAAAATACTAGCCGCTGTGACGGGATCGGCTTTCAGGAATTCAGCTGGTATTCCGTCCAGTCCAGCTGCCTTGTTGTTTTTGAGGAGATTTATTGATGTAAGGATTTCCGATTCTGACGGGGGTTCGATGTCAATACCCCTATAGGACCTGCGCATCTCGTTTAGTTGGGGCACTTTAGCACTCTGCTCAACTGAATCCTCATTTAGCAGGGCACAAAAATGGTCCTTCCATCTACGAAGCTGATCCTCTATTGATACCAAAAGTGTGCCATCCACATCCATTACAGGATGATTCGTGTTGCTGTTTTTCCCGATCACGTCTTTGGCTCTTTGGTACAATTCCCGGATATCTCCTCTTCTGGCAGCGATTTCCGCATTATCTGCGAGTCCATCTTACCTCACTCTCCTGTCACGTCTCACACAACGATAGACCATCTTATGTGCAATGCGGTACTCTCTTCGCAAGTCAGCCTTTCGTTGAATATCTGCTTCGGCATTTATTTGAATTCTCAACGATTTGCGAAGTTCGATCTTATCCCAGGTGTCTTGGGATATCCAAGAGTCTCTACGTCTCGTTCGCTTGGGTACAGTTTCGGATCCAGTCTCCATAAAAACACTTTTAATTTTACCCCACATCTCATCAATTGTTGAATGCTGGATTCCGTTTAATGACGAGGCTCTGTCGTTAAGGGTGGTGACATAGTTTCGACATATGTTGGGGTCATTTAACGCATTAGTAATGAATTTAGAGCTCCTTGCTGCATCCTGCGCTGGTTTTTGTACGGCAGCGGTTCGTAGTTTGAGACTCATCAGATTAGAAATTAATCTTACTAAATCTTTCTAGGACAAATAGTTTTACAAATCGAACTAACCTATTTTAACATGGTGTTGAACGATTCATTCGAGACTCGATTCAGTTCTTCATTGTTTGACACGAATAAAACATTCTGTCTCTTTCGCACTTCATAAGAAAAACTGAAGCGCCATTTGCATTTTTGAAAGTGTTGTCAGATTTAATCTTTTTTAAATCTTTTTGTGCGGTGGAAACACCAAATAGATTTATTTAATCTAAACTGAGATAAACCTTAGGTGGAAACATAGCATTAAGCTAAAACTGTGGTCGAACTTTCTCAATAATTGAATCTGTAGGTCCGGTTAAGTGTTCGATACATCAATAGAAATCATATCTGAAATATTAAGTGCTATTTTCATCATAAATGTTGAAATATAATATTATTTCGTTTGATTTACAATTCAGAGTAAGCTTTCAGAATTTTGTGGGTTGAGCCCGATTTAACTCGGGACTTAAATTGACTGCCTTTCATCTCAAATAAACACTTCATTCATTCATTGCTGAACTGTATCTGACTGAGGTCGTACCTCTTAGCTGCAATTTCATAGATCCGCTCATGTGAAATTGTAATTTTTTCCACCATGCAAGCTCTCCATCCAACATTGGTATACCTATACTCATATGGAGTAGGTATGGATGGAATGAAGATGGGTAAGATTTTTTGTTTCGATTTTGACTTTTTTGTCAGAGTATGCACAGTTCATTTCTGAAAATCTTTAAGTATTTTGTCTAAGAGATTGAAGAAGGGACAAAATGCAACAAAGTAGTTAATGTCAGAGATTTTCATTTGATTTTTTATTACGACTTTAGCTTAAGCTTAAGGATAAACATTCATATACTTTGAATGTATATGAGAAAACACCCTTGATGACTCTGTATGAAGTACATTAGCTTTTTTCATATTTATTTTCGTTGTTTTTTGTCTCAAAGTCTGATTACTTCATTTGATTTTATTTGAAGGCTACCATAGTAGCATAGGAGACATTACAAGGCTACTCGTGATCAATTTGTTGATAACAGCTAGAAATCTTAAGGGAGGACAAAGATGTGACAGATTGTATTTAAATTAAGTATCCAAGGAAAACATGATGAAGACTTTGTTTTTTGCTACTGATTTTATCTTTCCGCAAATGGCAACCTTCTATAAAAAAAATTCAAAGGTTGAGGAAATTGTTACAAATTGCAACAAAGCATAATGAGATGACTTTGGATAAAAGAGCGACAAGCATGAATAAACCACTTGTGTGCTACATGCCCAGTCTTAATCATTAAATATGTTAATAGAAATACTTATTTTTAGGGTTTCTGAAATGTTTTTAAAGTCTATTTTCTTTGCTTATTTAAGCTTTAAACAATCATGCATTTGATTTCTTACAAAAATGTAACAAAAAATTCCACAAAACTAAATTTCTCTTTTATAATTCATAAGCTATGGGTACCTACTTCATGTGGATAACAATTTCCTGAAAAAAAAACAATTTCCTGGGAATTCTACATCTTTTTTCAAATACCTACATTCAGAAAATTATCAAACATATTGGTATTGCAAACTGCATGGAGGCACCACCCAAATTTGGAAAATATTTTTTTTAGTAAACTTTTTTATATTTAATTTGGGGTGCACCTCGAAAAATTAAAAACGAAACTCCACTGACAAAAAAAAATTTAGGGTTTATCGCAAGGCCCTACAAAGCTTAACATTGATGCTTACAAGGGCTTGGCAAAGGAAACTATCGAAATTCTCTAGAGCCTAGCCAGTTTTGTAAGCTTTCGCCTCTGGGAGTCGATTCTGGGATCTTCCGTAATCAGTTAACTATATGGCCAACTACTGAGCTAATTTACATTACAGATATGTAATGTTGAAAATGAATAACACGTAGGTCTAGGTAGATATGTATGCATATATATGTTCAAATAATGAATATGTAGCATACATATACATGTATGTGTATTGTATGTTCTTAAGAATATTTTGTATTTAACTACACTTAAATTTTGAATTAAAATAAAAAGATGCAAACGAAAGAAGTATATGTACGTCCGTGGTCCATCTGCAAATCTTGTCTAGACAATCTAATCGCCCTAAAACCACTCACAGTGTTCAAACTTCAATAAAATAGATTCAAAAAATTCACGAAAATATCATGACTAACACATTAAATACAAATTTCTTTAGTCATTTTCTATGTGATAAAGTCGCCTTACATTCAAAACCCAGTAGGTATATTTTGTAATCACACTTTTTACTTGCGATATAGGTACTATAGGGCAAGTTTTGGATTCGTGCAAAAAAAAAGTTTCGAGATAACAATCAAACATGACATTACGATGATAGAGAACACGAAAAAAGTGGGTGGCACAATTCTGTCTGTCTGTCTGTCCGTCTGTCCGTACCTCAACCTACAGCCTAAACCACTGAAGCGATTTTCTTCAACTTGAGGTTTTTTTGTAACTCTCCAGAGGGGAAATTGAAATTTTTTTTTAGCTCAAAAAATAACGGTACTTGCCATACAACCGTTAAGGAAAAGCTTATTTATCTCAAAAACGGCTCCAACGATTTTGATAAAAAAAAATCAGTGTATTATTGTAGATATGATATACCTTTTAGTAAGAAAAAAAATCACCAAAAACATTTATTAACGGTACCTGTCATATAACGGTTTTTTGATTTTTGGTTTTCTCATTAACCGCTCATCTGATTTCAATAAAAAATTTGCACAAAAGCTTTGTTAGAATATAAATAATACTGCATACCAAAATTTTTGAAAAAATAAATTTTGGATTTTTAAAAGATTCAAAATTTTTTTTGAAAATTCAATATTTCAAAAACGGGTTGATGAATTGTTTTGAAATTTCAGTTTTAAATGTATATTAATATATACTCAAAATTGGCATACCAAATTTTTTTTTGAAAAATGTTACAAAAATTTTATATATAAAAAATTAATTTTTAAGAAAACGGCTCCAACGATTTTAAATTTTTTTTTTTGCATATATTGATATTTTTTCAAGTAATCAAATGGCATACTTTTTTTTGCGCTCTAAGCTATTTATCAGGCTGTTTAAACAATTAAAAGAACGATTTAAATGCTTTTTTATACTTTTTCTATAATTACTTGAATATTTTTTAAAGTTCTTAAGTTCCACACAACTTGCACATAAGAGCAAGTACGTGCGATCCAGTCGTGCATTTTATTTAGCCTTGCATTTATACCATTAAAATGTTGTAATCTAAGAATTACCAGCCACATTGAGTAACCTACTAGCTACAAAGCTACAACTTTGTGTGTGCTTTATTTACGATTAGTTAACTACAAAGACCATGGCCTAACTAAAAAGGTTACCATTAGATTTTATCAAAGTGCAAAACAAACGGTCAAAATAAACCTACTTTAAAAAATTAATAAATAATCTATTGTCCATATTTTTGATACCGTCAAAGTGTTTCCTGAGTCCATTTTTACTTTAAATTCAAGATAAAATACAGCTTTTGGCCCTTTCTCAAATATTTTAAACTTTTGTTAAGAAAAAATTAACGATATTAACTTTTCCACATCAATATTTGCAATGGCCCCAATCAATTGACCCATTTTACATCAACCTTTAACTACATCATTTATATCTGTGGTGTTTGGTAGAAACTTGATAACTCCATTTTAAAATTAGCGTCTTTACGCCCACTTTAAATCAAGCTAGAGAACGAGGCCACAGATTTTCTTCAAATTTGGAATACTTATGAACATAACCTTTGAAAAATTATGTTTCAGATTTGAAGAAAATCGGTTCACCCGTTTAGGTTGTAGGTCGATGTAAAGTGGACGCAAAGACGCAAATTTTAAAATGGAGTTATCATGTTTCTACCAAACACCACAGATATTTATCTGGTTCAAACATACAACTGGTAGTCCAGTAACCTTGTAGTTTCATAGTACTGCGACCTTGCGTCAGGTCCGGTAGTTCTGATTTTTTGCTGAGTTATTTATGATGTTGGCCTAGTATTAAATCTGATTTTTCGACCTCGAGCGCCGAACGCAACATTGGTAAAAATCCAAAAAACCACGAATTTTTCGCGGTTTTTTCACTTATTGGCTATTTTAACCATTACGCCTTAACTCAGCAAAAAATCAGAACTACCGAACCTGACGCAAGGTCTAATGTATATAGTTACTGGACTATGGGTTATGAAATAAAAGATAAAAACAGTTTGATAAATTACAAATGTAACTGGTGTAGTTGTAGGATGAAGCTGTAAAATGTAGTTGATGTAAATGATGTAGTAGCGCAGAAATAGGCCCCAGATGCCTGATTTTACTTACTTACTTACTTAAGGTGGCGCAACAGTCCGGGGTGGACCAGGGCCTCAACCAACAAGCTTCTTCCAGTCGGCTCAATTTCTAGCTAGCTGTCTCCATTTTCGCACGCCAAGTTGGTTGAGGTCCTCTTCCACTTGCGTGCGCCACCTTTTACGCTGTCCACCTCTACTGCGTAGTCCCACGGGGCTGGACTCAAAGACTTTCCGGACCGGAGCATTGGTGTCCATTCGCTCTAGGTGACCCAGCCATCTTAGTCGTTGGCTTTTCACTTTTGTGGCTAGGTCGGTGTCGCTGTACAGCCCATACAGGTCGTGGTTGTATCTTCTTCTCTATTCCCCATCTATGCAGACGGGACCAAAAATCACCCGGAGAATTTTCCTCTCAAAACAGCCTAACGCGTTCTCATCCACCGTTAGCAGTCTCCATGCCTCTGCACTATGCATCAGGACTGGGATGATAAGCGTCTTATACAGGGACAGTTTAGTTGCTCGAGAGAGGGCTTTGCTTCTTGCCTTCTTAGCCACAAGAAACAGCGATTGGCAAGAGTAATTCTTCGTTTGATCTCAGCACTGGTATCGTTCGCTGAGTTTATAGCGGATCCTAGGTAGACAAAGTCTCTGACCACCTCAAAATTAAAGCTGTCTATAGTGACTTTCTGTCCTAGACGTCGGTGTTGGGTGTCCTCTCTTGTTGACAGCTTATATTTCGTTTTGCTTTCATTCACCGTTAAACCCATCTTCTTGGCTTCCTTCTCAATACTCAAAAAAGCACCACTGACATCACGCTTTGTTCGTCCGATTGCGTCAATGTCGTCAGCGTAAGCGAGTAATTGGACGGACTTTTGAAAGATTGTGCCTCTAGTGTTTACGTGAGATTTTTGCACTATTCTTTCAAGAACGATGTTGAAGAAGTCGCAAGACAGCGCGTCGCCTTGCCTAAAACCTTTTTTGACATCAAAGGTTTCGGTGAGGTCTTTGCGGACCTTGATGGAGCAGCGTGCATTCTCCATCGTCATCCTGCACAAACGGACGAGTTTGGCAGGGATGCCAAAACTAGACATTGCTCTATATAGCTCGTCTCTATAGATGCTGTCATACGCGGCCTTGAAATCGATAAAAAGGTGGTGGGTATCGATTTGAAACTCCTGGGTTTTCTCCAAGATCTACCGTAGTGTGAATATTTGGTCGATGGTGGACTTCCCTGGCCTAAAGCCACACTGATATGGACCTATCAGGTTGTTGACGAATGGCTTCAGGCGTTCAAAAAGTACGGCAGAGAAGATCTTGTAGGCGATATTAAGAAGACTGATGCCTCTGTAGTTGGTGCAGTCCAGAGGATCGCCTTTCTTGAGGATCGGGCAAACAATGCTGAGGTTCCATTCATCGGGCATGCTTTCCTCCGACCATATTTTACAGATGAGCTGGTGCATACTCCTAACCAATTCATCGCCAGCCGTTTTGAATAGTTCAGCCGCAAGACCATCAGCTCCAGCAGATTTATTGGACTTAAGTTTAGATATGGCTATCCTCACTTCGTCAAGATTGGGTGGACGGAATTGTTGGCATACGTCGTCCAAGTTGAATGGTGCAATTTGCATGTTAGCGGAATTCGGTTCGTCATAGCCGTTATACAATTTGCAGAAATGATTTTTCCATATCCTCAGCACCGACTGCGATTCCACCACGATGTTCCCCTGATCGTCCTTGCAGGCTTCGGTTCGGGGCTTGTAACCTTGGGATGTTCTTTTTACTTTTTGATAAAACTTCCGAACTTCATTCCTGCAGTGGCATCCCTCTAATTCCTCGAGCGCACGCTTCTCATGCTCTTTCTTTTTCTTTCTAAGAAGCTTGTGTTCCTCTTTCCTCTTCTGCTCGTAGAGCTCGCGAGCAGCTCTGGTCCTTCTATGCAGCGCCGCTTTGTATGCCTGTTGTTTGGCTGATGTACTTGCCGGCATTCCTCATCGAACCAGGGGTTTCGCTGTGGTGGTCGTGCGAAGCCCAGCACGTCAGAGCCGGCATTTCTGATGGCTTCCTGGCAGTTTTTCCACTGGTTCTCGATGTTTGCAGTTGGCGGCAAAGGACTAGTTAAGAGGGCCCGAGAGACTTGATCGGAAAAGGACCTGGCGATTTCTTGGGACTGTAGCCGTCTGACGTCGAACTTCCTGACAGTATTTCCCTGTTTTGGCTTTGGTCTGGATATCCGTAGCATTACCTTGGCTACAACGAGGTAGTGATCAGAGTCAACGTTGGCTCCTCGGGACGTGCGGACATCCTTGATACTGGAGGAGTGCCTTGCGTCGATCGCAATGTGGTCAATTTGGTTGGCGGTTGATTGACCAGGAATTCGCCATGTCCCCTTATGTATATCGAGATGCGGGAACTGCGTACTAGCTACCACAACATTTCGCCCCGCAGCAAAGTCGATTAGCCTGAGTCCATTATCGGAGATGGTGTCGTGCAGGCTGTATCTTCCGATTGTGCCACCAAAGACGTCTTCTCTTCCCAGTTTGGCATTAAAATCACCCAAGAAAATTTAAATGTCATAGCTAGGGCATTGCTCATATGTCTTGTCCAGGAGCTCGTAGAACTCGTCCTTGGTGTCGTCATCTTTCTCCTCTGTGGGGGCATGCGTGCATATGAGGCTGATGTTGGCGAATTTATCCTTGATGTGAATTGTCGTGAGGCGTTCGTTCACATAATTTAAACTCAAGACCTCTTGCCTAGGTCTGCCTCTAACAACAAATCCACATCCAAAAAGACGGTGCCCTTGTGGTCGGTAACAGTCACCGTAGTATATATCGCAGTCTTTCAGTTTTCTTTTGCCCGGCCCATCCCATCGCACTTCTTGGATGGCGGTGATGTCTGCTTTGTAGCAGTCTAGGGCCTCCGCTAAATGTTCGGCTGCACGTGGTCTATAGAGAGACAGAACATTCCACGTGCAGATCCGAAGTTCGTTGTCCTTATTTCGTTTGCTAGGCTCGTCAACAGTAAATCCGTCCGTATCCTTGCTTGTTGTTGCTTCGCAACTAAAATAGCTTTACGTGGCCGGGAAGTCACCGCGACGGCATGACCCCAAACCTGAAGGACCAGACCCTATATATATAACTCCAAGGGCGGAGAGCCGGATTAACCGCTCCTTATAGGCCTGAGCTCCGAATATGTCGTAGTAGCCCGTATAAGGTGTTCACTAAGTAGAACTGTAACTATAGACGCCACCGTTGATTCCATCTTGAGAATTCTTCCGCTGCCGCCTGGATGAAGGAAAAGTGCCTTAGTGGGAACACTCCTCCCCCCCTCTCTCGTTTGCTGCCCCCTAAAACCGTCCACAGGGATTGGAACCCCATCTTCAGTTAAAGGTACTAGGCACCCGATGTTCAGCACTTAGAGGTGAGAGTAGGAGTTGATAGACAGAGATTCGCTTAAAAAAAAAAGAAAAAAAGCTTGTGGATGCTTGTGTCCTCTTGAATGCACCGTGTCTACCCTTTGAACATCAGTGTGATCTAAAACTGCTTTTAAATTCTCATGATAAAACATCTTACACACACGCGGAGTGCTTAAAGGGGCGTATCCATTTAAAAGTCGTCAGAATAAAACCTTGAAATTTTGCTGCCAATCCAAACCCAAATACTAGGTTTTTACTTTTTGACACAAATATGCAGCTACTCTTTCATCAATTCGCAATTAAAATAGGATTTAATATGATTTACTTTTGAGACTTTCTGGCCACAACTTTTAATAGCTGTGTGTGTTGGGTGTCGCTAAGTTGGTATGTACGACTCAAATAATTTATTCTTGTTGTTTCTTGACTACGTAGAATGGTAGGCTACGATGATGGTATGATAAGCCAGATCCAGACGAGAAAAATTCTTCAAATAACTCTTGATAGATGACATTTGATGTCTTTATATGTAAAAATATTCGCAAAATCATATTTGGTTGCTTATCTTTGTATTAAATGGTTTTGCACGCGTTCATAAGTATGTTGTTTATGGCAGAGCGTGAATATATACAAATACATAATAAATAGCTATATTGTGTGTATGAAATTTCCTAGGAAGATTTCCGACTTGATTTTTTCTTTTGCAAAAGTTTATTTTAAAAGACATTTTTAGAATTATTGAGATCTGAGGAATATTTGAATAATTCTCAAGCAAAAGAGAATGATTTACTTTGTCATGCTTTATTTCTAAAGAGGAAAGATAATTACTAGGTATAAGCAATTTGCAAAATTAGTCAATTTATCCGCGTAATAACATCATCTCTTTGTGCAAATAATTTTTAGCATGAGGATATAATTTTTGTCTTTGACTTAATTTTTTAAAATGTTATGGAAGCTTTAGCAAAGCTTAAATGGGTTGTCAAAAGTGGCTAACATTTTCCATTTGCACCTTTTTGTTTTGATTTTTGAATTATTGAGATTATAAAAAAAAACTGTGCAGGTTTAAGTTTTAAGAATATTCCGTTCTACGTTTTTATTATACAAAAGTTTTCCGATTTAAATACAAAAAATATGAAGAATATAAAAAAATCAATAACGTTCTTAGTTGTTACTTCTACACAAAAGCTATATGAATATAGCATAGAATAGCGAGATCATCCTAGTCTCGGGTTTCAACCTAATTTAACCCCAGAAACATGTTTTTCAGTACAGAGCTAACCTTATTTGGTGAGATAACTCAGGGACCAAATTGATGGCCTTTTCAGGTGTGGTGCCATCTCTATTTTTTCAGTTTAGGGTTAGATCTGAGTTAATTCAGAGTTAGCTTATCCTGAAAATAAATTAACCCCGAGCAAACTCAGGAACAGTTTTCAGTTGAGGAATAACTTTGTCTTTGAGCTATCAAAAATCTATTGTCATCGATGCGCGAGTGCAGGGTTAACTCTAAGTTAAATCAGAGCTCGCAAATCCTGAAAATAAATTAACCCCGAGTCAACTCAGGAAATATTTGTTCAGATGAAGATTAACTTTATCTTTCAGTTGTCAAAAATTTATTGAAATCGATGTGCGAAACTATGGATATCACCCTTCTAGAGAAATATAGATGGCACCACAATGTAAATTGCTGTAGCGGGCTTACTTACCAAGCACTACTAAAACAAACCAAATATAAAATACTATATTTAATTCTTATTTATTTAATCCAGATATACATTTATTTGTTCAATAAACGAAAGTTAAAAATAATTCATGTGCAGACACGTCTTTTCGTTTTCAGCTGCTAGACACTTCTTTTCTCTTCGTTCATGTGTTTGGTCGTTAAAATATAAAAAGTCTTCTTCTTGCCTGTAGCGCTCGTGAAGTCAAACAGGAACTAAGTTCTCTCTAATAATTCTCTCTGGTAATTCTCTCTAATAATTCTCCTTACTTCCAGCTGATTGTGTGTCGTCAACCACCAAATTGCATTGTTTCTAACTTTCAATATAGAAATTAAGATGGCTCTACAACTGACAAGGTGCCTGAAAACTCCCACCATATTAGTTATGTTAACTTGGAGGTATAAACTTAGGATTTCAACTGACTGAACTGAAAAACAAGTTTCTGGGGTTTCAATGGCGAATCTTCATCACCCTCAAACTATCGTCCAAAAGCATTAACGTCCCTTCTTTTCATGGTCATGGAAACGCAGATCAAGTGTTAGACCTTCATAGTAATAGGTCCCCACACACACGCGCTACAAAGCACTTATTTGGAAGCTTCAAAACATCTTTTTGGCTTCAACAATTAGCTCTTCTACAGTCTACTTCAGTTTGACCGCAACGTCATGAACTCCTTCTATGTACACATGAAAAGCATTTACAAAGTTTCAATTTAAATGAATTAAACAAGTTATTCATTTGGAAAACACTTAATGTGACACTGCCATTCGAAAATAAACAAGGTGAGTCACTTTTTGAAATTATTATTAGGGAAAATTTGTGGATTTTAATTAAAGGTAACGAGTCAAACTTTGTTACTAGAAACAGAACAAAAGTGCTCGACGTGACGCTTTCCACTAACTCTGACGCAATCAAAGTCAGTGACTGGCAGGTCATTGATAGTCGTTATGGGAGACCTCAATGCCCAAGTCGGTTCAGACAATTACGGACTGGAACGCGTGATGGGAAAAAATGGCTTGGGGTCACGGAATGAAAATGGTGACTTGCTTGTCGACTTTTGTAACGCGAATCGTCTTGTGATAGGTGGGACTGTATTTAAGCATAAGACGTGCAACAAATTTACCTGGGTGCATCCGGATGGTCAAACCGAAAACCAAATTGATCATATATCATGATTCAGCAGCGATGGAGGAAGTCTATGTGTGATGTCCGGAGTATAAGAAATGCCGATGTGGGAAGCGACCACCATTTGGTTCTGATGAGTCTCAAACTACGAACCGCTGCCGTACAAAAACCAGCGCAGGATGCAGCAAGGAGCTCAAAATTCATTACTAATGCTTTAAATGACCCAAACATATGTCGAAACTATGTCACCACCCTTAACGACAGAGCCTCGTCATTAAACGGAATCCAGCATTCAACAATTGATGAGATGTGGGGTGAAATTTACAGTGTTTTTATGGAGGCTGGATCCGAAACTGTACCCAAGCGAACGAGACGTAGAGACTCTTGGATATCCCAAGACACCTGGGATAAGATCGAACTTCGCAAATCGTTGAAAATCCAAATAAATGCCGAAGCAGATATTCAACGAAAGGCTGACTTGCGAAGAGAGTACCGCATTGCACATAAGATGGTCTATCGTTGTGTGAGACGTGACAAGAGGGTGAGGGTAGATGGACTCGCAAATAATGCGGAAATCAGTGCCAGAAGAGGTGATATCCGGGAATTGTACCAAATAGCCAAAGATCGGGAAAAAAAAACAACACGAATCATCCTGTAATGGATGTGGATGGCACACTTTTGGTATCAATTGAGGATCAGCTTCGTAGATGGAAGGACCATTTTTGTGCCCTGCTAAATGAGGATTCAGTTCAGCAGAGTGCTGAAGTGCCCCAACTAAACGAGATGCGCAGGTCCTATAGAGGTATTGACATCGAACCCCCGTCAGAATCGGAAATCCATTCATCTATAAATCTCTCCTCAAAAACAAGAAGGCAGTACCAATCGCCTAGTTGATTACATTAGACGTCTTTTCTATTCTGTGCGGTATTTATCAATAAAATCAAAATTTCTAAGAGATCTCGATCTCCAAATGGTGAAGACACCATGTCTTCACTAAATAAAAATCAAAAACTGAGCTCTATAGAGCACAATCGTTGGATACCCTTGCAAACTCATCCAGATACAGACATTGATATCGAAGTGGATGAAATTGTTGATAAACCAACTGAATCAAAAAAAAAAATCTAAAATTCCCTCGGTCTGCGTGTTGCAAAAAACGAGTGAAAATGTCCATGCTTTATTCCGTGAACTAAAAATGGAACTTTACAGTGTAAAGAAAATGTCGATTGGCATTAAAGTTAATTGTGAAAATCTTGAAACTCACAGCAAACTCTGTGATGCCCTTAAGTTAAAAAATTGGCAATTCTTTACCCACGATTTACCTTCTGTTAGATCGTTCAAGGTCATGCTCTATGGTTTACATGAAATAAACGTTGATGAACTTAAAGCTGAACTATTATCTCTCGGTCTCAAATGCCTTAGCATTAAAATGATTAAAAAAACCTACGATAGTTTCACAGACATTTTTTATTTAATCAATCTTGAGTGTGGTTCCATAAAGTTAATTGAACTTAAGAAACAATTTCGTTCTATTTTTAAAACTGAAGTTAAATGGGACTTTGCCCGAAGGCAGAGAAACAAAATGACTCAATGCTACAATTGCCAGATGTACGGGCACGGAGAGAAGAACTGTCACATAAAAACACATTGTGCTAACTGTTCCCTAAATCACGAAACCAAAAATTGTGACTCCATCAATATAAAATGTGCAAATTGCAATGAGACACATAAGGCCAATGACCCAATTTGCATTAGCCGCCAAAGCTATAGCAAAATAAGAGAAAAATTATCATCAAGAAATAGAACACATCACATTCACAACACAGCATATTCAAATAGAACACTGCACCAGCAGCAGCATTAACAAACATCGACGAATTTCCCGCTCTCTCGCAGAGAACCAAGAAGCCCAAGGTGTCAAACCCAACTGAAGCTGTTGCTGCAAATAAAATCGTTGTGGATAACAACAATAGCCATAATCAGGGCTGTCGTTTCACTTTTTCAGAAAGCAGTACTTCGAGGAAAAAATAGCAGTACGCAGCAGTACGGCAGTCAAATATATATTTACAAACATAATAATTATATGCAATTTAATTTTGTTTAAATGCATATATTGTTCATTAAAAATTGTCACATTCGCGCCCGTTACCTATTTAACTCTAGCGCACTGCAATGGTGGTACTAAAAAGTTTTCATTACATAAAAAACTCTTTTATGTTTGTGCACGGTTTTCTCAAAATCTGTTGCTTCTAGGAAAAAAGTTAATATTTTTGGGTAGAATTTTATAAGCTACATACAATATTTATTGTAATTATTTTTTTTGTTTCTTTTCCCTTCCTTAATAGACCAAATTTGACCCGCTGTAACTTAAGTACATAGGTTAGGTACCAATAGGTTTAGATAATTTTATTGCCTAAAAGTTCATTTGTGTCATTTTGTTGTAAAATGAAATTCCATAAGGTTATTAAATAAATTGAAACCACTCCTTTTTCCAGATGGTGGCTTTACTTAGCCTAGACACCACAATAACTTGGTTTATAATGAGAAAACGTAGTCAAACGCATATAGTACAAAAAATATTGTTGATCGATTAGTGTTGTTTTAATAAATTTTTTGACTAAATTTGCTACTCCATAAAAATCCTGCATGATTTACTTTTAATCTATTGGTTGTATGAAGAAAAAGCATGGTAATTTTTTTTTATAGAATTGCATAAGCTACAATTTTACTTTGATATTTCATTCCAAAAAGTTGATAGTTTTCGTGAAATTAGCAAAAAACTGAATTTTACGCCCTTTTACTTCTCCAAAACTTGTTTCTTCAGCCAAAATTTAGGGTGGTTTTGGTAATTGCTCAGGAAGTCAAAACAAAAATTCAGCTTTGTAGGAGTTTTGTGGAAGAACATAAAAGTCTAAATTTCCTGGGCTAGAGTTTCATTAATATAATTTAACATTGCTTGACAGATGGGTGAAAAACTACATTTTGACGTGTGTGGAATTTCGAATTTTTTACTTGCGATATACAGGCAATGCCTAAACGACAAACTATGCCATCGTAAAAAAATGTAACGCGAGATTTTGTTCAATAAATCTACGACTTTCTTAATTTTTTTATTTTAAAGCTTTTCGGATAGGATTATGATTTGCAAATTAAATTTTCAAAAAAGCAGTACTTTGGTCGTATTAGCAGTACGGCAGTACGGAGTTTCAAAAAGCAGTACAAATACTTCAATTGCAGTACTTCGACAGCCCTGGCCATAATGCTTGGTCTAACACTCCAAAAACCGGTTTTACTGGGACAAATGAACTTTTTTCCATGGAAGAGATTAATTCCCTCACTGCAGAAATGATTACTCTCCTCGGTCGATGCAATACGAAGGCCGAACAATTTAATACGATTGCACAATTAGCTGTTAAGTATCTATATTCAGGTAAATAATGATGAATGCTAGCTTTAAGATAAACTGTTGGAATGCTAGAAGCATTCGAAATAAATCAATTGAATATTTTGCTTTTTTAAGCAAACATAACATTGACGTAAGTTTATTAAGTGAAACTTGGTTAGACAATAATTTTAACATATCGATACCTTCCCGTAAGAATGTATTAAGCGACATTTAAAAAAATTTAAATTACATTTTTAAAATACCTCTTATTCAATTATTTATTTGGGTATTTTGTTGTAGATAACAGATTTTTCGAAGCATTTTGAGTTGAAAATCCCGTTCCAAATCTTTTTATTTTTTTAAATACATAAATAAATAACTGGAGCAGAGGTTTTTTTCGATGCCTTTAAAATTTTGGAAATGTCGCTTAATACATTCTTACGGGAAGGTATCGATATCAAATAAAGACTACATTTGTTATCGTTTAGATAGGATTGAGAGAAGTGGGGGCGGTGTTGCCGTCGTCGTTAAGAGATCTATTAAACACAAATTGTTGACTGTTATTAAAACCAAACTAATTGAAAATATTGGAATTGAAGTGCCATTTGAAAATGGGCGTTCAATTAAAATTTTTTCAGTTTATTTTCCAGGTGGTTCTTCATCGGCAAGAAAAAAGTATGATTTTAGTAATGATTTGCGAAAATTAGTCACACCAAATGACATATTTCTAGTTGGTGGAGATTTCAATTGTAGGCATAGGAACTGGGGTTGTATCCGAGCTAATGCGTGGGGCAATATACTGTCAGATTTGAACTCAAGACATCCATTTAACGTTTTATATCCCCCCCATCCTACCTGTATTCCCCCTAATAACCGAACAAACCCTTCCACACTGGACATATTCCTTACTAACCATCCTGAACTTTTTACCCAACCTAACGTAATAAATGATCTTAGTTCAAATCACCTACCCGTTGTAATAGATATCAACTCTACCCCTATAGAATCATGCAATATTGTTTATGACTTTAAAAACACTAACTGGAAGAGATTCAAAAGTAAAGTACGACAAAAATTAAGAGAAAGACCTGTTGTTAGTTTAAATGATTTAAATACCACTCAAATCGATGAATCTGTGACAACTTTCACAGAAACTGTACTAGAAAGCATCGATCAATCTGTCCCAAAAATAATAGAACGCCGAAGTAATGGTAACATCCTTCCAGCGCAAATAGTTGAAACAATAAAAGTTAGAAATAAATATAGAACTCTATGGATTAGGACAAGAAATCAATTCTACTACTCTGAAATGAAAATTTTGAACGAAATTATAAAATCATCGATTTCTGATTTTAGAAACAAAACATGGAACCATAAACTTCAAGGTTTAGACAAAAGAAGTAAGCCCTTTTGGAACATAATGAAAGTTATAAAAAAGAAAAAGGTTCATATTCCGGCTTTTAAGCTAGGAAGTACAGTGTTGCTTACCAACGAGGAAAAAGCAAGTGCCTTAGCTCGTGAGTTTTTCACAAACCACTTAGTTGCAAGTAACGTAAATAGAAACAGATGTATTGAAAGGAATGTTTCTCAATCTATTGAAGCGCTAAACACAAGTACCATTGAATTAACGGATGATATAGTTTCCACTTACGACATAAATATTATTTTAGGAGCCCTTAGAAATACAAAAGCTCCTGGATTTGATGGGATCAAAAATTTATTTTTAAAAAACCTACCTAAAATAGGCGTTAGGTACCTAAAAACCCTATTTAATGGATGTTTCAAACTTGGATATTTTCCAAATGCGTGGAAAATGGCAAAAATTATCCCAATACCAAAGCCAGGTAAAAATGCTTGCCTACCATCCAGTTACAGGCCAATAAGTTTGTTAAGTTCCCTAAGCAAATGCTTAGAAAAAATAATAAAAAATAAATTAGTTTCACACGTTGAACAGTTTAATATATTGCCACAAGAACAATTCGGTTTTAGAAGACACCATAGTACTGTGCACCAAGTTGATAGGATAACTAAAGACATTAAAAGTAGTCTTATTTTAGGAAGGAGTACGGGAATGGTCTTCCTTGACGTTGAAAAAGCTTTTGATTCGGTTTGGCACGAAGGGCTTATTCATAAACTGTTTACCTTGAACTTTCCACTTTTCATAGTAAAAATTATATCATCTTTTCTTACAAAGCGTACTTTCAAAGTTTCCGTAAATAATTGGTATTCCGATGTCATTGAAATTGTTGCAGGTGTACCCCAAGGCTCCGTCCTTGGACCATTTTTATATATTATATACACACATGATTTTCCTATACCCCAAAACTGTAAGACGGCAATCTTTGCGGACGATACGTGCATTTACTCATCAGGTTCAGTTGGTTCCTTGATTGAAACCAATCTGCAATCTGCACTGAATTTAGTTCAATCGTACTGCGAGGATTGGAAAATAAAATTAAACGCTTCCAAGACACAGGCTCTCTTTTTTACAAGGAAAAGAAAACCCTGCAACTTGCCAGGCAACAGGCTTCAGTTGAATGGGGTTCCGACGGAATGGAAATCGCGTGCTAAGTATCTTGGGGTACACCTAGATAAAACTCTGACTTTTAATTTGCATATTCAGGAAACCCTAAATAAAATGAATATTGCTATAAAAACTCTGTATCCTTTTATAAATCGCAAGTCAAACATGAGTGTAGACAACAAATTGCTTATATTTAAAGTAATATTCCAAAACATAATGCTATATGGTTCTCCAGTATGGGGAACATGCGCTCAAAGTCATATTCGTAGATTGCAAATAATGCAGAATAAAATATTAAAAATGATGCTAAATCTCCCTTGGCATTATTCTACGGAATACCTTCACGAAGAAGCAAACATCGAATATGTTAAAATGCGAATATCTAAATTATATGAACGTTACAACCTTTCATGCGTTTCTTCTGACAATAATCTCATTTCAAACCTAGCAAATTAAGGTGTTGTAAATTTTATTTTCTTATTTACTAAATTATTTATTTTCTATTCCATATATGTTTGTTAATTTTTCAATATACTTTATCTGTTTATTTATTTATTTAATCATTTAATTATTTATAAATTTATTTATTCTATGCATAGGTACTGTGATAAAATTGAAAAAAATGTTTTATTTATTTGTGTTTGTTCATTTATTTATCTTTTCATTAATTTATTTATTTATTTATTTGTTTTTGTTGTTACTTATTTATTCATTTACTTATTTATTTATTTATTTATAAATTTATTTATTCATCTATTTATTTATTTCTTTATTTATTTATTTATTTATTTACTTATTTATTTATTTATTTATTCATTTATCTATTTATTTATTTATTAATTTATTTATTTATTTATTTATTTATTTATTTATTTATATATTTATTTATTCATCTATTTTATTATTTATTTATTAATTTACTTCTGTGATATAAAAATTATATATATGTAAATATATATGTACCTATTTATTTGTTATTGTTTTATTTAAATAAAAATGTAAACAACATCTTTACTTGCAAAATCTCGGCCCCACTTCTCTCTCCTAATGGAAAAATTGTTTTCTTAATTAAATGAAGGTTTTTTGTAGTAGCTTTTCCTTCAATAAAATCGTTTTAAATCTGTGATATTAATTTAAATAAAAAATGTTATAAGCTTTTTCAGTAGTAAGGTAGTCAATAGCCATATCTCTGTAAATTGTGCAATCTAGTTTTTAAGAAAAAATTATACAAATTCAGCTACAATAAAGATTCTATTCTAAAACAAGAAGGCAGCTGGACTGGACGGAATACCAGCTGAATTCCTGAAGGCCGATCCCGTAACAGCGGCTATAGTATTTTACATCCGTTGATACAAAGCATTTGGGAAAACGAAATCTATCCCAGGGATTGGAAGGATGGTGTGATTGTTAAGTTGCCAAAGAAATGTGACTTAAAGAATTGTAACAATTGGCGTGGTATCACCGTTTTGTCCGTTCTCCCAAAACTAATGGCAACCATCATTCTCGAGCGAATAAAGGATAGAATCGAGTCTACGCTCAAGAGGCATCAAGCTGGCTTCCGCAGTGGTCGATCGTGTGTCGACCATATCAACACCCTGCGTATCGTCCTCGAGCTGTCGATGGAATTTCAATCACCGCCTTACCTCATGTTCGTGGATTTTGAGAAAGCCTTTGATCGAGTTAACCGAGAATGTATATATGGAGATCGTTGCTTGGTAGAGGAATTCCACCAAAAATTGTTGCCATTATTAAAGAGTCCTACAACAACGCACGGTGTTTTGTTTTGTACAATGGGCAGCTATCCGATTCCTTCGTAGTGCAACAGGGTGTGAGACAAGGGGATGTTCTATCGCCAATTCTCTTCCTGCTGGCGATGGACGACGTATTGACGGCCAGTGTTGGTACAGCTGAACGACAGGGCATTCAATGGAGACCGTTCGAAAGGCTCAGTCATTTAGACTATGCCGATGACATATGTCTACTGGCAAATAACATCAGTGGGCTGAACGGGATGTGCCAAACACTGCAAGTGAATGGAGAGTCGAGTGGTCTAATAATAAACAGCAAAAAGACAAAAATAATGCTCACAGGCCGCTCCACACAGCAGCGTATTATTCTAGAAGAGATGCCAGTTGAAGTAGTGGAACAGTTCAACTACTTTTGCAGTATTGTCTCTGCAAACGGTGGTACGGATCTGGACGTTAAAAGTAGAATAAATAAAGCTCGTGCTGCCTTCGGTACTCTGTCCCCAATCTGGAAATCAAGTCAAATCTCCTTACGCACTAAGTTGAGATTCTTCGAATCCAATGTCAAATCAAATCAAATATGCTTGTGAAACCTGGAAAGTCACGTCTATCATTTCAAAGAAATTGCAGGCTTTTGTGAATCGCTGTCTTCGCCACATCCTAAAGATTCGCTGGCCACAAATAATATCGAATGAGGAATTGTGGCGCAGGACAAGTCAAGAGCGGCTGGACGTCGACATATGAAAGCGTTTGGATTGTGTGACCAATCCAACGCCATTTACTGAGGAAACCAAACAATGAAATTGCAAAGCAGTCCTTTGAATGGAATCCTCAGGGTGCACGGCGGGTTGGAAGACCAAGAACAACATGGAAATCAACTGTCTTAGCAGAAGCAGAATCCCAGAGAAAGACGTGGCCACAGCTAAAGTACCTTGCAGCAGACCGTGAAGGATGGAGACGTTTTGTTGACGCCCTATGCCTCAGCCGGGGTTACAGGACACGATGATGATGATGATGACTGGAAGGTCTCAAGCAATATTTTACTCTCCAGTACATAATATGAAAACATTCCTAATAAAGCAGAAAATAGAAAACTCAAAACCCTATAGAAACTCCAGGAAAATAAATGAGATACCTTCAATATACATTAGATTGAAAATCTACAAAATGCTTACGAAGATTCCTGTTCCATTAGTAAAAGTAAAGGCAAGCTCACCCACGTATGGTGGTCCACAGAGTTGTCTATTCTTAGGAAAAACTCAAGGTATCTACTCCACCGGACCTTCTTAAAAGACCTGAAAAGACTCCTGCTCCAAGACTTTAGGGCACTCACTTCCCAGGATGTACTATTTTGATACATATCCTGTGGATAAAGGGCCTAACATAAGCAAAATCTATAATATAGGTTAGCAAATCGAAGATAGTAGAAAGGCGGCTTGAGCCATTGACTTTTTCTCAGCATACAAGTCTGCAGAGCCTAATTGATTATTATTATAATTTCAATTATGTTCCAAAGTTCTAAAGATATATAACTTTTCAAATTCTAGTGGCCCAAAAGCTGGTAATCCACCCACACCGAACTGAAGGATTTCAGTCCAATAAGCCTACCCTCCTTTCTCCAGAAGACTTTGGAAAGGTTCATTGATACTCATATTCACCTAAAACTGAGTGACAATGTGCTCTCACAGGCCCAATATGCCTACATGAAGCGTAAATCTGTTAGACAGCGCTTCATAAAGAGGTTGGCACAGTTTAAAAATCGATCCACTTCAAGTAATTCACTCAAGCACCGTTCCTTGACGTTGAAGGGGCCTTTAACAATTTTGATAACAGTGCAATTTGACAAACCCTAAACTTCGTCAGTATCGATCCAATTCTGATGTACTGGATTAATTTGATATGCTTCAAACGAGAATCATACATATATGCAAGAGTAGGTTAAGATTTAGGGTCTTTAGGGTACTCCACAGGGTGGAGTCTTATCTCCTTTACTTTTTGGCTCTTTGTTGTCAACTGAAAAAGTCTGAGTGGTATCAAGGTCGTTGCATACGCTGATGACATTGTGCTAACGGCCTCTGGAAAAATTGTCCCCAATCTGTGCGAACTCTTACAAGCGTCCCTGGACAAGCTCAAAAATTGGTCCAGCAGCTGTGGACTTAACGTTAACCCACTGAAGATAGAACAGGGTGTTGTTAACAAGGAAACGTAATATTTCGAATATAATCCCGCCAACCATTAACGGAACTCAGATACGGGTTTCGGGTACTGCCAAATATCTTGGCGTAATTCATCGTAAACTAAACTGGAAAGGAAATTTTAAAGAAAGAGAAAAAATGGCTCAAAAGCTATAACTTCACTTGCAGCCGAATTTTTGGTAAAAGATAAGGTCAAAGCCGCAAAGTCCTTCATTGCATGTACCATTATAAGGCTTATTCTAACGCACGCATGCATCGTCTGGTGATCAGCCTTAGACAAGAAAACCCATCCAAAAACCATGAAAAAATTCAAAGACTAGCGTGTATTGGCACAACCAGTACTATTAGAACTTCAGTAACGGCCCCCCTAGAAACGTTCCTTTCAACAAAAGACACACTCGATCTGTTTAGAAAAGAGCTAGCGGCTTAAAGTGCTTTAAGACTTCAACATTGAAAAGATTGGAAAAGGTGTCACTAAGGTCACAGAACTATTATCAATTTTCCAACATAGACATTCAAACAGACTACGTTACACCGCACATTGATTTCAACCCAGTTACCATTACAGATATCTATCCCAACCAGGGAATTCGGGGATGAAGACAAAGTCATAAATGCAAAACATGTTTTGGTCTTTATTGACGGTTCCAAAACCTTCGAGAGGGTTGGTCAGGCATCTATTCAGATAACCCACCTATAAACAGATCTATAAAGCTTCCAAATTTTTTGCAGTGTAGGTATTCCAAGCGCAAGTGCTTGCAGTTTGCGAAACCGCAAAACATCTTGTCTCACGTGAAGTATATAGAATACAGTAGAATATTGGCATCTTCATTTGTAGATAGCCGGGTGGCAATTGAAGTCATTTCCACTATTACTACAAAGTCCAATCTGGTAGAATGTTGCCGGAATTACCTAAGACTAAGAGTACTAAGCGCAATAAAGACAGTTGCCCTAAGATGGGTCCTAGGACATTGGGATATTCACAGGATCGAAATGGCAGATGAACTGACAAGAAAACGGTTCATCTCTTGATTCGAGCCCAATCAAATCCTCGGTGTTTATGCCACTCGAGCGGAATCTATGGCCAAATATTTCGAGGAAAAAAACTGATTACCTACCTAATCAAGTGAAGCAGGCCTCAATTATCACTGCTAGTTGGCGTCCTAACAGGCCACAACTCAATGGGAGCCCACATGAGCATCAGAATGGGCATCAGCTCCTCAGATTTATGTAGAGGGTGTCAAGATGAAGAGGCGGAGGAGGGCTCACCAAACATCCTGTATCCATCCTTGCCGGAGTCAAAAAAGCAGCCCTTGGAGAGTACTTTTTCGACGAACTGGATGACATCTCTGTTTTGCCACTAAAGAACATCCTAAAATTCATTCCGAACTCAAGATGGTTCAGGGAGGCCTCCACACCTAAAACACCCCTTTATCCCTTCCCTCCCCCTCCACACACCTTACTACTTACACCCTGGGGTGCACAATGGATCCTCTGGCTTACCGTACTACCACCCCTTTTAACCAAACCTAACCTGACACTGTCATTGAGACAATCACAAATTTATATTATAAGGAATATATCAACATCAAAAATCAAATATCCTTACCTCCAATCTGTTTTATATAATTTACGCAAA
Organism: Dasysyrphus tricinctus; assembly: GCA_963921185.1. NCBI lineage: Eukaryota > Metazoa > Arthropoda > Insecta > Diptera > Syrphidae > Dasysyrphus > Dasysyrphus tricinctus. The sequence continues at coordinate 19,059,561 of OY992530.1, read as the reverse complement.
AGCATTCAAAAATATGTAAAGACAAAAACAAAAGTTTAAAAAATCCCTCATTATTTTGTATTTGTGGTTTATTTGTAAGAATGTTTCAAGATTTAATAATATTAAAATGGTACACCAAAAATAAATTCGCTTGATTAAACTCAACATAAAAACCCCATAAACAATAGATAGCTAGCAGAAATGTATATCTATTGTCCATTTTTGAAGCATTAATTAACCAACTAATCATTTTGAAGCACTTTACCCTCAAACAAAATCAACAACGAAAAAATATTTCTCATAGTCACTTAAGTTCAAGGACCTTTTTTTCTGCAAATATAAATTATGAAAATAAGAAAAGAATAACCACAAACGATTAGAAATAATAATATGGCCATTAAATGTTTAATCATTTCATTAGGCAAGAAATTGAAATAAAAAAAGAAAATATTTTTTCTTTTAATAAGTCAAAGTTCAAAACGTTCTCATACCTACATTCCCTGTCTTGATTTTTGCTGTTCTGTCTAAAATAATAAAATTATCTTCATCATTTATTTTGCTTTATTGTTCCTTTTAGATTATCTAACAGTAAGTTTCATCATCCTACCGACTTAATATACAAAATTATATGTACTCTTATCCAGGACAGGATTTACTTTGGCACATAGAAACCTAAAGGAGTTTTATAACCAAAGGGCCCTTTTTCTTTAACATTTTATGAACTAATCTTTCAATTCTGCAACCAGTTTTTATAATCCCAAATCTTTGACCGCATTATCTTTTTAGGACCTTAGGGTGTAGAATTATGCAATATAGTCTAAAAACTCAGCATTTTGAATACGAAAAATGAAAACAATCATCCCGAGTTGGGGTTTGGCCACCAACTTGGAAAAAGCCACCGCCATTTTGGATTTTTTGGTTTTAGGCTGTATTTTGGGAGCAAATTGTCGTAAAGAGTTCATTTAAGTGTCAAATTAAACGTTTTGACTGCTAAAATGGGAGAAAATGATAAAAGCATCCACTAGGGGTGGGGCAAGGGGGACACTTGCTATGACCAGCACAATAACCAAGCATTGCTGTGTTACTTAGCCCATTTTGTAGGCAAATGCAATAACACTGAAAACCTGTCTTGCAGCTGCTCGAAAATATCCTCTGGGGCAGATTCAGCCGTGCAAGGAACTGGGCTTAAGCGTTCGTTATTCAACACCCAGCCGTTTAGGGTGTACGGTTCCCTTTGCAGGCTGAGTACGGCCGTTTTCGAAAAGGTCATCTGTGTCAAAATTGCATTTGCAGAATGTTCTTTAACGCAAACTGCTAAAGTCACATGTTCGAAAACCTCCTCTGCGGTGCAGCTGCGCAATAAAAAAATCAAGTTGACGTTAAAAAAATTGAGAAACCAGAGAGTGTGTTCGTCAATATAAAATGCGTTTGCGAGTAAACCGAATAACGTTCATAAAATCGATTTTGTGCAAGACAGGACGATTGCATATGACGATTGCAAACTGCGTCAAAAAATGACGATCAAATAGACTTTGATTTGACGTTTTCGAAAACGGCCTACGATATAAAAATAGGATAGCATAAAAGAAGTAAAGGGATCGGAGAAGCTGCTCAAGACCAGACTTCAGATCTAGCTCCCTGATCCCTTTCTTCCTGACATAAACATAATGATATTGCCGTGACCATCAGGAACAGGAGCCATATCAGCATCTCCACCCACAATTAATATTACAGAGCTGACTAAACTAGCAAGTGAGCAATCTTTATATTTCCACTGTAAGTGAATATCCTTGAACCGCTGACCAACGAGCACTTTCATGGCTTTCAATCACGTTGTCATCGACATCCACAAGTGTTGTTAAAGTCACAAGATGAGAAAGTTCCTCAAAATGGTTAGTGAAAACACTTGTTTCGAAGAAAACACCAATGACTTGATTCATTAAATTAACGATTTCTGATGTTGCCATAGGAATATCGAGACACCAGAACGGTTTCACCTTTTAACAGGAACTTACAAGACAACGAGATGTTTGGAGAAGGCTGTATCTGATGCACTGGGGCAGCTAAAAGCAGCCTACACCGTCAAGGGATAGGTACCATCACTTTCCCGACGAGACAACGGCTTAGAAAACGTCTCCAAAGGATCCATCAGGCTTCCTGGATGTCGAGAAAACATTCGACAGCGTATGTATAGAAGCCCTTATTCACAGACTACATCTATTACCTGCACCTACCTCTTTTTTCTTTAAGAAATATTTTCGTTCAACTGGACAACTGTAAATCACACATAAGGATCATCAGAGCCGGAGTCGCTCAGGGATTGAAACTTGGCTCCTTGCTCTACAATTTTATGACATTTGACCAACCTGGGGGTCAATTCTCGATCTGTGAAACTGTGAAATGAAAACAAAGTTATCATTTCAGTTTTCACAGAGTTTTATCATTTTATCACTTCACAAACACGCGCAATGCGATTCCCGAACTAGTTATGAAAAACAGCTGTCAAAGTGAGTACTAAAAAGTACTAACATGACAAATGCTACCAATTGCTCATAGAAAAAGATGATTGTGACGTATAGAAAGACCAAGATGGCGACTTAAGTGTATCCAGTGAGCACAATTTGTTTCTGTTTATCATTTTTCTTTTCACAGGTTTTCACAGAATGAAATGATTGTGATAAATATGAAAACATTTTGGCATTTGTTTTCATTTTTTCACACTTTGAAAATCGCATTTGGTGTGAAGGCGTTATCATATTTATCACTTCACAGTTTCACAGATCGAGAATTGACCTCCTGTCCTCAATGGATGTTAGAACTTTCTGATGTGTACCAATAGCTCGCTTACCTACGCCACGTCAACGTCACCCTTACTTGCGCCTTCCGGAACGTAGAGGCTCACATCAACAGACTGTTTTAATTCTACAGGAAATGGGGCATCCGAATCAACACTTCTAAAGTGGAGCTTATCTGCTTCAGGACACCCTCAACAGGTAGAGGCAGTTGCAGCGGGTGCAGAAACATTGTTCTCAAACTTTCAGACGGATCCACCTTAGCTACCAAACTAAACGTAAAGTAATTGGGAATTCACTTCAATGAGTTGCATAGGTTTATCCCACACTTAAAAAGTGTGGTCAACAGAGCCAGCTGGGCTTTCCACCGATTACACCCCCTAATGAAAAGAAGAAGCAGACTAAGTCAACAGACAAAAATACTGATAAACAAGCAACTCCAGTGGCCAGTCATAACCTATTGCTTTCCAGTCTGGTTCTGAAATTCCAAGACTGTCATGAAGGAACTTCAAGTGTTCGAAAGGAAATTACTTAGAATTTGCACCGGACTTCACTTTGACCGGCTGTGAGGGAAACACTACAGGAATGAAAACATCTACACAAAAGCGAACATAGTCCCTCTGGCCAAGTACCTACTGCTCTCTGCAAAGACGCTATTAGAGAACATCCACAGTCACCCAAATCTGTTAATGAGAAGGATGGCCAGCCAGCTGAGGAACTTCAATGTGATGGACACCATGGACCATAAGATTATCGCGATGGACAACCATGAAACAGTTTCCTTCTACGCTGACACAAGGGCCGTATTCGAAAACGTCAAATCAAAGTCAATTTCAGATAGCAATCGTCATATGCAATCGTCAGGGCTTGCAGAAAATCGGTTTTATAAACGTTATTCCATTTACTCGCAAACGCATTTTATATTTACGATCACGCTCTCTGGTTTCTCAATTTTTGTATGGTCAACTCGATTTTTGTACAGCGCAGCTGCACCGCAGATGATGTTTTCGAACTGCTAAAGTCAGTTTGGGTTAAAGAATATTCTGCAAATGCATTTTTGACGCAGGTGACGTTTTCGAAAACGGCCAAGATCAGGCTACTACCTCGGCTAAATGCCAAACCCCTAACAATCCACACCAAAATCACCACTAGACAACCAGGATGGAACACCCCGAGGAATTGAATTGAATTGAATTGAATTGAATTGAATTGAATTGAATTGAATTGAATTGAATTGAATTGAATTGAATTGAATTGAATTGAATTGAATTGAATTGAATTGAATTGAATTGAATTGAATTGAATTGAATTGAATTGAATTGAATTGAATTGAATTGAATTGAATTGAATTGAATTGAATTGAATTGAATTGAATTGAATTGAATTGAATTGAATTGAATTGAATTGAATTGGATTGGATTGAATTGAATTGAATTGAATTGAATTGAATTGAATTGAATTGAATTGAATTGAACTGCATTTGATTGGATTGAATTGAGAGATATGTTCAAAAAACTGTGCGGTATACATATGTAGATACGGGGTTGCAAAGTACAAATTAAAAAGAGCACCTCAAAATCTATTAAAATTGATTTTTTTTTTCAGAACTCCTCCAAAACTTTCTTGATAAAGGTTTGAACCTTTAAATGATTCTAAGTTTCCAAATTTTGAAAAAAAACAAATTTGGAAATTTACCCGCTGACTCTACAAATCAGAATATTTTAATACTTTCGTTAACCAAACGTAAACCAAAACTAAACAATTGCCACAAAGTTTCTATAAAAATAGCGGGCCTTGTTTTCATACTTCGCTTTACATAATCCAGAACTGTTATTTATGTCCCCAAAATACAAACTCTTAAACGTCTTATTTGAGATTAATCATTCCGCGTATTTTACTACCCAGCTACAATAATCTATCAAGCTATGTATGTGTGAGACAATTCCTTATTCTACTAGAGAGAAGCATCAGTACAGTACAATAACCTTTGTCTATATTGATGCCATTAATATAAAGAAGCTTTGAATGAGAACGAGTGTGGATCGATGGTAAGTCTTTGATACTAAACAGCAAGGAAGTTAAGGCTTTTATTAACGCTATCTGTTAGTTACCATCCTATACTCGTCACATGTGAAAGCGAATGACTAAAAGAGGGCTAACTACTGGGATATGATATTTCATTGTTTCTAGCAGTTGTCTTTTTATTTTGGATTTCCCATAGTACATCTCTTGAATTGTTTTTGTTAATTAGGGAAATTTGTCTTATGTGACCCAATAACTAATGAATCCTTGCTTGTTTGGTGGATGCTGTATAGGATATGGCAGCTGGTGGCGCGTGGCGGCTGTTAGTAAAAATAATCGTAAGCAGAACCTTCTGACGAATCTTACTAATTAAATAGAATTAATTTTATGTCTTAAAGATTTGGAAGAGTTCCAAGATCAACGGTGGCACATTTTCACCATTCGAGCGTGTACATTATTTGAGTCCTCGAACAATTATTTATTTATGCATCAGGATTTCAAACATCATCAGCAACTGGCGGCGCGTGGTCGAACAAAAAAAAACCTAAACTACGAGGATAATCACCAAGAAAAGTTGTCTCATTTGTCAAATTTCGTAAATTACACTTTCTTCGTAAATTTATTTGTTAAATTACACAAGAGAGTGTATATAAGTAGGGAAAACCGGAGATATATATTTAGGAAGAGGAAGACTTATCTCATCATAAATAAAATGTACAACTAGGTCGCAAGTATATGCTATCAACGATATAACTTATGGAAGATGTTTTTGTTTTATAAGACAATTTTGATGTTCTACCTCCTGAAATAGATCAACCATCAAGAAGAAAATAACTCAGCACTATTTAACTGGACTTGTTGAATTATTGATTAAAGAAAAGCATTTAATGGGCCTTAGTCTTAGACACTTGGACTCATGAGTTGACTAGTGACGACCTTGTCATTACGTAATTCTTGTTAAGCTCAGTAAATCTAACATCGATTTACTGACTTGCGTACATTTTGAGGGACAAATGTTGACTCTGACCATTTCTTTGCTGAATGAAAACAAATTGTGAATTCTGAGAAAGACCATCAAATTTATTTACATATTTTTACAGACCTCAAAGCCACTTTATGTAAAAACCTATGTGTCCTGTGGGCAGTCAATCCATTAAGAAGCGTTGAAAAATTTCGGAAAACTATTTGCCAACATTCTAGAAAGTGCCTCTAAGGCCCATTTGCTGATTCGAAACTTAATTATACAAGTAGAACATAAGAGCTTATGTGATAATTTATGCAGGGGAAAAAGTAGAACATAAGCGTTTAAGTAGAACATAAAGTCTTAAGTTCCGTATCAGCGAATTGGTCTAAGTCATCGAAGAAATGATTCCCTAGGTATTTCTTTCTTAAATGATGGAGCCCTGGACAGTCACAAAGGAAGAGAAAGGTATCCTCAAGTGCTTCTTCATTGATACACCCTCTGCAAAGGTCGTCAGTACTGAGCCTCAAATTCTATTCGTAGCATCACAGTAGGTTGTGTCCGATGATTATGTTGACAAGGTAACGAAGATGTTTCTTGTTGCATAATTTTGTCTGTTCTCTGCTTATTGAAATTTGGCCATAGTTTACTAGTTGTGTCACATGTTGGTACTTTAATATGTCGTTCAGCTCTTTCGCTTCCCCGTACATCACTGTGACCACGAACATAGCAGAGTTTAATGTTATGCTTTATGTCAAGAACCAAGCTCTTCGCGACAGCAAGCTACAAGCTTCGAATGTATCTCGGTGGCAAAAATTGCTTTTATTGCTGCTTGGCTATCAATAAAGAGGGTGATATCAGCTCTGGGCATCATTGATATTTGCGAAACGGCTTTTGTCACAGCTAAGACCTTGGCTTGGAAAATGTTGCAAAGGTTTTCTGGTTTGATGCTTCTCAGTTGCGTCCCACCAAACCAGATTGCTGTTATTTAGTATCGGTCTAACGGGAGTGGGTCAAAATTCTGGTTTAAAAATTCTGCTTTTCAAAATTCTGTTTTTTAAGATTTTAAGCAATAAAATTCTGGTTATTCTCAAAAACAGAAAGCTTTTTAACATTTTCCAAACCTTCTTTTTATTACTGGCAGAGTTTTGTAAAACAGAATTTTAAAAGTCAGAATAATGAAAAGCAGAATTTTGAAAAGCAGAATTTTGACTCCAACCCGTGGTCTAACGATTGCCATGTACGTCCACTTGATAATTTTTGGGTTGGTTGGATCGCTTTGAAAAGCTCCTTCCGTGCGGAAGAGTGAGTTAATTTCTTAAGAGAGAAAGAGAAAAAGAAGAAAAAGTTAAATTAACAGCATATTATTCAGCAGTAAACTATTCAATATACCAATACCAATTTTCGATGTGCAAAGCAACAAAAAAAAACATTAGTACAATGATGATCAAAATAACCACAACTAACTAACATTTTATTAAGTTAAATTTATTTTAAACAATAAAACATTAAATTTTAGAAGATTTTCCTCCTTTTCGAGGTTTTCAAATCAATTCAAATCAAATTTCAGTTTTTACTGAAAAGCTATGTTATTTTAATAATATGGACGAAAATATTCCAAGTAAATAGTTTTTCTGAAAAATGAATTGATAACACCGTATTTATACCTTTGCCAAAAAATAAATCAAATCTTAAATAATAATAACAATAATAATAAATACAATAAATAAGGCACCAATATTACTATTGAGGAAAATGTAATATGGATGAGTACCAAAGTTATGTCCATTAAAGTAAACTCAATTCCCCTTTATTTTCAGATTTGAACCTTATTTTTATGTAATAACAATAAATTTATAACTTTATATTTTTTCTATATGAACCACAGCACACATGCAAAAGGTATAAAATGGGTATATGCAAATCACGTTCTATGTGTATACTGTTGAGATGCTCTCCTTATTCCAAAGGTGCTACAGTTTGTTCAAGGTTGTTGTTCTGTTTACCTCTATTTAATGTTCGTTCTTGACTTTAATTTCAAACAAGCGTGAATTTATCTCAAAATAAATTTTTTTTTTCGATTCACACTGGATCGTTTTCGGATAATATAGATGATGTACAGATGTAGATATGTATCGAGCATGGTTTAGTTTTCACCAGCAAGGGACAATCGGCAAATATTTATACATAAAAAACTGCAAATTTGGGCAATTTTCTAGCTAGCTCAGTTACTGAGAAAAGGACATGTAGGTACTGCTAGCTTCACAGTGAAATTAACAGTGCAAAGTGAATTATTCAATTTTTTTGTAAAATTTGGACTTCAACATTTGAACTGAGTTTTTTCTTGGAGTAAGTACTAGGGTGTGTCACTTTGGTATGGCGAAAACTGTGTTTTTAGTACTTTTTCTGTTATTGCTTGGATACGGTTATAGTTAATCTGAGCTGATTTAACTAATTTAAATAATTTTGCATAAGGTATACAAACAATTAAAAAGAGACAAATTTAAGGCAATACAAATTTGAATTAAAAATTCGAAATCACTCAAAATTGTATTTGTATACAATTTTTAAGTGCGACAGAAATTAATAATTTTTTCTTAAATCAATTATAACTTATCCGCTCAAACTGGGTGTATTAGTGATTCATGAACAGTAAGTCGAAAATAAAAGTTAAGTTTCAAATTTTTCGCAGTTTTAGGGTTGCCATCTAGTTTTTTTTCAAAATTTTAAATAGTTTCCAAAATCAACACACTTGCTCTTACAAAGTCGGGTTAGCGTATACCTTCTCGAACATGAAAAAAATTGTGTCAGACCAGTTTTAAGGTTGAAAGTCCTTGCCAGACGAGCTTAACATTTTCTAAGTAAAAAAAAAAAACTGCAAAACTTACATTAGCCGTGCATGAGCTTGGTTTCTCCTTTTTGTAGTAAATTCAAAAACTTACGTTTCTTCCTTTAGAACGTTGAACATTTATGCAAAAATTATATTACTATCATTTTGTATAATATTTTTGTATAATTTTTGTATCCACCAAAACAAAGGTGTGATAAATTCACTTTGTCCTTCCTTTCATTTACATAAAAAGCGTAGGAGATTGTTTATCTGTGCTCCATTAGATTTATCGAATTTTTTACCATTTTTCAATCGAAAGTGCAGTAGATACACTTGCAAACTTTGAAAATTCTCTAAATGACCATTGAGCTAGCATAACAATCTTAAAACAAACTCGTCAGGGCTGATTGTTCAACGAGATTTGACTGTCAGTGAGACAAAATAATAATAGCTTTTGATACTTGAAATACACTAAGTCCCATTCTTTAATACTACCTCCTTAAGATAAACCCCTTTGCCATTTTATTTTTTTGATGAAATCCATGCTTGCACTATTATAGTGAAGAACACTAAATAAAAAAATAAATAAAAAAGACATAACTTTATCGTTGTAGTAGCAGCAGCAGCAGTAGCATTGAGCATCAGTGACTGCCACAAGCAAAACTATTCTGTGCCAATTGAAAAAAAAAGTTCCTCTTACAGGGACACTTTCCAGAAGAGATATTTGATTGGTTTTCATTTGAATGGAAATTTTCTTCAATTTATTTGCACTTTTTTTAAATTTATTTTCATCCCTTCTTTTCTATATTTTCGCAATCTGATGATATTGAAAATTTATTATCCGCCACGTCTTTTTCACGATAACACTTCCGGCTCCGTTATATTGGAATTCTTGGGAGATGTAGAAAAAAATAAGAATCACGTAAGAAACTTTAGTCGTATAATGCAGTTTAGGTGGGTTTTTTTGCAGTTCTACATGATTTCAAGATTTGCAAATGCAGTTTTCGTATACTTTTGAATGTTTTTTTGTTTTCTTTTTTTATTGCGGTTTTTTCTTTCTGTAGTTATGTAGCATTACCTATAAACATATTTTGTGTTTGGCAATTTATCAAATAAATTTGTTCAGGGCCACCACAGCACCGACGATGATGTGTTAATATAGTCAGCAAACTTTTCTCAAAAAAAAAAAAGAAATAAACCTGAGTTTTTATTAGATGCAATTATGTGAAGCAGCAATGTTGAAATACTTTATTTGAAGATAAAAAATACAGTAGTAAAAATTGCATTTGAAAAAGGAATCACATGATTTAAACTGATTGTGCAAATATATGAAATATTTGGTAACAAAAATCACAGAATTTTTTTTATAAACATATAAACCAATTTATATGTATACTTGAGCAAAAATTATTGTTTTGCTCAAAGGAATCTTTCGTCTAGAATTGGCGTAGGAAATGATTGTGCTGGATTTGTTCAGATGATAATAGGAAAACAATTCTGACACCTCGATAAAACAACCAAAAGAATATTGAAAATAATAAATCCTTTTAAAATTGATATCAACAAATGCTTGGTTCATAAAACGAAAAATACTTAATGGAATAGAGCAATCCCAAAAAAGTACGTATACGCCTGAGTGTACCTTGTACGTATACGCCTGAGTGTACCTTGTATTCTTATTAGGGATATTTAAAAAAATAAAATATTTTGGTATTTTTAAAATGTTTGTTTTGATCTTTTTGAAAACTATAAGAAAAATACTATCAGACCCCTGCTAGCACTGCTTTGCAAATTATTAAGGATATTTTTTTAATATACCTAAATTAGCCTATTGAATAGACCTTTTATTAAGGAACAATTACGTGCAAGGGCTTTTATTATTGAATATGTTTGTTTGGCCCACAAGCATGCTTGAAACCGAAAATGCTACAAAATTCACCCATGCATTTCTGAGAGAATGGTCACATTGGCCACTTTTCAATATTTTTGGTATAACTCGAAAACTAAGCCATATTGGACAATTTTACTTATTAAACTTTTTGTTCAAAATTAAATTTTCTATCGAAATGGATAGTTTGGAAACTAAAAAAAAAAATAAGCAGGAAAAGTTAGCAAAAACCAACCAAAATAAAAAATTGAAAAATCAAAGATTTTTAATTTTTTTCTAAATTGCGCATGACTTTTTTCGGAGCAAAGATACGCTCAAGACATACATAAACAAAGTAAACTAGAGTCTTACGGCTTTAATATGACATGTTAAAAAAGCCATATAATTTGAAAATTGACAGAGATATAGCCATTCAAACTTTACCATTTCTTATCATTTTTCGCAGTTTTCGCCCGAAAGCCTAGTTTTTGGTACTTTATGACAAATTTAACGTTCCTAGTACATAGTACCAAATCTTATGTTAATCGGACCAGCCGTTCGGTCTGTAGGTCTGAAAGCATTTAAAGACAGCAAAAAACAAAATTGCGAACTAACATCCTTTTAATAAATTCTCTATTGTTCTAATGTCATATTTAATCAAAATTTTGATTTCGAACATTTTTACGAAAGTGAAATTTGCCATATTGTACCGAAAAAGGGACTTTCGGGCCAAAACTGCAAAAAATTATAAGAAATGCTAAGGTTTGAATGGGAATATCTCTGTCAATTTTGAAGAAATATTAAATTTTGAACATGCCATATTAAAGCCTTTAATCTCTACTTTATTTTGTCCGTGCATGTCTGGACCCTATCTTTGCTTCAAAAAAAGTTATGCACAGTTTATTAAAAAATTTAGATATCCTTGATTTTTTATTTTTTTTAGGTTGGTTTTTGTTAACTTTTCCTGCTTAAAATTGTTTGTAAAATTTTTTGAACTATCCATTCCAATAGAAAATTTAATTTTGAACAAAAAGTATTATATGTCAAACTCGGCTTAGTTTTCGACCATTCTCTCAGAAACGCATGGGTGAATTTAGTAGCATTTTCGGTTTTAAGCATGCTTATGGGCCAAACAAACATATTCAATAATAAAAACCCTTGCACGTAATTGTTTCTTTATACCCCTCATTTTCCGGTCTTTTCAATAGGCTAAAATACTAATTTATCAAAATGGAATATTTTTTTGTAATTCTAGATTTGATAATAGTGTGGGTATGTATATTGGTTTTAAGCTTAAGTTATTATTATTTATGTTTTTCAAAGATAAGATATCTTCAAAGAGTTTGCGTTTGTGATCCTCCTAAGTTGTTTAGGCAATGAATTCCACTGACGGGTGATATGGACAACAAAATTACGTTCGGATTGCAACAGTTGAATCTTGGTTGGAATAAAACGGTCGTTCTTTGGGAATTGGGGAAATTAAGTCTTTTTGTACAAATAGTCAGGCTGATGTGATTGCATGATACCATGAAGAAGAATTAGTGAACTAAATGTAATTAAATCTTCAAATTATACGCCTGATTTTCTTTTGTTCAATACATATCGAACTTATTTGTTAAAAATAATGTTCAGTTTGCTTTTCGTGTTGGAATCCATATAAAATAATACTTTACAGCAGTATGTGAGAATTGGCAAGAATAAAGCTTATATCAGTATTTTGTTTGTAGCCGTTGGAATAAATCTTTGAGAACACCAAAGTAATCGAAGACTATAGAAGGCTTTGCCTACTGTCGTTTGCTATGTGGTCTGTCCAGGTAAGTATCTCATTAAGATGATCCCCAAATTTTTCGCTGTTCGGACGAACTCAATCGTTGATTCCCCTTATTTAATCGAAAGGGCAGTAATTAAGCGCTATATGTATGTTAATTATGTTTTTCCCTGGGTTAAGGGAAAGCCTGTGCTTAGGTGCCTTCTGTTAGATAATTTTCATTGACACCAGTTACGGCACTTGGAACAATAGTTACAAGGAAGCTTCGATATAATTGCACATTATCTGCAAACATGTGAACTGTACAATGTTTGACCAGTCCAGGTAGTTCATTGAAATAAATGGAAAACAAAAGTGGTCCTAGAATAGAGCCTTGGGGAAAACTGGATGTTATGTAAAAGAATGAATACCCACTGTCACACATTGAAAAACTGAAATTTATTGGAAACAATTTTTGATTTGTTTTTGAGGCTTCATTAAGTCAGAGTATCATATCTGTAAAAGCATTTTGCTATAACTAAAGAACACAAATTATGGTGAAATGTATTAAAACTTGAATAGACGATAATGAAACTCTTTTTTTTCTCTCTCTCTTTTTTACCATATTTAAGATTAAGATTCTTGATTTCCTGTTATGTTTTGATCTCTTGACTTCCTTTATTTCTGTAAAAATTTATAACCTTTTCGTGTTATTCTGAATGGCAACCCTTTTAATTGTGCTTGGTTATTACTTAGTTTTCATTGCGTGGAATAATTTTTATTTGGCTACTCCTTTTTATAAAGAAAATTGAAAGAATGTAAATGGCAGAAATTATTTAATTAAAGATCACGGTGCCAAGGTATACTGACATCCACGTTACTGACATTTTGATATGTTTATGAAAAAAATATTTTCCAGCTAAATTATAAATTATGCCGTTAAAAGGAATACAAAATTCTGATAATAATCAGCCAAAAACATGTTATAACATTTGAAAAGTACTACCATGGTACTGACAAATAAATTTGTGACACACTTTCTTCGAATGAAAATATATCACTCTTAAATTACAACAACGTACAAAAACTAAAATGTCTGTTGTTAACTAATAATAATAGTGCCTCTTTTAGAAAACCACCGTCTTGAAACTAAAAAAAAAATGCTGGTTTCTTTTGGATTCAAAAATAGAACTCAAACTTTTTTAAAAACAACATTTCTGTTCAATGAAGTATTTTATTAGAAAATAGTAGATTTGGTCTGAAACACAAGGAACGGACATGCCACACGGTACTGGCATTTTGGCTACATTTTTCCAAGCCATGTGGAATAAGTAGCATGATATCGAATATAGATTGTAGTAAAAAGCCATTTATCAAATTCAAACCAAAAATATATACGAACATTTTACATAAATATCAAAAAAAGCATGGGAGTTTTTTGCAGAATACGTGTGCTTTACTTTGCTTTTGAAAAATAATGCAATGTAGAAAAGTAGAACACCTCTTATCCATTGCTAAATGTCAACAAAAAGCAACAATACAATTTTACAACGGAACAACTACTTGAGTACAGCTTTTTCGAAAACTTCCGACAAGATAAATATGGGTCGATATTCTGTTTTCAGTCGATTTTGGAATTAAAGTATGGAAAGTATTTAAGCCTTTTTCAAAATAAAAATTACTCACAAGTGATGAGTACATTATTAAAAATTTAGGAAATGTATTTAAGAATATACGGAAGAAGAAGTTTCGGATCAATGCCATCCAATCCAGTAGCATTAGATTTTACTGAAAGAATGTATTCAACAATGTCTTCATTAGTAAAATATTGGAATTTAAGACTTTGATAAGTTTCATCGTCTTTGTTTACTTGTTCCTACGGCAATAATTGAGGCTCAGAATTTAAGTGTTCAGTAGGTTGAGTTGAGAAGGAAACAAACTGTGAATTAAGCCTATCGCAATCTACACCCGTAGCTACTTTCAGTTGTTGTTCCCCATTGAATGTAACTTTCTGATCATTTGGACGTAGAATAGATTCATAGTGAACTCGTTTCGCACTTTGGAGTCACAGATTAATTAAATTCCGATATGTTCGGTATGTTCCAAAAAGCACATGTAATTAATAACGTTTTCATCGAGTAAAAGCATCTTTTCTTTTCTTAATAAAGTCGAGAATTTGATTGCTAATCCAAGGTGGGGAATTTCACCTTTGTTGGGTGCCGGGTCATAGTGACATTCCAGGTAATTGTAAAGCTGATGAACTCGCTAGAATTGGAACATTACTACCCATTTTACCTGAAAAGGTAAACATTGGTATACCCATCGCTACGTGTAAACTTTTACTGAAGCAGGATGCGTTGAAGAGAACAAACACAAGGTGGGAAAACATCACTACTTGTTTGGCGACAAAACAAGTATGGCCAAACCTTGACCTGAAACGCTCCAAGTGTTTTATATCTCTAAATAGAATGCACATTAGCTCTACTGTAGGTGTCATAACAGGACACTATTTAATAGGAAGGCACGCAGCGCGGCTTGGCGTTCCTTCAAACGATTTCTGCAGAAGCTGCATGGACGAGGAGGAAGAGGAAACGATTCCTCACCTTCTCTGCACATGCCCTGCTCTTTCCCTCAGACGTAGGCTCCATTTGGGAGTTTACTTCTTTAACGATCCTAGTGATCTGGCAAACACAGACATTTATAGTCTCGCACGCTTCGTCAGGAGCTCAAAGTGGTTTTAGCGAGTAAGGAAGGAGTTTTTAAGATTCATGTGGTATCACCACGGACCAATTTTGGTCTAAGTGTGTCAGTACTTAGTATTGACAGCCACTTCTACCTAACCTAACCTAAGGTGGGGAATTTCGTTTAATGATTTTCGATTTCAGTGGAACGTGATATTCAAAAAGTGTTTTGATATTATGTTGACTTGATCAATAACCTCTACGAAGAGTGTTGCTGTCTAGCTATTAACTGGTAAGAAATTAAAATTACTGAGACTATAAAGTAATTTACAATAAGCTGAACTAGCATAATTATACACAGTTGAAATCCCCCCAAATATTTCCTCGAAGACGCTTTTCACTGGCATAAGATCAACATTTTTATTTGGCCTGTAAATAACTCCAAGAAATAATTGTTCAAAACCACAAAAGATTTTCAGAAACAAATACTTAGATGTGCTATTATCGTCCGATTTGCAAACAATTTCACAATGAATATCACTGTGCAAGTAAATTTGCCACACCTCCTCCACGACCAATTCTATCTTTAAAAATGAGTTTGTATTCGTCAACCTTGGAAGCATTGCTTGAAATTTCGGAAAAAACTTGTTTTCTAAATTAAAACAACATCTACCTGCGAATTTACATACAATAGAGTAAACTCGTCCAATTTAGGCGCAAAACTCTACGCATTTATATGGCAAACATGTAAGTCTTTTTTTGCAGACGTTAAACTCTAAATATTTGATAGAAATATGTATCCACTTCACCGTTAGATAACCCATCACTATGAATAGTTTCTGATTTCATTGCAAACATAGAGACACAAACGTAAAAGTGACAAGGGTTCTTCCTCTGCTTCGTACACCATCAGGGTTGGATTCGAAGATCGTCAGGCTTGTACGTTGATGTCTATACACTCCACGTATCCCAGCCATCTCAGCCACTGTACTTTCAGCTTCTTGACCGGATCGACGTCGCTGTATAGCCCGCTAACCTACTCGAAGAATCCTCCTATCAAAACAGCAAGTCCTTGTCCATGCTTCTGCCCTATACAACAGTACAGGCATGATTAAGGTCTCATACGAAGTCTCCTTGGTTCTATAAGAGAGGGCCTTACTACACAAATGCCTTCTTAGCCCGAAAAAACAGCTATTGGTAAGATTAGTTCTTTCTTTGATCTCAGCACTGATGTCATTTTGCGATATTATAATGGATCCCAGGTAGACAAAGTCCTTGACAACTTCGAAGTTATATATATCCATCGTGGCGTTTTGTCCGGGTCAATGATGTTGTAATTCTTTTCTCATTGATAGCATATACTTCGTCTTCATTGAAGGCCAATCCCATTTTCACCGTCTCGGATTCAATATTGGCAAATGCAACCACAGCTCGCTTGGATCTGCAGATAATATCTATAACATCTGCCTATGCAAGTAGTTGAACGGAGTTTTGATAAATTGTACCAGTGGTGTTAACTAGCAATTTGCGTAGAATTGCTTCAAGAAAGATGTAAAATAGGTTACATGATAACGCGTGCCTTGCCCTGGACCTTTCTCGACATCAAACGGTTCATTTGTGGTTTATAACCGACTTTGACGGAGCAACGAGATTTCTCCATCGCCATCCTGCACAAGCGGACGAGTTTGGTAGGGATGCCGAGATAAGACATGGCTTGTATAGTTCATCTCTATCCACGCTATCATATGCAACTTTAAAAACGATAAAGATAAAGAGATGGTGTGTTTATCCATCTGGAATTCCTGTTTTTTTTTCCAAAAAAAGGTTTAAGGCAATCACACAGTATAGCCGACAAGATTTTGAATTTGACGTTTAGGAGACTTAATCCTCTGTAGTTGGAACAGGTCAGAGTATCTCTTTTTTTATGGATGGGGCACAGGTATACACAAAGTTACGATTCATTTGGCATACTTCCATACGACCAATTTTGCAGATGAGTTGGTGCACGCTCCTCACAAAGTCATCTCCCGCTGCTTTGAACAGTTCTGCTGAGAATCCATCCACACTAGCAGCCTTGTACGATTTAGTCTATAGTCGCACTTCATCAAGGTCGGTTGGACAGAAATTTTGGCCATCATCGTCCAAGTTGAATGGAATGTTATGTCTAGCAGCGCAATGTTGACTATCTTCACCGACTGCGTATCTACTTCCATGTTCCCGTTTTCATCACGATAGGCTTCCGTTCTGACCATGTTGACTTGGGTAGACCCTATCACCCTTCGGTAGAACTAACGAGCATCGTCCCTGTCAGTACACTCCTCAACAAAAAAAAAAGTTGGCACCCTTCCTTCATTTTTTTCCCGTTGATCTCTCGGACTTCTCTCTCAGCAGCTCTCGTTCTGGTTTGCAGCATTTTTTCGTAGGCCTAATTCATAGCTGCATGTGCCATCCGGAACTCTTCATCAAACTAGGAGTTTCGTTGTTTTCACCTAGTGAAACCCAGCTCATTAGTGGTGGCACTTCTGAGGGCTTGTTGACAATGTCTCTGACTGGCTTACTGATAGATTAAGAGAGACGTGGGTTGGTAAAACTTCTGGTGATATCCCTCGTGATTTAAGCTTTTCGATATCAAGTCTTTTCACAGCATCTGCTCAGCGTTGTAGCGTGGTGGATATCCGCATGCGTACTTGTGATACTACCAAGAAGTGGTCCGAGTCAATGTTTGTCCCTCGGAACGTTCGATAATGGAAGCATGTCGGGTGCCTATCACGATGTGGCCAATTTGGTTGATGGATTTTTGATCACAAGGCCACCAAGTCCCTTTAATGACTTTTTGCCCCGCCGAGAAGTCCATGTTGGCTGTGTCCCCCGACCATCGAATCAAAAATTCCCGCCTTTCCAAATCTGGCGTTGAAGTCTCCCAGAATAATCTTGACATGCAATTTGTTTACTCATTATGTTACAGTTGTAGAGTAGTGCTTCCCAATTAATGTCTCTCGACAGAAGCATTGTCTTTCTGTTCGCCCATTGAGCTACAACCTAAACGCCTAGATCGATTTGCGTTAAAGCTGGTCAATAGCGTTTTTAGGTCATTTCCCCCAAAAGCTTTTTCATTTTTCTTTATAAACCAAACATAATGGCGGTACCTGCCATAAATTTTTTTTTTAGCAATCAATGTTACACAATCGTATTTTCCCCAAAAACAGCTTGACAACTTCTCTAAAAAAGATTCAATAAATTACTTTAAAATAAAGGCTAACATTTGGGTAGTAAACCATTTTTCAAAAAATGGTTATTAATGGTACCTGCCAAAGAACCATTTCTTTATTTTCGATTTTCTTGTCTTCTTCTGTATAATTTATTTCAATAATTTTACTACAAAGAAGCTCCTAAGAAATTTAAATAGTATTGTGTTCAGTGTTCCAAAAAATCAAAAATCAACTGCGGAAAAACATTCTCTAACTTAAGGTTAAAATCAATACAGAAAAACAGATCACTTTCCCGAAAATTGAGAACTCAAACTTTGTTTAAATAATGTGTTCATTATCATTTGAATGGCTAAGAAATTTCTTCAATGCGTCTTCAATTTAGAATAATATCCGAGAAGCAGAAGACCCATATTAATAGTAACAAAAAGGAAACTTGACATTTAAACTTTCTTCTCTTATTTTATTCAATGATGATGATGAGCTGTAAGTTTGGAAAAACATTAAATTAAATGAACGTATTGATGACTTGCTCATCCTTCCTCCCATTCCATACAAAACTGAACCAACTATGATGAGACATTACCAAAAAAAAATCAACGTATAGGAGTAATTGGATCCCCATTTCAGCTTCATTCGCATTCCTCCATTTAAAATCTATTTCTTAAATTAATGTCCTCACCACTTTCTTATGCTTTAAACTTTATCATCATTTATTATTATTAAAAATAATATTCTGGTAAAAATAAAATTCTTAAAATAATTTTTACAGAATTATTTATCGAATGGATGAAACTTTTAGCATTTTAAAAATAAATTAAGGAAAGCCCCACGTTTCTATCATTACAAAATAACCCCAAGAATAATTTCGTTTATAAATTCCAAGCTGTCATGTATATTTTTGTTTCTATATCCTTTTTATCCTTTTCATTAGGATGAAATTATGATGGCTTAATCTACCCTTTCTGTATTCGAATATTTTAATAATAATGAAAATAACACAAGAGAAAATCTGATTCAATTAACAACCGATTTCAAATTTAACCTTTTTGAATGTCAAACAAAAAATTATATAAAAAAAAAAAACATTTTAACAAAATCCTTTTTGTTTGCTTTTTGTCTTTTCAGATTCATTGCAATTTGGTGGCCACTTAAACAAATGACCAAAAGTCGTGCCCGATTTATGATATTTTGTATTTGGGTCATTGCATTAGGATCGACAATTCCATGGATTTTATTCTTTGATTTGGTGCCAGCTTCGGATGCATTTCCAATGGCACCCGACATGTTTTTGTGCCAAGAGGTTTGGCCACCCGGCACCGATGGCAATTTGTACTTTCTGCTTGCCCAACTTGTGGCATGTTATTTGCTGCCGATGGCATTGATAACATTGTGTTATGTTTTGATTTGGATAAAAGTTTCAACACGTTCAATTCCGGGTGATTCCAATGATGGCCAAATGGAACAGATGCAACAAAAGTCAAAGGTCAAAGTAATCAAGATGCTTGTGGCTGTTGTTATATTGTTTGTTCTCTCATGGCTGCCGCTGTATGTGATATTTGCTCGTATTAAATTTGGTAAGTGTTTTTAAGTTAAATGAAATTAGAGTATAGTTTGGCGGGTAGCGTTGTATTTTGGGCAGTCGTTAAATTCTAATGGAGTTTTTTATTTAATGAATAAATAAGTAGAGCCCCGTGCACCAAATCTGTATGGACTTACGAGAAATGAGTTCATAATTTACATTAAACAGGTGAAATTGTCACACCCGGGCGCCATTTTGTTGAAATGAACGTAAACTACAGACGGGAACGCTTTCTGTAGACTTAAGAATCACATAAATGTGGGATGACATCAAATTCTATGTCTTTTATCATAATTTTGAAAAATTATCATCGATAAAAACCTACGTGCAAAAAATTGCTGCATTATTTACAACGCTAACTCCTATACTTTAGTGCTTTACGGGTTGCCAGACTCTCTTTCTCAATTAATTAACTTGTCTTTTAAGGTGGCGAGATAACACAGCGAGAGGGAGAAATTCTAAACACAGTTACACCAATAGCACAATGGTTGGGATCGTCAAATTCCTGCATCAATCCGATTTTATATGCGTTTTTCAATAAGAAATATCGACGTGGTTTTGCGGCAATTATTAAATCCCGCTCATGCTGTGGACGTTTACGGTATGAATATTTAAGAATTTTTAAAATTATCTGATTATAGGTCTGTTCGCGTACCTCCCAAAACTACGAATTTCTACGAATTTAGCCCAAAGCTCTGTCAAAGCTCATAGAAAAAAAATAAAATTCGTAGAAATTCGTAGTTTTGGGAAGTACGCGAACAGACATTATATCTCAATAATATTTTTATATTTTTTATTTCTTTTACATAATATATCTAGCTACTATGATAATGTACTGCTCGTTTCGTCATCTGCCAGCACTCGTAAATCATCACAATATCATCAGCAAAATTCAAAAAAGAGTCCTGGGAGTCCTATCCGAAAGCCGAATGTCGTATCATACATCTACGAGCAAAATGCATTGCGAAGACATAATTTAATTATCAAACAAGATAGTAATTTATCACAGCAAATGCTGTTGAAACAAGACTCACATGGATCACGTCAAATGCTAATAAAGCAAGAGAGTGCGTCAAGTGATGGATCGAGAAGAATGCTTTGCAAACAAGATAGTAATGGTTCGAAGATGTCCTTAACGAAACAAGATTCGGTTATATCTTATATTGAGACGAAACGAGGATTTATTTCTCAGCAAGATCGCAATGATTCGTTTTCAACACAGGACACAATTTCCATTGATTCACGACGTGGTACTTTATGTAAGCAAGATACTCAATACTCGTACATTGAACATCGTAAAAATTGTTTGAACAATCAGGATAGCAATATTTCACCATTAGAACTTAAGAGGCAGAAACTGCAGAAACAAGATTCCGTCATATCATTCGCCGATCAAAGGCCAGGTAAGTTAATTAAAAAAAATCCAACTCCGACATCTGATCACCAAAACTCAGAAGGTCTCTCATCTGGCCAAACGGCTTTGACTTTAAAGAGACTTTCAATTGGTGAGGAAACTGAATCTCGGGCGTTTTTTGGCGGGGGCTTTTTGTTATGGTTGGAATTTGATTTTGAGATGATAAATATGAGATTTAGCCTGGAAATCATTTTGGTAATCCTATCGCTTGACCGCCATTTTGAAAATTGGCGCCAAATCTGGGCCAAATGGCAAAATAAAGAGAAACTCATAAATATCTTGGGAAATTCCCACGGCGAAAATAACGGTTATTGCCCTGAAAGATATGTGTTGAGTAAACGCACCTTTGGGTAAAATATCAGTGTTACCACTTTTCGGGAACATACATTTTTTTTGTCAATGGGCGGAACATCGACTTTTTGGTACTTTTTAATATTTTGACCATGAAAAAAGTAGTGGCAACGCCAGATGCCAAACACGTGTTAAAATAACAAGATATACCTTAAAAGATAAGTGCTGAGTAGTCTCACCTTTGTCTTAAATATTAGTGTTACCACTTTTCGGGAACAATTTTTTTTTTTTAAAAGGGTGGAATCTCGATTATTTTGGTCTCCAATTACCAAACACGTGAAGGAAAAACATTAAAAGATAGGCGTTGAGTCACCCAACCATCGGGTAAAAGTCAGTGTTGTCACTTTTCGGGAACAAACTTTTTTTATGACTTAGATTAGGACTTCCACTTTTTTGGTCATTTTTAATATTTATATCGTGAGAAAAATTGCAGAAATAACTTCCGATGCCAAACACATGTTAGGAAAAAAAGTTGCAAGTTTTTTCGTGCATAAAATATTCAAAATTTACAAAAACATTGAAATCCCACCCTCATTATATAAAAAAGGATGTTCCCCAAAAGTGGCAACACTGCATTTTTACCAAAGGTGGTGCTACTCAACACCTATGCCTTAAGACGTCATCCGTTATTTTCCTAATACGCGTTTGGCATAAGTGTTCCCACCTCTTTTTTCATGTTCAAAATATTAAAAACTACCTAAAAGTGGAAATTCCATGATTTTACATCAAAAAAGTAAGTTACCGAAGAGTGGAAACACTGAAATTTTACTCGAAGGTGCGTCTGCTGAAAATCTTTCCTTAAAGATATAAATCGTAACATTGATAATGTAAATTTTCCAGGAAATTTACGAATTTTTGTTTAATTTACCAATTTCCCCAGGTTGGGCACCATTTTTTTTTTTTTTTTTATTATCCGATGGAAATCTTCAAAAGACACTCGGTAAGAATCGGTACCAAGTAGTGTGGGACTCCTACCGCACTAAAACCACCGGTGAATCAGGACCAATCTATGAAAGATCGACAAATGATTTTTATTTCTTAATTTTTAAATCGCATTGGGGGACGTTTAAAGTTATAACACTTTCCCATAGCTTTTAGACCATCTGCTCGTGAGGCTTGGTTCTTCTTAATCTTCGAGCATTGTTTCGTACATTTAGGACGGTCTCCATTTCAGAGTTTGTATGACTTTGCAGTCGCTGATTGTGTGATAGGGACCTGGGAAGGTCCCTATGCAGTTTGTACTCAAGTCCCAAGTGCCAAACCTTGTCAAAGGCTTGAGCAACATCTAAGAATATAGCCGAGCATACTTGTTTTTCTTCAAGAAGTGCCTTTTCCACAACATCCGTAATTCGATGCACTTAGTCTATCGTGGAATGTTTATTTCTAAATCCAAACTGATGGCTCGGAATTAGTCTTCTTTCTTCTATTATTTTACTAAGCCTTTTCAGTAGCAGTTTCTCAAAAACTTTTGCCATGATTGGTATAAGCGATATTGGTCTGTAAGATTTTACTTCTGTTGGTGGCTTACCTTGTTTAGGTATAACAATAACTTCTGCAATTTTCCAGTGATGTGGCACATATCTTAGTTTAAGGCATGCGTTTATTATAAATTGGAGTTTCTTGAAGGCTATTAAAGGCATTTCTTTCAAAACCTGAGCAGTTATGAGACCGTACCCTGGTGATTTTTTGTTAGACAACTTATGCTGACACATGCTTCTTACTTCTTTGAGCGTGACAAAAGGTATTTCACATTCGTCGTTTCTATCAACAAACTGTAAGGGATCTGTAGCTGTGTTTGCTGGGAATGGCTTAAAAACATTCGCTAGATGTTCAGCGAAGAGTTGAGCCTTTCGTTTCGGATTTCCGACCCATTCACCATTTTGAGACTTTATTGGCGGGTTTTGTGTCTGTGGTCTTTTTAAGCGCTTAGCTGCTTTCCATAAGGAGTATTCTGTAGAAGCATCCGCTGTAAGACTATTCAGGAATCTACTCAGTGAATCGTTTTTAAACTCACAGATTCTTTTCTTTAGTTCCTTGTTTGTTAAGACGGTTAAAAACTGCCTTATCACCTGAAAATCTCGTAACTTGCCATTTTCTTCGAGCTCTTCTTTTTTCTAATATCAGCTCCTTTACTTCGACAGGATATTTTATTTCTTTTTCTCTTGAGTTCGAAATAGTTGGAGTACATTCTTCTGCATCCTGTTGCACATCAGCAATAATTTGAAAATGAATTACCAAAATGACTTTGAAGCTAAACTTTATCCTTAGTATGTCAAAAATAAATTACAGATATACATAAAAATACCCCCCCCCCCACCAAAAAAAGGACAGAGATTTCGTGCAAGTGCTGTACCCATAATGAAGCATGGAATATTGGAGTGGAACAGCCGTAGCTTGGTATTTAAGCTTAATAGTTGTTTCTCCTTATTTTGGACAACATTTCGAGCGTAGCCTTTGCTTTCCTAATTCTGCTGATTATATCTAGTTCGGTCCCACCATCAGTAGAGACAATACTCCCAAGATATTGAAAACTCTCTACCATCTATACTGGGGTGGAAATAGGCTAAGGCGATAGTTGACTGTCACTGTTTTGATTGTCAATTTTGATTATGAACCTTTCTTTGTTCTGCATAAAGTGATCGCTAAAAATATATAATTTTATATGTTTAATACAACATACAAGTTACTGGAGTCGAAATGTGAAGTTAACTTGTTGTTGTTGGAATTTGCATTGGAAAATTTGCCTTAATGTGAAGTATTTCTTAATGTTCACATTAAGGAAGTCAACAAAACACGCCTATTATTATTCACTTATTTTTGATATTATCTTTGATAACTTTTCAATTTGTGTCACTAAACTTTCGATTTATAGTGGAACTAAGCTAACACAACTTATTTTTCCCAAAAATACCAAACAAAATTTATGAAAGTGACACCTAAATAGCTGTCACCCACATACCATGTGGTAAAAAAGTGATAGTCAATTTGATAATCACCTTACGTGAAGTAAAAACATTTATGTTGATGATCAACAATCAACTATCACCTTAGCCGATTCCAGCCCTGGTTGTCCAGATATATTTACTTGGGTGGATGAGGAAGTTCCTAGCCTGGTCAATTTTGTTTTTTGCTATATTGATCTTAAGCGCAACGGTTCCAGCTTCTCTCTCCACCCTTGTTGTCATTTGAATGGAGATCCATAGTTCTAAAAGAAAGATTCGTCCACGTAGCCCAGATGTTTGGGGTATGATTGCAGATTCCACTGAATTCCTCCATTTGCAGTCAACAAAGCTGCATGCTGCACATCACTTATCACCAACATAACCAGTACTTTTTGGTGGACAGTATCGAACCTCACTTTGGATTTCAAATTCCTCTGACAGCCTTCTTTTATGCAGAACGTGACATTTGGATCCATCATAATGGAGATAACAATCACTTTATTCGGGATGCCCCTCCTGTCCAAAGCAAGCCAGATAAAATCTCTATTGATACTGTCGAACTCCTTTTTGAAATCGATGAACAGCAGGTAAAGTGGTTCAATGATGACCCGCAAGGAGTTGATGTGGTCCACATAGAAAGATCCATTGCAGAAACCTGCTTGTTTGGCGTCAGGTGTGTCTTTGAGGTGATCTTTTATTCGCTCCAGGACGATTTTTGCTATTTATTTCTTTGGCTACAACAGGCAGTACGCAAATTCCTCTCCAGTTTTCACACTGCGTATAAGGTATCTTTTTGTTGGGAGCTTGCCAATTATTCCTTTTTTCTACTCCTCAGGAAAATTCTCTGTTTCCTAAGCTCTCTCAATGAGTGGGTGAAGGAGCTCATTTGACGTTGTTGGTGCTGCTAGTAAGATCTCTGTGGGACTACCGTCAAGTCCAACCACTTTGTTGCTCTTCAGTGTTCTGATTGCAGTTAAGATTTCTTATCTATTGGGGGATACAGTGTGTATTTGAGAATTTGTTACTATGGACGGGTCATTGTGTGTTGGGTTGACTTTGCAGGTGAAAACGCAATTTAAAACCGAGGAAAAGTGCTCCTTCCACAGTTTGAGCTGGTCCTCATCCGAAACTAGCAGTGATCCATCTATGTCCATTACCAGGTGTTGTTGAGAGATTTGAACACCTATATAAGCTCTTTGATAATTCTGTAGACGGTCCTACTGTCACACTTACTTGAGGCCTCTTCTGCTTCTGTTGCCAAAGCGTTGGTATAGTAAGAATTATCACGTCACGCACGCTACTGAAAACTTCTCTCATCTTCTAGCTCGTTTCTCCCCGCTTCTGGAATAGCTGCAATGCGAGCTTTGAGCTGTTTTCTTTCTTCGATCCTAGCCCAAGTTTCTTCGGAAAGCCTGGCTCTGATCGACTATACTTTCAGCACCAGATATGAAAACATTTTTCACAGCAGAACAGCAGATTGCTCTCAATCCTTATGTGAAAGGTGGTCGCCTAGTTGTTGACGGACTGCGGGATCTTTAAATCTATCAGTATTGAACTTGGACATTCAGGTGTTTTTTTGTTGGGATCTCCCAGCTGCAGCTGTTCTCAATCTTACGGGCCATTCCCATGTCTGCACCCTTTCTGTTTAGAACGTCCTGAAACTGCTTCTAAATCGCCGATTGACCACGACTTATTTGGTTGGAAGTTGCTGGTCTGTTCATCGACAACTGACTCTGTGGCATGTCTTGTGCTCAAACATGCTCTTTCCTATTACAAGGCGGTTGTGGTAACAGAAATTGACATAACGTACGCCATTTTCGTTGCCAACACCATGCTTTTCCATAACATGCCTGAGCCCATCATTGTCCTTGTCTACCTTGACATTCAAGTCTCTCATTCCTCGCGTTCCAATGTTTATTCGCTATGCTATCTAGTTATCCCAAAAATTTTGAGATAACTTGAGTTGTTGTTGCGTCAGCGGTTATCATCTGTTTTTTTAACAAGGGATTACAACAACACAAAGCTATCCGGATAACTGAGAACAACCATCGGAACGTGCCCATTATCATTAAAATGTATCCACGTACTAATCATAAGCAACACTCAGCTTGTTAAATAAGGCCTCCTTATTTTGGAAAGAAGATAGCTCCATTAGGCGTCATACTGTATGATGGTGACGCGATATACTATAAGTCCGGAACCTAGCTTTCAGGATACTGTTATAACGGGTGATTTTTTAAGAGGTTTAGAACTTAAAAAAAAAAAAAAAACACAAAAAATTCGAAAAAATGAATGAAATATTTATTTGAATCGATAGTTTGAACCTTGCAATTTAATGTTTAAAGATAATTTCATGCAAATGTTGACCGCGGCTGCGTCTCAGGTAGCCCATCCGCTGAGTCCAATTTTGGCATACTCTTTCACACATATCGGCCGGTATCTCACGAATGAATGCATGGATGTTGGCTTCCAGTGCGTCAATCGAAGCGGGCTTGTCCCTATAGACATTAGCCTTGACATACCCCCACAAAAAATAATCTAATGGTGTCAAATCGCACGATCTAGGCGGCCAATTGACCGGCCCGAAACGTGAAATTAATTGTTCACCAAACTCGCCTCGCAATTGCGCCATTGTTTCGCGTGCTGTGTGGCATGTGGCACCGTCTTGTTGAAACCACATATCATGCAAGTCAAGAACTTCCATTTCGGGCAAAAAAAAGTTTGTTATCATCGCTCGGTAGCGTTCACCATTGACAGTAACGCTGCGATTCGCATCATCTTTGAAGAAATATGGCCCAATAATGCCGCCGGCCCAAAAACCGCACCAAACAGTGGCTTTTTCGGGATGCATTGGTAGCTGTTGTGGTTTAATGTCCAACAAAGTAAATTTGGTGCGAAATTTGGTCACAATCTTCCGAATAGACTGCTCAGAAGGTCGAGAATGCCGACCATAAAATGGAAGCAGCGCGCGATGAACATTTCGAACCGAGCACGAATTTTGATAGTAAAATTCAATAATTTGCAAGCGTTGTTCATTTGTAAGACGATCCATGGTTAAATTGCAAACCAAACTGAAGCTGTTTGACAGTGACACAAGGTACTAAACACACGTCAGCTGTCAAAACCAGTGATGCCAAAACCAAACCAGCTAAAAAATCACCCGTTATAAAGGCTTCCAAGAAATTAAGGTCTTTAGAGCTGTTTTTTTCTATAAAACAATCCAACACCAGATTCACGATCACGATAACTTCTAGATCCCTTTCCAGAAAAGAATAGTACAGTTTTACGAGTTGGAGACTTCAACTTCCCCGAATCCAACCATCTAACTTCACTAATCTCTAAAATGTTTTTCAGATACCACATCTTTCTTTAATTGGAGGAATCTGGCATTTTGAGGACCTTCACTTTCATTGTCAAGAAGCGTTTTCACATTTCAGAACCCAATCTTTGTTTAGGTACAATAGCCAAAATTCGGCAACGTGAGCTGTGTTCACTTGGCCCGCAAAAGTCTCCAATTTTTTTTTTTTTTTCGTGAAAGATGACCATTTAAATGACCACTTTTGACCACCCTTTAACTTTTTTTGACCACCCACAGTTTTCGAGAAAATCGATTTTGAAAAATAGTGGGCCAAAAGAACGCTGCGCCTCAAAAATCGATTTTTTCAAATTTGATTAATGTTTTCGATAGATAATTTTTTGAACATTAATGACCACCCCTTAACTTTTTTTGACCACACTTAGAAATATTTTTTTTTGATTTTTGAAAAAAAATTTTTTGATTTTTTTTTCTGTATATTCCCTTTCCATTTTTTTAAATTTTCGAATTATGAAAGATGACCATTGTGAAAAACTCAATTATCTAAAATGACCACCCTTCAAAATTACTCTAACTTATCAAAAAGTATTTTTTTTCGAATTTTGAAAGATGACCATTGTGAAAAACTCAATTATCTAAAATGACCACCCTTCAAAATTACTCTAACTTATCAAAAAGTATTTTTTTTTCGAATTTTGAAAGATGACCATTGTGAAAAACTCAATTATCTAAAATGACCACCCTTCAAAATTACTCTAACTTATCAAAAAGTATTTTTTTTCGAATTTTGAAAGATGACCATTGTGAAAAACTCAATTATCTTTCCATTTTTTTAAATTTTCGAATTATGAAAGATGACCATTGTGAAAAACTCAATTATCTAAAATGACCACCCTTCAAAATTACTCTAACTTATCAAAAAGTATTTTTTTTCGAATTTTGAAAGATGACCATTGTGAAAAACTCAATTATCTAAAATGACCACCCTTCAAAATTACTCTAACTTATCAAAAAGTATTTTTTTTTCGAATTTTGAAAGATGACCATTGTGAAAAACTCAATTATCTAAAATGACCACCCTTCAAAATTACTCTAACTTATCAAAAAGTATTTTTTTTCGAATTTTGAAAGATGACCATTGTGAAAAACTCAATTATCTAAAATGACCACCCTTCAAAATTACTCTAACTTATCAAAAAGTATTTTTTTTCGAATTTTGAAAGATGACCATTGTGAAAAACTCAATTATCTAAAATGACCACCCTTCAAAATTACTCTAACTTATCAAAAAGTATTTTTTTTCGAATTTTGAAAGATGACCATTGTGAAAAACTCAATTATCTAAAATGACCACCCTTCAAAATTACTCTAACTTATCAAAAAGTATTTTTTTTTCGAATTTTGAAAGATGACCATTGTGAAAAACTCAATTATCTAAAATGACCACCCTTCAAAATTACTCTAACTTATCAAAAAGTATTTTTTTTCGAATTTTGAAAGATGACCAATGTGAAAAACTCAATTATCTAAAATGACCACCCTTCAAAATTACTCTAACTTATCAAAAAGTATTTTTTTTCGAATTTTGAAAGATGACCATTGTGAAAAACTCAATTATATAAAATGACCACCCTTCAAAATTACTCTAACTTATCAAAAAGTATTTTTTTTCGAATTTTGAAAGATGACCATTGAGAAAAACTCAATTATCTAAAATGACCACCCTTCAAAATTACTCTAACTTATCAAAAAGTATTTTTTTTTCGAATTTTGAAAGATGACCATTGTGAATAACTCAATTATCTAAAATGACCACCCTTCAAAATTACTCTAACTTATCAAAAAGTATTTTTTTTCGAATTTTGAAAGATGAATACTGCGAAAAACTCAATTATCTAAAATGACCACCCTTCAAAATTACTTTAACTTATCAAAAAGTATTTTTTTTCGAATTTTGAAAGATGACCATTGTGAAAAACTCAATTATCTAAAATGACCACCCTTCAAAATTACTCTAACTTATCAAAAAGGGTGGTCATTTTAGATAATTGAGTTTTTCACAATGGTCATCTTTCAAAATTCGAAAAAAAATACTTTTTGATAAGTTAGAGTAATTTTGAAGGGTGGTCATTTTAGATAATTGAGTTTTTCACAATGGTCATCTTTCATAATTCGAAAATTTAAGAAAATGGAAAGGGAATATACAGAAAAAAAAATCAAAAAAAAAATTTTCACAAATCAAAAAAAAAATATTTCTAAGTGTGGTCAAAAAAAGTTAAGGGGTGGTCATTAATGTTCAAAAAATTATCTATCGAAAACATTAATCAAATTTGAAAAAATCGATTTTTGAGGCGCAGCGTTCTTTTGGCCCACTATTTTTCAAAATCGATTTTCTCGAAAACTGTGGGTGGTCAAAAAAAGTTAAAGGGTGGTCAAAAGTGGTCATTTAAATGGTCATCTTTTACGAAAAAAAAAAAAAAATTGGAGACTTTTGCGGGCCAAGTGAACACAGCTGGCAACGTGTTATCATTTCTTATCCGAGGCGTTGTGGCGGTTTTTTAGCGGAACTGATTTCATTTACGAGAAATGCTAACTACTCTGTAACCTATCCCAGAAAGCTATAAGCTTTTCGCACTTGTTATTTAAGCTTATTCACGTATGTATACATTAGGGTGGTCGCTAAAAAAACGTCATCCCGGATGGGCCCAAATCGGCTCTAAATGAAAAAAAAATTCCCTATTTTTTTCAAATTTTTATTTTCATCCCCTATAGTCGCTGTAGGGGTATAATGTCCCCTTTTTTCTTGCATACTACAAAATTCGTGTAAGATCTGCCAACAAAATTCAGAGCATGTAGGGGGGAAATATACAAGAAAAAAATCCTATAGGAGGGGGATAATATCTCCCCCCGCTTGGACGGGAGAGGCAATTTAATAAAATATTTGCATAAAATAGACAAAAATTAATTAAAAAACAACGGCAATACTTACAGTAATGTTTTGTAGCTTTTTGAAAAGCTAGAAGTCCATTCTTACGTTTTTTTTTAATTAAGTTTTTTTGATGAACAGTTTTGGCAAAAAAGTGTTCCAAACTCAACATTTCGAAGAAAAATTATTATTTTTTTTTTAAATTATAGGTTTGAAAACAGATTAAGCTGAAATTATTTATTCAAAGAATTTAATTTTATAATCAACTATTAAAATGGACTTCTGGCTTTGCCAAAAGCTACAAAATATTACTGCAAGTGCTGCCGTTATTTTTTAATTATTTTTTTTCCATTTTATGCAACTATTTTATTAAATCACCGTCCAAACAGTAGGACATTCAGATTATTTTCTTGTTTTCTTCTGCATGCTCTGAATTTTTCCGCAAATTTTATGCTAATTTCCAAAAATAAGGGGACATTTAATTTACCCCTACAGCGACTATAGGGAATGAAAATAAAAATCTGAAAAAATTAGGTAATTTTGTTGTTCTTCATTTAGAGCTGATTTAGGCCCATCCAAATATTAAAACTCAACAAAAACCCATTATAACGACCACCCTATAGTATACATGGATACGCTGACCCGGGGACCACCATTTCAATTTTCAATTTTTTTTCAATTTTTTGTTTTATTGAACATTTCTATTTACAATTGGCTTAAAAGATAATTTATAAGTATAAGATACATTGACAAATAATAAGATTTTGTTGGCACATAAGGGGCCTAACGCTATACATTGATTCAATATAAAATACAAATTAGATTTATAATATATGTAAAAACTTAACATAAAAGTCGGCTTGACTTTGTCGTCCTCGGGTTGTTCAATCCCGGTTGTCCAGTGGCGGTATATTTATTTAGGGTGGGGGTAGAGTTGGTGTTTAGCCACGATAATGTGCCGACCCTAGGTCAGAGTAGAAGGGTACTGCTTCATCGTTGGTTGTTGGAGCTATATCCAGGATTTGCATAGCGCTTATGTACCTGGGTGCTGGATGTCGTTGTTGGTTTGTCATCCTTCTCATCAGTTGATTAGGGTGATTGGCGATGTTTCTAACCAGCTTGTCGGCAGATAGTAATAAATACTTGTCCAGGGGGACTACCTTGGCCTCAAAGTAGAGTTGCTCGTTCTTGAAATGCTTACGCCGCCGCCGCCGTTGACGATCGAAGTACAGCCCAGTGCAGATCCTCAGGATTTTCCTCTCGAATATTTGTAGTTCCTTCATAGCCGTTTTGGAAATGGTGAACCAAACTGAGAAGCTATAACTGATGACTGGTCTCAGGAGTTGCTTATAGATTAAAACTTTTGTCTGTTGGCTTAGCCCAGTTTTCTTCTTCATCAGCGGGTAGAGGCGGTGAAAAGCAAAATTGGCTTTTTTGAGGATAGTCCGTGAATGTGGGTTGAATCTCAGCAGCTCGTTGAAGTTGATGCCTAGGTATTTGGCGCTATGCCTGGCTGCTAATCTAGTTCCGTCTGGGAGTGCTAGGGTGATGTTTCTACAGCTTCCAGCTGAGCGACCACGTCTGCCCCCTGGTTTTCTGAAGCAGACAAGCTCCGATTTGGATGAGTTGATCCGGATACCCCATGTGGTGTAAGATTGGAAGAGTTTGCGGATATGCACCTCGACTTCTCCGACAGCTATCAATGGAGAGTTTGATGAGCAATATGTATGTGAGTCATCAGCAAAGAGAAGGTTCTCGCATTCACTTGAAATTGGTTGGTCGGAGGTCAAGATGTTATAAAGAAGTGGTCCAAGTTTCGACCCTTGGGCAACTCCAGCCCTGATGCTCTTCACTGTCGATTTGCAGGTTTCCAGTTGCATGAAAAAGTTCCTGGAAGAAAGAAAAGAAAATATAATTTTGATTAGCGCTAAGGGAAAGCCTAGTATGTGGAGTTTATGGATAAGGGCTTCAATCCATACACTGTCGAATGCTTGCTCGATATCCAGGAAGCATCCGACAGTAACTTGATTGCTGTTTAAGGCTGTGGTGATGTCGTGATGAAACTTCAGGAGTGGATACAGGGTGGAATGTTTTTCCCGGAAACCGAACTGCATGTCTGGGATGATGTTGTTTTCACTGCAGAACTTCTTCAGCTTCCTGAGTATCAGCTCTTCCAAGAGCTTATTTAGAGTGCTGAGGAGGGATATCGGCCTGTAGTTGGTGATCATATTCCTTTTACCTTTCTTGGGAATAGCCACGATTTTTGCAGTTTTCCACTTCTGGGGAAAGTAACTGTTGTTGATGCAGTTGTTGAATATGATGGCTAACAACACCATCACCATTTGTGGAAGCCTTTTTAGAACAAAGCTGGATACCCCATCCGGTCCAGCTGACTTCTTTGGTTTGGAATTGCGAATTATCTCAGCTATCTCCTCTGGGGTGCTCAAGTTTGGGCTGTCGACTGGATCACTTGCAGGATTGTTGTCGCTAAACATTGCTCTGTCCAAGCTGGGCGTAATTGTCTGCTGGATGGATGCCTCAATTTCGCCAAGGAAGACTGGATCATCTGATGGACTTGGCATGAAGCTTCCTTCAAAGTGGGAAGCGAAGGCTTCAACTTTTTCCTGTATCGTTGTTGCTTCTCCATTGTTGGTCATGATCGTCTCAGGCATTGGTGATTTTTGGCCGATTAGTCTGTTGATATTCTTGAAGGCGTCAGGTCCAGGTTTGATTGACTGCAGTCTGTTCTGGAACTGGTTGTTGTTGTGGTGTTGGATAGAATTCCGGAACATAATGTTGACACACTGAAGTTCACTCCACACTGTCTGGTAGTTGCTGTTAGCTGTGTTAAGTTCTCGCTGGTGGATCCTTTGAAGACGTTTCCTAAGTCGTTGCCTGTGGGCATAAAGATTTTGGATATACTGGGGAAGGTGCTGATATCTGTCCTTTGACGTCTTGGGCTACTTTTGGTTACCCAATGCGTTTGCAACAGCAAATTCTAGACAGTCAATGGCTGTGTCAATTTCGATCTAGATTCCTATTTTCGGGTGGTAGCATTAGTCTTCAACGTCTCTTTGTAGCCTGTGTATATCCAGTCTCCTGTAGTTGATGTAGTTTTCTACTGGTTCTGTCACTAGGAAGATGGGTTGCTGGAGTTTGATGCTTAGTTGGACAGCTTCATGGTCCGAGTCACTGGGTACTATTGTGCAGGTGAAGTTGCTGATTTCTGGAAGAATATGAACAAAATTAGATGAAGAAATGAAGAAATCTAATGTTGATGGTGTTCTGGGGAAGGTTGGTTTGGGTTGTGAAATAACAACCAATGAGTGCTGATCGCTGTTGGTATCCAGCCAGTCAGCAATAGCCTTTCCTTCGTTGGTGACAGCAGTATCCAGCCAAAGGTGATGCCTTGCGTTGAAATCACCACCGATGAGCCCATAAGTGATTCGTATAAGGATGCTGTTGAGAATGTGAAGATCGCTGTGAATGTTTCTCATGCTGGATTTGCATTCTTCTGTACGTAGATAGCCGTTCCTTTACGGCCCTCATCCTTGTCCTTCCGAAAGGTTTTGAGGCCGACCATGTCAATGTTGTTGCGTCTGGTGACGTTGGTCTCACTGATGAGTGCAATGTCCGGGTTGTTGTTCTTCATCCACAAGTTGAATGTCGTCCTCTTCTCTAAGCTGTGCAATGAATTGACATTGTACGTCAGGATGCGGAGTTTCTTCAATTGCATATTTGGAATAGGAAGGTGGCCAGTACCACGGACTTCTCGCCTTCGCTAAGCTGAGCATAGTTCGGTGGAACTGCACTCCGAGCTTTTCCCATGACTGTGAGTAGGTCGGATCCAAAAATCCTTTGGACTTCGGTGTTTAAGTTCGTTGGTGGGGCTGACGTAGGTTTGGTTGGTTTACTCCTTGGTGTTGCTGTCCGGGATGTGATCACCTTTGCTGGTGTCGTTTTCTGTTGTTGCTGTTGATTCGTGAAGTTTGCTGGTTTCTGTGATGATCCAGCGCCTTTCACCATTGCTGCAAAGCTGACTGCAGCTCCATGAGGAGCTAAAATAAGCACTTTACCGTCACTGATTGTTGCATACTACTGACCCAGACCAAGTTTTGAGCAATCAATAGTTTCCCGATCAGACACGATAACCTGTATTGCCTATGATATTTCACGTCAAAATTTTTAAAAAATTTCTTTTATGAATATCATATTTTTTTCGAAAATTTGATATCCCAAAATTGGTTTAGTGTCTGCCCCCTGAACAAAATCCTCCAAATGCTTATTCCAGGATAACTCTTAAATCAGTAGGTTATCCTAATTCAACAAAAAAAAAAAAACTGAATTGAGGATAAAATCAGGATAGTAAAATGATTAACTTTATTGACTTTGAAAACTTCATTAAATCAAACTATGTGCTTTATAACATGATTAAACATCATCCATGTGAAAATATATTGCTTCCTATATATCTTTTCAATATCTTCGTTATGATTTATATAATTTTACCAAACTCAAATAAATATTGACCAAAAATCAATTTTTTTGTCTAAGCCGTTCAAGTTTTTCCTTACACATACAAGCTTAGGTTTATATAAAAAAATAAAGAATATATAAACTAAAAGAATAAACATAAACACGAACACAAACAAAATAATATTTTCAAACTTTGGTTAAAATATATACCTACCCCTTACTTCATCATTTCCAATTTATTTATGCTTTCCTCTTGTTCCCTCTAAAAAACAACAAAGCCAATTTCATGTGCCTTTGGATATCCTCATAGTTTTACGACCATCATCGCAAAGTCTATACCCATCACTATCCATTGCCGTTCATACTATGTATATGAATGGCAATCCCTTATGAAATACAAAAGACAAACTATAATTTTTGTTTTTTATATTTCTTTCTTATTTTCTTCCTTTCAGAACCAAGAAGACATCAATTAGTTAAGCAAGATTCAGTTATATCATTTGCCGACCAACGTCGAGGATTTTTACAGAAACAAGACTCCATTATTGGATGTCCTAGTCGCAATGAAGGAGCAGCCGTCGGTCATCATGTATCGATCCTCAAGAAAACCGATTCCCAGTCCAGTAATGGTAATTCACCCCGCAGAAATATTGAGTTCTCTGAGTGAAGGACTTAAACTCAATCCTTGACTAAACGCCCAATGGTCGCGTCCCACAAATAAATTAAAAATCCACTCTCTTCATAACATTGACGATGATGCTGATAATGATGATGATGTTGATGATGATGGAGAATTTGATACAATCCAATATTTGCTGCTACCGTTTACAAAACAACAACAACAAAAAACAACTACTATAGTCGGCTCAGGGAAAACGTTCGGTAAGGAAGCGTTTGGTTATTTAAACTAAGAAACAACAAAATAAATAAAATACAAAATAGAAACAAAAATTTAAAAATAAAAAAAAAAAAAAAAAACAAATTGTGATTTTGTCCAAGATACTTGCGAGGTCTAGAGAAACGTACCTAATTGTAATTTTGTAGAAGTTTGTAAGAGTAAAAAGAAAAACATACAAAAAACGAAAAATGAAAAATGAAAAATGAAAAATGAAAAACGAAAAATCAAATGAAATGACATTGGAAAAGGCAGCAAATATTTTGTTGAAATAGTTGAGGAACAGAAAAGAGTATAATATCTTCAGTACATGGCTTGGGTTAGAAAAAAAAAGTAGTTCCATTTTATTATTAGTTTTTAAACCATAATTTCGAAGCAGTTCTCTTATTTTATCTGTCAGACATTAAATTAATTATTTTTAATTTATTGTTAAGCCCAGTCACTGAGTTGATTTGTTTAAATTAAGTTGATGTGTATAGATAGTTTTTTTT
Source organism: Dasysyrphus tricinctus (assembly GCA_963921185.1). Lineage (NCBI taxonomy): Eukaryota > Metazoa > Arthropoda > Insecta > Diptera > Syrphidae > Dasysyrphus > Dasysyrphus tricinctus. Next base: position 19,023,083 of record OY992530.1, on the reverse strand, counting down.
TTTTTTATTAAAATAATAACGACCGATAACCGAGAATACTTATTCAAAAGATTTCTTCCTTTGATGATGTGAATTAACAAAAATTCGGCAGGAACAAAATAAGGCCAGTTGCAGCATCAGTTTTGAGAAATTATTGGCTGATGGGTCGTTCTGCAACACAACTCGCATTTTCGTCGTTAACAACAGCTTCTTTACGAATCATCGCCAGAAATACAGTTATTTCCGACAAACTTTGAGTTCATCTGCGCAGGCGTTGATCGCAGGGTGATCGGTAAATTTGACGGAATGACGGAAATCACCGGCCAGTAGTTTCATTGCTCCTCCAAGCGTCTTGCATTTTTCTGAAAATCTTTCATTGTTCGATCAAGCTTCACCAATGTGCTATTAGGCATTCTTACAGCATTATAATTTTGCTATTTAATGGCTGTTTTACAATTTCGCGTTGGGCGTTGCGTTGAAAGATTTGCCTGTCAACGCAAAAGTTCAGGCATAAGGTAGAACTAGAATAGGCGGAAGCTGTCGGAAGCTTATGTCAAAACCGATCGAAAAGTAGCTATCCGAAACGTCAATTTCACAAGTGACCCATAATGCACTTAGTGGTTGGAAGTGAAAAAAAAAAAATACATAGTTGTTTATTCAATGTTTATTTTCTCATACTTTTTCACACCACAGAGTGATATGCTTTTAATTATTTATTTTGTGAAACCACTAAAATTCGATGTGATATAAATTAATTAAAAGAAAATTGATTTAACTTCACTCATTCATTCATAGAACAGAAAAAAAGTTGAAAACTATGCACCAAGCGCCAAGTTTTTGTTAGTTTGCTTCCACCATTTTGATTTTGCATTCGCCCACTTACGAAAGAGCGGTCGTTGAGCGCTCTCACGTCCGACGGCAAAAGTTAACGAAAACTAAACGAAAAGTTCCACTTCGCAATTATGTGCGCGTCATATAAATTTCTTGTTTTCGCTCGATTTCGTACGACCACTTAAGTTGGCTTCCGACTATTCTAGTTCTACCTATAGGAATATCTGTTTGGTGTTTACAATTACGCGTTGAGCATTATGTTACGATTTTGCATCCATTAGTAGGTACACAAACCAACGGCTGCAACGCGAAAGTAGAGATTATTTACCTTTTGCGTGCGCTTTGACATTTCGATTTCAATTTATAGCTGTTTTACAATGACGCGTTCGCGTTCGCGATGCGTACGTTACATTTAACAAGCGCTATGGCCGCGTCGAGATAAATCGAGCAAAAAAATTCCAACTTTTTTCAACACAAGATGGCCACATACCTAAATTGAAATCGAAATGTCAAAACGCACGCAAAAGTTGAATAATCTCTACTTTCGCGTTGCAGCCGCTTACGTTGCGTTGGTTTGTGTACCTACTAATGGATGCAAAATCGTAACATAATGCTCAACGCGTCATTGTAAACACTAAACAGATATTCCTATGCCTGAAATTTTGCGTTGACAGGTAAATCTTTCAACGCAACGACCAACGCGGCATTGTAAATCAGCCATTAGGTATGTGGCCATCTTGTGTTGAAAAAAGTTTGAAGTTTTTTGCTCGATTTATCTCGACGAGCCCGTAACGCTTGTTAAATGTAACATACGCATCGCGAGCGCGAACGCGTCATTGTAAACAGCCATAAAACACATGTGCCATCGCAGAGATTCTTGAAATTTTGCATGTTAGTGCGTCTTTCATCTGTTCTGTGAAGACTTCAAAACTGAATGAGCCGTTGAACCACACCATGCTCTCCAAACACGTTGCTGCTATTCCAGAAGAAGCCACGGCAAGCACAAAATTAGATCTTCGCCAAATAAAATCCAAAATCAGTGAAATGAGGAATGTTTTGCCAGTTCCATTAGGTACGTCAAGGTAGAATATGCGGTGTGCTGTTTCCGTCGTCAGATTCCTTCATCAATGCAGCGGCGTTGTTACCTTGGGGCAAACTGGGGCTCCACTCCTGGGCCCTGAAGGTTTGGGGCCAAGACTGAGAGAAACAATATTTTAAGCGGAAATAAAAGTTTTTATTACCTTTAAGGAAGTTGTTGCTTATAAAGGGTGTGTTTTTAGACGTGTGGTTCTCAATCTGGCAATACTTTTATCTGAGTTGGTCTTTTTGACATCTGTCACTTGATTTATACTCAGTTTAGTTTGCCATTTCATAATGTATAGACTTACTCCTGAACAACGTATGCAAATCGTGCAAATTTATTACCAAAATAATGATTCGGTTCACGCGCTGCGATTAAAAATTATGAAAAATGAAGCCAGCGATAATGTTACAGTCAATGGGGAACGCTATAGAGCCATGATTAATGACTTTTTCGTGCCTGAAGTGGAGGATGTTGATGTTGACGATCTTTGGTTCCAACAAGACGGCTGGCGCTACATGCCATACAGCCAACGAAACAATCAACTATGCGTTATAGCTGACATATGGCCCCAATTTCTTCAAAAATTGGTCGAAAATTGGGCCTCTCGGCTGGAATTTATTCGAACCAGCCACAGTGGCTACTTGTCCGAAATCATTTTTAAAACATAATGGCAAACCCTTATCTTTATTTTTATTTCTATTAATTTCTTGTTGAAAACCACACGTCCTACAAAAACACCCTTAATAAAAGCAAAACCAATTTCTTATTTTATTTTCTGCCCCTGTGCTCTTACCCATCTAGCTACACTATTGCATACGCGTTCTTTTGCTGGGGATTCAAGAGTGGCACATTTTCGAAACTTGAGTCGCAGGCAGGGATTTTTCCCGTTTTTCGGGATTTTTTGACAAATAAGGGAAAAAAGGAAAATCACTCCAGAAAACGGGTATTTTGCCCGTCAGTTCAAAAACTGAAATCAGTGAGTGAAATCAGACTTGTATAATTTAAGATTGGATGTGATTAAGCGTTCTTTAATATTTTTGTTTTCTTTTTAGCCTAGTTTACAGTTAAAGCATAGTTTACAGTTCCGATGCGAAAAAAAAAACAAAATTTTCAAAACGATTTTCCACCTATTCTGCGCACCAAGTTGAATAATATTCAAAGTGAAAAACGTTTGCTTTGGCCTAAACCACCCATTGAGTCATTAATTTACCCTTAATTGACTAGCTATAGGCCTAAAAATGGAAAATAATTATTTTTGGATGCGAAAACCATTTGCATGCAAATAATGCCTTGAGGTGAATATATTTTTTTTTCGGAAGTATAAACCGACCATCAAAAAAAAAAATATTTTATTCACCAGACTTTTTTTCGCATGCAAATCAATTGCCGGTCCATTGTTTTGCATGACATTCCATGACAGCATAGTTTTTCTTTTTGCATGAAACTGTAAACCAATCATGCAAACAAATAATTTTACATTTCACCTCAATTATTTTTGACATGCGAGAATATTTGCATAGATTTTTTTTTGCGCACGGGAACTGTAAACTAGGCTTAACGTGCGAAAAAAAATGTATGCAAATATTTTTGCAAGTCAAAAATTACTGAGGAGTTGCACGCAAAAAAAGAATCATAGCTGTCATGGAAAGTCATGCAAAACAATGGATCAGCAATTATTTTGCATGCAAAGAAAAGTGTGGTGAATAAAATATTTTTTTTTAGATGGTCGGCTTACACTTCCAAAAAATATTCACCTCAAGGCTTGCATGCAATTGGTTTTTGCATCCAAAAATAATTGTTTTGCATTTTTAGTCCTGTAATTTTATTATTGGAGATAAATTAATGACTCAATCGTTGGCTAAGGCCAAGGCAAACATTTTTCGTCTTGAATATTGTATAAAATATGGTGCACAGAATAGGTAGAAAATTGTTTTGAAATCAAAAAAGGAAACGAAAATAATTTTGGCTGAAATAAAAGGGAATAGACTTGCCAAAAGTCTTTCAACGCTCGCAGGTGCAGAAACTGTAGCATCAGTGTGTGTAGTATCCCAATTATTATCGTTGGGAAGGAACTTCACTCTGAAGCTGGCATGACAATGGCTGTCTTTTATCAGCAAAGAATTAAGCTAGCTAGATATTAGCAGTAAGTTTTTAAATTTGCAGTTTTTTACGCACTTGAAGGAAAAACTCGGTTGAAATTTTGCAGTCGAAATTTGAGAAACAAAAACTGAGAAATGCATTTTGCGCTGTTTCCTTCACTGTGAAATCAGCATGACAGTCCTTTTCATAGCTAGCTATAAATTTGTATTAAAGCATAGTTTACAGTTTACATGCGAAAAAAAAATCACAATTTTCAAAACGATTTTCCACATATTCTGTGCTCCAAATTGAATAACATTCAAGGCGAAAAACGTTTGCCTTGGCCTAGACCATCGATTGAGTCATTAACTTACCCTTAATTAATAAACAACAGGCCTGAAAAAGGAAAATAAATATTTTTGGATGCAAAAACCATTTGCATGCTAATAATGTCTTGAGGTGAATATATTTATTTTTTGGAAGTGTAAGCCGACCATAAAAAAAAAAAAAATATTTTATTCACCACACTTTTTTTCGCATGCAAAACAATTGCTGGTCCATTGTTTTGCATGACATTCCGTGATTCATGATGAACAAGGTTAGTTAGAAAATAATTTTTAGTGAAAAATTTATTTATTTAAAGGGAAATGAACATTTTTTCAATTGAATTTCTTGAATATACTATTCTTCTTTAACTTTCTCTCACACATTTTTTTCATAAACCTATTTGTTAGAATTTGACCTGGCGCATGAAAATTATTCCTAACTACCTAATCAATATCCTAAAATTTCATCAGCATGTAGATTGTAACAACATAATAACCAACTAGATAAATTCGTTTATAATGCAAATAAGGCATCTTTTGCCTCTACATTGAATGGGCCCTATGGGAATTTGTTAAGTATTTTTTTGTATGCGCGAAGGGTAGCCAACTATGAGGAATTAATTAAGTAAGATTCAACGAAGCTTTGCATAATCTTAAATTTCATTTGAAATGATGATTAAATATATGTACCAAACCGAAATATCCACTGCGTTCAATACATCTAAGGAATGGTTTTCCCTGCAAATAAAGTTAATTGAGGAATTCAAAATAAATGTGGAAGTCATGATAAATTGAAAACTGTTGAATATTATATTGACATTTGAAATAGCTGGTAGTTATCATTGCTTGAAATATTGCAAGTTTAGATTTTAAAATCAATCCCTGAAAACAGCCGTTGAGCGAACAAAATGACCGCATCTTCACAAATGAACAAAGCTCACAATTCAGACTGTAACTCTTCTTTAAACATAAACTGAAAAAGCCCACTACTTAAAGCAGAAATATCAAGGTTACTGTTGGAATAGATAACCTGCATGGCGACTTTGCATACCCCCTAAGTGGAGTAACGGGGAAACGGAGCTGTGGGAGCGGGACAGGAGCTAAGTTAGGTTGAAGTGGGTTTCAGTCATCAAAACTGACAAACTTACCCTTTAAAGAGGTAGCTAAATCCTTTAAATACACTTAACAGGCCACCCAAGGTAATGTTGTTCAAGAATCGAATAGAGGTTTTTTGGGTTTGTTTTCTTTGGGGGTGTATCCATTTGAGAGTAAGAACACTGCAAGGAATTTTCAAGCTGCTCTCGAGAGTTAAACTCGCAAGTGGACACAGTCATAAAACTAACTCACAGAGGGGTAGATAGCTATCCGAGAGTCACTCTGACTCTCAAGAGCTTTGTAGTGAAAGTACTCTCAAATGGAAACGCATCTTTACAGAGACAAGGCATTAAGTAAAGTACTGGCCGGGCTTCCAACTTCAATGATTCGATTTGACTTATTAAGATATATAGCATAGACGAATCTGTAAGCAGACAAAGGTACAGGTACCTAAATTTTTTGTTTTATTTATTAGAGAAAATGTTCGTTTAAATTACACACAAAAATGACACACCAAATTTATTTTTAATACTTTCTTGAAAATCAGAGGTGAAACAAGATTCGTAAAATGATTAATTTTCTTGTCAAAAACTCAAAAGGAATTTATTTTTTATTCGATTTCGAATCTAGTTTTTAGGAGCGTTTAAAATAAAATTCTTATTCACGATCGAATTTAATCTGTTAGGATCTGTAAAATAATGTTCGTTCGCGAATTTATCAATTGTGAACCATTGAAGAGCCATTTAAGAACCATTTAAATGGGAACGATCCATATGTCACCCAGCTGCCATAAAATTACCTTATTTTGGAGCAGTAAAAAAACTCCGAAAAATTCGGATTTTTAGAGTTTTTTTAATCGATCCTTTAATACAATTTGACAAATAATGTCTTCACAGATGGGGGCCGGTGAACTATAGTTTGACGATTCACCAGCTTCTTCATCAAGTCGGGTCAGGAAACCAAATCCCGTATGCTTTTTGGTGAAGTCCTTCTTTTATGATTCCTTAGACACTAACGTCGAAATTAAGCTTAGGAGTCATATTTGTAATCCTGTCGCTGTAGCGCTATTTTGGAAAATGGCACCCAGTCAGGAATCGAAAATCCCTGCGCTTTTAATGGGGGGAACATACTTTTATATTCCTAATTTATTTTTTGACATGCTAAGGAAATAATTAAGCTTAAGAGTCACTTTTGTAATCCTGTTGCTTAGATGCCATTTTCCAAAATGGCGCCCAATCTGTGGGAAATGGTCAATTAAAAACAACCTCGTAAATTTCTTGGAACATTTCCATGGTCACAATAACGATTGATACCTTAACAGAAAGGCGTTAATTGAACGCACATTAGGATAAAATTTAAGTGTCACCACTTTGCGGGAACTTTCTTTTTCTTATGTCAACGGGTGGAACCTCCACTTTTATGATAATTTTTAATACTTTGAACATGAAAAAAGCTGTGGAAATGCCTCCAGCTGCCAAACGCGAACTGGGCAATAATAAACTATACCTTCAAAAATAGATTTTGAGTAGACTTACCTTCGGTTAAAATCTCAATGTTGCCAATTTTTGGGAACATACTTTTTTTTATGTGAAAAGGTGGGACTTCGCCTTTTTTAAGTAATTTTCAATATTTTTTAACTTGAAAAAAAAAACTTGTGTTGGAAAAACAATGGTTAATGTCTTAAATTCCAGGTGTTGAGTAGAAGTACTTTCAGTTTGTTTGTCGGTGTTGCCACTTTTCGGGAACATTCTTTTTTTTAATGTCAAAGGGTGGGATTTTTTTCAAATATTTGGAACACGAACAAAGATACAAAAATGTCTCAAGATGCCAAACGCGTGTTGAAAAAATAAGTGGCAAATTTTTTTTTTAAGAATTACGAAAACTTTGGGAACCCCACTTTTTGACAACAAAAAAAGTATATTCTTGAATAGTGGTAGCTCTGAAATTTTACCCGAAGGTAGCCAACACACGACTGGCGATCTGGAGGCGTTTCCGCTACTTTGTTCGAGTGTTAAAAAGTACCAAAAAAAATGGAATACCCTCTTTTTCACATAAAAATAAGGTATGTTTCCGAAAAGTGGTAACATTGACATTTTAACCGAAGGTGCGTCTACTCAAAACCTTTTATTAGAGTATAGATAAATATTTCCCAATTCGTGTTTGGCAGCTGGAAGCGCTTCCGCAACTTTTTTCATGTTCAAAATATTTCAAAATTATCAAAGCCCGTTGACATAAAAAAAGTATATACTTTTATATATGTTCCATATGTTCCTTACAAGTGGCAAGACTGAAATTTTACCCCAAAGGTGCATCTGCTCAACTCCTATCTTTAAAGGCATCCATCATTATTTTGATCATGGACATTTTCCAGGTACAATACAAGTTTTTTTTTATTTTACCATTTTCCACAGATTGGGTACCATTTTTGAAAATGGCCTCCAAGAGAGAGTATTACAACAATGAATCTCAAGCTTAATGACATCCTTAGCATGTCAAAAATAAATTAGGAATATAAAGTGCGGATTTCGGTTTCGTGACTGGACTACAGATTGGGCGCCATTTTTCAAAATGTTGTCCAAACGCCAGGATTACAAAACTTAAAAATTAAGTTTGACAGCACTTTCAAAAATGTAAATGGTGTTTCAATTTTTCTTATGAAGTGCAAGTGAGATAGAATGTTTGATTGCGTTAGCTGCTTTTTTTAATAAATTTGGATTTTCACAGAACCTGAACCTTAGTTGACCTTGTCAAAATAATATAGTTGATTAAAGTTAGCATAGAACTTTCAAAAAATTATCGTTTGACCAAGGGTGTACGCAAGTTGGGCAGGAAGGGGCAATTTCACCCCTAGTCAAAATATTTATAAATGTGGAGCGTTTAAACAAGCTTAACATTACAGTCACGGAGAAGTCCAAAAAAGTGATTTTCGTCATACCGTTCTTCGATCAATGGGTCTCGTCTTAAGCGCATGAAAAAAAAATTTTCTGGGGGTATGCCCACTTAAGAGAGATTTCAGTGCACCTTGAAACTCAAAAACTGTCAACTCACGCTTAGTGGGCTTTATATATTTCTAGAAAAAATTAACTTTTTATAGTTCGTCTTACAATGTTATATCTACTAGATTGGGGTTACCTAAGCATGTGTTATTGTTTTCCCCCTGTTCCTATTTATTTGATAGTTTTAATAGATACAGGGTGTTTCGCATTTCTGTTTATTATCAATTTGTATTACATATTTTTTCAATCTAATTTATGTTCCCATTTTTTTATTTTTTTAAGGAACTAACTAAAAGTTAAAAGAAAAGTACGTTTTTGCTCTGTCGACTATAAACACTGCCAACAATGAATTCAACAAATAAAAATAAATAAAAAAAATTAAACAACAAATTGTTATTTGTCCATAAATAATTTTTTTGAGGGGGGTCACTTTGTAACATGAGTATACCCGTTAGATAAATTTAATAAAAACAAAAAAAAAATAAACCGTCTTCGCAACAAAGAATATTTAAATTTTAAATTTAAAGAAACAAAAAAAAATAAACAATGTTTTACCAAATGCATTATATACAATACATACATTATATATATTTTTAAAAATTTAAAACCAAATACAAAATAAATATTATAATAATTGGAGCAACCTTGAGCTTTTTCCCCAGTTTGTTAAACAAATAGTAGAAAAATAAATTAAAACAAAACAAAAATTAACAATAAATTATAAAATAAAAACAAAAATAGAAATACAAATACAATCCACTGAAATGCGCAAAATGCTATATGAGAAAAATGAAAATAAAATTTATTTTTTATGTGATCAATAACAATGTATTCGCATATACATTATGCATTTTATTAGATATCTTGCATTAAATAATATAGAATTTTAAATTGAAAACAGATTGCTTATACATACATACATATTATATTATATATTATATTAAAACAAATAATAATCAGAGTTTATTGTTTAAAACACAAAAACAAAATCGAAAAAGCATTAAAACCATTTAATGGGTCAGACAAAAATGTAAAGTGAGGAGGTATGGCATTCTTTAACGTACGGTTTTATATAACATAGTTTTGTTTCTTTCTTTTAATTTGTAGTCAAAAGTTAAATAATTATTTCACAAAATAATATTTTTTTTATTTGGGAAGTTTTCGTGTTCTGTTATTGTAAAAGAAGATTGTGATGCTTTTTTTCTTCAACACAAAGTGTGGGCTCGTCAGATTGCTGATGGGTTAGAAGGCTCAGAAGGTATTTCATAAAGTTTCGACTTACAGCTAAGTTTGGAGAATATATCTATAGGAAGCCTTTCTCAAGACATTGTGCAAAAACCGATTTGAAAATGCTCCCAAAGGAGTAAAAGGAGTTATAGACTCCTGAAAGTCAAGCTTTTCTCAGATGTTAGAAAAACAGCCTTTTATTTACTTACTGACTTACTTAATTAAGGTGGCACTACAGTCCGGGGTGTACCAGGGCCTCAAACCAGAAAGCTTCTTGCAGCCGGCTTGGTTTCTAGCTAGCCGTCTCCAATTTCGCACGCCAAGTTGGTTGAGGTCAACTTCCACTTCCACGCGCCACTTTTTACGTTGTCCACCTCTACTGAGCTATCCCACGGGGTTGGATTCAAAGACTTTACGGGTGAGCCAGCCATCTCAGTCGTTGGTTTATCACTTTTGTGGCTAGGTTGGTATCGCTGAACAGCCCGTACAGTTCGATGTTGTATCGTTTTCTCCATTCAACATCAATGCAGACGGGGCCAAAGAATTTTCTACTCAAAACAGCCTTAATAGTGTTAATAGTGTCCATATCTTTGCACCATACATCAGGACCGGGATGATAAACATCTTATACAGGGACGCTTTAGTTGCTCGAAAGAGGTTTTTGCTTTCCTAATTGCCTTCTTAGCCAAAAGATCCGATTGGTAAGATTAATTCTTCGTTTGATATCGGCACTGGTATCATTCGCTGAGTTTATAGCGGAGCCTAGGTAGACAAAGCTTCTGACCATCTCAAAATTATACCTGTCTATAGTGACGTTCTGTCCAAGACGTTGGTGTTTCTTGTTGACAACGAACATTTAACCTTGCCTTCAATCACCGTTAAACCCATCTTCTTGGCTTCCTCCTCAATACTCACGAAAGCACCACTGACTTCACGCTTTGTTCGTCCGATTAATAGGTTAATATCGTTGGCGTAAGCGAGGAATTTGACGAACTTTTGAAAAATTGTGCCTCTAGTGTTGACGTGAGAGTTTTGTACTATTATTTCAAGAACGTTGTCGAAGAAGTCGGATAACAACGTCTTGCATTGTCTAAACCCTTTTTTGACATCAAAGGTTCCGTGAGGTCTTTGCCGATCTTGATGAAGCAGTGTGCATTCTCCATCGACATCATGTACAAACGCAAGAGTTTGGAAGGATGGTAAAACTAGACATAGCACTCAATAACTCCTCTCTATAGATGCTGTAATCCAGGCGCGGATACAGGGGGAGGCAATGGGTGCAATTGCCCCCCCCCCCCAGGCAAGAACGAAGCTAAAAATTTGAATTTAATTAACTGTGATCAAAAATGTTTTTTCGTTCGACGTTTATAAAATGTATTCTTGCCAGCCAAAAGAGAACTTCTCTTTTTTTTTGTTTCTATATCCTCACCGACTACGATTCTAACACGATGCTCCCCTGATCATCCTTGCAGGCTTCGGTTAAAGCTTTGTAACCCTGGGAGGTTCGTTTTACTTAGTGGTATATAACTTCCGAACTTTTTTTCTGCTATGGCATACATCTATTTACTTGATCGCTAGCTTCTCATCATGCTCTTTCTTTTTCCTTCTGAGAAACCGATATATCTATCTCCTCTTCTGCTCGTAGAGCTCATGAGCAGCTCTGGTCCTTTTGTGCAATGCCGCTTTGTTGTATAAAAGCATGTACTGTGCTGGTCGCACGTCAGTAGTGGCATTTTTGATGGCTTCCTGGCAATTCTTCCACTGGTTCTTTATACTTGTAATTGGTCCATTTTCAGAAGTGATGTCGTGCAGAGATAGGTATAATCTTCCAATTTTGCCAACAAAGATGTCTTCTCTTCCTAGTTTGGCATTAAAATCACACAATACAATCTTAATGTCGTAGCTATAGTGCATTGCTCTTGCGTCTTGTCCAGGAGCTCGTAAAGCTCATCCTTGATGACATCATCTTTCTCCTCTGTGGGGGCATGAGTGCATATGACCCTCATCTTGATGAATTTAGCTTTGAAGCGAATTGCCGAGAGGCACTCGTTCACAAAGTTGAAACTCAAGACTTCTTGCCTAGCGACGAATCCTCATCCAGGAGCTCGTAGAGCTCGTCCTTGATGTCATCATCTTTCTCTGTGGAGGCATGAGTGCATATGACCCTAATGTTGATTAATTTAGCCTTGAAACGATTTGCCAAGAGGCGCTCGTTCACATAGTTAAAACTCAAGACTTTTTGCCTAGCGACGAATCATCATCCAAAAAGACACTGCCTTTGTTGTCGGTAGCAGATGGTAGATAGTAGAATACCGCCGTAGTAGATATCGCCGTCTCTCATTTTATTTAGCTCCAGGCCACCCCATCGCACCTCTTGGATGGCGGTGAAGTCTGCTTTGTAGCAGTTTAGAATCTGCACGTGGTCTCTATAGAGTGATAGAACATCCACGTGCAGATCCGAAGTTCGTTGTCCTTATTTCGTTTGCTAGGTTCGTCAACAGTAAATCCATCCTTATCCTAAGCTTGTTGTTGCAAATGAATAGCTTTATTACATAGCCGGAAAGTCAACCACCTGACGGACCAAACCCTGACTCCAAGGGCGGGGAGCCGGATTTATCGCTACCTAGAGGCCTGAGCTCCGAATAAGGTATTTACTAAGTAGTTCAATCTGACTGGGACTGTAGACGCCACCGCTGAGTGGATATCATTCGTTTTTCCTTAATCTCTATTCAAAAATACTGTGTAACTATTTACATCGAAAAAATTTGTCACAGCAATGCATCTGTGTGCTACAACTTTATTTTTATGCTCAAAAAATTTAAAAAAAAGCAACTATGTACCATCAGTTCATCTCAATTTAATCAAGTGAAATCTTTCTAAAAATCCCTTTTTTACTATCCAACATTTTTCATTTATATAAAATTTCTTTGCAACAAAAATAAAACGAACTCGTATTAGAAATGGATTGGGAAAATAGAATTCAATAAAGGGAAGATTTTATAGATGTTTTGTGTGCATATTGACGAATTGCCACTCAATAAAAATGGTGATGGGTGAGTATATTTGTGGATTTTGATGAGTTTGTCTGATTACTTATTGGGGTTTTTTCCTTATATTTTTATGATACCCCATATGCGGAATATCAATTTCTTAGCTGTAAAAAAAATATACATATAATAAAAACCAAAGCTGTTCTAATAATTTACGGACACGCACGCATTGCATAAAGTTGTTGTTGTTTTTGCGAATATGTCTTTTAGACAAATAGATTCTCATAAAGCAAAACCAGATTGGCGACTTGTAAATCGATTTTGCTTAAGGTGATCGACCTAATAAAAATATTCCCTTTCTTTAATATGTACCTTCATGTGAGACATCTAATAGATTTAGATTCATGGACAAAATATTACCTAAAATGAGATAAGGTCATAAAAAAGCCAATAAATGAAAACTTTTATTATTCCTTATTTTTGAAAGTTGCAAATTGGAAATTTATTTATTAAATAAAGATGGATGACCAATGAAAACCTCATCAAGTTTTTTTCGAAAATTGGATTTTTTATCACCGGCAAAGGACAACTTATGTGACTTCATCCAACATGGTATTGTCTGCCTATAAAATCATGAAGAAATTTCAAGCTTTGCATAACAGTCAAAGATCTTCAAAGATGAGAATATTGTTTTCCAATTTTCTAAATTAAAAAGTCTTAGATGATATTGTCAAGTCTCTAAGAAAGTCAAATTAAGATCCCCTATATTCCTCTGTTCAGTTCATAAATGTAAGGGGTTTTCCAACAGGGAAGGGTAGATGTTGTTAAAATGGAATAAGTCAAGTTGTGTGAAGTTTTTTTTGTTTTATTTGAAAAGCCTATCAATCAGACTGTACTTTGAAACTTCACTTTTAAATTTGGTAATCACCATTTGGCATGCTTTTATATTCTTTTGCCCTGCTTAGACCTTACGTGCTATGGTCTAATTGATGGAAGGAAAAGGAAGGAATGAACGAATACTAAGATTGTAAAAGAATACCAAGAATACTTACGTTACGGCCTGAAACACTTCTAGTCCTCTAGACCAAGCTTTCTGGCATCAGCGAAGGCTAAGTCTTTAAACCGGAGAGGGTTCGGTCTTCTTCGTTCTCTCGAACCTGAAATTCAAATGGTCGTACTCTGGGTCTTCATTGACTGGAGGTGGGCTCGCTTCTCGTACTACTTCTAGCTCTACCTGCTGCTCAACCAGCGGCTGTTGCAAATGCTGCCTGAATACATCTCCTATTCCCTGTGCTCCGCTTACCTTTGCTTGGCCAGCAGGCAATGTTGTTTCGATCGCAAGACTCATCTTATTGAGCTGGGAGGCTGCGTACGCAACGCCCTCTTTTTGCTGGATACTCTTCGCCCGCTGCTCTTGTTTTCCACTGCAGCAAACTCGTATGTGCATCTTCTGTCATCTTTTTCAGCTGTACACATTCATCATATCATACCACGCGTTCTTTTCGCGATACTAGGCCAACTGGTTGTTGGCGTCTTGTTGCAGGTGAATGCACAGCGGAGAACTTCTCCCTCAGGTGCTGACTGTAGACTCTGGTGACTCCAGGTATGCCATGGTAGTTTGATTTAATTTGACAGTCGAGCTCTTAGTCTTGCCGAAATAAGGAAATAGTCAGACTTGACGTTCGCCCCTCGAAAATTACGCATACCTAAGATGTTAGAAGTGTGTCTTCCGTCGAATAGTACAAGGTCAATTTGATTGGTGTATCGACTATTTGAGGAGCCCCAGGTGGATTCCTAGCCGTGGAAACCTAGTGCAGCTTATCACCGTATTACGAGCTCCTGAACAGTTTATAAGTCAGAGGCTGTTACCATTTGCCCTCTTCGGGGAGGCTTTGTCTACAAACTTATCCCTCGGAGGTGTCTCCCTGTCCAATTAGAGCATTGAGCTCCCCAAAAAACAAATTATAAGTTCTGTCACGAAGGTTATAAGACTCATCCTTAAAGAGCTTTTAACTCTATTGTAAGGGGCGTGTGCATCACCTTTAAGGCTTATATTTTGGAAAGTGGCATTGATGCGGATCACAGCCAGTCAATAACTTTGCTTCTTAACCGATTTCCCACGACAAATCCGTATCCTACCATAATGTGTAGCCTTTTATCCAGAGAATATCAAATAAAGAAGCCAATCCTTCGTACGTTTCACCCCTCCAAACCCATTTGTTTACATTGTTGTATTTGTAATTTCATTTCGTGTCGAAGAAATAGATGTGAATTGCAACAACAACAAGACCTGTGCTGAATGATGTGCTGAATGACTAGTTGATTCTATGTGTGCGTTTTGCACTGCTTTTCACTAATACTTTGCAAATCTAATACATCAGCTGTTCGCTTCCAGCTTGTAGGCAAATCAAATTGACAGCTGAGGATTGACTTCTTTATTTCATATTCTCTGCTTTTATAACAGCTATAATAAATATCGCAATCTTTTCTTTTCATCATACGTGGTAATGTCCGCATGGGGTAAGACTTAAGTTCTTGAGCTGAACCTGAAGTGCAAAGGGTTCTCACGTTCCAGGCACAAATGCTTTCAATTCTTTATCCCTTGACCTGTTGGATTTTGTTACCATTATCCGAGGGTCTTCGTGTCTCTCTCATCACCGTAGTAGGGAAGTTTACCCAGATAATCCGATGACAGTAGCCACTACGGGGTTATAAGCGCTGGTGGTGACCCGTAAAAGGTTTTTCCACCACCATCTATTTTTCAGCACCGTTGCAAGTAGGTACCGAAAATTCTTACTGACCCTATCTCTTATGCCTTAAACAGATGTGCAGCAGGTCTGCGAGTAGACCTGCACTCAAGACACATGTGCATACACTTAAATATTTATCAAACAAAAAACTCCATCAGCCTTTTAGTATGAAATTTTTCGGTATTTCTAAATATTTTTTATACACAAATGTAGTTTTGTATTTTCACTTTATTAAATTATCTTAATCTTAATCTTAATCAAGCATTAGAAGCAAAGTTATAATTTTTTTAAGCTACCGAAAGTTTTTTTAAGATTTTGTTATTTTTTGGATTAAAATCAATTTTAAGGTTGAACATTTAGATAAGTGGCCCTGCCGCCTCTCACGTTGGATTTAACTATAAAAAACTATTTACATATTTGTAGAGGAGGATTGAGGCAATAACTTTTTAAACATAATTTTTCAAAATTGTGTAATTTTTCATTCACATTTGCATTTTGAAAAGTGAAAATCAAACCGATGTACTCAATCTGCTTTCTAGTATGAAATAAATTATATATTCTAAAAACAAATTATACAAAAATGTAGCCTGACATTTATCCTTTCTATAAAAGCCTTATCTTTGAAGATCAGACAATCAAAACCGAAGTTATTAGCTTTCCAATCGATCAACTTGAAGGCTATTTGTGCACAATGGAACTTTTTTCCACTGAGCCTGGTCAGCGGTCGACGAATAACCACTTATTGCTGCGGAGCTGCGCAGCAAATTTAGAAATAGAGACATCGTGCAGCTCTGAGCTGCATGCAGCTCTTGATTTTTTCCGCTCCCATAAGCACCTGTGTTATTTTATTTCGCTGCATGAAAAAGGCTGCACGTGTGTTTAAGCCATTAGTATGCGCTAGAGTAGCTCATGTAAGGTTTTTGTCTTCCAGACTGTTATGGTGACACCGTTTTTCTCATTCTTCTGATAGGTTCGTTCAAGAATTCTACCGAATTATTATGCATATAGCCAGTCATTTCCGACAGAAGATAATATTGTTGCTATTTTAGTTATTTGTTCAACACTCGAACTTATAAGTTTAGCAAGTCAAGTCCCACTGGAGACAGCTAGCTAGAAACCGAGCCGGCTGGAAGAAGCTTCTTGGTTGAGGTCCTGGTCCATCCTGGACTGTAGCGCCACCTTAAGTAAGTAAGTAAGTCTAGATGGACAAACGAGACCTGTATTCGATGGCTACCACGTAGAGGTAGAATAAGCACAATTGACTTGTAGTATTCATTGCATCACTGGACATCGTCATGTTGACTGAAAAACAAGTGGAGAAAAAAATGATTGCAATCCCTATGATGTCAAATGAATAATGATTTTAAAATTTGATCTCAAAATCTCGAAGTGAAGTCAGCGAACGTAATCTTTTCATTGTATTCAACGAATAATTTTTAAAGACTACACTTCCAAAAGATTGCGTTCCCTTAAAACTCTTCTTTTAATGACATTATATGGGATATGATATCTCTCAAATGGTCACCGTGGCTACAAACAATGAAGTATATTTTGACGGAAAAATTATATTTTGATCCAGATGTTACCCTTCTTAAATCATCTTTTTCTGGAGCAGAAAAATTACATATTCAAAAATATCTGCTTTTTTCGAGGGTTTTTAATCCATCGACATCTTGGCCATCCGTCAATGGAGTTTGACAGTAGTCGATGGCTTGTCAGATAGGTGAGGAACCATATTTTGGCAGAGAAAGTGTATTTCGATCCAAATTTCAACCATAATTGACCTAAAATCACCTTTTTCCAGAACAATAAAAAAACTGAGAATTTCTGATTTTTCGAAGGTTTTTTAATCCATCCAACTTGTATTGTTTTTAAATTTGGATCAAATTGGATTCGATGAAAACCGGCTCAGTATTGAATTGAGTTGGTTTTTTTTTTGGGAGAGTTTCATCATTCAGATCGATGCTTGGGCGAGTCGCTCATTTGAGATTGTACATTGTACGTTTCATTTGAAACGATGTACATATGTACACTAGGGTGGTCGTTAAAAAAAAGTTCATCCCGGATGGGCCCAAATCGTCTCTAAATGAAGAAAAAAAAAATTCCCTAATTTTTTCAGATTTTTATTTTCATCCCCTATAGTCGCTGTAGGGGTAAATTAAATTTCCCCTGTTTTTTTGCATACTAGAAAATTCGCGTGAGATCTGCCAAAAAAAATACAGAACATGTGTGGGAACTAGACAAGAAAAAAAAAAAAAAAATGTAACGTAATGTAATGTTTTGTAGCCAGAAGCCAGAAGGGTTTTTGATGAACAGTTTTGGCAAAAAAATGTTTCAAACTCAATTTTTTGAAGAAAAATTATTATTTATTTTTTTAATTATAGGTTTGAAAACAGATTTTGCTGTAAATGTTTATTTAATAATCAACTACTAAAATGGACTTTTGACTTTCCAAAAAGCTACAAAACATTACTGCAAGTGTTGCCGTTATTTTTTATTTAATTTTTTTCCATTTTATGTAATTATTTTATTAAATTGCCCCTCCCTTTAGAGCGGTGGGAGATATTACCCCCCTCCAATAGGATTTTTTTCTTGTCTACTTCTCACCTACATGCCCTGAATTTTTCGGCGGTTTTAATGCGAATTTCCAAAAAAAGGGGAAATTTAGTTTACCCCTACAGCGACTATAGGGGATGAAAATAAAAATCTGAAAAAATAAGGGAATTTTTTTGTCTTCATTTAGAGCTGCTTTAGGCCAATCCAAATAATAAAACTCAAAAAAACCGATTATAACGACCACCCTAATGTACACAGCTCTAACAAGTACCGAAAAGTAGCTCAGTGCAAATTAAAATATAAATTTTCGGCATACAAAAATTGTAAATTTCAATTGATAAAACTCCAAGCATCACACTTTTGTAATATTTTATTTTTTTGCCGGGAACTTCCCAACCGAACGGGCATTGTCAACGCATTGTTCAATCAAAACTAAGAAAAACCAAAAATTCAAACTATTATTTTTTTTTATTTTGTTCATCATTTTTATATATAAATCAAATTGAAAAGAAAAGCCAAACTTATTTTATTCAATTTAATAATTTTAACTATGCAAAATGTAACCATTACATTCTCCTCACTTTACAAATAATTAAAAACAATAAAATAATTTACTACATTATGAATAAAAAACACTCATATTTCGAACATTGTCATTGTATACAACAACAACACTATATTCCAAGGAAAACAGTATCGTTATACATCTTTTATTTATGTATAAGTCTACAAAGTACGCAAATATGTCTTTTATATTTTTTTTTGTCGTTTATTTTGTTGTTCTACTCATTTTTGTATATCCAACTGAACGAACAATTTTAAATACCAACTCTCAAAGGACATCCTTTTCCGGATTGATGTCTTTAATCAAGAAAGTATCAACCTAAGTACCTTTCTGAACAAAACCTACCTACTAGCCAATATCGTAAGCACACACCATACCCACCCAAGATCCAATCACCACACCCCCTTACACACAATTCCTTTACTTATAGTTATCTTCATTCACAAAATATCCTGCCGTCAGCAAAATCTCAAAGGATTTACATATAAAAATATACTCTGAAGAGGAACACACACAAAACGCCACAATCATAAGATATAGTTAAATCATCAAAAATAATATTAACAACAATAAAATTATGTTAAATATTTACATCATATAGGAAACAAATTAAAAACAAAAACAAAAAACAACAAACAAACAAAAATATCAAATAAAGCACAGATCTACCCAATCATACAACTAAATATAATAATTGTTTAAAGTCATTTGTGGAAATATTTATACATGTATAAGGATAATAATATTGTTTCAAAAATAAAAATAATATAAAACTGTGCTGTAACTACATTCTGTGTATTTTATAATAAAATATATGAACAAATATATATTAAAAACATTTAACATACAAAAACAGCAAAACACACACGAAATGCACTTTAAACACACAAAACAAAACAAAACAAAAAACAAACAGAACTAAGTTCACAAAACAAAACAAAAACAAAAATAGATTAAACAAAACAAAAATGACATGGTGTTGAGGGTACAGACTTAAGAATAAGCAACAAAAACTTGTATAACATTTAATAGAATTTTTTATGAAAGGTTTTTAAGTCGAAAGAGCACACACACATACATATTCCAATGCGAATACAAACGCAATATTTATAAACTATATTATAGGTAAATACATAGGAATTATATATATTTGAAATGAAAAAAATATAAATAAAATGAATCAATAAATAAATAAATTTATGGCTGGCACAAAATGCAGACTTATAAGAATTGTTATTATATTTAATAAATACAACATCAACAACAACAACAACAAAATAAAAGAAACAACAACAGAAATTATATATGTACTTATATAATTATATATGAACAAAAAAAAAAATAACGAAAACCTACAAAAAATAACCAATAACAAAATTGTTAAACAAAAATAAAAATAAACTTAACAACAAATCGATGTATGTATATGAATTTTGAAGAGAGAAATAAATGCCGTACAGAAACAACTTCATTGAATAATTTCTTAATTTAGGTAAGTACGAGTCAAGTTTGAAGCTATGAAAAACTCATAATTAAAGTGGGAAAAAGTTAAACATCCCGCGAGCCGAAATCCCGCCAAATACAATTACATAAATCCCGCCAGTCTAAATCCCACCGATTGAAATCCCGCCGCAAGAATCCCGCCAGTAGCCTACCTACATACTTCTATTTGGCGGGATTTTCAATACTTTTTTTAAAAATACTATTTGGAATAAAATATATTTTTCAATAGAATTGAGAGTTGTTTTGGTACTTTTATTATATAGAGAAAAGTATTTAAGCAGAAGTGCTTGCATGGACAGAGGTGAGGTGGGTTTGGATCTGGAATAAGATGGGTTTGGATCTGGACAGAGGTTGGTCTGGAACTGGAGAGAGGTGGATCTGGATCTGGACAGAGGTGGGTCTGTCTGTAACTGGACAGACGTGGGTCTGGATCTGGACAGACGTAGGTATAGATCTGGACAGATGTGGGTCAGGATTCTGGACAGAGGTGGGTCTGGCTCTGGACAGAGGCGGAATTTTTATAGACATATAAACTTCTCGACTTTTTTTTGAAAAATTTAGAAAAAAAACTTTTTTTCCTAAATTTTTTTTTTAAGAAAAAATGAGCTTTTTTCTATTTTTTCCCTTTTATAGTTTTTTTTTTTCTATTTTGTTCCCCTTTTTAATTTTTACTTGCGTTATAGGTACTAAGGCAAGTTTTGGATTCGGTCAAAAATAAAATGCACGACTGGATCGCACACGTACTTGCTCTTATGTTCAAGTTGTGTGGGGCTTAAGAACTTTAAAAAATATTCAAGTAATTATAGAAAAAGTATAAAAAGCATTTAAATCGTTTTTTTTAATTGTACAAACAGCCTGATAAATAACTTAGAGCTCAAAAAAAAGTATGCCATCTGATTACTTGAAAAAATATGTATATATGCAAAAAAAAATGTAAAATCGTTGGAGCCGTTTTCTTAAAAATTAATTTATTATATATAAAATTTTTGTAACATTTTTCAAAAAAAAATTTGGTAAGCCAATGTTGAGTATATATTTATATACATTTAAAACTGAAATTTCAAAACAGTTCATTAACCCGTTTTTGAAATATTGAATTTTCAAAAAAAATTTTGAATCTTTTTTTAAACATCCAAAATTTATTTTTTCAAAAATGTTGGTATGCAGTATTATTTATACTCTAACAAAGCTTTTGTGTAAAAAATTTCATTGAAATAGGATGAGTGATTAATGAGAAAATCAAAAATAAAAAAAACCTTTATATGGCAGGTGCCGTTAATAAATGTTTTTGGTGATTTTTTTTCTTACTAAAAGGTACATCATATCTACAATAATACACTGATTTTTTTGTTCCAAAATCGTTGGAGCCGTTTTTGAGATAAATAAGCTTTTCCTTAACGGTTGTATGGCAAGTACCGTTATTTTTTGAGCTAAAAAAAAAATTTCAATTTCCCCTCTGGAGAGTTACAAAAAAACCTTAAGTTCAAAATTTGAAGAAAATCGCTTCAGTGGTTTAGGTTAGGCTGTAGGTTGAGGTACGGACAGACAGACAGACAGAAGACAGAGAGACAGACAGAATTTTGCCACCCACTTTTTTCGTGTTCTCTATCATCGTAATGTCATGTTTGATTGTTATCTCGAAATTTTTTTTTTGCACGAATCCAAAACTTGCCCTATAGTAACTATATCGCAAGTAAAAAATTTGAGATAACAATCAAACATGATATTACGATGATAGAGAACACGAAAAAAGTGGGTGGCACAATTCTGTATGTCCGTCTACATCCTAAACGGCTCGATCGATTTTCTTCAAACCTGGAACATAGTGTTTTTTGGTGATTATGCCCACATGTTTTTTCATTTTTTTAGAACCAAAAATAACGGTACCTGCCATACAATTTTTTTTAGCAATTTTATATAATAGTATTTTTCTCAAAAACAGCTCGACAACTTTTCTTTAAAAAAATTCAATAAATTTACTTAAGAAAAAGCTTCCTTTGGGTGGAAAACCATTTTTCAAAAATGGTTATTAATGGTTATTAATGGTACCGCCCAAAGAATCATTTTTTTAATTTTTGATTTTCTTCAAAACGGTATAACCAATTTCAATATTTTTTCTTATACAGAAGCATCCAATATTATATAAATAGTTTTGTGTACCACAATGTTTGAAAAATTATTTTTTTGGATTTTTAAAAAATGTTTCAATTTTGTTTTTGGAAAATCAAATATTTCAAAAATGACATCATCGATTTTTTTGAAACTCGATACTTAAGAGTTTTTTAGTACTCTCTAAAATATTTTTGAAAAAAATTTACATTTATGAAAAAATAACGGTACCTTCCATACAAAGTTAAAAAACCGCAAAGAAAAATATATTTTTTTGCTTAAAAACGACTCCTACGATTTTGCTTAAACTTTTTACATATTATGTACTTAAATTAGTTATTCAAGTTAAAAGTTCAAGTGAATTTTGAATTTTCTCGTTATCGGCTAAACGGATTTAGATGAATTTTTTGTATACAAATTTCAGATAAGGGGTCTTGTGAATAAAAAAAAAAGCTAAGGCTAATACTTGGATTTTTAAGTCAAAGCTAGGTCCTGTGTGATGTTTTTAAGTTTAAGCTAGAAATTAAAAGATGTTTTCTAGTAGTAGTTTAGCTAGTTTAAAATAGCTAAAGCTAGATTCTTCTAGCTATACCTTGTTTTTCCAGCTTAAGCTCCAAATTGTTTGATTAATAATAGCTTAAGCTAGAATATTATAGCTTAAGCTACCAAAATATTAAGATTCCTGGACCCCTGATTAGAAAGCTTTGACTAGTTTTTTTTACATGAAAACAATGGGTCTTGTGAATAAACAAATAGCTTAAGCTAAAACTTGGTTCTATAAAAATCTCTCAGCGTTGCTTTTCGGTTCCTAAAATAATAGTTTTAGCTTAAGCTTCTAAGCCAAAACATGTGAATAAACAAACGAAAGCTAGAAATATAAAGCTTAAGCTAGAATTTTCTAGCTAAGGCTTTTTAGCGTAATCTTTTTTTATTCACATGAAACAAAGCTTAAGCTAGAACTGTCTTAACTTAGCTACTAGTAATAGCTATGACAAGCTGGCTTTAGCTTGCTCCAAAAATAGCTTAATCTTTTTTTTATTCACAAGGCTCAAGATTAAATAATATTTCATATCAAAATTGTTAAAGTAGGCTAAAGTTTTTTGATTTTTAAAAAAAGTTTCAATTTTTTTTTTTGAAAATTCGATATCTCAAAAATTGGTTGACAATTTGTTTTGAAATGTTGTTTTTATATATGTACACATCAATACATACTTTAGATTTGCATACAAAAATTTGTTCTTAAAAATGTTTTAAAAATTTTATATATAAAAAATTATTTTTTTAAAAACCGCTCCAACGATTTTAAATTTTTTTTCCCATGCAATCATATTCAATCAAAAATTAAGATGGCATTCTTTTTTTTCACCTCAAACTGTCAAAAGAGTTGTTTTAGCCAATTTAAATATTTAAATGTCATATTTCATGATTCTCTACATTTTTCTTTCATAATTTCCATGTTTTTATAAACAATTTTCTTAAATCCGCAGTGGTCTTGAACATAAGAGCAAGTACGTGCGACCCAGTCGTGCATTTTATTTTTTTTCGAAATAAAACGATTTTTTTTTATTTCAGTAAAAAAAAATACTTTTCTGAATTTTCTTTCTTTGAAAAATAAAGAAAAGAAGCATTTTTCTCCAATTTTGTTGACATTGGTGTCTGTTGCTCAAGAAAACTGTTTCAGTTGGCGCCTGCCTAGACGACTTTACATACCTGAAGCGAAAAAACGGAGTTGCGTGAGCAGGACAGATGACTCAAAAAAGGAAGTTAAAATCCTGAGAACCCACGAAGCGTACCACCCAGTTTTGGCACCTGCTAAAAAGCTATTTTTAAGTTGTAAGAAAAAGTGTGTTGAAAGAGTTGTTTTTTTGTATAGTTGTAAAACAAAAATAAACGAAAAAGTTTTATTTTTATAAATTTTTCAAAAAAATTCTTTCTTTTGTCCGAGCTCAGAATCTTCTCCGTCAGACCCTCCCCATCGGACTCAACACCAAAAAGTCTATGAAAAAGTTATTAAAAAAATTGTGTTCCTTTGTCTAGTTCCATGAGTTCTACTTCAATGATCCTAGTGATCTGATAAACTTAGACATTGGCAGTCTATTACGCTTCATAAGAAGCTCCAAATGGTTCACCGAGTAAGGAAAAGGGTTTCCTAGATTCATGTGGTATCACAATGGACCAACTCATGGTCTAAGTGTGTCAGTCTCCACGATTGGCAGCCACTTCAACCTAACCTAACCTAACCTAGTTCCATGACCCACCTCAGAATCTTCTCCGTCAGACCCTACTCCATCGGACCCACCACCAAAAAAGTCTTTTGAAAAAGTTATTAAAAAAATATTGTTTCTTTGTCCAGTTCCAAACCCACCTCCAGAACCTCCTTTATGATACCCTACTCCATCGGACCCGCACCACCCAAAAAAAATCTATGAAAGTTATTAACAAAAAAATTGTTGTTCTTTTGTCCAGTTCTAGACCTCACATCAGAACGACCTGCGTCAGTACCTACTCCATCAGACCCATCGCCAAATAAAATCTAGGGAAAAGTTATTTGAATAAAACTTGTTCCTCTGTCCCAGTTCCAGACCCACCTCCAGAATCTCCTAGCTCAGCCACTTCTCCATGGTAACCAGCACCCAAAAAAAATCAGTGAAAAATTCCATTTCCACTTTACACATGGAATTTAAAGTAGGATGAGAATTAATAATGCATTGTCGCATTTCAGTAGAAACAGCGGGATTTTAATTTCCATGATTTCGGCAAACGAGATTTTGACACACGGGACTTTTTGACTTGCGGGATTTTGATTTGGGGGACTTCCACCCCAAACCTAATTAAAGTATCAGTCAGATAAAATAAGATGAGCTCTTAAGCTTAAGTATAACCTTTTAGGTCACTTTGATCTGGGTTTTTTGGCACATGAAATGAGCAGGCTGGTGAGAGTGGTCCATAAGAGAAGGATCAGCGGTTTTAGAAACAGAAAAGCATACAATTTGGAGAATTTTACGGACGTCAGATTTTGACGTAATTTCAAGGAGTAAATAAGACAAACATAGACTTAGGGAGATTCCCTTGAACTGTCACGAACAGATACAGGGAAGAGGGGGGGGGGTGCATTGGGTGCAATTTACATATCTACGCCAATAAAATAGAAACAACATTTGGGCGTTATTTCCGAAATACAGCTTGATAAACTACGAGGAGCTCGTGAGCACCTTTAGATTACGCTATGTACGCACCATCCTAGGCGGCCACATGCCCGAAATCATATTCAAACATTAATGCCATACAACTATCTTTTAAATAAAGCCAATATCGTGAGTATTAAAAGGCCTCTAAAAAAACACTCTCTACAGACTATTCATACACTCCACGTCCCCACACCTTCTATATACATATAGGTAGCGTATAACGAAATTAAATATTTAATTCTCAGTTCTCTCACTTAATTGTTTTGTTATACGGATGTCGGTAATCATTGACTTAATACTGGCTATTAGATTGGGTATGATGGCAACTAACTGATGAGTCCACCATCATACCTAGACGAAACACAAAAACAGGAGTAAAGGCCAAAAAACTATTAATTGGGGTATCGTTATCGTATAACTAACTATAACTTCCTTAAGCTGCCAATTTTACTGGAGAGTATGTAAATCTTTTTGTTAATTTAAATGTTTAAAGCCTCCTTGTTCTTTTGAACTTTTGCTATCAATCAAAATCGTAAGTGGGTTATCTTTTACCTACCAGCTTAGAACTTTACGAGTTTTTATTTAGGTCGATGGCATATGGTTTCAATATTTTGAAAGGAGACAAACATTCTACCCACAACACCTATGCGCCTGTATTTCTATAGCAGATGGTTCTGGTAGGTTTTTTGAAGAGGGTTGTCAAAAATATAAGCTAACATAAATTATTCAGGAAATCGGGACACACAAGAAACAAAATGGGTCTATTGAGTGGGTTGAATAAGAAGAATTGACTAGTACTCCTTACGGTATTTATTAGGACAAAAGATAAAATGTAGACAGGGGATTTTAAAATCGTGGGCATGATTTGTGGATTTACATAGTTTTTTGAACTAGTTTCTGGAGGGGAATGTGCGGGCGCTGCGCCATGATGCGTGTGCATGCAGTGAACCAAAAAAGAATTAAGTCTTAAGAGAAATACTGAGAAATGGCCGATATGTATAATAATGAATATGTAACCTTCGTAGGAACCTTCGAACCTTCACAGATAAAGGCAAAGCAATTCTACGATAGCCCAGGAAAATTCGACTTACTTACTTACTTACTTAAGGTGGCGCTACAGTCCGGGGTGGACCAGGGCCTCAACCAACAAGCTTCTTCCAGCCGGCTCGGTTTCTAGCTAGCTGTCTCCAGTTTCGCACGCCAAGTTGGTTGAGGTCCTCTTCCACTTGCGTGCGCCACCTTTTACGCTGTCCACCTCTACTGCGTTGTCCCACGGGGTTGGATTCAAAGACTTTCCGGGCCGGAGCATTGGTGTCCATTCGCTCTAGATGACCCAGCCATCTCAGTCGTTGGCTTTTCACTTTTGTGGCTAGGTCGGTGTCGCTGTACAGCCCATACAGTTCGTTGTTGTATCTTCTTCTCCATTCCCCATCTATGCAGACGGGACCAAATATCACCCGGAGAATTTTCCTCTCAAAACAGCCTAACGCGTTCTCATCCACTGTTAGCAGTGTCCATGCCTCTGCACCATACATCAGGACCGGGATGATAAGCGTCTTATACAGGGACAGTTTAGTTGCTCGAGAGAGGGCTTTGCTTCTCAATTGCCTTCTTAGCCCAAAGAAACAGCGATTGGCAAGAGTAATTCTTCATTTGATCTCAGCGCTGGTGTCGTTCGCTGAGTTTATAGCGGATCCTAGGTAGACAAAGTCTCTGACTACCTCAAAATTATAGCTGTCTATAGTGACGTTCTGTCCGAGACGTCGGTGTTGGGTGTCCTTTCTTGTGGACAGCATATATTTTGTTTTGCTTTCATTCACCGTTAAACCCATCTTCTTGGCTTCCTTCTCAATGCTCACAAAAGCACCACTGACATCACGCTTTGTTCGTCCGATTATGTCAATGTCGTCAGCGTAAGCGAGTAATTGGACGGACTTTTGAAAGATTGTGCCTCTGGTGTTGACGTGAGAGTTTTGCACTATTCTTTCAAGAACGATGTTGAAGAAGTCGCATGACAGCGCGTCGCCTTGCCTAAAACCTTTTTTGACATCAAAGGTGTCGGTGAGGTCTTTGCCGACCTTGATGGAGCAGCGTGCATTCTCCATCGTCATCCTGCACAAACGGACGAGTTTGCCAGGGATGCCAAAACTAGACATTGCTCTATATAGCTCGTCTCTATAGATGCTGTCATACGCGGCCTTGAAATCGATAAAAAGGTGGTGGGTATCGATTTGGAACTCCTGGGTTTTCTCCAAGATCTGCCGTAGTGCGAATATTTGGTCGATGGTGGACTTCCCTGGCCTAAAGCCACACTGATATGGACCTATCAGGTTGTTGACGAATGGCTTCAGGCGTTCACAAAGTACGGCAGAGAAGATCTTGTAGGCGATATTAAGAAGACTGATGCCTCTGTAGTTGGTGCAGTCCAGAGGATCGCCTTTCTTGAGGATCGGGCAAACAATACTGAGGTTCCATTCATCGGGCATGCTTTCCTCCGACCATATTTTACAGATGAGCTGGTGCATACTCCTAACCAATTCATCGCCAGCCGCTTTGAATAGCTCAGCCGCAAGGCCATCAGCTCCAGCAGCTTTATTGGACTTAAGTTTAGATATGGCTATCCTCACTTCGTCAAGATCGGGTGGACGGAATTGTTGGCCTACGTCGTCCAGGTTGAATGGTGCAATTTGCATGGTAGCGGAATTCGGTTCGTCATCGCCGTTATACAATTTGCAGAAATGATTTTTCCATATCCTCAGCACCGACTGCGTTTCCACCACGATGTTCCCCTGATCGTCCTTGCAGGCTTCGGTTCGGGGTTTGTAACCTTGGGAGGTTCTTTTTACTTTTTGGTAAAACTTCCGAACTTCATTCCTGCAGTGGCATCATTCTAATTCCTCGATCGCGCGCTTCTCATGCTCTTTCTTTTTCTTTCTGAGAAGCTTGTGTTCCTCTTTCCTCTTCTGCTCGTAGAGCTCGCGAGCAGCTCTGGTCCTTCTATGCAGCGCCGCTTTGTATGCCTGTTGTTTGGCTGCATGTACTTGCCGGCATTCCTCGTCGAACCAGGGGTTTCGCTGTGGTGATCGTGCGAAGCCCAGCACGTCAGAGGCGGCATCTCTGATGGCTTCCTGGCAGTTTTTCCACTGGTTCTCGATGTTTGCAGTTGGCGGCAAAGGACTAGTTAAGAGGGCGCGAGAGACTCGATCGGAAAAGGACCTGGCGATTTCTTGCGACTGTAGCCGTCCGACGTTGAACTTCCTGACAGTATTTCCCTGTTTTGGCTTTGGTCTGGATATCCGTAGCATTACCTTTGCTACAACGAGGTAGTGGTTCGAGTCAACGTTGGCTCCTCGGAACGTTCGGACATCCTTGATACTGGAGGAGTGCCTTGCGTCGATCGCAATGTGGTCAATTTGGTTGGCGGTTGATTGACCAGGAATTCGCCATGTCCCCTTATGAATATCGAGATGCGGGAACTGCGTACTAGCTACCACAACGTTTCGCCCCGCAGCAAAGTCGATTAGCCTGAGTCCGTTATCGGAGGTGGTGTCGTGCAGGCTGTATCTTCCGATTGTGCCACCAAAGACGTCTTCTCTTCCTAGTTTGGCATTAAAATCACCCAAGACAATTTTAATGTCATAGCTAGGGCATTGCTCATATGTCTTGTCCAGGAGCTCGTAGAACTCGTCCTTGGTGTCGTCATCTTTCTCCTCTGTGGGGGCATGCGCGCATATCAGGCTGATGTTGGCGAATTTAGCCTTGATGCGAATTGTCGTGAGGCGCTCGTTCACATAATTGAAACTCAAGACCTCTTGCCTCAGTCTGCCTCTAACAACAAATCCACATCCAAAAAGACGCTGCCCTTGTGGTCGGTAACAGTCACCGTAGTATACATCGCAGTCTTTCAGTTTTCTTTTGCCCGGCCCATCCCATCGCACTTCTTGGATGGCGGTGATGTCTGCTTTGTAGCAGTCTAGGGCATCCGCTAAATGTTCGGCTGCACGTGGTTTATAGAGAGACAGAACATTCCACGTGCAGATCCGAAGTTCGTTGTCCTTATTTCGTTTGCTAGGTTCGTCAACAGTAAATCCGTCCGTATCCGAGGCTTGTTGATGCTTCGCAACTAAAAATAGCTTTACGTGGCCGGGAAGTCACCCCGACGGCACGACCCCCAACCTGGAGGACCAGACCCTATATATATAACTCCAAGGGCGGGGAGCCGGATTAACCGCTCCTTATAGGCCTGAGCTCCGAATATGTCGTAGTAGCCCGTATAAGGTGTTCACTAAGTAGTTCAGCCTAACTGGAACTGTAGACGCCACCGTTGATTCCATCTTGAGAATTCTTCCGCTGCCGCCTGGATGAAGGAGAAGTGCCTTAGTGGGAACACTCCTCCCCCCCTCTCTCGTTTGCTGCCCCCTAAAACCGTCCACAGGGATTGGAACCCCATCTTCAGTTAAAGGTACTAGGCACCCGATGTTCACCGCGGGGAGGTGAGAGTAGGAGTTGATAGACAGAGGTTCGCTTTGAAACAAAGCTTGTGGACGCTTGTGTCCTCTTGAATGCACATGTCTACCCTTTGAAAATTCGACACAAAAATGGAAAAACTTCGAAAAAATTCTTACTAAGCTGAATTTTGGTGGGGAGCTTTGTTTTGACGTCTTAAGCATTTCCCGAAAAGTTCCGTAAATTTGGTTTAGGGGTAAAAATTTGTTTGGAGGAGTAGGGGTGAAGTTTTTTCTTAAATTCTCGAAAACTATCAGCTTTTTTTGAAAAAATTAAAGGAACAAATTGTAGCTCTTGTAATCCTACACAAAAAGATTAATTTTTTTCATACAATCAATAGACTCAGAGAAAATCGTGCAAGAATTTTATGGTGGAGTAAGTTTTATCAAAAAAATTATTAAAATCGATGGGCAAAGTTTTGTTTGCTATTTGTCTTTGGCCTTACCTCCTCATAATAGAACCAAATTTTTGGGGTGCCAGGGGTAAGGGGAAGACCACCATCTTGAAAAAGAATGTGATTTGGTTTTTATTAAACAAGTTTATTGAATTTCCTTTTACAACAAAATCATGAAAGAAATAAAATAAAATTATCTAAAAAATGAGCTATTAACAAACTTTGTAGGATTATTAATTATGAAGACATAGCATTTCAAAGTTACGCTTTTGATTTTGTACAGTAAAAGGGACAAATAACAGTTTTTAGTTAATATCTCAAAAAATTTACATTTTTTCAAAAAATTAATGAATTAATACAATTGCTCATAAAATTCTGAAAAAAAAAGATTATGACACGTTTTTTTCGTAGGAGCAACAGATTTTGGGAAAAGTGTGCACAAATACATTTACAATTACA
The DNA here is from genome assembly GCA_963921185.1 of Dasysyrphus tricinctus. Taxonomy (NCBI): domain Eukaryota; kingdom Metazoa; phylum Arthropoda; class Insecta; order Diptera; family Syrphidae; genus Dasysyrphus; species Dasysyrphus tricinctus. The sequence goes on along the minus strand of OY992530.1, from coordinate 18,992,446 downwards.
ACTACAATTACAGTTACAATTACAATTACAATTACAATTACAATTACAATTACAATTACAATTACAATTACAATTACAATTACAATTACAATTACAATTACAATTACAATTACAATTACAATTACAATTACAATTACAATTACAGTTACAATTACAATTACAATTACAATTACAATTACAATTACAATTACAATTACAATTACAATTACAATTACAATTACAATTACAATTACAATTACAATTACAATTACAATTACAATTACAATTACAATTACAATTACAATTACAATTACAATTACAATTACAATTACAATTACAATTACAATTACAATTGCAATTAAAATTACAATTACAATTACAATTACAATTACAATTACAATTACAATTACAATTACAATTGCAATTAAAATTACAATTACAATTACAACTACAATTGCAATTAAAATTAAAATTACAATTACAATTACAATTGCAATTAAAATTACAATTACAATTACAATTACAATTGCAATTACAATTACAATTACAACTACAATTACAATTACAATTACAATTACAATTACAATTACAATTACAGTTACTATTACAATTACAATTACAATTACAATTACAATTACAATTACAATTACAATTACAATTACAATTACAATTACAATTACAACTACAATTACAATTACAATTACAATTACAATTACAATTTCAATTACAATTACAATTACAATTACAATTACAATTACAATTACAATTACAATTACAATTACAACTACAATTACAATTACAATTACAATTACAATTACAATTACAATTACAATTACAATTACAATTACAATTACAATTACAATTACAATTGCAATTTCAACCAATAGAATAAACCAATAATAGAAACCAATAAAAGTAAGCAATAAGAGCAACCAATAAAAGTAACCAATAATAGTGACCAATAAAAGTAACTAATAAAAGTGACCAATAAACATAGGCGCTCGGAAGGGGGGGCAAGAGGGGGCAGTTGCCCCCCCCCCTGGATCTGGACAATACCACACAACTAAGACATTTTTCATTTTGTTTCTTTGGATTTTAACAAATACTTTGCCTTCTCTCCATGATTTGCCCTCCCCCCTGGCTCTGGATCATACCAAATGTACCTGAAAATATCCTTAGTTTCGATATTGTTGGAAAATACGGATATTTTCTTTACAGCTCCCTTATTCAGTTCATGGTTTGCCCCCCCCTGGCATTACCACATTTTTGCATGCATTTTTTTACTATGAATTTCAACAACTACATACCTACTTGTCTTTTTTTGTCAGCGTTCATGATTTGCCCCCTCCTGGCTCTGGATCATGCCAAATGTATCTGAAATTATCCTTAGTTTCGATATATTTGGATATTACAGCTTCTTTATTGAGTTCATGATTTGCCCCCCCTGGCATTACCACGCAACTTGCATCTTCCTAGGACAAATAGTTTTACAAATCAAACTAACCTATTCTTATATTGAACTGAATGAAACAGTTCTTCATTCTTTGACACAAATTTAACATTCTATCTCACTGTCACTCCAAAAGAAATAAAATGCACGACTGGATCACACGTACTTGCTCTTATGTTCAAGACACTGCGGGTTTAAGAAAATTGTATATAAAAACATGGAAATTATGAGATAAAAAATGTAGAGAAGCATGAAATACGAAATTTAAATTGGCTAAAACAACTCTTTTGACAGTTTGAGATGAAAAAAGAATGTCATTTTAATTCTTGATTGAATATGATTGTATGGGGAAAAAAATCTAAAATCGTTGGAGCGGTTTTTTTAAAAATTAATTTTTTATACATAATGTGTGTATATAAAATGATGTTCAAAGGGTAGACATGTGCATTCAAGAGGACACAAGCGTCCACAAGATTTGTTTCAAAACGAACCTCTGTCTATCAACTCCTACTCTCACCTCCCCGCTGTGAACATCGGGTGCCTAGTACCTTTAACTGAAGATGGGGTTCCAATCCCTGTGGACGGTTTTAGGGGGCAGCAAACGAGAGAGGGGGGGAGGAGTGTTCCCACTAAGGCACTTCTCCTTCATCCAGGCGGCAGCGGAAGAATTCTCCAAATAGAATCAACGGTGGCGTCTACAGTTCCAGTTAGGTTGAACTACTTAGTGAACACCTTATACGGGCTACTACGACATATTCGGAGCTCAGGCGTATAAGGAGCGGTTAATCCGGCTCCCCACCCTTGGAGTTATATTGTAAGGGTCTGGTCCTCCAGGTTGGGGGTCGTGTCGTCGGGGTGATTTCCCGGCCACGTAAAGCTTTTTTAGTTGCGAAGCAACAACAAGCCTCGGATACTTACGGATTTACTGTTGACGAACCTAGCAAACGAAATAAGGACAACGAATTTCGGATCTGCACGTGGAATGTTCTGTCTCTCTATAGACCACGTGCAGCCGAACATTTAGCGGAGGCCCTAGACTGCTACAAAGCAGACATCACCCCCATCCAAGAAGTGCGATGGGATGGGCCGGGCAAGAGAAAACTGAAAGACTGCGATATCTACTACGGTGACTGTTACCGACCACAAGGGCAGCGTCTCTTTGTATGTGGATTCGTCGTTAGAGGCAGACTTAGGCAAGAAGTCTTGAGTTTTAACTATGTGAACGAGCACCTCACGACAATTCGCATCAAGGCTAAATTCGCCAACATTAGCCTCATATGCGCGCATGCCCCCACAGAGGAGAAAGATGACGACATCAAGGACGAGTTCTACGAGCTCCTGGCCAAGACATATGAGCAATGCCCTAGCTATGACATTAAAATTGTCTTGGGTGATTTTAATGCCAAACTAGGAAGAGAAAACGTCTTTGGTGGCACAATCGGAAGATACAGCCTGCACGACACCACCTCCGATAACGGACTCAGGCTACCACAACGTTTTGCTGCGGGGCAAAACGTTGTGATAGCTAGTACGCAGTCAATCAACCGCCAACCAAATTGACCACATTGCGATCGACGCAAGGTACTCCTCCAGTATCAAGGATGTCCGAACGTTCCGAGGAGCCAACGTTGACTCGGACCACTACCTCGTTGTAGCAAAGGTTAATGCTACGGATATCCAGACCAAAGCCAAAACAGGGAAATACTGTGAGGAAGTTCGACGTCGGACGGCTACAGTTGCAAGAAATCGCCAAGTCCTTTTCCGATCGAGTCTCTCGCGCCCTCTTAACTAGTCCTTTGCCGCCACTGCAAACATCGAGAACCAGTGGAAAAACTGCCAGGAAGCCATCAGAGATGCCGCCTCTGACGTGCTGGGCTTTGCACGACCACCACAGCGAAACCCCTGGTTCGACGAAGAATGCCGGCAAATACATGCAGCCAAACAACAGGCATACAAAGCGGCGCTGCATAGAAGGACCAGAGCTGCTCGCGAGCTCTACGAGCAGAAGAGGAGAGAGGAACACAAGGTTCTTAGAAAGAAGAAGAAAGAGCATGAGAAGCACGCGATCGAGGAGTTAGAGGGATGCCACTGCAGGAATGAAGTTCGGAAGTTTTACCAATAAGTAAAAAGAACCTCCCAAGGTTACAAGGCCCGAACCGAAGACTGCAAAGACGATCAGGGGAACATCGTGGTTGAATCGCAGTCGGTGCTGAGGATATGGAAAAATCATTTCTGCAAATTGTATAACGGCGATGACGAGCCGAATTCCGCTAACAAGCAAATTGCACCATTCAACTTGGACGACGTAGGCCAACAATTCGGTCCACCCGATCTCGACGAAGTAAAGATAGCTATATCTAAACTTAAGTCCAATAAAGCTGCTGGAGCTGATGGCCTTGCGGCTGAACTATTCAAAGTGGCTGGCGATGAATTGGTTAGGAGTATGCACCAGCTCATCTGTAAGATATGGTCGGAGGAAAGCATGCCCGATGAATGGAACCTCAGCATTGTTTGCCCGATCCTCAAGAAAGGCGATCCTCTGGACTGCACCAACTACAGAGGCATCAGTCTTCCTAATATCGCCTACAAGATCTTCTCTGCCGTACTTTGTGAACGCCTGAAGCCATTCGTCAACAACCTGATAGGTCCATATCAGTGTGGCTTTAGGCCAGGGAAGTCCACCATCGACCAAATATTCGCACTACGGCAGATCTTGGAGAAAACCCAGGAGTTTCAAATCGGTACCCACCACCTTTTCATCGATTTCAAGGCCGCGTATGAGACGAGCTATATAGAGCAATGTCTAGTTTTGGCATCCCTGGCAAACTCGTCCGTTTGTGCAGAATGACGATGGAGAATGCACGCTGGCTGCTCCATCAAGATCGGCAAAGACCTCACCGACACCTTTGATGTCAAAAAAAGTTTTAGGCAAGGCGGTACGCTATCTTGCGACTTCTTCAACATCGTTCTTGAAAGAATAGTGCAAAACTCTCACGTCAACACCAGAGGTACAATCTTTCAAAAATCCGTCCAATTACTCGCTTACGCTGACGACATTGACATAATCGAACGAACAAAGCGTGATGTCGGTGGTGCTTTCGTGAATATTGCGAAGGAAGCCAAGAAGATGGGTTTAACGGTGAATGAAAGCAAAACGAAATATAAGCTGTCAACAAGAAAGGACACCCAGTACCGACGTCTAGGACAGAAAGTCACTATAGACAGCTATAATTTTGAGGTGGTCAGAGACTTTGTCTACCTAGGATCCGCTATAAGCTCAGCGAACGATACCAGTGCTGAGATCAAACGAAGAATTACTCTTGCCAATCGCTGTTTCTTTGGGCTAAGAAGGCAATTGAGAAGCAAAGCCCTCTTTCGAGCAACTAAACTGTCCCTGTATAAGACGCTTATCATCCCAGTCCTGATATATGGTGCAGAGATATGGACACTGCTAACGGTGGATGAGAAACGCGTTAGGCTGTTTTGAGAGGAAAATTCTCCGGGTGATATTTGGTCCCGTCTGCATAGATGGGGAATGAAGAAGAAGATACAACAACGAACTGTATAGGCTGTACAGCGACACCGACCTAGTCCTCAAAAGTGAAAAGCTAACGACTCAGATGGCTGGGTCACCTAGAGCGAATGGATACCAATGCTCCGGCCCGGAAAGTCTTCGAATCCAACCCCGTGAGACAACGCAGTAGAGGTGGACAGCGTAAGGAGTGGCGCACGCAAGTGCAAGAGGACCTCAACCAACTTGGCGTGCAAAACTGGAGACAGCTAGCTAGAAACCGAGCCGGCTGGAAGAAGCTTGTTGGTTGAGGCCCTGGTCCACCCCGGACTGTAGCGCCACCTTAAGTAAGTAAGTAAGTATGTATATAAAATTCTTAAAACATTTTTAAGAGCAAATTTTGGTATGCAAATCTAAAGTATATATTTATGTGTATATAAAAACAAAATTTGAAAAAAAAATTGTCAACCCGTTTTTGAGATATCGAATTTTCAAAAAAAAAATTGAAGCTTTTTTAAAAATCCACAAACTTTTTTTTGAAAATTTTGATATGCCATATTATTTAATCTTATCTGAAATTTGTATATAAAACAATTCATCTAAATCTGTTTAGCCGATAACGAGAAAATTCAAAATAAAAAAATACGTTTTATGACAGGTACTATTAATAGTTGCTAAGTGCAAAATTTTGAAATTGTTGATAGTAGATCGTACTAATTTTAGTATAGAGAAAAAGTTTAATCAAAATCGTGGGAGTCGTTTGAGCAAAAAAATATTTTCCATTGCGGTTTTTTAAGGAGGTATCGTTATTTTTTCATAAATGTAAAATTTTGTATACATATATTTAAGAAATTACTAAAAAAAACTCTTAAATATTGAGTTTCAAAAAAATCGATTATGTTGTTTTCGAAATATTTGATTTTCCACAAAAAAATTTGAAACATTTTTTAAAAATCCAAAAAATATTTTTTCAAAAATTTTGGAAGCTTTTGTATAAAAAAATAATTGAAATCGGTCGAATTGTTTTGAAGAAAATCTAAAATTAAAAAAATGGTTCTTTGGGAGGTACCATTAATATCCATTTTTGAAAAATGGTTTCCCACCCAGCCTTTACTAAAATACATTAATTGATTTTTTTTCAAGAAATTTTGCTGAGCCGTTTTAGATAAAAATACGATTATGTAAAATTGCTAAAAAAATGTATGGCAGGTAGGAGCATGTGCAGTTGGTTTGCTAGTACTAGATTAGGGTTTTCATCTACTCACAAGTACTTTAACTGGGCGGTAAACTCGTTTTCACCCTTCAAATCTCCAGGAACAGATGGCATCTTCCCCATGATGCTACAGAAGAACACTAAACACGTTACCCAACATCTCAAGAGCTTCTTTGCAAGCAGCCTTAAGTGGGTATATATTCCTTTGGCGTGGCGTGAAGTTAAAGTAGTCTTTATACCAAAAGCTGGGAAACCAAGCCACGCGGAAGCTAAAGACTATAGACCCATTAGTCTTACATCGTTTGTTTTAAAAACCTTCGAAAGACTAATAGATATACACATACGAAGTAATATAAAACCGAATGTGTTGTCACCTGCCCAACATGCTTACACGAAAGGAAAAGGTGTTGAAACAGCCCTTCACAACTTAGTAAGTATAGTAGAAAAATCACTCAAGGACAAAGAGTACACTCTAGCAGCTTTTCTGGACATTGAAGGCGCCTTCAATAATGTACAAAATGATGCGGTAAAAGTGGATAATTCCCTCGTAAACTGGATTATCTGATGTTAAAACACAGACGGATTAACTCAGAACTAGGGGACGCACGGATCAAAGTATACACATCTAGGGGGACTCCACAAGGAGGAGTTCTCTCACCACTATTGTGGATACTAGTTATGAACGAAATCCTGATTGAGCTGAAAAATAGCGGTGTCAAAGTAGTAGCCTACGCAGACGACCTGGCGCTGCTAGCGACCGGAAAATTTATTTCCACAACCAGCGAACAGATTAATTACGTTTTGTCAAAAGTCTGTACCTGGGCGGGGAAATGTGGACTTTCGGTAAACCCACAAAAAACCGAACTGGTTCTTTTTACTAACAAAAGGAAAATACCAGAATTTGTCCTACGGTCAATAGAAGGAACCCAACTTAGACTATCAGATCATGCCAAATATTTAGGCGTAATTCTTGACAAAAAGCTAAACTGGGGTATGAACATCAAAGAAAGAGCCAAGAAGGCCATGATCGCTTATTACTCCTGCAACAGGATATTTGGTAAGACCTGGTGTCCAAACCCTAAAATCATAATGTGGATGTACACGGCCATTATAAGACCGATCCTCAAATATGGTAGCCTGGTTTGGTGGAGCGCGATGGACAAAGAATGTAATTATAAAACGCTTAACAAAGTTCAAAGACTAGCGTGCATAGGAATCACAGGGGCAATGAGGTCCACTCCCACTGCGGGAATGGAAGCCATACTCAATTTAAGACCCCTAGATCTATTCGTACAAGAAACTGCAGCCTATGGTGCTCTAAGATTAAGCCAGACCGATAGCTGGAAAAAGAACTATGTAGGTCATGCACAAATTATGAACAAATTTACGGAGGGGTATGTATGCACAGACTACACAACACCCCGTACAAATTTTGAAAAACCGTTTTCTGTTTCCATCCCCACAAGAGAAGAATGGGAAGCTGGTTTACAACAATCATGATACACCGATGGTAGAAATTTACACAGACGGTTCAAACATGGATACGAGAGTAGGTGCTGGTTTCTTTTCAGAATCCCTTAATTTATCGAACTCTAATAGACTCCCTGATTATAGCAGTGTCTTCCAAGCGGAGGTTCTGGCAGTGATTAAGGCTGCTGAACAGATCTCAATGTTGGCGATACCACGGGCTGATATCACCTTTTACATTGATAGCCAGGCAGCGATTTAAGCTATCTCTGCAACAGAAATAAAATCCAAGCTGGTTTCATGCTGTCGCGAAGAGCTAAAGATTCTCGCCACACAGCACAACATCAGACTCTGCTGGGTTCCTGGGCACTGTGGAATTCTGGGAAATGAAAAAGCAGATGAACTGGCAAGGACTGGTTCATCGTTAGATCAAAGCCTAACGGACTCCGGTGTTAAAATTCCATCCTGTGCCATTAAACAGACAATTGGTAAGAAGATAGTGGAACTTACCAATGACAGATGGAACTCACTCGCAACTTGTACCACTACAAAGAATTTGTGGCCTAGCTTCAATAAAAAAAAACGCACCATGTCATAAACCTGAAAAAGAGATCCCTGAATCTTTTAATAGGAATTATCACGGGACATAATCTCTTAGGTTACCACAAGAAAAAGATGAGACTAAGTACTGAAGACCTATGCAGAGGTTGCGGTGACGTAGAAGTAGAGGAAGACACCCTTCACTTCCTAGGTCAATGTCCGGCACTATGCAATATAAGGAAAAAATGTTTGGGTAGCTATTTCTTCAATGATCTAGCAGAAATCTCGAAGTCAACAGGAAATAACATCTCAAGTTTAATGAACTTCATCAACGCCTCTAAATGGTTCGATGCTCCATAGGATTTCATAGGTTAGATTTTTAAAGGGATGGTCCAATCCATCAGGGTACCACAATGGATCAACATTGATCTAAGTGTGACGGGAACAAGATCCACCGTCAGCCCATCAACCTAACCTAACCTAAGTACTTTGCCACCTCCAAAGGAAAACGGCTGTTGTCATTGTATATAAATTCTATAGTATTCTCATGAAGAAAAAAAGCTCGTGGCCATCTATGCGTCCAAATGCAATACTAATTTTTGTTAAGGGATCTCGGTAAGGTGATCACAGCGAACCTATCGACCAAATGTCTACCTACAAAATCGTGTTTCATGAGAATACTATAGATTAGATATACAATGCTGTTGTTGCAAATCACATCTATTCTTCGACACGAAATGAAATTACAAATACAACAATGTACACAAATGGGTTTTGGAGGGTGAAACGTACGAAGTATTGGCTTCTTTACCTATTTGATATTCTATGCTTCTCACCCTGGAACTGAAAGTTGCTAGCAACTCAGTTTCCTTGTGTGAAAGGGGCCTATGCTATAGTGCCGGAGAATTTATTATTTTTTTTATGGTCGGCTTACACTTAAACAAAAAATATATTTACCTCAGCATTAATTTTAATTTTTCTAACCCCGAGGCCACACGGCCTAGTACTCATACATACTCATTTGTTCACTAACACATAAACCCAAGCAACTTGCTCATCAACTGGCATGGAGTTTTTGAAGCCAGTAGTGAAGCAAGTTGAAAAGCAAGTTGTGAGACAAGCAAGTTGAAAGCAAGTGGGAGGCAAGTGGAATGCAAATTACGAATTTGACAAGCAGTGTATGTATAGCCAACTTGCTTGTCAGTACTTGCCTCCGGGTAAATGTTCTAGGCAAACGCAAATATGGATGAGTATGAGTAGGATATTAAGGTTATTTATAAACGTAGTAAAGTTGTAAACTGCGTAAATCTGTCAAATTTTCCATACAAGTTTTGACAGATGTATGAATACCCATTTTTTCTTAAGAAAATGGAAAAGTACCTACTATATCTTCGTTGTTGTGTTGTGTTGAAAGATTTCAATGAAATTGACACAGGTGATAGTTTATACAGAATTAAAAAAGAAGAAATATTTTCAAAACAGGGTGCTGTAAAAAATGTCAACTTCGTTGTTCGTTGAGTGATTTCAATAAAATTGACAGGATAGCTGAGACAGAATTATAACAGAAACGAATATTTTCAAAACGGTGTTTCAAAAACTGGCAACTTTACGCTGTTGCATGAATATCCATATTATTTTGTTTAATTTGTATTAATTTTTTTACAGAAAATAATTCTCGTTGTTAAAAATCCCGTCGCATTCTGAATTGGAGAACGATTTTATAACTTGAAAAGGATGACTGTTTTAAAGTTATGATGTAATCACATAAGAAATAAAAAACACACTCAATCTTTAAGGTTATGTTTTATTGACTATCCAGTCTCATAGTTCCATCACAACTGAGATACAAAAGAAGCTAGCGTTAACAATACAAAAAATGATGATGCACACATACATAACCTATTAACAGCTTACATTAGTGTTGCTGTGTTGTTATAATAATAATGATACTAAGTAGTATTATAACACGCTCTTTTTTTTTTTTTTTTTTTTTTTTTTTTTTATAACATGTATATATTTTTTTTTTTTTTTTTTTTATTTATGTGTTTTTAATTTACATACCAATCTTTTTTTTTTTTTTGTATTAAACATTTTTTTTTTTTTTTTTTTTTTTTATATAGATAGGAATTTTAATAATAATTATTACAGGTTTAATCTCTATATCTTTTAGGGGGAACAATCTCCCTTCCATGCCGCGTTCGATAAGGTTCTACAATTACAGGTTCCGATTCAACACTGCTATGATGACCAGCAGGGCGTTCCTGGTCATTTGTATCACTATCTACTGATGGCTCGATTAATAGATCCGGTTGTTCCACCTTTACAGATGGTTGGGATGCTGGGCTATAATTATGCCTATAATGATTCAAATTTGGCTGGCTGCTGGCTTTACTTTCTAAGTACTGGTTAATATTTTCTCCTAAGAACAACTCTCCAGTTGTTTGTTTATTATTTGTTGTCTTTGAAATAAATTTGCGATTTCTACGGAAAAATTTGCCAAAGTTGTCGATAATAACATATGAGCGATTGTTTAATCGGTTATGAATTTTTCCATAGAACCATTCCTTATTATTTTTTTTAAACATTATTTGATCACCTACATCTAAAATTGACAAAGGTTTCGCGTGACGATTATAATAATACAATTGTTTCTTGCGCTTTTTTTCGATTTTATCTTGAATTACAGACTCTTCAACAACTGTACGATATAAACATTTATTTGTTACAGGCAATTTTGTTTTGACTTGTCGACCAAAAAATAATTGAGCAGGTGTTGTTTTCATGCTAGCAATTGGTGTTGCATTGTATTCTAAAACTCGGTATGGAAATTCAGCTACCGAATTTTCCTCATAGCAACGCTTTAGTATATTTTTTGCGATTGCAACCCCCTTTTCTGCTAAGCCGTTACTCTGTGCATAACGAGGACTAGAGTATTTGAACACTAAGTTTGCATCATTGGCAAAATTTTCAAATTCTCGAGAGCCAAATGGACTATTGTCAGCACGTATTTCTGTAGGATATCCGATTCGATTGAATATGTCTGTTAAGATCTGAATAATATGACTTGACTTTTTGTTTGATAATCGTTCAGAACAAATAAATCCTGAATATGAGTCAATCAAAGCTATATAGTCTCGCCCAGCATACTCAAAAAGGTCCATGCATATCTGCTGCCATGGGTACTCAGGAGCCTCATTTTGAACCAAGGGCTCTTTTTGGTTATTTCTTTTGAACTGTTCACAAATAATACAGCTTGCAACAAGTTTAGTGATATCACTGGTCATTCCGGGCCAAAAGTAATGCATACGTGCACGGGCTAATGTTTTTTCAATACCTAAATGAGCAATATGAAGCCACCTGCAAATTTTCGGTTGCAATTGCCTTGGAATAATGAGCCTATGGTCCTTAAACAATAAATTATTCTCATAATGCAAATCACCTTTAAATCTGTGAAAAACTTGACCGAAATCATCTAATTGGTGGTATGAGGGCCAACCATTGACCACGTAGTTTATTACGCGATTGAGGTGTTCATCACCTTTTAACATTTCAACGTATACGTGATAATTGTCGTCTGATAAACAAACTCGCCTTGTTAAAGAATGTATCATATGGTCAAGTTCTCTATATCCCGAGTTTGCTTCTGACAAAGCAGCGCGAGAAAGACAGTCTGCGACAAGCATTCTACTTCCGGGAGTGTAAACTATAGTTAAACGGGGATATTTAAGTAGCTGCAAAAACATCCGCTGAAGTCTAGCAGTGACATCATCAATTTCACGTTTTATTAATGTCTCTAAGGGTTTGTGATCAGATTGTACCGTAAAGTCACGGCCGTATATAAAGTGATGAAAGCGTTCGCATGCGAAAACAACTGCTAGTAGCTCCTTTTCAATCTGAGCCCACTTTTGCTCAGTGCCCGTTAGACTGCGTGAAGCGTAGGCAATTGGCTGGCCTTCTTGCAGCAAAACACTTCCTAACCCATCCTTAGAGCTATCGGTTTGTATAACTATTGGTTTATTTTGGTCAAACGTCGCAAGAACCGGTGTTGAACTTATTGATTTAATCAAATCATTCAATTCGGCCTGATGATTTTCAGTCCATTTCCATTCCGAACCGTTTTTTGTAAGTTCTCTCAAGTTTGCAGTTCGTTGTGACAGGTTGGGAATGAATTTAGACAAATATTTAAAAAGACCAAGCAAACGCATAACATCGGACTTGTTACTAGGATTTGGCATGTCAGTAATAGCTTGTATATATTTTAAATCAGGTTTGATTTGACCATGAGCTATAATATGGCCCATAAACTTCACCTCTTTTTTACGATATTGTATTTTTTCTTTGTTAAATTTGACTCCATTATTTTCTGCTCGCTCAATAACCTTTGACAAGATCGCATCATGAGAAGCCTCGTCAGATCCTCCGATATGAATATCATCGAAGTAAACCTCAACTCCCTCAATATCCCCAAATATTTGGACCATTTTCTTTTGGAACATTTCCGGAGCGCAGTTGAGGCCAAACGGAACACGCTTCCATCTATAACGACCAAACGGCGTCATAAATGTAGTCATATCAGATGATCTGTCGTCCAACTCCATTTGCCAAAACCCGTTACTGCAATCAAGCACAGTGAAAATACGTTGACCAGACATACGACTTAAAATATCCTCAGAAGTTGGTATAAGAAAATGTTCACGTTTTATACATGCATTCAATGGTCTAGGATCAAGGCAAATGCGGAGTGACCCATTTTTCTTTTCTACAATCTGCATGTTATGCACCCAATCGGTCGGATAATCAACCGGTGCTAAAATATCCTGCTTCACCATATCCTCAATCAGCTCCTTCAACTTGGCTGTCAGACTTAATGGGATACGCTTCCTATACTTTAGTGAAGGCACTGAGTTTTCCTTCAGCATTATTGAACACCTTCCCGGTAACTTTCCCAAACCCTCAAATATTTTACTATTTTGAGCAATGAATTGCTCCTTTCTATCAGGAAAAGACTGAAGACTTGCTATTCGTTTAATTAAACCAAATGAAAGACATTCAGGTAAGCCAAGCAATGGTTCGTATGCATCGCCAACAATATGAAAAGATGCCTTATGTTCAACTTGTTTTGCTGAATCAAAACAACCAAGCTCTACTGTGCCTAATAAATCAAGTTTATTTGAACTATAATCAGTCAATACAGCTTTAGTTTTAGTTATTTTATTTGAAGGAATATTTTTAGTAAAGCGCTCTGGTATACAGCTGACATCAGCCCCAGTATCAAGTTTAAATTTAATTTGTTTTCCCTGGATTTCATAGGTCTTATACCAACAACTATCAATGCGCCTACCATCAGAATTTACTCTAGAAGATTTTAAATAATAATAATCAACTGCATTAATAATATAATCTCTAGGTGCATCATCAACTAAGTCTAAATCAATATTATAATTTTTACCTAATTCACTCCAATTAACAGGATTAATTGACTTTGCTGATGTTGAAGTTCGGGCTGATGGTCTTGAATCTCTTCTCTTGGTTTGGCGACAGCATCTCGCGAAGTGACCCTTCTTATGACACACGTTGCATACGATGTTTAATGCAGGACAAAATTGACGATGTTTTCCATTGTAGGGCTGCCCACAGTTGTAACACAAAACTGCCTTATGGACTGCATCAGCAGAGGATGACTGTGGCAGCTGATGTTCTTCCACTACGTTGATTGTTGTCTCTACTTTCAGCGATTGATTTTTTTCAAGTTGTCGTTTGTTCAAGTCAGCGGCTTCAAAGGCTTTACATATTTCGACGACTTGCTGTAGGGAATCCTCTCTATGGCCAAGTAATTTTAGCTGTAACGATTTATCTTGCACAGCCACAATAATTCTGTCACGTAGCATGCGTTCGAAATATGGTGCTTTGCATATCTTGCACTGGAAAGCACAATGCTGAATTTGAGTGCGAAGTTCAGTTTCGAATTCGCCGAACGGTTGCTTTTCTTTCTGTACAATTGTATGGAATTTAAACGATTCCATTGCCAGGTTTTGTTGTGGCATACAATATTCCTGGAAAGCCAGCAAAGCCACATTTAGTGAAAACGGTACAGGTTGCTGTTCGTGATTTTCTTCTACGTTGTTTTCTCCTTCCTCATCTTCTTGTATATCTGCTGCATTTTGTGCCTGTGGAGCTATAAATAACTTCTCAATGTCTCCGTCGTTTGGGAAGAGAGAATTGAAAATCTGAATGCCGCGTTCTCCGACCAACCATAACAATATAGATACTTTTTCGAGTTCCGTTTTTTCCATTTTCCCATGTGATCGCATATAAATCCAGAATCGCTGCTTAAATCGAGGCCAATCTGTTGCAAGATTCGATCCATCTAGCGGAGCTATCGGCGGACGTGCGTCGTCGTTAATCGATGCCATTTTATATATATATATAATATATGTCTTGTGCTCCGCACAACTATATTTATGTTTGTTTTAATTGTTTTATGTTTGTACGAATAATATTTTTGTGCTCCACTGTTTTCATCTATATTTCACATTCACAGAAGCTTCATTAATTTTGTTTTACTTCTGACACCATGTTTTAAAGTTATGATGTAATCACATAAGAAATAAAAAACACACTCAATCTTTAAGGTTATGTTTTATTGACTATCCAGTCTCATAGTTCCATCACAACTGAGATACAAAAGAAGCTAGCGTTAACAATACAAAAAATGATGATGCACACATACATAACCTATTAACAGCTTACATTAGTGTTGCTGTGTTGTTATAATAATAATGATACTAAGTAGTATTATAACAATGACAGCGAATCACGTCACGCTCTCGTCTCGTTTTCTCATCGCATTGTGACAGTACACAAATCTAAGGTATTATACTGCGACACCGTTCCGTTTATGAGACATGTTTTATTTTTACTTAAAAAAACTGTCTCGAATTTCTAAGTATCTAACAACGAGCTCATCAGGGATCTTGTCTCCTCACTTTCGAGCTCCCGTGGGGACCCGATTGGTTACTTGTCAGTGATGGACATTTCTTTGATGGATTTTAATTCAGCTCCGGATGCTGTTCCTACATCTTTCTACTCTAAAACCCTTCCGGGTCAAAATCAAGGCTAAAATTTAAAGGTAGAACTATAATAGTCGGAAGGGCACTGAAGCTAATGTCAAAAACCAACGAAAAGTAGCTTTCCGTACCGAAAAAAGGGGAACACACCCATAATGTAATTATCATCTATCTCTTTTTGGCACTCCTATTTCACCAAATGTCAGTTTTACTTAAGTGAGGTGCGCTCCGGAGCGCACCTCACTTCCGTAACCAAATTTGAACGAAACTTGACGAAACGCTCCACTCCGCAATTATAGTCACCGTCGTATGCTTTCCGTGTATTCGCTTGTTTTCTTCCGACCACTTAAGTGCCCCTCCGAGCATTATAGTTCTAGCTTAAAAGTTAAAATTAAGCGCCGTCTTTTTTTTTTAGGGTAACTCACTCTGAATTATTCTTAAGATTGATATCTACGCACATCCTCGTTCCTCAGGGCAGTATTACCTTTCTTTTATTTTCTTAAGTACTAATAATACTAACTTACTTTTTTAGTTTATTTTCCTGATGATTTAAGCCACAATATAAAATTTTCTCAAATTATTAACAAATCACAGAAAACTTTCAAAAATAAACTTTTACAAATGAACTCAATAAATTATTCATAATTTCAATTAACAATAAATCGCAAAAGATTTAATAAATGTATCAATCACTTTGTAATCTTTTTATTGTCGACTTTTGGTCATTTGATAGTATCTTAATTTCGTTAAGTAATTATGTTTTGTTTCTTATCAAGCCTGATTCACAATGCGACGGGAAAACGAGACGAGAGCGTGACGTGGTTCGCTGTCATCTTTTTCTAGTTATAAAATCGTTTCCCAATTCACAATGCGGCGAGATTCTTTACAACGAAAACTTTTTTTTTTTAAATAAAAATAATAAAAATTATCCAAAAAAGCCTTAAAGACAACAGATTAGGAATTACTTGATCTTTTAATTTCAAGTTATCGTATTTTTTCTTTAAAAAAATACTTCCATTATGTAAATAACTTGTCAAAAAAGAAAATCGTCGTCCCGTCGCGTCTTTTTTTCAATTTAACGAATTCTTGGCGTGACGTGACGACTAGAAACGCTTCATTGGGCCTTACTAATAACCAAACACTAATGTCGACTATTAGTTAACCTTAAGATCAAAGTTAAGTGTGGAGCTTTAACAAAATGTTACCAATAATCAATTTTACCCTTTTGCTAACAAAATCCTCAGACTTTTCTTTAATCTACTACAATTTCTATCAAACTCCATCAAACATGCTCTAAAAAAACACACACTACAATAACTCAAGTGAAAACATAGAAGAAGAAATACACAACACACAAATGCATTGACACAGGGTCGGCGTGCAGTTACATGGCTAAATTCTGGGCCGCCCAAGGAAAGCATGAATTCAAAAAAAGAAAAAAATTATTGAGATGCTTTTAGGAAAGTGTATTGTATAGAGATTTTAAATCGTTAAAATAGTAAAAAAAACAGCTTAAATAAGTGAAATAAAAAAAAATACAGTGAATACTTGCAATACTTAATCAAACAAAATATATAAGACAACATGCGGCATTAAATAATGTAAGAACACCTATAATACAGAGTGAACAAATTTTTCATATCACAGTAAGTTTTGTCCCATATTCTACATAAAGTTATGTGAAGTGGTGTTCTTAAGGCAAATACATTATCGTAGAATACTTTCAAACTGACATAAAACTTCTTGACGAAAATACAAAACTGACATCAAAGATAGGGCCAACAGTAGAAAGATCTTTGAGAATGATTTATTCAAAACGTAGAAAATAACCCTGCACTTCAGCTGCTAATAGGATTTGAGTGCCTTGCCATCACCAACAAAAATTAATCCGTCCCTGCTGGACGAGAATTTCTCATTTGACAGATGAATCTTAACTAAATCACTCGATTGAAGTATATTTTTATTTACAACAAATTAGATTGTTTAAAGCAAAATATCATTAAATATCAATTTAAAAAGTATTCTACGATAATATAATAACCTAAAACACATCACTTCACATTACTTTCTGTGGAAATATAAGAAGAAGCTAACTTATGAAATGAAACACTTGTACACTCTTTATTATAGGTGTTTTTACAGGATTTAAAGCACTACCGCGTGTTTTTTTTACATTTTGTGTAATAAAGTATTACAAGTGCCCATTATACTAATTATATTACACTTTTTTATTTAGTTTAATTAGCTTTTTCAATTGTTTTACCATTTTTAAATCTCAATACACTTAACAACTGCTCGGCAAAATGACAGATGAATTTCAATTTGTTTTTTTTTTTTGTTTTGTTAAAAGAGTGAAGATAAGTATTGCCGTATTCTTTTTAACCGCTACTTTTTTAGTACTATAGTATGTAAAATGTTCAAAGGGTTTGGACGATTTTGATTTAATTTAATGAACATAGTTCATAAACATTATACAAAAACATACATATTTTGAGTAAACTTCATGGTTTTTGAATTATGCACAAATCAGTACATACCTTCGAAGTTGTTACGAAAAAAAATTATTTTCTGTCGGAATTTTTACAGTGATATTTCTCTTCCTGCCAATATGTTTTTTTTAGGGCTCAGAGTACTGTTGTTTTTATCAGACGTTTTATGCTTTTCAATTCCAATAAACGATGAAACGACCACCTTTTATGAGAAACGTTTTTTCAAACATTTATTTCTCGGGTAAGCAATCCGAAGAATGACTACGTATGTTTACGTGTATAGGTGTGCTCTCCAACTCCTAAAACATAACTGCAATAAGAAAACCCATTGGAAGATTTTTGGAATACAGAAGGAGTGGAAAAGGACTAATGCTGGATTTACACGAATGGAAAGCTGCCAGTATAATGACAAAAAGAATGAATTTGTCCATTCTTTTGTTGTTGCCTTTGTCATTATACTGCCAAATTTCCAATGGTGTAAATCCGGCATAATAGGAGTGACCAAAGAAAAACAACAGGATTGACAATTATTTTGAAATTTGTCTCGTTATGTTTTTGAAAAGACGTTTGTGGAAGTATAAATACTCAAATGTATTTAATTAACTTGTTTAATAAATAAAAATATATGAAACGAATTCTGCGAACGCAAAACAAAACAAACATTTACCTATCTAATCGCTTTTAAACATACGCATACAAAAATGTACGTTCATAAACAAAAAAAATATTGTTATTTTTTCAACAGACAGAACTAAATGCAATGAAATCATCAATATTGACACCTAAAAAAAAATCAATCTTACATCGATTCCCGTTCAGCACAAAAAATTACTTTTTAGATATACCTACTTAACAAGGAATATGTAAATATATAAAACGGAATAATCAAATCAACTACATACGTATTTAACGTAAGATCCAGACGTACTAAATATTTATGAAAAATTAAATAATCTGTTCCTGTTGCAACACATAAACATAGGTACAAACAATAATTGAACTACGTCTGTAAAACAAAAATCTGAAGATTGAAACCAACCCAAAAATACCTCTACCTATTGAAATCAACCTGATAACTTGGGAATAGGTTTAAGTATTAAATACAAATTTAAATACCATAAAACAGCACTAAGGCAACACTTTCTACTTAGTGTTCGACTTTAAACATGGATTTCCGTGTATTAAATTTTGACATATTGCTAACGACTAAACTGGAGATTAAATTCGTTATTGGTATGTGGATTTTCTAAAATCTGAAGATTTTCTTTTAAGCTTAACACTAAATTTGATTATTAGTAAGGCCCATTGTGTATATCCTCATATACTTTCATTGTTTGAAACTCGTTTGACAGCAACGGCGGGATCTCGTCACGCTCAAGTCTCGTTTCCTCGTCGCAATGTGAATCAGGCTTCAAGCATTTTGCTTCTTTCTTATTACCTTCGTGATATAAATAAATGATTAAAAAAAAATTTAAATATATAAAGTAATGTTTAAAAAAAAAAACACCCTCTGGTGTATAGTACCTGACCCTGAGGCCACACGAGCAAGTACTTGCAAGCAAGTTGGCTACATACACTGCCTGTCAAATTCGTAATTTGTATTCCACTTGCCTCCCACTTGCTTTCCACTTGCATTCCACTTGCTTGTCTCCCAACTTGCTTCACTACTGGCTTCAAAACTTGCATGCCAGTTGATAAGCAAGTTGCTTGGGTTTGTTTGGGTTAGTAAACAAATTTGTATGTATTGTAACTTGCTTGCAAGTACTAGCTCGTGTGGCCTCGGGGTGAGAACCTGAAATCAATTATATTTTCGGTGACCATATTTCTGGGAGCAAAACTCGGGACAAAAAGTGAACAATTTTAAAAGTGAAAAATTTGACTTTTCTATCATTTTTATCAAGTAATATCTAAAATTAAGTTTAAAAAATTACAGAAAAATAAACGAAAAAAAAAAAAACAAAAAAAAACTTTTGATTTTTAATTTCATAGAATAATTCAGTCTTCTGTTAACAAAGCAACTAAGGGCCAGTTTTTCAGTGCCAAGTTAACCCTTAGTTTAATTCGGAGTTAGCTAGTCCTGAAAATAAGTTAACCTTGAGCTATTTCAGAAGTAGTTTTTTAGTTGAGGACTAATTTATTCCTTCAGCTGTCAATAATCTATTGAAATAGATGTTCGACAGTACGATACATGGCGAATGTATATATTCTGCTCCTGAGCAAGAGCAGTCTATCTATAAAATTTTATAAAAACTGACAGCCATGAGGCATTCTGTAGAAATCGATAAAGCAGGCAATACTCTATCAGCCTTATTCATTAGATTCCACTAAACAGATGAATAGTTATACACTGAATAAGGACTTTTATATAGCCACTATTCAGTGTTACACCAATTCTTATTCATAAAACATTTTCCTACCCATTAAGGCTCTCCCAAACCAACGCGAAACATTCGCCGACGACGCGAAATCATTCACAATAATACAAAATATGAAAGATACACAATGCTAAACAACAACAAAAAACTGACTTTGCGAATGATTCGCTATGATTTCGCGTTGGTTTGGGAGAGCCTTTATAGTTATACAACGCTTGTGTCAAATAAAGTACCAAAAAGGGAAAATCTATTACATTTTACTTGCATATCTCTGAGCAAATATCAGCTGTTTGTGAAAAATCAATAAAAGAATAATAGGCGTTTTCCTTTGGAGGTGGAGCTTTTTTCAATGGAACACATCAAACTGCTTTCCCATGTAAAATGTATCTACTCGCGCATGAGAGCATGTGCAGTTGGTAGTACTAGATTAGGGTTTTCATCTACTCGCAAGTACTTCGCCACCTCCAAAGGAAAACGGCTAATACTGCCGGTGCGGGTCTTTTCAATTTCAGTGTTAATAATTATAATTTTGAAGTTTTCTTGTGTCCTTTTTAGTAATAATTAATTAATATTTCAATAAAACAAAGCTATTTAATATTTCGTTTACGCAGTGAATTTTTATTAAAAGGAAAAACAAATAATCCCCCATTTTTGCTGCTGCGACGTCGCGTCGGCGGCTGCCACAGCTCCATTCCGGTTAGATTCTTTTTAGTTTTTTTTATATAGGTATAATACAGTTTTCGTTGTTATTGTTTATAGTAGATATGCATATGTGCATAAATTAAATAAAAATGTTTGAGATAAAAAATTGTTTTGTTTGTTTTATTTCATTATTCTTTTCGCTCGCAGTTTTTATTGGAAAGAAGAATGCATGTGTGTATAGGTATACATATCTGAATATTTTACTATTGTGAGTATATTAGTGACATTTCGATACTTATATATCCTTATATTGCCACTATTCAACCTCCAAATGCGTTTAGCATATTATGAGCCTATGTTACGTTGTATAAGTTTTATGAATAAGGTTTTCGCGTTCAAAGGCATTATAAACGAGTGGATAGCGCTATACACTTGCTATGATCCGTTTATGAATAAGACTGTATCAGCCTTATTCATTAGAATGCGCTAAACAGATGAATAGTTATGCACTGCATAAGGATTTATGTAGCCACTATGTAATGTTACATAAATCCTTATTCATAAAAAATTTCCCCATCCATTTTAGTTATGCAACGCTTGTGTCAAATAAAGTACCAAAAAGAGGAAATCTATTACGTTTTACTTCCACATCACATAAACAAACATCAGCTGCTTGTGAAAAATCAATAAAATCAAAATGCTTCCAGTTCGGTCTTTTCATTTTCTGTATTTATAATTATAATTTTGAAGTTCTTGTGTCGCTACTCATTTTTAGCAAAAATAAATAAAAGTTTCGATAAAAACTCAGCAATAATTTGATATTCCAGTGAAATTTTATAAAAAAAAACAACCCCCATTTTTCCTGCTGCGCTGCCGCCACCACCGGTTGGATTGTTTTTAGTTTCTTTATTTTGGTTTTTGTATTATAATTCAGTTTTCGTTGTGTTACTGTTTATAATAGATACGTATTTATGTGCATAAATAAAAGAAAATTAAATTTTTTCAGAAAATAATCTGTTTTGTTGTTTTATTTCATTATTCGCTCACAGTTTTTATTGGGAAGAATAGGTATAGATATGTATGTGGGCATATATCTAAATATTTCACTTATGTGTGTGTTAGTGACATTTGATACTAAAATATCCTTATGTTGCCACTATTCAACCTCCAAACGCGTTTAGCTTATAATGAGTCTATGTAACGTTGCATAAGTTTTATGAATAAGGTTTTTGCGTTCAGACGCATTATAACGAGTACATAGCACTATGCACAAGCTATGATGCGTTTATGAATAAGGCTGTATATCTATAGCCGCAGATAACATACATAGTTTCGCTAAGTAAAAATATAATGAATTGTACTCCTTGTAAACACGTTCTAAAGTCTCAATAAAAATTCAATTCAATTCAATATTATACTGCGCAGGTTATCAATTGAAAATAAAAAATGGCTGTGAGCGTGGGGAAGAAAACACACGTAAAAACAACAACAAATTATAATTGAAATTGTCAGAAATAAAAATGGCTGGGAGCGTGTTGACTTAAATACACGTAAAAACAACAACAAATACTGACATTTGACTCAAATTTTGATATATGTATGCGCAGAAGAAACAAAAATCAAAACTCTAATGATATTACCTTGTGAATCAGACTTCAGATTAGTGTAGGTGTCAAGGAAATGTAATGTGTGATAACTGATAATCAATCAATCATACAAAAAAAATTATTTTGAATTTAACCTCAATATTTTTTGACAAGCGAATATTTTTGCATAGATTTTTGTTCGCATAGGAACTGTAGGCTTTTGCTGTACTCCCACCAAAATGAAATCCAAGATTTTGGTTGATAATTTTTGATATTTCAAGTTTATTGAATTTCAATGAAATCTCAATGAAAACTCCAGTCCATTTTTTCTGTGATCTCGTCGCTAATCTCAGATGTCGTTTTTATAAGTCATTAATCAGCCAATATTGGTTGATTACCTCCATTTAACCAGAGCCTGTAAAAACTTTTTACAAGTTTAACCCAATTTGAACAAACTGGCCCTTATTGTGCCATTTCCGTACAAAATGTATGCATACTTTTTGGAGTTCAAATGGCGAAACAAAATATATGTCAAACTTACTACTTTCTCTGTCTGTCATTTGACATTTGAGTTTCTGTTCCTTTTGTTTTGCTTTGCCTTGCTTTGCACGACGGAACCGGTGTCGGGTGTTTGGAAAATAACATTTGAGTTATATCATAAGAACTAAAAAGTAGTGAAAAAGTTTGTTATTTATAAATTAGTTTAAAAAGCCAAGTAGTTACAAACATTTGTATCACACTAATCAAAAATACCAAGAAATTTTCAGAAATGCTTCCCAGTGCGATGGCTTGTTTTCGAAGTACTTTGTTGCAAAGAGAAGGGGCTCTTCGATGCCATCATGAATTGATAAGAAATCTTTTCATACTCACTGTTAGCTCTGGGGTTTGCAACTCAGTCAGAGCGAGCATTAATTCCAAGACAAAACCAGTTGTTAGTAACTTGCCAACGAGTGCCATGAACAATTACTGCACTAAAATTAATATACCAGTCGTGGATTATGCTGAGGTAAAGGACCTGCCAAATCATCCAGAGAAACTTCTCATCGATGTTCGAGAGCCTCGGGAAATAGCGGGAACTGGATTAATACCAACAGCTATAAATATTCCTCTGGGAATTGTTGGCCAGGAATTGGCTGCAAATATTAGTTCACCAGAGTTCAAAAAGAAATATGGACGTCCAAAACCCAACCCCAAAACCTACATCATCATGCAATGTCGCAGTGGAAAGAGATCTGAAGATGCAGCTCAAATAGCTTCGAAATCAGGGTACAAGAATGTTCACAATTATGTTGGTTCATGGTTGGAATGGGCAGACAAAGAGGGTCTTCCAAAAGAACCCCAATAGTTAAGGTACACTATCAATAACCATTGACTTACTTTTACTATACATAATAATAAGTCAATGAAAATAACTGTAGTCTCTGAACAAAAGTCAATAAACTAAGTTGAAAGTAGTATTATTTAAAATCTATTTATTTAAATTTCAAACTCTTAACTTCACTGATTTGCAGTTTAGAAGAAAAAAAATATCAAAATTTCTTGTAAAAAGATGAATCGCTTATGATATTTTCCAGATGAAGATACCTACCCTTTGATAGCCGCTAGATGGATGTACCTGCCAAATGTTCCGTCAAGTTCTTTTGCTCTTCTTTCACAACCCTTCAGAACTTCAGTATTCTTTTTCAGTTGTCAACTCTGAAGAACATCAAGTTGCATCTTAAGAATTTTAATCCTCTTGCACGCAATCCATTATTTTTAAGATTTTGTTCTCAAAAAAAAATCCCGATTGTTTATTATGAAGAAATCAAAGAGCTACGAAACCATCCAGAGAAACTACTCATAGATGTTCGTGATGCAAATGAAGTTAGGCTAGGTAAAATTCCACTATCGATCAACATTCCCTTGTGTGAGCTAAAAATTGAGCTGGACATTAATGACTGCGATACAGAATTGTTTCGTAGAAAGTATGGACGAGAAAAACCAGTTGCTGACACCTACATAATAATGCATTGCCGGACTGGACAGAGAGCTGCAGCTGCCGCCGAAATCGCAACAATACTAGGCTATACGAATGTTCACAATTATTGTGGGTCATGGTTGGACTATGTTCGGAATGAATGTCATTAAATGATTTAAAAGAACGATATTTAAGGTAATTTTTAGTTGGTCTCTTTGATTATTGTTGAGAGCAAATATCAGTACCATTAGAAAAATATGTATTTTGAAATTGAATTTCTTATCTTATCAGCCATTTCTGATCGATTTTCTTGATTGCAATTGAAAGATTTTTTTTTATATTATGTGGTTTTACTAGGACTCTCGGATTATTGGTGGCAAATAGAATACAATAATTATTGAGCAGCTGGCGAGCAATCTTTTTTACATTTTTGGGTTCTCAAATATTAACTTAAATTCAACGAATGCCCTTTAAACAAAAGCAAACATGTCCCATGTTATTCTGGTGTTTTTATATTTTTGAAAATGCTGAACTTGAGTAGTACAAAACCAGTATTCATTTATAAACTCTATTACATGTATAGGTATACAATTATGGCGCCGAATATGTTATAAATAGGCATGTTCCCTGCAAGTGGCAAGGTAACGTGAGTAGATAAAACTCATGAGGACTACCTTTTACACATGTTCTCATGTGCTAGTAGATATACATATTTTACAAGAGAAAGCAGTTATATAATAGACCGAGAACCCACAGCAGATTTTGGGTGTGAGTGATAGCAAAGAAAGAAGTATAGGCGTCGAAAGCTTCATTAAACGCTATTCAAAAAATCAAGGTCTTGCTGTCCACAACTGGGGCCTTTGCGAGAAACAGTGCATCGAAAAAAAAAATATGAATGCAACTTCGAAGAAAATCGTTTTAGCCGAACTCACCCCTCCCTAGATAAGCTCCTCGGATCCCATATCACGGAATCTGAGACCATTTGAGTGTATAGTTCGCTCTACCGGACCGTTTAAAAAATTCAAAATTCTAAATGAAAAACAGTTTTTTTAAACAATCTGGCTAGGTAAATTAAACACTCAAATGATCTCAGATTCCGTGATATGGGATCCGTGAGCTTATCTATGGAGGGGTGAAAACCAATTTCGGCTAACACGATCATCCATTCATATTTTTTTTTTTCGATGCACTATTTCTCGCAAAGGCCCCAGTTGTGGACTGCAAGACTTTGATTTTTTGAATAGCCTTTAATAAAGCTTTCGACGCCTATATAGACCAAGAGCCGACAGCAAATTTTGGGAGTGGAGGTATAACCAAAATCAGAGTATGAGGGATTATTGGTACATGTATGGTGATATGGAATATGAAAGTCTGGCAGGTTTTTTTCTCAGCCTTTGGTGGGGGTGGAGGTTTAAAACCCGCTTGGTTTCCTATTTATATGGTAGTGTCATTAACACTTCAATTTACTTTTAAAAAATAGGAAATCATGCTCTGTCATTTTCCCTAAGTCGATAAATAGGACCCATGATTTAACCTTTTTAAGCAAACCTTATTAGCGTTTTTGTGGAGACTTTATTTGTTGATTTTTTGATTTGCTGAAAATCTCCAAAAAAGGGATGATAAGGTTCACGTAAAATGGTTATATCTTGAGTTCTATTAATCGGACCGTCAAAATTGTGGTGTTTATGCTTAGAAAAAATGACAGGGAATCATATCCGATTTTTCAAAAATGAATTAAAGAGGTTATAACCCTGAAAATAAATCAGGGGATCTAGCACTTTTTAGCCCCTCACCCCTCCCAAAGGCTGAAAACAAAACCTGCCAGACTTTGGTATTTGATATAATGATACATGTACCTATAATCCCTCATACTCCGATTTCGGTTATACCTCCACTCCCAAAATTTGCTGTGGGCTCTTAGACTAATACTTCTTTTTTTGCTTTCAATCACACCCAAAATCTGCTATGGGCTCTTAGTCTATAAAGTTCCATTGAAAAAAAAAACAAGTAAAGTACCACCTCCAAAAGGGAAAAAATCTATGGGAGTTGGTTTACCTAGTCAACACTAATATGTCATACGTCGCCGAAAAATTATTGCGTTTACTTCTTTTGGAGAGATAAAAAATAAAATAAAAAAAAAACATTTCCCATACATTTTTTGTCAATTGGAGACAGGACAAAGCCGATGACAAATAGCTCTCCAACCCAATAGTACACAGCTTAACGACTATGCAACAAAACAATGAACACGCAAAAACCTTTTTGTTGATTAGGAAGACAAGTTTCAAATGGGGAATTGCATTATTACTCTTTTCGGTGTTTTGAAGCCGAATATCTCTGGAAGCCCATGTTTTAGAGTTATAAGTCCGCACGAATTTTTTATGATTTATAAAATCAAAATAATTTGAATGGACGTTTTTTTTAATAGACTTGCTAAAAGTTGGTGTTCCTGTTGATGCCTTTACTTGTATTGAGAGGGATAAAATGAACAATTGTGCCGTAAAGTGACTTTAAAGGTATTTTAAATAATAAGATACCATGAATAATTCATTCCTCACATTTCTAAAATAACTTATTCGATTTGTATCAGAAAAGGGTTCTTGTTCTGAAAATAAAATAAATTGCTTCGACAGTACCTTGCCATATTATTAGACCCAAAAGAAAATTTATTTAAGTTTTGATGCAAAAACACATTAAATATGGAAAGCCACCCATATTTTGTATGTTGCCCTTTTACTGCAATATCCACCTTGATGCTTCGGGGCATGCTGTTCATACATGATTGAATGGCATTTTTGAGTTTCTAACAATCATGTCGCTCAGGACTTTTGGTTGTTATAAGGTTTTCTGCGACTTTTCGCTTAACAAACTCCCAAGTCTTCTGTATGGGACTCATATCCGGAGAATTCCCAGGCCAGTCCATTACTTTAACTTTTTTTTTATTGAAAATCTTTTATCTCAGAGAAAGAATAGGGTCCTCTTAGTATTGTGGATAACACCATGAATTGGCACCAATACAAAAAAGTGAAGCACGAAGCTCATATTCATGCTCCTTCATAAGCTAAGTGCGTCATAGCCTTTCTCAATAAAAAAAAGTTAAAATATTGGACTGGCCTGGGAATTCTCGAGATATGAATCCCATACAGAAAACTTGGGAGCTTCTTAAGCGAAAAGTTGCAGAAAACGTTATAACAACCAAAATTCAGCTGGTGGAAAAGCCTAATACTGATTGACGGTATAGTAAGATACTCAAAAATACCATTCAATCATGTAGAACAGTATGCCTCGAAGAATACTGCACTAACTGCAGCAAAATGGCAACATACAAAATATTACAAAAAAAGGTGCTTCCAATATTCTAATTTTTTTTTTTTGCAACAAAACTTAATTTAATTATTATTTTTAAATAAATAAAAAAAAATAAGCATTCAAAAATGAGACTGAAAAATATAAGCAATTTCGACAAAAACACAACATTAAACAAAGTAAACAAAAAACTTTGATTTTCTTTTTGCTTGGGCCGAATATGTAAGGAACTGTAGATTTGATTTCAAAATCGAAACCAGAAGCTTTCAAATGAATCGAATTGTTGTTTCAAATTATCAATCAAAAAGGCCATTGAATTAGATATCAGCTAAATGCCGGGTCTTTGGGGGTACAAATATTGAAGCATGTTGAACGATTAAGGACATTTGCACAAGAATCATTAGGTCATCTCATAAGCACTACTTCGATGCACTCGGATGTGTTTTATAATTGTTGATTTTTTACAAACTATTCATAAAAATAATTCTTAAAATTTCTTAAAGGTTATCTAATGTATGTATGTATAGATGTAGGTATGTATTTAAATAAATAATTTTGGTAGCCCCTAGTTCGGTGAGAACCTACTTATCTAACTAAGACTATGCGAAGTGTTTACTTTGCTTATTTACTTATCTCGCCAAGATTATGCGAAGTGTTTACTTTGCAAATTTAGAAAGCTGCAGACGGCTTATAACTATGCTTTAATATTTATGAAAAATGAATTTAGGTACATATGTATTTCATTATCAATAAAGATTCAGCCATTCGACTTATGTTATCTTTCGTTATCTTGTTTATACTAAATAACTGGGACGATCAACAATTATTAAAGATTTTTACAATATCATTCGCTAGAAAAAAAAACAATTGTGTAAACTCTCATTTAAGAACAGCGATTCACAAGACAGTCGAAAAGGGGTACCATTTAAAACAGGTTTTGCAAAAAATGGGCTTCATTTTTATTTTTTCAAAATTTAAAGCCATTCCCGGGTTTCCTCAAAGGTTTTATGGTAGGTTTAAGGTTTTTTGGTCTTAAAAAAATTCAACAATATCTTATCTATGCCCCTTTTTGTGTTATGCAATATTTAATAACTTAAGGTTATCGGTTACTAAATTGAGTTCAGTAAATACATATATGTAGGTATATAATGTGTCATATTGATTGTTTTTATCAGCTCATTCACCTCCAGCATGTATATACACACACATGTGTGTATGCGGATGTACTTATTTTGAATAGATCATACGTTTTTGCGGGGAAGTTGGCGGTTAAGCTTATCACATTGTGTGGGAAAAAGGCATTAGATGATATGAGTGGCAAATCGAAAGATTTTAATTTTCTGTTGCCGTGTACATTATATTTGCTAAATTGGACCTCCGAACTACGTTATGATAAGCAAATATCTTCCGATTTGGTTTGGAAAATTCGAGCTGAATAAGTTCACCGAATTCTTTTTCAATGAGGATAAAATTATAGTTAGAAAAATTACATATGGGTGATTCCATAGAAAACGACCCTTTACGAAAAATCACAAAATATGACTTAGAATTGAAAAAACGACCGTTAGACGGTTTTAAAAGATTGCATGTTTCATTTTAAAAGTCAAACTATCAATAATTTTTTTTATCGCCGCTTATTTCGCAGCTCGAACCACTTTGCAAAATAGGTCTCCAAAAGTCACTTTTTGTTATCAGAAGCTCAAAACCCTATTTTCAATAATTAATTGTTTCAAAATTTGAGAACTGGTGGTTATTTGCCCTTATGAAAACTGTAAGCATGTTTTCGTGTCATTTAATTATTCAATAGTAAATACAATTTTAGTTTTTAGGCAGTTGATTCATAAAGTGGTTAGTGTCACGCCGGTAACAAAAAAAAATTATGTTTCATTACTAGAAGAAAAAAATTTGTTTCAATGTGATAATTTGGGGAAAAAAGGAGAATACTATGATCTACTGTCAGACAAAATTTCAAGACGTTGAAATTAATACTGACCGTTTATTTAAAATTTTAAGCCTATGTCACACCCGTAACAGGTTGGCATTTCAAATCATAATCTTTCTGTTTTTCAACTCAATTTTAGTTTTGTTGCTTTTAGATATGAAATTCATGACGTAGGGATATAATTCTAAGAAAATCTACTTTAAATATGATTTGAATCGGCTTTAAGTGAAAGATTTCCCTATTTTAAAAGAAAATGGAAAAATTCTCATTGAAGTGACAAAACTATTCACTTTTCAGTGAGAAAAACTTCATTTTTCTAGAAAAAGTGTTTCCGATATCATGTGAGAAATGATTATACATCGATGACAACAATTTCCCGTCAAAATATAGTATATTATATTGTTTTAAGGCAAACAAATCATGCTCGGTCACACCCGTAACGATGACCTGTCACACCCGTAACGTTTTCAATTAGAAATTTTGAATAGTTTTTCGTAGTTTTGGTTCTCATTTCTTAACTGAAACTGAAGATCAACTATCTAGGTTAATATTTGCAAAAGAATGATACAAACTTTTCATGCAATATTTTACACCACATGGAAATTAGATATCATAATCGCAAATCACCAGTTTTCTAAGGTCACACCCGTAACGCAACCAAATTGCATCCTATAACTGAACCACTAATTTTTCATATTTTAGTATACAATTTTTTTAAAAGGGCTTCAGGGCCCTGTTTCATAATAAAGTACAAACAAATACTATTAGTGTGGGGCAAAATTGGGTTTCATTATCAAGCAGCAGAAAAGGACTTTTGTACCTTTCTGTTGGTTAATACCACTAATAGTATTGGGAATGTCACCCTCATTATGAAAAAGAAATTATTAGTGGTTTTGCTTTGTAGTTTTCTAAACTTGTACTTTTAACTAATAGTATTAGCTCTATTATGAAACAGGGCCCAGGTGTCCTATAGAATAGTAAAGTAATTATTTATAAATTGAGAATTGTATGTGAAAAATTAATAAAATATGGAGTCTCACTGTCACACCCGTAACGATGGAAACACCCATATATGCTTATTTTTAAAAATTTTAAACAATTGCTATTTTTCATACAAACGAGGAGATTTCTCAGTCGTTTATTCAAAATGTCGTTAAAGTGTGAAAGTGGATGGAAAATCTTTAAACTTGGTACCTACATACATACAGGAATACACCCCAGTTCATTTGAATAGGTACAAAATTTTCGAATGCGATTAACCGTTATAACTCCGAACCGAGCGGACTAAATGAATTTTTTTAAATGGCATTTGAGAAAGCATCCAATTGAGGAGAGAATAAGAAAAACACACCAAGGCAGCATTCTTTTTCTTTAAAAAATTATATCTTTTTCGTTTTTTTTAGTCTGTTCTTCTGAATGAGAACCCTTTTCATTGTGCTGGGTTATTACTTAATTTTTATTGCACGGAATAATTTTTGTTTGGCTCGTCCGAGGTATAGCTTCCGTTCTTATAAAGAAAATTGGTATAAAATGAGTATAATTGCAAGAAATTATTTAATTATATTAATTAAAGTTCAATAAGGATATGCCACGATACACGAAATCCTTGGACAACATTCATTCATGATTATTTTATCCAGCAATAAGTATTTTGCCTTAATTTTTACAAAAGTTTGTCAAGTAAGTACCTATTGCAGTCAAACTTTTCGGAGGACAACATTTCTATTCAATGAAGTATTTCAATAAAAAATAGTAGATTTAATCGGAAAAACAAGGAGCGGACTTGTCACAGTACTTCCATTTTGGCTACACTCTTCCAAGCCATGTGGAATAAGTAGCAAATTTAGTCATGATATGGAATGTAGATTATAGTAAATAGCCATTTACCCAATTTAAACCAATTATACTCACCTCTTGTTCCCAGTTATCAATTTGAGGAACGCAACGCCAAAGACAAATTCATAAGCGTATACATCTTTGAAAATAATGTAAAGTTTGTTATACTATCAGTTTGATAATAATTGAGAATCGTATTAGGGTGCTTTACTTCAATACTTTTCTCAATACCAACCTGTTTTCTATTTCAAATCCCGTTCCAAAGCTTTTCGAATATCCGGATTCCTCTTTAAAAATTGATAAACTTAACAAATTCCTAGCTTTGCTCTGTGCTAAATGTCAGCTGCGAAAAATTACAAATCATAACTCAGTTGGGTCTTTCAACTTTATCTCGCAAGTACACACTCAAGATCCAGCAAGGTAAACAATAGTATCTGCTATCGAATATTTTAAAGGAAATCTTGCAACATCCCAGCATTACAAAAATCAACCAAAGTTCAAACCCTATAAACCGATAAGTCACTATTTGTTCATTATTATTATTTCATTTTTCCTTTCATTCATAAAAGTAAATAAAACAAAGTGCCCAACGTACGACATTGAGCTTTATCATAACAACAACAATAGTACGCATAAATTATTATTCGAAGGCTATAACTGTGTTGTTTTCGAAACAAACAGCAGAAATAAAAACAATAACAAAAAAAACGATTGGATACATTTTTAAATCAAAACAAAATTTATTTAAATAATAAGCGACAAAAAGATTACAAAAAAATAAGTGATAACAAAAAAAAATGTTAAGGAAAAATACTCGATTGAGACTCATACTGGTAGGTGAATCAGCTTTTTTCTGAAATAAGAAAAAATTTATTGAAATCTATCTAGTATCACCAAAAATGTACAACAACAATTTTCTTTGTACCCTAAAAACTACAGAAATATAAAGCACAAGTAAAAAAATACATGCAAGCATTCTTGTTCACTGCCGCGGGTATGGTCGACTCTTTGAGTGGATAAACACCCACAGCTTTGGAATAGCCTAAGATTTCTTCTGGAAACTGATCCATTTCCACAAACATACAGAAATTCACTGGGTTGATTACTTCTTGTCCTTCTTTTCTACATAGCCTAAAGGTTCTCCCATCCGAATAGTTTGTCCCTCTTTTATGTGGAACTTGAAGTCCTTTGGAGCTTCGAATAGCAACACAACTGTGCTACCCATGTTGAACTGTCCTAGAAGATCTCCCTTTCCTAACTTTGTGCCTTCTGGTAGCTGAAGTTCATCGAATTCTGAGCAAGTCTTGTGGGAACCGACTTTGAACCCGACCCAGCGGTTGGTCTTGAGCTGTTCGTCGACGTAGATCTTCACGGATCCGACATTGGTGGCTCCAACTGCTGTGAAGCTGAAAAATCCATGTTGCCACTTGCCAATGTACAGAGCTCGTTCGTTGACACAGAAGAGTTCAGGCAACCACGTGGCTATCTTCGGGCTGACAGACAAAAGTTCCCCTGTAAAGTGGCGACGTATCTTGGGTTCCCAGTCGGCGGGCGAATGGAAGCGATGGTAGTCTCCTGGAGCCAGGTATATCACGCACTGGAAGATCGCCGTCGGTTCATTCTTGTTCATGCGAATGGCCTCCGCGTAGTCAGCTGCAGAGCTGTCTTTGCCTTTGACCCAGCTGTTTGGTCCAAGGAATGAGTCGATTCGGTAGTTGATTCCTTTTACTTGCTCCACCACTGACTGTGATGCTGTGCTAAAGTGCAGAATCTTCCCGTCAGCCGGGGATACTAAGGCACAATGAGGATCCACGAAACGCGCCCCGTCTTTCAACGGTCTTGTAAAGAACTCAGCCAAACTTTCATAGTGCGTCAGGTCGGAGTACAGAGCCTCTTCCAAGTTCACACCAAAACTGTTCGAATACCAACCATAGATGAAAGGACGCATGTTGGTGGGAATGTAGCAGCTCGCCAGCCAACCCCAACACCGACTGATGATGCGTAAGGGAAGCGAGCAATAGACTTTCGCCTGGAAATCCGAGGCGGTTCTAGGCAAGTTCTCCTTTTGTACTTTATTGCGATGCCATTGCCATTCAATGGCACCAAATACACAAAATCCCACGGGAGCCCATCGCAGCAACAGTCGACTCCAGCTAAACCAGGGATTTTTCAGTCTTTTCAGAGGGTTTTCTTTGTTCGTCGTGATGGTGTTCGATTTTTGTTGAAGTTGTGCTCCGCTTATCAAGGAATCGACTTTATTATCTTGTGGTTTCGTCGTCAATGTACGACGGAATGTCCATCGCACTGGCCATTTAGTTTGTTTTTGAGCTTCACGAAGATTTCCAGCTTTGATGAGGAATCTCCCACGCGGAAGGAAATAGGAAACCATATTATCGTTATCAGCAAAACGCAATAGTTAACAAAATAAATAATTTAAATAAAAAATTGTTAAGGAAATTTGCACACAGGTAACTTCTTTAAGCTTAATTATATAAATTGAAATTGATAGAGATCTTAAGTAATTTATAGAAGTTCGTAAAAAGTTTTTATTGAGCAGTATATTCGCAATTCGACCTCAATTCGGTAACAGAGCAATACAAATAAAATAAAAATTAGAAGAAAGGATTTCTTAGCAAATGATTTGTGACAGTTGGGTAATTTTGTTTGTCAAGTGTGGTGAGGTGAGAGCGAGAGTGCATTCAGAAGAACAACATTTGTCAAAAAATATATACTTGGCTTCGAACGCACTCTTCAAAAATGATGAATGGCCGCGTTCAGGTTTCACAATTGATTTCACGAATTGAGTCGGGATTCGTGTGTGCTGTTCAAAACTTGAACCACCTCAAAACAAATAGAAAAAAAACTTCAATGTTTTGCAATGTCTTTCTTGTGCCTCCTGACATCTCTGACCACCACTTATCTTTTCCACAAACTGCAGTGATACCGAACTCAATCTTCCTTAACTAAACATCGATGTTTCAAACGGGTGGGTGGAATCGATTGTTGTTGACGTTTCTCATGGGATAACTTCTTCTCCTGATATTTGTAGGGTAGTATACTACGTTTCCACCTAAACAAAATCCTGGATTTAGGAAGAAGATTTATGTGGTGCTTCCACTGCATGAAAGATTAAAAAAGAAATTCACTTTAACAGCACACTTCAAAAGCAAATGGGGCTTCATTTTGTCTTATTAAGTGGAAGTGTGAGGTAGAATATTTAATTTGTTTTATTCAACACCATATAAGAATATATTTGTTCGATTTGTAAAATTAATTGCCTTTGGAAGATTTAACAAGATTAATTTATAATTTAATTATTTAGGACCCGTTGTACAAACGTCGTTCAAATTTGATCTGTGGTTCAAACATTTTTACTGGCTGATTTCGGCGGAATTACTGAGGTTCAGCGATTGTTAAAGGTTCAAGTATGTTATAGTAGCCAAATGCCTGAACCATCGTTGAGCTTCAGTTAATTCAACATAGTCAGTGAGCTAAAATTGCTGAGGCACGAGGTAAATATTTGTACAACTGGTCCTTAAAGGTAATCAGGGGCCCAATTCCGCAAGGGTGAATGATTTTATGTGTACACATTCTATTCACACCCAAAACAAGTGTGAATAAATTTGACTGATTGTGCATACGTTATCTGTCAAAAACTTAAAACTCACTCTTGCGGAATCGCAAAAATCGATGTGTACACGAATTTCTCTGTGCACAGAATAAACTCACTCCTGCGAAATTGGGCCCCAGGTGAAAAAAAAAGACAACTGCAGTTATATTTAGGTTTTTAAAGTCAATATTTACATCGGAGGATTTTTCCAATGACGATCTTTAATATTGTATTGCTTTTCCCTCATTTTTAATTCCCTAAACCCTCGCTTGACGTCAATCGGACGGCAAAGTTCGGGCAATGAAACTGCCGACAAACACCTTTTATTCCACCATTTAAATTTTCAAGTTCACCACTGCTGTTGGTCTGAACGGACCATTTTCAATCGCTCATGTACGTTCTATATAATTCTAAAAAAACTGGTGATGACATTTGACAGTTTTTTGATGTACACTATTTTGTAATTCCTTGAGAAATTTTGGAAAAGACGGTGCACGGTGGTGACTACCAATTTTTCAATAAAAAGATAATTCCCGGAGTTAAAAAACATCAAATAAAATGGTTAATCAATTACATAAAACCCACACTTTATAACAATTAATAACTTTATCCATAGATTCGTTTTATTCTAATCCAAAATCGAGCTGGAAAAACCCGCCTTGCAAAATGGTACATGAACTTCGACGATGACGAAAAACAAAAATTAATTGAAGAAGTCCATGCAGTGGTCACTGTTCGAGATGCAAAACACACGAATTTCGTCGAGGTACATTTATCAGTGAATTAAATTTTGCTATTTATTATCGCTTGCAGTCCATTTTGTGTGAATGTTGGCACACAAGATTGTGGGGCGTATTCTTTTGCGGAAGAAAAATCACTTTGCTAGGTCGATAAAAATTTCGGAAGGTCGTAGTTCGTAGAGGGTTGATGAACTCCTCCATTCCGCTGTAATCCCAGAAAAAAATCATATTTTAAATCCAATATCAAATCCTATTGGATTTCGTAGGTGTCGCATCATGGGATGAAGGCGCTTTCAGCATTACTGTGAACTTGAATTTTGGAATTTTTATTCGATTTTCTTGTTATTTTGGTTTTTAGGTCAAATTTTTGTGATGTATTAAATTCCACCTTCCTCCCACTATTTTAACATCACTTAAGTGCCATAATTGACGATGCTGGCGCCTTGGTGGCGACTTTAATATTACACGATAGCATTAAACAAAATGTGCTTGCCTTTTTAATAATTTCCAACAAATTAAATGAAGATGAATGAATGAATTAAGAGGGGATAAGTGCACTAGGACCTAAAGATTATTGTGCCCCTTTTAAGAGCCCAATGAGACAACTCATTCCATAACTTTCCCTCTAAATTGGTTCCTTTTAGGAACTCAATTATGTCGGATACTTTAAGAGGGAAGTTCTCTATGTCTTTGATGCACGAGTGCATCACATTTTCCAATATGTGTTCCGGTGTTTCCCCGTAGATGTTGCTGAATCTGCAAATTGCAGTACTAACCAAACCGAGAAGACTGATGTTTTCTTTGCTTGCAGTGCCATGTGAGGATGCCCATTATTATTCTAAGGTTGTTCCTACTTAGAATTATGCTACTTAGATTATGCATTATTAAAAAGAGCTCTGCCAACAAGACTTAAATTCAATAGATAAAAGTCAATCAAACACCTTATAGTCTTGTTCAAATAATTTAATTTATTTATGACGCGTTTCGGCCATTAGCCATCATCGGATCAAAATCGACTATTCGACTAAGTCGATTTTGATCCGATGATGGCTAATGGCCGCAACGCGTCATAAATAAATTAAATTATTTGAACAAGACTATAAGGTGTTTGATTGACTATTTATCTATTAGATTATGCATGTGTAACGCACTTGGTTATAGTCCCCAAGCAATAGTTTGGCCTGCCTCGTTTTTCCGAGTTCTTTCCTGATTTTTGGTCTCCTCTTCTGATTTAATATGTATTTGATCACGTTTTCACCTACACTGCAATATGGCTCAGGACCCATAAGGGAGTCTGTTGCTCCTTTTTTGGCTAGGGTATCTGCCTCCTCGTTACCATGAATACCAAAGTGTCCTGGTACCCAATAGAGTGTGACAGTGTTCTTTTCGCCAAGTTTATTCAGCTTACCAACGCACTTAATAATAAAGATTCTTTGAATCCAATTTATCCAGAGCTAATTTTCTATCCGTAAGAACAGATAGAGTTTTTATCAATCTAGAGCTGAACTGATATTTATTGGTCTTTTGGACTTTAAGTAACTAGGTCTAAGTACATATGTACTTAACTACTTTAATTTATGCCTGAATTGAAAATTCGTTGAATATATCGTGACTACAGTTTAGAAAAATGAGATCTCGCCAATATTAGTCTCATGAACTGAATATTTTTAAAATTTCATTTTCCTGAACTATCGTAATAACAGCATACTACTCGAGTTAAAATAGAATTAATATTTTTTCAGAGTTCTAATAGTCCAGTTAATTTAGACTTTTTTTTTGCAAAACATTGGGAAGCAATTTTTTTCTTGGTTTCATTAAAGTACCATACAGAAAGCTTAAGTCCAAATTTTCGACCATCAACCCCTTGCAGGGTTGCCGCTATATTGATTTAAAGAGTGAATTTGTTTTTAATGATTAATATCCGTAATTTTAAGTTCATCGAAAAATAAAAATGCATTCCTAACAAATAGAGTAAGTTCTACTAATTTGAATATATTGTATTTTTTCAGATTTTGTGTATTTAACGAGTTATAACCAATTATAGGCAAAAATGGAGTTCACACATTTTTAGTCAATTTTTTTTTCTTTCACGCGAAAATTTCTTTCAAAAGTTCTAGTAATCACTCTATCCTACAGTTTTGTCCTTAACATTTTCTGTTTCTAAGCAATTGTTTACCGATTGTATGGCGAAAAAGGTATCCGCACATCATCATAATTAAGTGTTTTAAAACTGTGAGTGGGTTTTTCTCAATATAGAAACGGGGAAGACATTTTTTAATTTTGAGTTCGTTGAAGAACTACAAAGAAAGCTTAAATCCAAGTTTTCGACCATCAACTCATAACAGGGTTGCCGCTATCCTCAATTAAGGAGTTACTTCGTTTTTCACAAATAAAATCCGTATCTTTAATTTTATCGAAAAAATACAAATGCATTCCTGACAAGAAGAATAAATTCTACAGATTTGTTAAGTGACATTTTTTCATGTTTTTTATATTTAAAGAGCTATAGCCATTTATAAGCAAAAAATGGAGCTCACATATGTTTTATTCAGTTTTTGTTCAGTGATACGTTTAAGTTTTCTCCTAAAAGTTCTTTAAAAATCGTTAACTTACAGTTTTTATTTTTATATTTCTTAAGCCTAAACAGTTGTTAACTTACTGTAGCACCTGAAAGGCAGAATCACACTTAAAGCATTTCAAGCAAATGGTACCTTCCTTATTTTTTTGTTTTGAATAAATATCAAGGCTCGGTTGTTAGTTCCGAAAACAAAATTTACTCTTTCACCCAAGATGGTGAAAGCTTGCAGACCAAGTATAATCACGTATCTGATATGCAAAATAATATATATAAACTTGAAAACTCAAATTAATACATGCTCGCACTTTACTCTTATAAGCAGCTATATAAAAAAAATTTAATGTGACTTCTCTGCGCTCAATTAATTTTGTGATGAATCGATTGAACAAAAATAAAGATTGATAGACTACATCATTTCTAATGATTTCCAACTTTTAGACCCATCCCTTAAAAATATAAAAATCAAATAGGTACTTCAATAATTTGATCTCGAAAAATTGCAATTTTCAATCAAATTTTGATCCAAAAACCAACACATGAATCAAAAATTCCTCAAACATGGGTAAAATAATTTTTTCTTACCTTTCCAAAAATATAAAATTTTCTAAAAACAAATGTCATTCTGACTTATTGCAAATTATTTCTTAGCCTTCTTCTTTCCCGTTTTTGACTTTTAAACGTTCATATCTCCATTCCTCTAATTTTCCGAATTTTTCATTACAGCTACGACTTTCTTGTAATTGC
Source organism: Dasysyrphus tricinctus (assembly GCA_963921185.1). Classification (NCBI taxonomy): domain Eukaryota; kingdom Metazoa; phylum Arthropoda; class Insecta; order Diptera; family Syrphidae; genus Dasysyrphus; species Dasysyrphus tricinctus. The sequence goes on along the minus strand of OY992530.1, from coordinate 18,953,414 downwards.
ATAATCTATCAAATACAGAAAAAAACATCTTCCTACCTCTCCCCGTTTAGAAAATAACCAAAACCGAGTTCACTCTTTAAACCAAGATGGCGGAAACCCTGCAAAGGGTTGATGGTCGAAAACTTGGATTTAAGTTTTCTATAAAGTACTCTATCGATAACAAGAAAAAAATGTCTTCCCCAACGTTTTGCAAAATTCCCATAGCAGCTATGACTAAATATACTGGACTATAAGTAGGAATTTATTACGATAGGGAAAGCTGATTGTGCATTGTGGATGCACTTAATTTTCATAGCTGTAGCTATTTTTAACAGATGTTGCGGCTACCTTAAAAGAAAAAAAAGAAGATTGGTTAAATTATCTTATAGGTAGGAACAGACGAGAAACAAAATACCTAGAACCCCAAAACTTATCCTAATCTGGTGGTCCAGGACATGAAGTTCTTCTTGGTAGGTATGCTTTGCAGGTAGACGATCGCTGAAAAAAAAAGAAAGATTATTAGGACAATAGTAAACAAAGATACAATCTAAGAGCAAGGGTACTTACGATTAGGGATTCTATTGGATAGAAAAGGGCTTCGGCTCTAAGATCGCTTATGGATTGAGTTTGGTGGAGTCAAAAGGCACCTCAACTTCGTAGTTTAATTGGTGTACCCATGTGCTAAACGAAATAAAAGATTGAAGTACGATAGTTTGAAAAGAACGTACCTATATGTATGTAACTTACCCCAACCGATAATTCACCCCGCGCAAAAGTAAGCACACATAATAATAACCGAATCTTTCGAATTCTGCTTGCCAAACGAAGAAACAGTAACACCCCGAGGCCCTAGCCAAAGATACCATTTGAAGGAGATTCACCCACATCAGAGCATCCTGACCAATTTGTTTTTCTGTTTGTGTTTGTCTCGAATATTGGCGTGATATTTTCTTTTTTTAATTATTCATATGTACTAAGTTTCAAACTCATCCTCATCATTATTAGTTTTTTTTTTGCATAAAAGAGAATTGTCGATAAGTTCAAAAAATTGGCAAAAAGCAAAAGCACGTAGTGTTATCAAGTCCGTTTGAGCAGAGATTCCTCACGTGACCCTCTGTAGTCGCGATATTTCGCAAACACCTGTTATCCACCACCCACACAGAGCTCTATGTAGGCAGGATGTTGAGGTTTGTTTTTTTTGTTGTTGTGTTATTTCTGCGAGAAATAGACGTCCGAAGGAACTCCTTTAGGGAATTGGGGGGAATCGCGTCCAACACAGTGCTTTTCTTTGCCTAACCTCGTATTACATCGCCCAAGGGTTTGCAGATTTTCGGAATCTTTTCGGAGCGTAATTTTGTTTAATTTTAGGTAATACTAATTTCTATATAAACTTTGTGTTAGTCATTGAATGTTTCCCATTCGCATTAAAAAAAAATTTTCTGATCTCAGAATAACAAACGCAATATTGTCTTTCCTTCAGGAGGCGTAAGCACTTAGATATAATTGAGTTGACGGCCACGATACTTATATTGTTCATATTTCGCTATATCACATTTAAATTCTTAAATCTACCTTAATGTAATAATATTTATTACCTACATACATATGTTCATATACTTCTTCATGTTCGATAATTCGTATATAGCACTGTTCTTTATTGTTATAGTTAGTAAGTAGGTATTAGGATTGTTTTTTTTTTTTTTTTCACTTTAGATTAAGTACATGAGGTTCCTTTTTTCTTTTGATAATTTATTCTTAATAATGTTATAGTTGATAGTTGTTAGGTATTTAAATTAATAAAAATTTAACTTTTGTGAATCACGCCAAAGCTGATGATCTCAAGTTGTTTTTCTGAGCTTACAGTGAGCTCAATGTCCCATTAAAGAAATTTACAGGGGGTGCGGTAAGGTGGGCTTTTAAAGGCGGTAAACAATGGCTTGACGGTGAACGTATTGAAATCCGGAAAGGGGAATATGAATCCATGGCCGACCGGATTCCAGGCAGGGTGGGACTTCCCCACCTGCTACAACATCTGCAGGGTTTTCCAAGTGTGGTATTATGAGTGGTGGTAAAAGAAAATTTAGTTTGGCATGACAAATATTTTTTTTTTTTTTTAAGAGGTGAGGTCTTATTATAGGGTCAAAGACCCCCCCTTATCCGACGAGCTCAGCCGTGCCTCGCGTGCATGCCAACCGCTCCCATAACAGACATTCTTTCCCTTCCTATTCCCCTCAACCCTTCCGTTTCCTATTTCCGGTCCATCCCACCATCGTTTTTTTTTATTTTCGAATTAAAGTCTTAATTCTCCCGGCTCGGTTGGCCGAGTAAACTCGATCCTCTCAATCCATCCTGGCCTTAATGAGTTCCTGGTTGAAAATTTTTTTCCAAACCTTTCAATGGACCGGTCTCAAACCCTATTTCTTTCCCCCTCCTAGTTCTAAATCCTATCCGCATTGCCTCTTTTCACAGAAAACCTTATGGAAATATTTAATTTTAAAGGAGATGGGACTACTTTTTGGCAATTCGGGTAAAGTCACCGATTATTCTCGTTTTTCACAGAGACCTACACATAAGGTGTGTTTGTTACTTGAAATTTTTAAGATTTGCTGTCAGAAACCATAGGAGAAAAAAACAAGTTTGAGAAGCTTGGTTAAAATTACCAAACAAGCATATTTTGAATTCGGGGCTAGAGTACTGCATTTAAGTTTTCGGCAAATCTTAATCAAAAAACGAATCTCAAATTAGACCAAGAGCTGAGATCAAATTTTGTGGATAAACGCATAACCAAAGTATGAGAGTTTGTATGTGCATTCATCTTGATATCGAATACACAAATCTGGCTGGACTTTTTCGACGCCAGTGTTGGGGACGAGAGGATGAAAAAATCGGTAAATTTTGCTCTGTAATTGGAAAATTATGGAGGGAACTCTTAAACTAATTAATATACCCAATAGCTCTTGCGTGATGCAGGAACAGACATTTACATTCATTATTACGATATTATTTGCAAAGATAAAAGATTAAATTTATGTTTACAATTTTATTTAAATTTATGAAGCTGGACGTACACAATCAAAGGGCACGGTAGTGCCCAGCCAAGTTCGTGGCACTACACTCTTTTTACAGGAACAAACTCATGCTATTTTGCAACCCCCCTCAAACTTCAATACCAATAAAATCAGAAACATCAAAATAGCAGTATTTGCTGAGCTGATCAAACCGTATAAACTTCAAATTTTGCACAACGGTAGGCCTTGTGGTCCATACAAAGGAAAAAATCAAAAATCTGCAGTTTTTTATTCAGGGGGCGTGACATCCAACCACTTTTTTAAAAATTCTTATAAATTGTATGGAGGACTTCCAATTGTTGTAGAACGAAACATTTTTTAAATCGGTAGGGCTTGAATTTTCCGTTCAGGGGGCGTGGCATCCCTGAGATTTTCCATTCACGGGGCGTGGCATCCACCCGCTTTCTCAGAATTGCTATTATTTATATGGAGCACTTTCGTTATCTAAAAAACTCCAAATTATGACAGAAATTTTGTATTTAATGATTAATGATAAAAATTTGGTGGATTAAATTGGCAATTTTCTCTTAATTACTTACTTAGTCACAAATTTAAATTGTATGAAAACTTGACCAGTGAACCCACCAAATTTTATTATTAATACTTAAACTTTTGATATTTTTGTATTTTAATAAATACTTAAGATTTGCATTTCAAAATTTTTCCTTAACCCTTAATCACCTACCCACGGTCTCAGAGACATCAACGAATTTTCAAATTCAAATATTTCAATTGGTGCGTATCGTGTAATAGAGTCCATCCATGTACCGTTTTTAGAGATCAACTCGTATTGCCTATGAGCTAGGAGATTGAACAGGTGCACGCGTTTGGCCTAGATTATAAAAATATTTCGTCAATGGTCTCCAAGACCGCACATAGGTGGTTATGTGATTTGTTTGTATTTATTTAGTACTGCTATTCTATTGTCAAAATGAATAGAAGTGAGGAAAATATTGAAATATTGATACAGCAAGATATGTATGCCTGATAGCGAAGATATGCCCGACGAGGTTTGTTGTGATATGAAACCTGCTATGACCGAGGATTTCGCGATATTTGGAAAAAATGTGGGTTGACTACTGCGAAAAATTGTGAATGTTGGTGGGTGCGATTCTGTTGAAGTTTTTATTTTAAGCTCGGTTTTTATTTTTATTTTATTGTTTGGTTGCTAATACCATGAAGTTGAAATTTTGTTTCCTGCTGCTACAGAAATTATTGTATGAGCATAGCCATTTTTTGTGCTAATAGAGTTAATTTTGAAGATTTCAAGAATTTTACGAAATTTTATTTTAGTTTATGCTATTTTAGTCTTTTAAATTAAGCCAAAGTACTATAAACAATATGATTAGTTTTTTTATTTAGTTAATACTGAATTCAGGGTAATAATCTGTGAGCGGTGTCCAGGACCGCACGTAGCTGGTTAGCGGACTGAAATAGGTGATATGTGGTTAAGGGTTAAAAATTAATTTTTAAAATTGAAGAATTTTCTAAATAAATAAATTAATCTAATTAAAAAACCGCTTAAATGATTTTTAACGATCAAGAATTCAAATTGCACTCTTTTTTATCTCAAAATTTTAAAGGAGTTGTTTTACCGAATTTCATGATTTTAAACATTTTCCCCTCATTTTTGTTGACCTCAACTCAAGTTGCTTAATTTCATTTTTTATTCCTGTCCGTATTCGCATCTTTTACACCTGTGTTGTTTTGACACTGCTGGTGCCGTAACGACTTTTCGTTTCGTGTTTTAAACACGCCAGAGTGAACGGTCACACAATCTACCTTTTGTTAGAAAATAAGACATACAAACAGTACTTTTTTATTTTACACTTTTTTTATTTAGTTTAACAGCTAAATTAATATTAAATACACAAATGTTCAAAGAAATTTTTTGGATTACAAAAAATCCCAATTTTATTTACTTGAAAACTCAATTAAATCCATTTCTAACCGGTGTTTTTAAACAATGTACAAAACTTTCCATAAATTTTCATTTCAGTTTCGCAATTTCAAAATCGTCTACCGGAGGTACGCAGGTCTCTACTTCTGTATATGCGTTGACGTCAACGACAACAATCTCTGCTATTTAGAAGCAATACATAATTTCGTCGAAGTATTAAATGAATACTTCCACAACGTATGCGAGCTGGATTTAGTTTTTAATTTCTACAAAGTCTACACCGTCGTAGACGAGATGTTCTTGGCTGGCGAAATCAGAGAGACGTCGCAAACAAAAGTTCTCAAACAATTGCTCACGCTGAATTCCTTAGAATAAAATAATAACCAAAACAAATTAAATAATACAAACAAAACATAAAACAAAACAAAACTATCCCCTTTCCTATTGAAATTGTTATAAAACCCTAAAATTGGATATTATAGTTTTTAGCCTTAAAGGAAATTAATCATTTATTGGCTTAGTTTGGTCCAAATATAAATCTTATTTTATCACTGAAGCTGAAAGTAACTTGCGGACAAGTAGAAAAAAGAATTTATAAAATGATTTATAAAATTTAGCGCAAAATAAAGGCAATTGTCAGTCATTTATTATAATAAATTTATACTTAAAAAAAAAAACGAAACAAAAAATTAAGGAATCTATTGTAATCTATTGTACATTCTTTGTTATTATTGTATTCCTGTACCTTATCTCAACAAGTGAAACAACTTAGTTTAATATAATATACACAACAATTAAGTATACATAATTTAAAAATCGTGTTTCATTGCATTTATAAGTAAAGACAAAAGAGAAAGACAATTAATTGTAATAAGTTTTATGCTTGTGATGTATAAACAAATAATATTAAAAATGCCATTGAACAAATTATTGAGTGTATAAATGATCACACATAAAAAAATGAAGATATCGTTATAAATAAATTAATTGCATTCCAAAGTATACAGAGAGAGATTTCAGTGTTTTTAAAGATAGTATCAAGGAAGCTTACTGCTTTTGCACATGAACATTCCTCACCAGTATGTGTTAGCGGAGGTTTTAGTTCAAGGTGTAGATTCGCTAATAAATCGATGTGTGAATAAAAGAATGAAAAATTCCGGAACTCGACTTACCATAATAGCTCAAAATCTGAGTATGAGGGTTTATAGATATGTACATAAGGGTGGTCGTTAAAAAAAGATCATCTTGGATGGGCCTAAAACGGCCCATCCCTAACTCCCCAATTTTTTCAGACTTTTATTTTCTTCCCCTATAGTCGCTGTGGGGGTTAATTGAATCGGTCATTTCAAAAACAACTTAAGTCAAACTACAAACAAATTAGACCACGTTTAGTTAAAGGTCGAAACGAATGAAAAAGCTATCATAAATCACATTGCGCCAAATTGCACCGTTATTATATTAAAATATATGCAAAGAAGTTATTTGGGGGTAGGAAGTTAAATAAGCGCTTACAGCAAAAAAAGAACATTTAAAAGAAATATGACTTAAGTGGTTTTTGAAATGACCGATTCAATTAAATTCCCTATTTTTTTGCATACTAGGTGATTCTCGGTAAAGTCTGCCAATTAAACCAGAGCATTTAGGTAAGAAGTAGAGAGGAAAACATACTATAGGAGGCGGTAATATTTCCCCCCGCTTGGACAGGAGGGGTAATTTTGTAAAAAAAATTACATAAAATAGAAAAAAAAATTACAAAATTAAAAAACAACGGCAAACCTAACACTTACAGTACTACTTTGTAGCTTTTTGGAAAGCCAGAAGTCTATTTTTATAGACCAAGAGCCGACAGCAAATTTTGGGAGTGGAGGTATAACCAAAATCGGAGTATGAGGGATTAAAGGTACATTTTCTTGATATGGAATATGAAAGTCTGGCATGTTTTTTTCTCAGCCTTTGGTGGGGGTGAGGGTTTAAAACCCGCTTGGTTTCCTATTTATATGGAGGGGTCATTAACAATTCAATTCACTTTTAAAAAATAGAATATGATGCTCTGTCATTTTCCCTAAGTCTCAAGACTTTTATCTTGGTGATCCGATAAATAGGCCCCATGATTTAACCTTTTTAAGCACACCTTATTGGCATTTTTGTGGAGACTTTATTTGTTGATTTTTTGTTTTGCTGAAAATCTCCAAAAAGGGATGATGCGGTTCACGTAAAATGGTTATATCTTGAGTTCTATTAACCGTAACGTCAAGGTTGTGGTGTTTATGCTTAAAAAAAATGACAGGGAATCATATCCGTTTTTTTTTTTTAATGAATTAAAGAGGCTATAATCCTGAAAATAAATCAGGGGATCTAACACTTTTTAAATAAAGGCTTAAAACAAAACCTGCCAGACTTTGGTATTTGATATCACGATTCACGATACATGTACCTATAATCTCTCATACTCCGATTTTGGTTATACCTCCACTCGCAAAATTTGCTGTCGGCTCTTAGACTATTATGGTTTATTTTCAAATTAAGTTTTTTTTGGTAAACAGTTTTGGAAAACAAATTGTTTCAACTCAAAATTTTGAATAAAAAATATTTTTTTTCAAAGTTTTAAGCTTGAAAACATTTTTTGCTGAACCTATTTATTGAAAGAACTTTTTTTTTTGAAAATATGAACCATAATAATGGACTTCTGGCTTTCTAAAAAGCTACAAAACAATACTGCTGCCGTTGTTTTTTAATTCATTTGTTCTATTTTTTGTAATTTTTTATAAAATTGCCCCCCCGTGGGATTTTTTTAGTTTTCTTTAATCCAACCTACGTGATCTGCATTTTTTTGGCAGATTTCACGCGAATCACCTATGTAGTTCCTGGTATATACAGGGTGTCCCGGACCTGAGTGGAAGTATTTTAGGGTGTGGTTCTTGGGGTAATTCTAAGAAAAAAAATTGTATGGGAGAAAGTTGTATCTCTCCTCCCTGAGGCAGGGGGGAGGGCAGTTTCTGAAACATTGACGGGCTTATTTGGGAAAAGTACCTTTAGTTTTTTCTTAATTTCTCAAAAAATAAAAAATATTTGGTTTTCGGTAATGGACTAAAAAATAATGGGGGCATTGAATATTGAACACAAAAACAGCACTTAATTACCTACGTAAAATTTTTAAAAACATCGACTTAAGAAAAACAAATCACAATTAAAAAAAAAAAATTTTTACTGATATTTAATTTCTCAAAAACCATTCGCTTACACAACTTGATTTAAAAACCAAATGCAAGAATGAAGTACTTATTAGCTTTCAAAAAAACTATAGAACATTATTAGATGTATTTTCGTTGATTTTTAATATTTTTTTTGGCATTTAAAGTCAATGTTTCAGAAACTGCACCCCCTGGCTCAGGGAGGGGAGATACAACTTTCCCCCACATAATTTTCTTCTTAGAATAACCCCAAGAACCACACCCTAAAATACTTCCACTCAGGTCCAGGACACCCTGTGTACAAAAAACAATGGGAATTTAATAAATCCCTACAGCAGCGACGAAAATAAAAATCTGACCACCCTTATGTACATTTATCGTGATATCGAGTCTAGCAGTTTTTTTCTCAGCATTTGGTGGTGGTGATGGGGGGTTAAAACCACCTTGGTGTCCTATTATGTGTTAGGGTCATTGACCCTTCAATTTACTTCTGAGAAAAAAAAATGCTCTGTCGTCTTAAGGGCCAGTCGTACAGATAGGTATTCAACGCGTGGCTCAGCAATTTTAACTCACCGACTTCGGAGAATGGGCTGAGGTTCAACGATAGTTCAGGCATTAAATTGGCTACAATAACATACTTGAACCTTTGAACCATCGTTGAACCTCAGTAATTCCACCGATATAAGCCAGTAAAAATATTTGAACCACGTTTGTACAACGGGTCCTAATACTATGTTTTCATTAGAGCCGAAATGAGGTAATTTCGCAAATCACAGAAGAAAAAGTGTTTTCATTTGTAATTTGGTAATTTCGTTTGACAGCTCATTTCATTTTTAAATTTCAACTGGCTGTTAACCGCTTTTTGTTGTTGTTTTCTTTTGTGTCCTTCCATTGCGCTTTGACAATTTCAAACAAAACCTTTTAAGAGCTCTTCAAACTGTGGCTAATTGGGTGTGTTCGTTAGGTTGTGACTTAATTTCAACCTAATTTCGTGCAAATTTGGTTAGCAAATATTATCGGTATTTTTTTGGAGACTTTATTTTGTAGATTTTTTGTTTTGTTTAAAATCTCCAAAAAAAGAGTTCGCATAAAAGGTTATCGTGACTCGTGAGTTCTATTAAACGGACCATCAAAATTGAGGTATTTAATTGTTTAATGCTTAGGAAAATTGACGGAGCATCATCATATACAATTTATATTAAATAAATTTATGTGATTATTTCCCTGACATTAAATAGGAGACCCAGCTCTTTTTAACCCCCCAATACTACCAAAGGTAGAGAAGAAACCTCGTCAGGCTTTGGTATTCGATATTACGATACATGTACATATCTATAAGCCCCCATACTCAGATTTTGGTTACATTTACATCCATTCCCAAAATTTGCTGTCGGCGAATTCAGGAAAAATTCAATAACAGTCCATTCGTAGGGTCTCAGAAATGCTCCTTATAAGGGGTTTTTTAATACAGGGTGTTCCAGAGTTGCCGCCGCTGACGAAAACCATGGGTTCCTCAGGTCATTTTATCACTTTGTTTTGAAATGAACGATTTTAATGATTTTAGGTGCCCTTTCAGTTAACTGGATCCGTCTTAACCAGTAGACAACGGATTATTGTTTGCTTTTTTTTTTACTAAACTGCACAGAAATTTTTCAGGAGCAATGAAAGGCTCAAGACATGCTTAAGCCCAAAAGCCCTTAATAAGACATGTTCAAAAAGTCGTTTTTGTTCAAAACAGGCAGCTATTTTTCGCAGTTAAGCCTAGTACGCAGATCGTGCTAAATTTTCGCTCTTACATCTCTCCACATAAGATATCGGAGGAGAATATATCACCGAAAACATTTGTTCTCTGAAAAGTAATTTTACTCAGCAATTTTAAAGATTTCCTTTGGCAGTGACATATTATATAAATCGTTTTTTCTCAAATATTTCTCGTTTTTGATTTTCATTTTCACATAGTAAAACTCACATCAAGCTTAAGAATAAAGTATATGATTCGCAGATCACGCTAAAATTTCGCTCCTTTACTAAACTATCGCCAGAATTTAGGCAACCATCCTAGCAAGTAAAACAACTCACCAATTTTAAGCCCAGCTAAAATTTAGCTGAGATACCTACAAAAACTCTTCGAAATTGAGTCAAGCATTTAAGCCGAAAGATACGCAGCTCCAGCTAAAAAAACTCAAATAAAAAATCAATTTTCGCTCACATCATTTTCTCTCCAAACACCAGCTAAAATCCTAGCAAATTTTGACACCGGTTTTTGTGGAGACCACATATCACAGACAGAAAACAACTATTCTCTGAAAAGAAATTTTATCCATCCATTTCCTGAAATTATTTCAATATTTGAGTGAATCTAATTTATAACAAGTAGACTCCTTTGACATTAGCCGCATTTTATTATCAACCTGATTTGATCCGGATCAATTTCTAACACGTGATTACAAAAACAACATGGGATCCTACTTTTTATCTGGATCTATTTCAATGATCCAAAAATTGATATTGTGTCTCAATAGTGCCAAGAAAAGAGGCAACAGACATGTGCAAAAATAAACAAACATAAGGCAAAAAGAGACAGGTATATAACTAATGCTATGTTTCCACCAAAGGTTTATCTCAGATTAGATTTAGGGCCAGTTTGTTCACAACTTGTCAACTTAAATCAATGATTATTCCAGTTGATTATCATTGAATGCGTTTGTTCAGCCAAATTTTAAACAGAGAATCCATGATTTGAGCACTTAATTGCAGAAATCACTAATTCGCCGATTCTGTCTGATTAGCACGATTTAATCAAAAATTTCCTGGAATTTTGTTTGTTCATCATTGGTTATTCCCAAAGCGTAGGTATAAAAAAGAAAAACAAAATCTATACAAGAACATTAAAAAACAGAAACCATATCGTTCATCTCGCAAAATAAAACAAACAATTTGTCAAGATTTTACTACTAGTTGTAGTTATTTTATTTATTACCCAAAAAGAAGTGCCTAATTATAAAATATGTATAGAAAAATTCCCATCACTAGATTACACAAAATGCCAGCACTACCTACACACTTCAACTATACATTTGGAACAAAAAAATCAAAACAGAAAGCAATATTAAAATAAAAACAAATTTCACGTGGGTAGTTATTTTGTATAGTAATATAACTGGAAATAATCGTAAATCGAACAAAAAATTAAATTTGAAGACGCTGATTGTTTTTGTACACAAAAATGTTTTTTTTTAGAAAGCTCACTTGCACTAAACTAAGTTAATGGCAGAATACGTCTGACAATTGATTTGACAGATAGACTGGAAACTGGAAAGATTATTGGAAAAACTATGATTTATTAATCAAACAGAAAATTCAGTGAACAAACACTTTCTGATTATCACAGATTCATAACCATATGGGTTTAACAGAATCTGTGATAATCTAATTGCTGATTTAACCCACTGTGAACAAACTGGCCCTTAATAAATCTTTTTGGTGTTTCTACCGCACAAAAAGATTTAAAAAAGATTAAATTTGACAGCACCTTCAAGAATGCAAATGGCGTTCCAATTTTTCTTATGAAGTGCGAATGAGACAGAATGTTTGATTCGTGTGAAACAATGAAGAACTGAATGCGAGTCTCGAATGAATCGTTCAGCACCATGTAAAAATAGGTTAGTTCGATTTGTAAAACTTTTTGTCCTAGGAAGATTTAACAAGATTAATTTCTAATCTTCGAAATAAATTTGTATGGTAAATCTACGAGATTTAGGGCCAGTTTGTTCACACCTTGTCAACTTAAATCAATGATTATTCCAGTTGGTTATCATTGAATGCGTTTGTTCAGCAAAATCTTAAACAGAGAATCCATAATTTGAGCACTTAATTGGAGAAATCACTAATTCGCCGATTCTGTCTGATTAGCATGATTTAATCAAAGATTTTCTGGAATTTCGTTTGTTCATCATTGGTTATTTCCTAAGCGTAGGTATAAAAAAGAGAAACAAAATCTATTAAATTCCTTCGAACAAAGAACATGAATGAAGAGAAACCAAGCATCGTCCATCTTGCAAGAAAAAAATAAACAATTTGTACAGATTTTACTACAAATTGTAGTTATTTTATTTACTATCCAAAAATAAAGTGCTTTTTTGCAAGGCCTAATATAAAATATGCATAGAAAAACTACAACTGAGAAAAAATCCCATCACTAGGTTTCACAAAATGCCAGCACTACCTACACACTTCAACTATATATTTGGAAAAAAAAATCAATTAGCCGCATTAAAATAAATACAAATTTCACGTGTGTAGCTATTCTGTATAGTAATTTAACAGGAAATAATCTTAAATTGAACACAACATTATATTTCAAGCACTGATTTTCCGTGTTTTTTTTGCACAAAAAATGTTTTTTTCGAAAGCTCACTCACACTGAAATAAGTTAATGACGGAATACGTCTGACAATTGATTGACAGATAGACTGGAAAATGGAAAGATTATTGGAAAAACTATGATTTATTAATCAAACTGAAAATTGAGTGAACAAACACTCTCTGATTATCACAGATTCATAACTATGGGTTTAACAGAATCAGTGATAATCTAATTGCTGATTTAACCCACTGTGAACAAACTGGCCCTTATACTATGTTCCCACCAAAGCGAAATCTGGGTTTTCAGCTGAAAACTTTCGAGATTTCAAATTAGTGTTCACACTGCCAAAACCAAGATTTCGTCTCATATAAATACAAACTACTACCTTTGTGTTCCTATGTGTTTGTATTTCTCTCCACCCAAATGTCATATACAATATCATACTCTCTCTTTTTGCCTGCTTGGCGTTGGAGTGAAAGATCACAATTTGTATCAAAAAGCTTTTCACCATTGTGTGGTGAAAGCTGAAAATGGGTCTGTTCATAAAGATATGTTCGCATCGATACAAGATTTCATTGAGATTTCAACGAAATCTCGCATTTCGAAATCTCAAAACTGTATGGGGAAATGTGAAGATTTGGACTGAAATCTCTGAAATCCGAGATTTCACTCTGGTGGGAACGTAGTATTAAAGGAGATTTAAGGTTAATCTCATTAAATCTCAGATTAGCGCTAGGTGGAAATCTAGCATAAGATCCTGTCTGTATTATTTATTTTTTCCCCAGACCTGCGTACCTCTCGGCTTGACTGAATTTTGGAGAGTTTTTGTATGGGAATGAAAGCTTAAAGCCTAGTACACTTTGATGCGAAACGAAATTTTTCAGTTGGTCTCCAACAAGACAACGAAATGCTTATGAAAAAACGAAGTGGAAAATTATTCATTGACAATTGCACAAATTTAAAAAACTAAAACAAATGCAAATGTAAAAAAATCACAAGCATCCATGCTGTAATGAAAGAAATAACAAAAATAAACACAAAAAAAAACACGAATGTCATTTTTTCGCACACAATAGTTGTGTTTTTTTTTTTGCAAATCCAAAGAAAAAAAATGACAACAAAGCACAAAAATGAACATGTTAAATATAGTGTTAGCAGCTTAAAAATGAACACGACGATATGAACAGGGCCAAACACACTTTTGAATTGATGTATTGAACGGACACAAAAGAGATGACGCTGTGAGGAAGAGGAGTTGATATTTGAACGTCGAAGTATTTAGTCGTGTGAGAGAGCTACTAAGTATTAATAAAATAAAGTTTATAATCGTTACAAAGTAATAATTGTTTTTTTACTGAGATCTCTAGTATTATTTAATGGTTACTAACAATAGTAACAACTATGTCCATATAAAGTTAGCTAAGTCCAGATAATTAACTGGAGTTAACTTTTGTCCCAATAAAAACAGTAATGCCAAACTAAGATTGTCGTTTTGTTATCGATAATTTATATAGAAATATCAAATGTTTGTTGATAAATAATTCAAAACAAAATGGCAGACCAATGCAAAAGGTAAACAAATCGCTGGCTCAAAACTATAATGTTCTATGTTAGGGTACCCTCATTCGGAGATATTCGTGTCCAAAGTTTTACGCTGCTTATTTAATATCAAATTATCATTTTTTCAAAAAGAAAACAATACAGTATTATTTGTATTTACAAGTTTTATTGAATTAAGGACTTTCTTTCCGTTTTTCGTGTTGTATAGCGAAATAATTAACACTTTTTGATTTTAACATAGAACACTTTTCTTATTTGGTTGGCATTTTTGTAAATTTTGTGTTCTATGTCGTACATAGAACATTATAGAACTGAGTGGGATACACATGAATATATAGGAAATTAGTCTGTTTTCAACAGTTACGGTATGTTAATACGGCTTTTCTCGTTAAAACATATTTAAAATAAGATTTTGTAATAATAAAAAATTAGATTTGAGTTTAATATTTCCATAGCTAAGGGTTGTATAGTGGAAAACTTGAATAAATGTGGTTTTATAACGAAAAATCTAGTAATTCTTTGTGAATTCGAACTCAAAAGCTTTCGTGAATAGAATTGCTTAAAGTAGAAGAATGTTGAAAAACTACCAAATTGTAATAGTCAGTACTTACTATGCTTACATAACTTCAAGTTTTGATATTTTATTAAGAAATATTTAATAGAAATTCTTGTTAGGGACACTGGATAATAATACTTCACCTTACCAATATGAAACCAAAAACTCAACAAGTATGTTCTATGTATGTTAAAATATTTTTATTTTCTTCTTAAATAATCAATGTTATAATGTTCTATGTTGTACTCAAATGCAAAAATGTTCTATGTAACTTAAAAGTATGCATACTGATATTGGGCTTGAATGAGATGTATTGTTCTATGTTAACTTAGAACATTTTAAATCTGAGCAATATTAAGAATCCTCAAAAATTTAATACTTCTTAGGGGTGTAAAACAGTTATTAAGTCAAAAATAAAAATGAAACATACATTTCCTTAAAGCAGAAAACGAGACGAAAATTTCGATATATAAAACTCATTTTTTTCGATTTGCTTGACATAGAACATTATAGTTTTGAGCCAGCGAAATGTTGAAATGTCCCGATGTCGTTTTTTTCGCCAAACTCCATATGGACATGCCAAGACCTCTATTACACGATGATTCTTTGCGTCTGACTCTTTTCGAATTTTCATGAGTGCGAAGGAGAAAAAGCATCGGATTTCACCTTCGCACTCACTGAATTTTGACAAGAGTCAGACGCAAAGAATCATCGTGTAATAGGGGACCAAAGAACACAGCTAATATTGCCTGGGTAATTAATTGTGTGCGAAAAAACAATCGCTCATCGAACAGCGTACTGCAGAAAGAAAACTAGAATTAAATTTTTACTTTATGATTTCGTTGTGTCATTTTTGTATGGTATTTTTCGTTTCGCAACAGCAGCGTAATAGGCTTTAGCAAAAAAATATTTTTGTGTTTGTTTTCCCGTGTGGCCTTGGTGTATCTCCACTAAAAACTATACACTTAACTAAATTAAGCAGGGAATACACGAAACAAAAGTTGTAGGTACCAACTGATTAACAGAAATGCTGCTTTATGCGACGATTGCAGCGTTTGTGGTCCCAAAATTGAAAATTGCACCAATTGTAGACACTCACAAGTTAGCATGGGTCTACTGTGTTGGTTAAATAGAATGTTTGCCCCAAAGTGTATACAGTACAAATCGGTATAACGATTCATGTATTCCCTGCTTAAGTTCATCTCCATATATAGAAAAGGCTCCTCATGTATAATTGAAAAACGCTTTGTGTAAAACCAAAAACTTATTTATCCGACTAATTTCGGATAAAAAGTCTCCACCATTTATTTTCCATTGTGCTTTCAGCCTAATGTAAAATAATTAGAAATATCGATTTGTTGGCATTTTGCACACACACATCCACACCCTCTCTACGTTCATGATGTGTCAGAAAATGAAAGAGACAACCCATCCAACACGTCACACAACTCAAAAAACAAAACGAGATCACAACAATCACATCATACATTTTTCTACCTACATCTACATCTTACAGTCTGCCATCACATTAGTCGCCATTGTTCTATCTCCAAAGTTGAAAAAAGAAAGAAAAACACACGAAACGAAAATTTTGCTAGAAATTTTTTAAAACATACCCAGGTCCAGGAAACACCTCAAAAAGATTAATTTAGAAAAAGTGTTTTCTCCCAAGGATTGAAAAACTTAAGCGTTTTGTTAATAATAATCAAAAGATCAGTGTGTTTGCTGTGTGTTCAATTGTGTAAGGAGATTGTGGAAAAAGGAAAATATATTTTTTCCACAGTGTCAGCGACTTCGATTGAAAAAGTAGAAGAAAAAAAAAAATCACCCAGGAAATGTCTGCGATGAATCCGGAATAGTAAGTTTTTTTAAATTCTTCTACTTTTAAATATTTGTAATCGTTGTTTTTTTCCTACAATGATCAAGATTAAAAGATTCTCGAAATGATGAAAAATTTTGGCCATACGAATCATTAGAAAGTGCAGTTCTAGAATATAATTTTCTTTGTTCCAAAGTAATCATGGGTTTTTTTCCTCTTCTGCTTCGATTGCAATGTAGTCTTTTTTTTTCAATTTTCTACTGCGCACTAATGAGATTGAAGTTTTTCTTTTTGTTGCTTTTGCTTAAAAAAACGCACACAAAACAATATTCCCAAGATCCAAGGGAATCGTTTTCGAGTTTTTCAGTCATTTACTTTGCAAATATTCGCCATGATGAGTCACGTCACAACAAATCTAACGTCCCACCACGCATTGTGGAAAAAATTCGATACGATTCCGTCAATTTTTCTTTGTCATATTTATTTTTTATCTAACTAGCTCTCGGCCCATACCAGAACCACAGCCAGTCGATGTCATGTAGAAAAATAATCATAACTTCGCCCACAAAATAGTTGACAAAAAAAAGGGGAAGAAAAAAGTTGGATTGCCAACTAAGCTCCTCACAGCAATTTCGTATCTACCATACCATATTTGCATCCCTGATTTTTGTAGAAATCATATGTTTAACCAAGTCTGGGAGCTCCTTTAGTTAGGCCAAAGGTCTAGGCAACAACTTTAATTATAAAAAGGGCGTGATTAATAGCCACAATCGCAATTATTCACCAGATATAACTCGTTCGCCGAAGGTTCACCTAACCTAAAATGATACGTTGTCATGCTAAATAGCAGAAAGCATTGGCCTATGACTATGACAGAGCCAATATCACAAAAAGCGAAAGAAAGAATCATAATAGCCCAAGAATGAGACGATAAAGATTTGTATTTCTGCATAGATAGACTGAATTTTATTCAAAGTTGTTGTTATTGCTTGAACTGAAAAAGTTAACACAGAATTCAACTTTTGGAGTCGTAATTTAATTTATTAATTAAAGTCCAAGACCAAGCGTGACTCGACTAGGACGGCAACGACGACGACGTGAACGATTAAATTTCTAATTTTATTGTGTGCGCTTTTATTGTGTGTATGCACTCGAGAGTCAGGCTTGACATCATAAATACTTGGTACTCTTGGCAGCATCCACCTGTTTCAGTTATTTATTTGTGTGTACGTATTTTCTTTGTTGTTGTTTTTTTATTTTTATTTTGCGTCTTTGATAACGTGAGTGTATTGACTATTGAGTGACTGATTGAAAAAAAATGAACTTGCGTTTGTTTAACTTTGCAGACCATATTAATGTACCTACATACTTTGAAAATGAAGTTATGATAAAATGTTGTTTAATCCGTGTAATACCTACAATATAGATTTGAATAAGAAATTGCTATCAAGGAACCAAGGAATTCCGACACTTACCATCAATCCTTATCACAAAGCTTGTTTGAAACTTTAAATTTTTCGAAATCATGTTGTATTCTCAGAAAAATAAACAAGATCCAAATTCGAAATAAAAATACGGTCAGATCCTGTGCTATGGTGTGACAACATTCTCCGTTCAATTGTCAAAAGCACTTGGGCTTATCAGTTTCTTCTAAGACATAATTTTCAATCGATGACTTATCCGTAGATTAAAAGCTATTGTACTTAAGGTCACAAAAAAACTTTTATTTGAATACCAGTCTTGGCCAAAAGTATTTGGCAACCTTAAAAAGTTAGCATAGCTTAAACAAGAAGTAAATGTAAAGGAAACGAAGTATTAAGTATCGTAAAACATATCACCCTGATTACAGAATTCGGCGAATGAGCTGCGGAGGTAATCAATGTAAGAGGCATCAGAAATATGCCTGAAAGATGACAGCATCTTTTCCATCTCTTTCTTGAATCCATACGAGCATCACAAGCGAATATTTTTCCAATTCTCTGAAGAAATGCAGTCCCAGACCATAACGTTTCAGTCCGCATCATCCATTCTGGTCTAAATTCTTCACCAACTCTTCGCCACACAAAGAGATACAGCAGGACTACCAAACAATTATTTTAGTTAAAAAAACACCTGTTTATAAAGCTAAAAAAAAGAAAATAAGTGAACAGGTCACTGTGACCAATATTTATTTATTTATACCAGACCGACTGTTAATGTTAACAAGTAGGGAAGTTCAGTGTTATGCGTACTTCAAAGTTTGATTCATTCAAACCAAGAGGTAAGACCAACACTCTACAGTAAAATGTTGGCAGTTTTTACCTATTCCACGCGAACTTTTTATTTTCTGAGATCCATGGATTTTTCTTCGCCTTGTAACCTTTTGGCGCACATTCTGTGAGTTTTATCATGAGCTAAGATTATTTTTTTTTAAATGTTCCTTTACTTCAGAAAACAGTTGATTTGAAGTTTTGTTTACGATTTTTCACGGCCGTTCGTTTTTTTAAACCTAACCTCCCTATGCTTATGGTTATCTTTTTCCCCGTTTCATTTGTGATAAAGTGGTTTAATTGTTTTCCAAAACTGATCTAAAGCTTTTTGTACGGCACAGCGCGATCATTTCAGTTTTTTTTTTACTATAGATCGAAATATTAAAATAGCCTAATACTTTTGGCCAAGGCTGCAGTCAATAGTCTACAAAAACAAAAAAAATAATTTTCTATTATTTGCGTTATTTGTTCTTCTCTTACTTACTTGCTTAAGGTGGCCCATCGGTCCGGGGTGGACCAGGTAGAGACTCAACCAACAATCTTCTTCCAGTCGACTCGGTCTCTAAGTAGCTGTATTCAGTTTCGCACGCCATATTGAATGAGGTCCTCGACCACTTGCGTGCGCCACCTGAATGAGGTCCTCGACCACTTGCGTGCGCCACCTGTTACGCTGTCCTCTTCTAGTTTATACATTCAAGCGAAAGTGAAATTTTCGTATACAAAAAAATTGGTTTGCTCAGACGAAACCAATTTTTTGTGAAAACCTTTCGACATGAGATCTATTAATGTTTCACTTTCATTTCGCATTCATGTATAAACTAGAATTAAAGCTTGGTTTATACATCCATGTGAAGTGTAGTTTTCATAGAAAAAAATACTTTTTTTCCTAGGCGTGAAAAACTGTCAAAAACTAAATGCAATTATTTTGGTGACAAGGAGGAACAAATTTGTCTCGAAACATGGTACGGTGTAGGGCCTATTGTGAAAATGGAGCAGCAAATGGACCAGCATCAGTACAAGAGCATTTTGAAAAACCATATGGAGCCCTTTGCAGACGATAATTTACCATTATCATGGACATTCATGCATGATAATGACCCTTAATCTACTTCCCGGCTGGTGAAGCAGTGGATTAGTGATCAGCAAATCAATTTTTTGCCTTGGCCTGTGCAGAGTCCTGACCTGAATCCCATAGAAAATGTATGGAACGATGTTAAATATCAGGTTAGACTAAGGAAGCCAAGGAATTTAGCAGAACTTTGGGAGGCAATTAGGGATAGCTGGAACAGCATTCCTATTCATCAATGCCAGCACCTAGAGGCGAGTATTTCTCGGTGGTTTAAGGCTGTGTTAAAGCAGAAAGGGTGCCCAACAAAATATTAGAAAAAAACTACTTGTTTTAGTGATAAATTATTTTATTTCGTACTTATGTGCTAATTCTGTGTCCACCACATATTACACCAACACATTTTATTTAATGATTTTTTGTTGTTGTTATTTTGCTAAATTCTTTTTTTGTATATATTTAAGTTTTTCAACGTTGAATTAAAGAGTTTTCAATAAATTATGTTCCAAGAACATAGCAAAATTACAGATTTTCCTTATTAAAATCCGATTCACTAATGTGTGCTAATTCTCTGTCCAACACTGTATGTATGTATGTACATATGTTACAAAATTAAATGAAAATTAATTTTTTCAGTGGAAATCAAATTATTTAAATTACTTGTTTTAAAATTTTATATTTTTTAAATATTTAATTAAATTTTATAGACTAAGAGCCCACATCAGATTTTGGGTGTGAGTGATATAAGTGAAAAAAAAAAAAACAAATTTTGTTTTTACTTTCGATCATAGGCTATAGGGCTCCCGATTTCTGGTCGCTGATTGTCCATCAAATAAAATTTTCGACCGAAAAAAGACTATAATTTCCCTTACCTTAGTCATTAATGTCCATTGATCGCATGGATCTTAGTCTATAGTCCGCCTTTTGTGACATAAATCCTTTTAACAATATATAATAGACCGAAAGACAACAGCAGATTTTGGGTGATTGATAGCAAAAAAAAAAGTATAGGCGTCGAAAGCTTCATTAAAGGCTATTCAAAAAATCAAAGTCTTGCAGTCCACAACTGGGGCCTTTGCGATTAAATAGTGCATTGAAAAAAAATACATGAATGCAACTTCGAGGGTAATCGTGTAAGCCGAAATTGGTTTTCACCCCTCCCAAGATAGCTCCTCTGATCACATATCAAGGAATCTGAGACCATTTGAGTGTATAGTT
Organism: Dasysyrphus tricinctus; assembly: GCA_963921185.1. Classification (NCBI taxonomy): domain Eukaryota; kingdom Metazoa; phylum Arthropoda; class Insecta; order Diptera; family Syrphidae; genus Dasysyrphus; species Dasysyrphus tricinctus. Next base: position 18,932,442 of record OY992530.1, on the reverse strand, counting down.
CGTTCTACCATACCGTTTAAAAAATTCAAAATTCTAAGCGAAAAACGGTTTTTTTAAACAGTCTGGCAAGGCGAATTAAACACTCAAATGATCTCAGATTCCGTGATATGGGATACGCGGAGCTTATCTACGGAGGGGTGAAAATTAATTTCGGATAACACGATTGTCCTAGAACTTGCATTCATATATTTTTTTTTTTTGATGTACTATTTAATCACAACTGCCCCAGTTGTGGACTGCAAACTTTGATTTTTTGAATAGCCTTTAATGAAGCTTTCGACGCCTATACTTTTTTTTTTGCTATCAATCACCCAAAATCTGCTGTTGTCTTTCGGTCTATTATATATTGTTAAAAGGATTTATGTCACAAAAGGCGGACTATAGACTCAACGAATGGGTAAAACAGAATGATGCAATTACAATCTTACATTGCATTCATTCGGGTTGTAATAAAACATGCATCGTAAACCTATGGTATCCGTATATTCTTGTCAAAATCCAAAACAAATTTCAAGTAGAAACACTCATATTTTCTAGAAGCATAAGATCCATGCGATCAATGGACATTAATGACTAAGGTAAGGGAAATTATAGTCTCTTTTCGGTCGAAAATTTTATTTGATGGACAATCAGCGACCAAAAATCGGGAGCCCTATGTTCATTGATCGAAAGTAAAAACAAAAATTGTTTTTTTTTTTTTCAGGAATACTGCCTCCGTCGAGATAGTGAGAAGTTCCCCATGAGTATATTTTGTCGTGTAAAAGTGCCTCTTATCTACGTCGGCAGAAAATTTTAGATCCCCATATTCCTGTCAACTAACAACACACACACAAGAAAAGTAGTGGAATTCACTAAACTTTGTTTCTCCACGAACGGACACACCACCAATGTGCACATTTTCTTGTTACTGTTTCTCCATAATCTACAGAAATGTGCGGTTTAGTTTAAGTTTAAATGAAATTAAATATAAAAATACCGATCTTATGAACAACAACAACAATCAATATTTAGTCATACACACTTTAAAGCCGGTATTTCCATTTCCTTATGTTAACTCAGAGCACGTTTCGGTGTTGTTTCGTTATTCAATAGTAAATACAAAGTGAGTTTCTTGGCAGTTGATTTTTTTTTACATTTCGTAAAATTTTAAGTATCACGCTCGTAACAATAAAATGTATAAATGTATGATTAGAAGAAGAAGTCAATTTTTATCAAACCTATAATTTGGAAAAAAATGAGAATAAGCATGTTCAGGAAAATGAGATCTCAGAGGCCTCAGCTAATTTTTCTCTATCAAAAAGTGAGCAAGCGGATCCTATATTTTTGCTCCTCAGTAATTTGACAGCAAAACAGAAATTTTGCTTAGGAATCCGGTTCACGAGATTTGGATTGCTGAAGTCTTTGAGATCTTATTTTCAGAACATGCCTATTATCAAAGAAGTATTATCTGGATCTTAAAATAAAATCCGATTCCGAAAGCTCTTTTCGAAATAATAATAAAAAGAACGTAACAAAAAATAATTAAGAGAAAAACTCTTTCTCATACAATCTTGGGAAACACCACGCTTACCATAATATTCACAATTCGTATTATAAGGATAGTAAAAAGGAGGATACTTTTGACGGGTTCCAATGTTGGAACCCGCCAAATTTGTATGAGATTACTTCTTGGTAACTTTATATTCTTTGCTATTATTCTAATTATTAAAATTTCAGAATTTAAAATCAAAGCTGTTGTCTAGTAAGTCTCTGTCCTATCCGTAAAAGGTTGGAATTTCCATTTTATATGTATTTTGTCTCCTGTAATTTTGATGTAAAAAGGAGGAGGGCAAAAGTGAATAGAATTTTTTCAAATATTAATATTGTTCACGTTTAATTCTATGAAATTTCTTTTCTTGTATGCAAATTTCTAGCATTATTTACTAAGCAAGAAAGTTTTTTCTTAAAGAAATACATTGGGGCATATTCATAGACGTGGTTTAAACTGCCGAAAACTGGATTTTATCGTATTGAAGATAAACTCCACTTTTGCTTAGCTATGCACATATGTAATGTAGCTTTAATTCTGTTTATGAATATGCCCCATTCTTTGAAAATATATTTTAATTTCTAGCCATAAAATAGATCGGCTTCGCTTTTTTATTAGTTTTTTTTTTAATTTTAACTATATGCTTGTAGATCCTTAGGTCTTTTTTTAAATGCAACCTGATTGGCAAGGCACTAGTTAGAAAGAGTAGGAGGACATGAAAGATTTGGCATAGAGAATTGAGATCAAGGTGTTAATTATCTCATTAATCCCGAGGGTGACGCCCAGTTAATCTGGGAAAATATAGAAAAGAATGCTGCCTAAAGTGGGGCAGGGGCTCGACCCCACACTTCTAAGTGCTTTCGTAGCGAATCACAAATTTAATTTCTAATTTTTTAAAAATCACAGAAAATCGAACAAACATCCAGTTTTTCTTCGGCAAGCGTTTTCGTTTGGTAATCCGGAAGAAGTCTCCGGATTTTTTTTACTCGGAAGTTTTGGCTTCGTTGTGTTTGTGCATTTGGGCGACGAATACATCAAACAGCTGTTTCTCTGATGAACGTGGATATTCCCCAATAACTGCAAGGAATTACTCCACCTGGAGTCATTTTCTTTGAGTTAACTCCTTACCTAAGCACAAATTCCACAGCATCACATGAAGATGACTATGATGAAAAGGATGAAATGTTTGAGTTATATTTATTTATTTTTTCCATTGTTTAACGTTTTAGTTCAATGTACAATCGCAATTCCAAAATGTTGAGTGTGCGTATCCAGAATCGATTTTCTCTTCTTTTCAAAAGAAGAAGTCTCATCTTTGAAAAAAAACACTTTTTCAGGAGCATTCGGAATGCTTCCAGACGAAAACGTTATTAGTTACAGTGGACAAAAATCCTATTATGCAAATATAATTCAAAATCGACTGACATACATACGCATATGGTTCTTGACGGTTTTGTGACATTTATTTTTCTGTCTGATGTTCTTTACATATTGAAAGGTATAAGCAATTAATTATATTTCAATGTAAATTGAGCGTTTAGTAAGAACTTTCACCAGAAATCACAAAATAAGATTAAGGATCCATTTTCGTTTTTTTTGTCATATAAAGTTGAATTTTGCTCAAAAAAGATTTTTATATTTGTTAAAATATAGTTATTTTCATATCACGTAGTGCACACACATTCTTAACAAAAAATTGGAAAAAATGTTTATCTGTGGCTCCATTCGGCAAGCGGGAATAATTTTCCCTGTACACATTTCCATTCATGTTTTACACACGTTATCAGCCAAAAATTTCATTACCACTCTTGCGGTGTACTATTATTTACTCAAAGAGTTCACGCTTGCGGAATTGGAATAACTATTTACAACGTCTAACTTTGTACTAGCGCACTTAAGTTGTTGTTTCATTCAAAGTTTCTATAACTTGATAACGAAAACGCGCTTGAAGTTGCATAAATATGATGAGCAAAAAAACAACAACAAAATAAGAAACATAAAAATGACGAATGATGTCATTTTGTTTGAAATCACTGCATTCTCTAGTGTCTAGTCTCATCTTTATTGTCTACCTATTCAGAAAGTTGCATACAAAAAATGAGAAGTCACGCAGTACTATCTATTAAATAGATACGACAACCCCTGATTTATTTCAACAGAGGAATAATAATCAGTAGAATATAAAAACTTATAAAAATGATTCATTCGAACTGCGCCCTTATTTAAGAGGGGGTCAGTTTGAAGAGAAAAATTAATTTATTTACAATAAAAATGTACAAACAAAAAACTATGAGGGTTAATTGTGATTACTATTTGGTCTACGCAAAGAAACGCATCATGAAGGTATCAACCATGTAAGGTAATCCATATTCATTTAACGATTTTTTTATATGTGAAAAAAATAAGATGTTCTGCGACTTTTTATGTTACATCTCGTTTTTTTTGAATTTTTATAAATAATAAAGTTGGAGTTATAGACTTTTACAGACGAATGAGATTTGAAATCGCGTTGCTTTTGAATACATTTACAATATTTGATTTGCCATAGTAAAATGGGTGATGGCATGAGTTTAAAAGTGTGGAATTGTCCTTGTAGGTAAAAATCGATGAAATTGTAAAAGGCAGTCTAAAAATTGTTTAACAGAAATCAGTTCATTATTCATATACAATGGTGACCTTTCCCGACGAGCCATTTATCCTGCTGAAAAGCGGTGCTTTAAACCTCTTGTTTGTCTCTTTCATGATTCATCGACTGTTAAGTGAACTTCTCTTCCAGGAATAATCATACCTGATAAAAGCAATCGCAATTATTTGGTTATCGTAATTTAGTTATACGTAGATTGAACATGCCACAGGTAATCGCATCCATCATTTAGTTTGCACTAAATGATTGTGATAACACAAACATATTTCCGGTGATTGCATTATGTATATATATGTATGTACAGTACATGTACATAATGTATTTACCTGTTCTGTTAGTACTTAATGTATGTACCTGTTCTGTATACCGATTCATCTTAAACATTGACTCCGCAGTCATTATAGAAATTCAAAAACGATATATAATGTATGTACCAATAATTTACTAAAACAGCAGAAATTTAACTCTAGGAACTTACCTGGAAAAAAGCCAATAAAGCTTCTGTACAAGATCTGTGTTTTTTTTTTAGAAAAAAATCTGTATTTCTCTGGTGAAATCTCCGGTGTATTAGGGATTTATTCTTTAATTTTTTGAAATTTATTTCTTTTCCCAGAAATAAAAATAAATACATGTAGGTACATATGTAAATATTCTTTGGGTTTATTTCTATAAAAAAAGAAGGAAAAAATATCAAAAAAGAAGGATAACTCGCGAATAATTGATTATTAATCGAACATTTGATGTTTTCATGTATGCTTAGTTTCCAATTGTCTTTTTCCAAACTGAAAAGGGACGTATTTTGATAAGACAAGACGGTTGATAAAAAAAAAAAATAGAGACAAATTTTATATTGGAAGTCCTAGTCACTGTCAATCTATTTTTGTCAAAATACCTCTTTTGTCAGCTGGAAAAAGAAATGAAGGAAAATAATGCATTTGTGCCTTCTCCAGTAGACCTTCCTTCAAATGTTCACACAAAAACTTTACGTTCAAGCCTCTTCTCTGAAAATTCAGTATTCGACACATCTTCCTTCTGCCTTCCTAAGAAAAAGGGTCCAAACGCCAAAATTCAAAACATGGAGTTTTTGGCATTTTTGGAACCTTTAAACAGTGTATTATTTTTGTGTGAAGCCTATGTATTGTTTGTTAGAAACATGATAACTCAAAAACACAATTTGGGTCTTCACGTTCAATTCACATCGAACTAGAGTCTTATTGGGTGAACCGTTTTCCTTCAAATTGGGAACATAATTTTTTAAAGAACGTTTTCATAAATATTCCAATTTTATTCCAAAATCGTCCGACCCGTTTAGACTCTTGCTCGGTGTGTGTGACGACACAAATAATTTTTTGGAGTTATCGTGTTACTACCAAACACAACAGATACATTACCAACTGCAAGATTTAACACCAATAATCTTGGATGTAAAATTTTATTTATATCTTTTTCTTTCAGCGACTACCTCTTCAAATTGCTTTTGATTGGTGATTCTGGAGTTGGAAAATCATGCCTTTTGCTTCGTTTTGCCGTAAGTTAAATTACAATTATAATTATAATTATTTCTTACTAGAAGATTTTTTTATTTCACTCATATAGGATGATACCTACACAGAGAGTTACATAAGCACAATCGGAGTGGACTTTGTAAGATGAGATGACAAAAGTGTAGTTTTTATATCATAGCCTTATTCTTCTTTTTTTTTCTTTTTATTTATACAAACAGAAAATTAGAACAATTGAGCTGGATGGAAAGACTATTAAATTGCAAATCGTAAGAATTTACAGTTTTAAATCTTAATCTCATAAGTCGTAACTTAATTTTTTTTTTTCATTTTATCTTTAGTGGGATACTGCTGGCCAGGAAAGGTTTCGTACAATTACTTCGTCATATTATCGTGGCGCCCATGGTATTATTGTTGTGTACGATTGTACGGACCAAGAGTCTTTTAACAATGTCAAACAGTGGCTCGAAGAAATCGAGCGTTACGCTTGCGAGAATGTAAATAAATTGCTTGTAGGAAATAAAAGTGATTTGACCACCAAAAAGGTCGTTGAGCATACCACTGCTGCCGTAAGTATAACAGAAAATTATTATTTAGCCTAAAAGCTTGCTATAAGATTTCGACGTGAAAAGAACTCAAAAGATAATGTTATAGAGAAGTAGTTCTGATGAAGGTAATGAGGAAAATACTTCTATGAAAGTTTGTTCTGGCGTTGGGCTTTAACTGCTGCTGAAAAACTGCCATAATTTCAGTCAAAAACCTCGAAGTACGAGTATAATTCATATCATAAATGGCATACAATTACAGGAAATCAAATAATATAAAGAAGTAATATAATCGCGCTCTGATGTTCACTATTCTAACAGTCTTTACAATAGGGTGACCAAGTTCATTCTTTATTGTAGTTTTTATTAATCTGCAAGACGGTTTCAGCAATCACTTTGTTTTTTCGATGGAGTAACGAACGTATGAGTTAGCATATTCCGATGGAAATGTTTCTTCATGAGTATTGCCTCTAGCAAAGGAATAACATATTCTCCAAGAGTATATCTTGTTATTATAAAGTGCGCCTTATCTAAACCGTTTAGATTTTGATTGGACTAATAACAGGCAACATGAATGGTTGGGAGTTTTTTATTTAACTTTTCTTATGCCAAAAATATGTATGTAAACCGTCTTGAATTCACATTAACAAATCCAAATTAAAAAATACCATTTTCCTGAAGGTAGAATAGGAAAACCATTTAAAATGCAGCTAATCCCAACGCCCTTGACTCTCCGATTATATTGTTTTGACAGTTCATGCTTAACAAGCTGGTTAACTTGGCAAATTGGGCTGTAAATGCTGGCTTCTACTGTTGAATTTTTATAATTTTGACATTTCAACTTACATTTTTTCGCCGAACTGTGCCATTTTTGTATTAATTCGAAAAAATTAGGCATTATTCTACCTACGACTTAAATGCCCTATAGGCTTAGAGTGGTCAAATAGAAGACCATTTATTATTATGAGGTAAATTCTGTTTAAGTGACGTGAAACGTTCTCCGTTAGAATAACCAAAATATACTTTGGCTTGCGTCACCTTTTCGAGTTTTTCCAAATTTGTGCTCTTTTGAACTCTTCTGTTTTCAATTTTTTCTAAGCACAATTTCTCTTAGTCTACGATAGAAAGTCATTAAGTTAAGAGTCCTCCTTCTCAAGACCAACGTGGGTCGCTACACAATGATTTGTAAAATCAGTATTTTTACCAAGGTTAATTAACTAACTCTTATGTACTATATCATGTAGTAAAGGAGCTTCTTTTGAGTGTAAATTATCTTCCAGGCATAGTAAGACATCATTCTTAAAATACGCACAAAAATCTCGACTTTTTAGGGGTCTATCAGGGGTGTCTTAAACGTCTTTTTAACGAAAGCTTTGGAATGCCACCAATTTCATGTGGCATTCTCCTAAACCAGTCAATAAGCTTTTACGTCTAGTCTGGCGCATAGCTCAATGTAGGCGGTTGCAGATGCAGATGATGAACCCAACCGATTGTCATAACTAAAGTGAAAGAAAATTGAGTTTAGGAATTAATAAAGCTACATATTGTCTCATGAATACATTCGCAGATCTTGGCATAAATACTAGAGTATTTTAAGTAACAAGAGCTTTTTTAGGAAGTTACAACCTCAGTTCATAAATGTTAAAATACTGTCAAATAATAACAGCACTATTATGTTCATAATATAAAATAATATTTAGTTAATTTTGAGAGCAAACCCTCACTTTCCTTAAAAAGTAGAAAAACTCTCTTTCTACCGGACAATATCTTTTGGAAGAAATGGAAATGGATTTAGATGAAACAGCCAAGCAATAGGCCGGGGGCCTTAAGTTAGAACTATAATTATCGTGGGGGCACCGAGGTGATTGACACGGAAATCATATGAAGCAGCTATAATTGCGGAGTTGGGCGTTTCGTTTAGATTCCTTAAATTTTCTTTCGGGAGTGACTTCCGTGTAGTCATTTGGAATGCCACCAATTTCATGTGGTCGTCAAAAATAGCTGCATTTTTTGTAGTTCAATTTTACTCGGTAACACTACCAATACGTGTTTGCCAACAAACGTTTTCGTCATTACCTTCATCAGAACTACTTGAAACATTAACATTAATATCTGGGTTTCCTGTCAGGTGAAAAATCTGCTGCGAGCTCTCAGTCTAGTACTTTTATTAACAGAAAACCATCTAAATAAATCTTCTCTTTTTTATAGGAATATGCAAACCAATTAGGCATTCCATTCCTTGAGACATCAGCCAAGAGCGCAACTAACGTGGAACAGGCTTTCATGACAATGGCAGCTGAGATTAAAAACCGCGTTGGACCGCCGTCAAGCTCCACCGAGCCGGCCAGTAATCTTAAGATCGATCCAGGGCGTCCAGTGGAAACTACCAAATCTGGTTGCTGTTGAATGTTTTAAAATATAAAACAAAATACAACTACACACACACACACACATAATAAAAAATAATAATTAATAATAAAAAGAAATTTATTAAAATAAAAAGAACAACAACAACCATACAAAAACATTTAAAGTTGCAAAAATACAAAAAACGCGCGCCGACGATGACGCCCCACGCCAACGACAGGCAATGCGTCGTCAGCAGCCACCCCCAAAAAGTGCATTCTCCTCTTAGTTGCACAACATTCAGAAAACAAACAACAAGAAAAAAGGCAAAAATTATATTTATAGCGTAACCTTTATTCCACTTTAAAATTAGTTTAAAGTCGGGCTAAAGTAATATTAAAGAATATGTTCACTTAATCTAAAACCTATACAAAATATATATAAATATTTAAAAAACCAAAACAAAAATCGAACACAGCATTAAATAAGACGTCCTAGTTACTTTCTAACTGAAAAAAAGCAAACACGATTCGTCACTTCTTTGCAATCTTCGCCGCAATCTTTATTTTTACATTTTTTTTTTTAACCCCAATTTGTTTAGAAGTTGCGTGCTCTTTCTTATCATTTCATTTATATTAATCTTATTTTTATATTTAATGCCTTAAAAAAATCATTTTATGTATTTTAGATTATTTGTTTTCGTTTGTATTTTGCAAATATTCTCGTAACCTAAATATATTTTTTTATTTAATATAAAAACATGAAACGAATGAAACATAAAAAGAGAAATGAGAAAACAAAAAATATAATTCTGCAATAAATTTTTTCTCTTTTATGTTGAAACGAAAACGGCGGAAAACAAATAAATAAACAAAAACAAAAATCAACCAATAAATGAAAAGGAACAAGACACACTAACTATAAATATTAATTTATTACATAAATTGAGAATTCGTGAATGAAATATAAAATAAACTTTAGTGAGAGTTTATAGTTTAAAACAAAAAAAAGTGAGGAAAAAAAAAATATGTTTTCAAGGGGAAATAAAAATAATTTTTTCTTTAATATAATTATTTTGTTTGAATTCAAAATATGTTATGTGTTTATTCTAATTATTCATTTGTTATCTTCTCGATGACTTCTTTTTTTTTAATTCAAGTCAACTTCTCATAAAACTTAGCTTGAATGTAGCCAACCAGTCAAAACAAAGGTTTTCTCGATTTAGCATCAGCTACACATATTTTTTTTTGCAGAAATTATGAAAAGGACTTTTTTGTTCAGAATTAGCAAAATATTTCAAATATGGCTTTTTCGATTGGAGCGGAACTGCACGTATAAATTTTGGTCCGTTTCACGTACAAGAGACCAACAATTGTCACTTAACATACCATCATACCAAAAACCTCGTAACTTTTTTCTATTATTTCTAAAACTTGGTGAAGTCGCTCTTCCTTGCTTATCAAAATATATTGAAAAATGCAACTGAGGATTTCTTAATAAGTAAAAGAGATATTGGGACGAATAAAGCTGAATTTTGAAGATTAAGATTAGTACTTTAAAAAATCCGTACAGTAAAAAAAAAAAAAAATCAATTCGCATAGTTACATAACCCCAAAAATGGCGAAAAAAAAGTTTTTTTTTGCATTTTCCAACGGTAATATCTCGAAAACGGATTTGAGTTCATTACGAAAAATTACCCTTAGATCAACTCTTTCTTAGTCGTGTCGAAAACCTTGTAAACCTGTGTTATTAAGGATTGGATCAGTCAATAAGCTTTTGCGTCTAGTCTGGCGCATGGCCCCATGTAGGCGGTTGCAGATGCAGATGACCACCCAACCGATTCTCAATACTGAAATGATAAGAAAATTGAGTTTAGAAATTAATAAAGCAACATACATGTTGTCTCATGAATACATTCGCGGATCTTGAAATAAATACTGCAGTGTTTTAAGCAACAAGTGCTTTTTTAGGAAGTTACAACACGAGTTCATAAATGTAACAATACTTTATCACTGTCAAATAATAACGGTACTATATATGTTAAATTTTGTAAAATTAGCTTTCATTGCTGAGAGCAAACACCAACACTTCTCAAAAAGTAGAAAAACTTTCTTTCTACCGGAAAATATTTTTTGGAAGAAATGGAACATTCATTTTTCAAAGTTGCCGAATATTTTTGTTTATGATTCGGCCACAGTAACACATATCGATGTGTTTTTGGACTTGGATGAAACAGCCAAGCAGTAGACCAGGGGCTTCATGGTTGAACTATAATTATTGGGGGGCACTGAAGTGGTTGGAAGAAAACAAGCGAATGCACGCTAAAAACATTTTTTTGGTAGTTTTTTTTTTTAAACAGAAAGTACACCATACCTATGATAATCCACTGATTTTTTTTTGTATAAAAATCGTTGCAGTCGTTTTTGAGATAAATAAGCTTTTCCTTAACTGTTGTATAGCCAGTACCGTAATTTTTGTAGCTTAAAAAAAATTCAATTTCCCCTCTAGAGGATTACAAAAAAACCTTAGGTGCCTATTATGACTTGCGATTCGCCGAGTCGAACGTTCAAATGTGACTATGTCGAATTACCGGTTGCGACTCGCCTAAATTAAGTTCGCCTTTAATGGCTAAAATTTGGAAAATTTGAATGCCACTCAATGCCTTTAGAAAACGTTCGCCTGTATCGTCGATGTCGATGTAATTTTTGGTGCCTGAACAAAATCTTAGTTTATATTTTTGAAAAGTCGAACGTTCGAGTTCAGTCGAACGTTCGACTCGGCGAATCGCAAGTCATAATAGGGGCCTTAAGCTCAAATTTGAACAAAATTGCTTCAGTGGTTTAGGCTGTAGGTCAAGGTACGGACAGACAGAATTGTGCCACCCACTTTTTTCGTGTGTTATATCATCGTAATGTCATGTTTGATTGTTATCTCAATTTTTTTTGTTGCATGAATCCAAAACTTGCCCTATTATAGGGGCTTATTGCGAGAGTCTATTCAGAATAGAATTAAAGTCGAATAGACTTAAAGTCTACTGTCGGTATTGCGAATCTCTATTTGAATAGATTTTTTTCTACTTGATAGAATTTTTATTTCTATCAATAATTCCTGATCGACTTTCTTCTGATAATACGTAGTTTAAGAAAAAAATGGATAAAGATAAGTAAGTAATAGTGGAATAAAGTCTCAAAATGCAGTAAACTCTACCCTTTAACTTTTTGACGAGCATGGTGGTTGGCGGCACAATCCAATAGCTCAAACCAAAGAAAATTTAGCCACGCAAAAAGAGGATACCAACCGATAGCTTTAGCCCAAACATTTACAAAACTACTGGTCGGACAAGCTTTACCTGGTTGCAATGGTTAGAAAATGCACTTTTCAGATTGCATTTTTGGCAAAATTAAGGATTATCTTAATACCTTGATAAAAATGGACAAAAAAAATGGTAAATTCTTCTTTCTTTACTATTTGATGTGATTTTCCCTAATAAAAATAATAGCAATGTTAAAAAGAGACAAATTTTTCTATAAAAATGGTCGGAACTGTCGCAACAGCCAAAAAGAGTCTGTCCGACCATTAGTATCGTGTAGATAGAGAACAGTCTTAGCTTTCATATAATACCACATTTATAGAAGTTGCTTTTATAGGTACACTTAGCCGAAAATGCAACCCGAAAAGTGCATTTTCTTCTAACCATTACCAGCAGATAAAGCTTCCGGCCAGTAGTCTTGTAAACGTTAAGACTAAAAATATCGATTGACATCCTCTTTTTGTGTGGCTGCGATGAGATAATATTTAGTCTTCTAGTCCTCCCAAACTATTAGTGCAACCTGCTTATCGCAAACAAAATTGTCAAAGATTCGTTGAACCAAACTTATTTTCAAAAATTCGAAGGATATTAACGCAGATTTGACATTTCAATTGAAATTCCAGCTGAGAGCTTTATTATTTTTTTGTTTTTGAAAGTCGATTCTATTTCAATATTCTACTGTGTAAGGCAATACCAGTTTAGAGTTTAATAGAATAGAAAAAAGTCGAATAGACTTTTTTCGAATAGACTCTCGCAATAAGGCCCATAGTACCTACATCGCAAGTAAAAATAAGCAAAGTACCTTTGAAACCACTTTTTAAATTTTGTAATAAATTTTTGATTTTTATTATTCACTCATTAATTCACCATGCACTGGTGGACCATTTGCATTCAAATGGGTTAATACCCGACTCCATAGACTATTGCAGTTCTCCTTGCGTCGCAGTTTTAAACATCCCATAAACCCAATTCTAAGATACCTACATACATACATATGTATCGAATTTTCGACAAAAAAAAAAAAACAGAATTTCAGCTGGAAAATATTTTACCCGAAAGTTTGTGTTCCCCTGGAATTTTTAAAGCTTAGCCGCGTTTTATTAGCTGCGTTTTATTATCTCTGGGTCTGGGTCGAGGTTATCTTTTAACATGTATTACAAAAACAACATGGGATCTAGGTTTCTATCGAGGTTAATTTCAATAACCCAGATAGAGGTTTTCACTCTGGCCGGCAGAGGGCTATTTACCATTGTGAATGGATGTCAGCGATTTGTCAGCAGTATAAGGAATAGAGAGGAAAAGAAAAGTGCTTACATGAAAAACAAATAAACATAAGAAAAAAAGAGACTGATATATGTACAGCACTGGTTTTGCACTAACCCACATCGTTTTATTTTCACGAGGTGAACCATATGGGTTATGAGCGATAATAAAAAATAAAAATATTAAATCTATTCTATTGACGACTGGAGGCAGTACTCTACCGGGCAAAAAATGCAACAGAATAACTACATAAGATGTCAAAATTTGTTGTAAATCGTATGTGATTTGTGAAGTGTTTTTTCCGAAATTATTTATTAAAAGAAGAAAAACTATTCTAATAAATATAAAAACTATATTTTTACTTAAATAATAAAGTAAAACTTCTTCATAATGTAGTTATCCAGTTGTTTTATTCGCCACCAGGTATCGCATTTTGACTTTTCTAGTCGTCAATATACAATGATGATATGTTAAATTGCTTAGGTACTTCTTTTTGAAGCTTCAAAAGGGCTGTACTTCCATCTTTTTTTTAATTTATCGTTTAACTGTAGGTACATAACTGGTATTTCATTTATAAGTATGTATGTATACCCGTAAAATCCCTCAGAATGTATTGAGCGGAATATTTTGAAAATTTGTAAACCCCTTATTCAGCTGTTTGAAGTCAGAACCCCCTCTCAAAATTTCTATAATTTTAAAAATCGGCTTCATTTGTTCATCGTTTGTGCACGTTTGCTCTACCATTAAAATGGTTTGTTCACCTCCAGGATAAAAATATTCGACTTAACTTTTTTTCATAGAAAACCTCGAAAAACAAAAAAGTCATGTGGTTTTAAATCAAATCTTAATCAAATAATTCATAGCGTTTTAAATTTGCTGCAACATTTCATGTTCCAGTTTTGAGTATGGACAACCATTTAGAGTTATGTATTTTAATTAAGAGTTTACAAAATTATTGGATATAAAAAGAACAGAAAAACAAAAAAATAAGTTGGAAAAAAGGAAATTACGGCACCTATTATGACTCGCGATTCGCCGAGTCGATTGTTCGAATGTGACTGGCATTACCTAGATTAAGTTCGCCTTAAATGGCTAAAATTTGGAAAATTGGAATTTCATTCAATACCTTAAGCAATCGTTTGCCTCTATCGTCGATGTCGAAATATAATTTTTAGCGACTTTGAAGAAAATCGCAGATTTTATTTTTGAAATGGCGAACATTCGAGTTGAGTCGAACGTTCGACTCGGCGAATCGCAAGTCATAATAGGGCCCTACGTCGGGAAAACGATAAAATAATTAATTGCATATATCGGGAACTAAACAATCTAAAAGCCTTAATGTAAATTACATTCAAATTCTTCTCCAGATCAACAATTATGTCATTATAAATTAAATTAAATTAATTTGTTATTTAAATTACTTCTTATCGATTTTCATACGGAACTGGTGGAAAATCAAACTCACCGTGTACCAACAATCGGAGTATGAGGGATTATAGGTACATGTATCATTATATCAAATACCATAGTCTGGCAGGTTTTGTTTTCAGCCCTTGGGAGGGGTGAGAGGCTAAAAAGTGCTAGATCCCCTGATTTATTTTCAGGGTTATAACCTCTTTAATTCATTTTTGAAAAATCGGATATGATTCCCTGTCATTTTTTCTAAGCATAAACACCACAATTTTGACGGTCCGATTAATACAACTCAAGATATAACCATTTTACGTGAACCTTATCATCCCTTTTTTGGAGATTTTCAGCAAATCAAAAAATCAACAAATAAAGTCTCCACAAAAACGCTAATAAGGTTTGCTAAAAAAGGTTAAATCATGGGTCCTATTTATCGGATCACAAAGATAAAAGTGTTTGGACTTAGGGAAAATGACAGAGCATGATTTTCTATTTTTTAAAAGTAAATTGAAGTGTTAATGACACTACCATATAAATAGGAAACCAAGCGGGTTTTAAACCCCCACCCCCACCAAAGGCTGAGAAAAAAACCTGCCAGACTTTCATATTCCATATCACGATACATGTACCTATAATCCCTCATACTCTGATTTTGGTTATACCTCCACTCCCAAAATTTGCTGTCGGCTCTTGGTCTATTAAGGACTACCCTAATCTACATACATTTTTGGCATTTGGAGACATAATGTATGTATGTACTAGCAAATAATTTACTTTCTAAGGTAATTTGCCAGATCTTCAAGTGCTAGTATGGTGGTAACACCTTTTTTTCTTAAAAAAAGCAGATACGTGCATTTTTCTTAAAAAAACAAGGTTCTTTTTACAAACCACATTTTTCTCAAGCATTTTAACTTATTATTTTGTATAAATAAAATAATAGGTAAATAACTTGCCAAAACTGGCCTGACTCAATGCAGCCAAAAATGTAGATACATTTTTTCTTCTAAGCACTGCGGTATTAGAATAGAAATCCGGTTTTAAGGTGCCAAATTAAGCATTTTACTTTCTAAATAAAAAAAATTGCTAGGAATTCAGTTTCTAATATGTATATATGTAGATATTTTGTTAAGAAAAAGACACTAAAAGCTCAACATCTCGAATAATTTTCTAGTGTTAAGGGTTTGTTATTCATCAGCAAGAAATATGTGAAAGACATTTTGATTTGTCAGGGGGGGGGGGAACTACCCCCCTTCCGTACGCCCTTGGTATCACCATCAAACACAGTTCAAATAAACTATATGGCGACAAAAATGGCCCGGTGTGGACATATTGAACAAAACCAAAGTCATTTGAGAAGAGTTTCCATTGTTGGGTTCTATACCTACTCTATTTTAAAGGTATAACTAACTTTAGGGCCTGTTTCACATTCTCTGAGTAAAGTTCTGATTAGTTATTCGACACATAAATTCTGAGGCAGGGTCATATGTTCACAAATAAAAAATTGCGTATGAATTCATAACTTAATCAGGTGGGTCATAAGACAATAATTGAGATTTTTTCTTCTGTGGACTTATTACCCTGTGCTAATATTTATGTGTCGGATATCTAATCAGAACTTTATTCAAACATTGTGAAACAAACCCTTAATATCATAAAACATAAAGTATATCTTATTACACTAATAGAAGGGGAGCCCACGATGCTAAATGTGGATTTACTCGAGCGTCGTTGGGACCTAATGGATTTTGAAGATTTGATGATAGAGAGAAACAAATGTTAGTAAAGTATACCGTTTCATCGGTGGGGGGAGCATCTACAGGTGTTTAAAAAAACAGTCACGTGGACATATTCGAGCGCGTCAGATATTGATAGTGTATATAGCCTGGGTTTTTCTAATAACGGTGGTATGTTAATCTGCCGGTTTGCGTGGTGGGGGTGGCTGTATGGGAGTGTAGAAATTGGAAAACAAATGGATTTACTCGAGCGCGTCAGATTTTAATAGGGGATGTTAAGTGACCCCCAATGATGCTCACATTCAAAATACTGACTGATTCGGATGTGACGCAAGCTTGCGGCAGCTTCTTGAAAATGCCATTTTGAAATACTCGAGCGCGTCAGATTTTGATATATATGGTTCAACTCGATGTCCTACATGTGCTGAACCTTAATCTGACGATTATCTGGAGGGGTTTTCTTAATCTGACGATTTGAAAAGAAGAAACATTTTTATTCAGGATTTTTTCAATCACTGAGTAGAGCATAATATCTTGGGCGCCAAAAATTGAAAACGGTTTTTTTTAAAAGACTAAAATATGTTCAAGCATTTCTTACTATGGGCGGGGGATCTATTTAGCCCCGTTTAGGAGGTAGAGGCAATTTTCGAGAAAAACGACTTAAATGGAAAAAAAAATAATAAAAATAAGCGACAATACTTAAAATTCAAAACAATAACGGTTTTAAAAACCAGAAATCTGTTGTTTTATCTTACATTTAAATTAAATTATTTATGTCAATAATTTTCAAAATATTCGCATACAAACTCAAAATTTTGATAAAAACGCAAACAAAATGTTGGGGTAAATTTTTCCAAACATTTTTGTTTGCATTTTTTTATAAAAATTTTGAGCTTAAATGCAAATATTTTGAAACCTATTAACACAAATACATAATTCAATTTAAATGTATATTAAAGAACAGATTTCTGGCTTTTAAAACCGCTTTTGTTTTGCATTTTAAGTATTGTCGTTGATTTTTAATATTTATTTTTCCATTTATGTAAGTCGTTTGTTTTTTTTCGAAAATCACCTCTTCCTCCTAAACGGGACGAGAAAAACGGCAGATTATACTTTTCCCGTTATCCTAGAATTATTTGCTTCACAATAAAAGAAATTCAACCGCGCTCGAGAATGTCCAGGTGACAATTTTTTTTTGCAAGTTTCTAACCCTCCCACTACCTTAGGTCACACTCAAATCGTCAGATTATTGGAATACACATTTTTCAGCATGTAATTAACCTACCCTATCTTAATCTGACACGCTCGAGTATTTCGAGCTATCGATTTTTTTTTTACTAATCTGACAACCTGCCTTAGGCGCCCGGCCCTACATAGAGGACTGATGTGGTGGAGGTACTCAGCAGGGTGCAACAGATTAGTATAAAGGGGGGTACCTACGCACTCGAGTAAATCCAAAAATCCCTTAGTGGGTTCCCCTACTATAAGGGCCTGTTTCACATTCTCTGAGTAAAGTTCTGATTAGTTATTCGACACATAAATCTTGAGGCAGGGTCATATGTTCACAAATAAAAAATTGCGTATGAATGCATAACTTAATCAGGTGGGTCATAAGACAATAATTGAGAATTTTTCTTCTGTGGACCTATTACCCTGTGCTAATATTTATGTGTCGGATATCTAATCAGAACTTTATTTTAACATTGTGAAACAAACCCTAAATATTTCTAAAAACTTTATTATTTCATTCACCAAAATTATAATGACTATATTGAATTTTAAGTTTAAACTTTACTAACTAGTATAAACTATTAAAAATCTACATTTACGACAAAATATCATAATAAAAAGTATATAATTCTCTTTTATATGAAATAACTGTCAGCTTATAGATTAATATTATTGTTTATTCTGCCATTCATCCAGTAAACTTACCCAGTACCCATTCCTTTTGTGTTATGAAAGGAGATAACTTTTCTACTAACTATCCGATAGCATTCTTGGATGATAAAAATTAAAGCAAAATATAACCTTTGATTTTTTGATAGTTAGTTATGAAATTTTATCATCGAATCTACAATTCCCAACACACAATGGATAATATTGGAAGCTTCACATCAATATTATGAGCATGACCATTAAATACATAACAGTCCCATAGTATACCATCTACGAATTGTTAAGAATTCAGCTGACTTACAAAGTTCCTGTTTTTTTTTCTTAAAGTTTATGGAAAATTAACTCAATATGAAGAAATAATAGGTACCAACACCCCGTGTCATTTCATTGCTGTCGTTTTTTCTCACAATATTTTGTTGAGGTAGGTATCTACTTTTTTCCATGGTCAATCTTCGCGTTCTTCACTGATGAGTTTTGTTTTGGATTCGTATTAAACCAAATAAAAAATCGTTCTCTCAGGTGGCGAGAAAATTCCATTTTGTATGGAAAGAAGAAAATATTTTAAGGAATAGGAATGACCAGACACTACAGAGATGACAATTGGCAAATTTGGTCTCTTACGAAAATGAGATTACCAACAGATGGCGTTACGCTCTAAGACTGACGTTTGACAGCTGAGTTACATTCAAACTTTCGACTTTGACAATTGATACGAAACGGTTTGCCATCATCATCTCCACATGTTTTCCCTGAATTTGTGGAAAAAATACAAGAATGACATGGCTGACGTTTTTTTGCATTGATTTCCAAGATCGAAATCTGAAACTTGGGGGGTAGTTCTGATTTTGTCTTGCCTTATGTTTTTGAGGGAGCTGAATCCGAATCTGAAGTTTGCGACAAAAATTTCGTGGCGCAATATGCCAACATTTGCAAAAAATGGAAAAAAAAGCTTTTTTTTTAGTTTTTAGCCTACAACTCAAAAACTATTGGTTGTTCAAAAATTACATAAAAGTAAACTAAAAGTACATACATATATACAACTTGGAACAAATTTTGGTTCAAAGCTTTTTTCTGCAACAATCCATTCCTATTTCTCTCTTAGAAATCCTTTTTTGAAATTTTTGAATTTAGCGTTTTTTGTAGTTTAAGACGAAGGCTAACAACTTGTTAATGATTTTCTCAAAGATGAATGGAGGTATTTGGATGATTCAAAAAGAATTTTGAAGTTAAATGTATATATTGTAGATCGACTAAAAACATTTACCCGACAAAAATTAATTGAGAAAAATATAACTCCAAATTTACATCAAAAACGCATTTTTGTTTATTTTTAGATTCGAATTTTTGAGATTCGAATATCTCAAAAACGTGACGTGACACGTGCTAGAGCAAATTCAAGGCCGAGTCGAACTCAGTGCATCAAAGGCCACCAGAAAAGTATATCTTGATTCATGTTAAAGACAAAAATTCAAATTTTGTCACGCAAAGTGTTTAGTGTTTTCTAGTGGATTTTTGGAAACAGTAAAAGCACGTCAATTTTCAACTAGCGCTTGAGACCAAATGGGCTGTCGCAGAAAAAAACCTTAAACAGAGATTTGTTGGGATTTGTTTATACTTTGAATTGTAAAATAAATAAATTAGGCGCAACAGCTCGTGGAGAACCAGTGCCTAGTGACTAACAACTCTCAACCATTCCTGTGTGCGTGTTGTTGGCATGAATGGAAGCGACCTACAGTTTTTTGCCGAGTCCGAACGGCTAGATGAGAAGCACTTATTCATGACAAGTATACAGTGGCGTAGCGAGGGTTCGAGCCGTGGGGGGGTGACTTTCATTAAAATGCCGACTTATTTTAGGAATTTGCCGACTTATTTTAAAAGTTTGCCGACTGTATAGATTTAGCATTTTTCGGGTGAAACTCAAAATAAGGGAAAAGAAAAAAGGGATTTTTTCCGAGTGGAATGACATTCGGGCGAAACTCCTGATAGGGCTGATTGATTTTAGCTCAAATCTTCACTTCGCCACATGCACTTTTGAGATTTCGAAATGCGAGATTTTTCAATGAAACCACCTTCAGCTGATGTAAGAGATTTAAAAAACTTAGGAGCAATGATTTTCCATGAAACAATTTTAAAATCTTGGGAACTATTATTTGGTAGAAAAATAAGATATCAATTATTTTTGGAATTATGTAGGTATTTACTTATAATAAATAATTAATAACAATGGAATAAATAAATTAATATTATTATTGCAACGATTAATCTAAATAAGAAATAATTTATAACAACGAATTAAATTCATGAACATTTATATTATGATTGCAGCAATTTTTTTTGTTTAGGTATAGGTATTAAACAATCTTTATAAAAAAATTAAAGTAACGCATAATTCTATCAGCATCAGCAGTTTACTCATTTATAATAATAAAATACATTAATTTATTAATATTTCAGCAGTTTATTTATTTAAAATAAACATTTTTTAATAATATAGCTAATTATTTATAATAAATTAATTTTAATAATAAAATTTATTAATTTATATTTATTATTATTTTATTGCAGCAACTTAATCGACTAAAAATGTAATGAAAATTTAATATTTAAATTTTAGCATTGTACTATCTAGATTTTAATTCGGCGGTGTTTTAATAAGGACCATTCTTCAACGACCTCATTAAGAATAATTTCGTCCACTTTATCTTTTGAAGAATAAAGCAGCATCAAATTATTCAAACGATCATCATCCATTGTCGTGCGCAAATAGTTTAAGACTAATTTAAATTTACTAAATGATCGTTCACAAGAAGCTGATGTCACAGGAGCAGTAAAAATGAAGCAAATGAGCTTGTGCGCTAAGGGAATTACCATTTTCAACTTGAACACAACTTTGGTAATGTCTTCGAAATTTATACAATTTGTGGATGAATCAAGAAAAATTTGCAACTCAGAAAGCAAACACTCTGGATCTTCTTTAAGAAATAGGGGCTCCAATTTCATTATGGATTCCACTTTCAAAAACTTTTGAAAAAGGTTCGAAAGATGAAAAATTATCTTTTAAATTATCGTTTATACACGTCGTAAAAACTTGCAAAACCGTTCTAAATTCTTTTCGATAAATGTTTGGAAATCGAAGTCGAAAGCTGTTTCTGAATTTTCATCGATTCTTCTTGGTGCACGGCGGCGTGTTCTATGGTGTTTCAGAAAATCATTCTCTGGATTTATTTTTATTTCTCAGCGAATGAAGATGAACTTTTTATTATTTCATAGATTTGGTCGTCATCGTCATTCATTTGTTGAAATGATATTGATGTGCTTCGAATCAACAATACAGCATCAATGACATTCAACTCTTCAGCTTCTAAATTTTCTGTCAAATATTTTACTTTAAACATGACGTTCTTACAAAAATATAACGAGCTTATAAAATCATAATCCAAGATTTTTTTCAGCAGACCAGAAGCGGAGGTACGAGTATTATTATCAAAAGCACTTACATCGGTTTTTATTTTTTCGAAACCATGTACAATGCCTTCGAAAGATATCCAAACAGCTTTTACTGTCTCAGCTCCAGCTGTCCATTGAGTTTTTGACAAATTTTTCAGTTGCAATGAATTTTCAATGCTTTTGAATTCCTCACGCATACATTGAAAACGTTTTGTGCCACCGTAGAAGAAAACATATAATGCTTCCAAAACATTGAAAAACTCTTTAATCAACACGAATTACATGCTGTTTCAACGAATATATTGATACGATGCGCTTGGCATGGAATGTAAGGGATTATCTTACCGCATTTTTCCGATAGTTTTTGCTGCGTACCGTTGTACTTTCCGGACATGTTTTTGGCGAAGTCATAAGATTGAAAAGAAATGTTTTTAATGGAAATTCCTACTGACTGAAGGGTCACTATTATTTTTTGGGCCAATTCTTCTCCCGTTTTTTTCGTTAGGACGACTGACGTCCATTTTCAGAAGACGTTCAATAGGAATAAGTCTCTCGTTTGCTTTCACTACGTATCGAACATTAATAGCAATTCAATCTTGATGTGATGAGTCTGGAGTTGTGTCAACCATTACAGAAAAAATACCAGTTTTATTGATTTCATTTACAATGGCTTTTCGAGTTCTAGTTCCCAAGAGATCAATGAATTCATTTTGGGCATCCGGACTAAGGTACGTCACATGACGTGGTCTTTTTGATGATTCATCAAACCATTTTTTCATTAACGGGCAATGTCGTGAAATCAAATGAACAATTTGTCGAAAATTTCCATCGCTGTGCTCTAGTGATTCGTCGTGACCATGAAAAGCTAATCCCTGCCTCCCCAAAGTTCTCGCGACATCAATTATAACTTGCAAGACTCTCAAATGGTAAGCTTTTTCTTGTTCTTCTTGAATGATTTGTTCCCTTTCAGAATTGTCCAGCAAAAAGTTGATATGATTTCCTCCATTAACGAAAATACAGTAATCACGCAGAGCTGCTCGATGAGATTCAGAAGTGAAATGTAGGATCAATTTTCCTCCTTTCTTCTCTTCATTTTATGCCACTGACGAACACCTACTAATACCCATTCCGAATTAGCAAAATGTCTGTCAATTCCTTCTGAAAATAAAATGCAAACAAAGCAAAATGCTGCATCTTTAGAAGAACTGTATTCCAAAAATGAATACTCGGAATATTTGCGAAATTCGCAATCGCCAAATATGCTCGTTTTATTAGATTTTTTTTTTTGTTCAAATTAAGCTTCGTTGATTTGCCGACTCTTGAATTAGTCGGCATATTTTCCAAATTCGCAATCCCCAAAAATGGTCGTTTTATTAGATTTTTTTTTCAAATTAAGCTTCGTTGATTTGCCGACTCTTGAATTTGTCGGCATATTTGCGAAATCACAATCAGCAAAAATGGTCGTTGTATTAAATTTTTTCAAATTAAGATTTGTTGATTTGCCGACTCTTGAATTAGTCGACATATTTGCGAAATTCGCAATCAGCAAAAATGCTTGTTTTATAAATTTTTTTTCAAATTAAGATTCGTTAATTTGCCGACTCTTGAATTTGTCGGCATATTTGCGAAATTCGCAATCAGCAAAAATGGTCGTTGTATTAAATTTTTTCAAATTAAGATTCGTTGATTTGCCGACTCTTGAATTAGTCGGCAAATTTCCGACATCCGCAATCGGCAAAAATGCTTAGGCTCGTTTTATTCGTAATTGTTTGCAAATGAAGCTTCGTTGATTTGCCGACTCTTTAATTATTCGGCATATTTCCAAAATCTGCAATCGGCAAAAATGTCGATTTGCATAGGTACATTTAAAAGCTTAAAAACCTAAATATAATGAAAATACAAACTTACTTTTTTTAACTTTTTCCGAAATATATTGTAAAATTTCTGGTTTATTATTTTTTTTTTAAATTCTTGAATTATTAAATCTAGATTCCTGAATTTGCCGACTCTTGACACCCCCCCCGCCCCTCGCTACGCCCCTGCAAGTATACACTTGGAGGATTTGTCAGTTCCTCGCAAGAGGCAGTACCTCGGAAAAAACTATTTTTAGGTGGCACGGCGCGGAATCGAGCCCACACCTTCGACATGTTACTCTCAATTGTATACTCTGATGTAATTCACAAATAATAATTGATAGTTTTCGAGCCATAAGTAAAAAACTCCCAAAAGAAGCATTTTTGCATCATTTTTTGCATTATTTTCCAAGTTGCGTCACGTCAGGTCGAAATGAAAGGTATGCCCTCATATCGTGCACTAACGCCCCTACTATAGTAATAGCTCAAACAACATCTATGAAAATGCCCCATTGTAAGCAAAACTTTGTTTAAACTTTCCGTTTTATTTGCCTTTTCTATATCCATTTTCAATTAGACGACTTCGGTCTATATTCGGCAGATATAGTGAAAAATGCGTGATTTAAATCAAATGATACGGAGTGTATTAATAATCCTCATGAACTTCAATGAAACAACGTTTAAATTTCAACTTCCAAAATTAAAGACCTATTAAGCTTTGTTAACATTTACTGCTCTTCGCTATATCTTGATCTAATTACTCAGAAATATTTCTATTATAAATGTGCAAAATCGCTTATACACCAGCCATTTATCATCGATTATAAGGCCGACATAGCTCATTTCGATTCTATAACCAAATCCCACAAAAGAAAGAACAAATATCAAAGATTCGGAATATAATTCGAATGAATAGAGTTCGAGTTGTAGGATCAGCCCCGGATCTATGGGGGGGCAAACCGGGGCCTGTGCCCCGGGCAGCAGCTTACAGGGGCGCCAAACCCATTTGGCTGAAATAATTAAGAATTGCGACGCTTAATGAAATTGAATGAATTGAGATGTGGCAATGGAATATAAAATTATATTTCTCCGTCAACCCTTAACAGTTATTTCTATCATTATTTCTCCATTTAAAATAATTTTTCAAAAAAAAATTTGACAAACGAGCTATTATACATTCTTGAAAGTTTTTCTGATGTTTTTAACATGTTTTTTGCATTAAATGTAAGTGTATTTTTACAAAACTTCCCCTCCTCCCTTAACTGTTGGATATAGATCCCCCTTCTTCAATAATAAAACACTTGAACTTTGTCCCTTTACAATTGTCGCACCACGCCGTACAAATCCTAGTCTTGCCTAAAGAATTATTTACTGGATACTGGCAACTTTATTACACTGTACTTTAGATATTTTTAAGTTCACAAAATAATTACTTACTTACTTAAGGTGGCGCTACAGTCCGGGGTGGACCAGGGCCTCAACCAACAAGCTTCTTCCAGCCGGCTCGGTTTCTAGCTAGCTGTCTCCAGTTTCGCACGCCAAGTTGGTTGAGGTCCTCTTCCACTTGCGTGCGCCACCTTTTACGCTGTCCACCTCTACTGCGTTGTCCCACGGGGTTGGATTCAAAGACTTTCCGGGCCGGAGCATTGGTGTCCATTCGCTCTAGATGACCCAGCCATCTCAGTCGTTGGCTTTTCACCTTTGTGGCTAGGTCGGTGTCGCTGTACAGCCCATACAGTTCGTTGTTGAATCTTCTTCTCCATTCCCCATCTATGCAGACGGGACCAAAAATCACCCGGAGAATTTTCCTCTCAAAACAGCCTAACGCGTTCTCATCCACTGTTAGCAGTGTCCATGCCTCTGCACCATACATCAGGACCGGGATGATAAGCGTCTAATACAGGGACAGTTTAGTTGCTCGAGAGAGGGCTTTGCTTCTCAATTGCCTTCTTAGCCCAAAGAAACAGCGATTGGCAAGAGTAATTCTTCGTTTGATCTCAGCGCTGGTGTCGTTCGCTGAGTTTATAGCGGATCCTAGGTAGACAAAGTCTCTGACTACCTCAAAATTATAGCTGTCTATAGTGACGTTCTGTCCGAGACGTCGGTGTTGGATGTCCTTTCTTGTGGACAGCATATATTTTGTTTTGCTTTCATTCACCGTTAAACCCATCTTCTTGGCTTCCTTCTCAATGCTCACAAAAGCACCACTGACATCACGCTTTGTTCGTCCGATAATGTCAATGTCGTCAGCGTAAGCGAGTAATTGGACGGACTTTTGAAAGATTGTGCCTCTGGTGTTGACATGAGAGTTTTGCACTATTCTTTCAAGAACGATGTTGAAGAAGTCGCATGACAGCGCGTCGCCTTGCCTAAAACCTTTTTTGACATCAAAGGTGTCGGTGAGGTCTTTGCCGACCTTGATGGAGCAGCGTGCATTCTCCATCGTCATCCTG
The DNA here is from genome assembly GCA_963921185.1 of Dasysyrphus tricinctus. Lineage (NCBI taxonomy): Eukaryota > Metazoa > Arthropoda > Insecta > Diptera > Syrphidae > Dasysyrphus > Dasysyrphus tricinctus. The sequence continues at coordinate 18,906,509 of OY992530.1, read as the reverse complement.
CACAAACGGACGAGTTTGGCAGGGATGCCAAAACTAGACATTGCTCTATATAGCTCGTCTCTATAGATGCTGTCATACGCGGCCTTGAAATCGATAAAAAGGTGGTGGGTATCGATTTGGAACTCCTGGGTTTTCTCCAAGATCTGCCGTAGTGCGAATATTTGGTCGATGGTGGACTTCCCTGGCCTAAAGCCACACTGATATGGACCTATCAGGTTGTTGACGAATGGCTTCAGGCGTTCACAAAGTACGGCAGAGAGGATCTTGTAGGCGATATTAAGAAGACTGATGCCTCTGTAGTTGGTGCAGTCCAGAGGATCGCCTTTCTTGAGGATCGGGCAAACAATACTGAGGTTCCATTCATGGGGCATGCTTTCTTCCGACCATATTTTACAGATGAGCTGGTGCATACTCCTAACCAATTCATCGCCAGCCGCTTTAAATAGCTCAGCCGCAAGGCCATCAGCTCCAGCAGCTTTATTGGACTTAAGTTTAGATATGGCTATCCTCACTTCGTCAAGATCGGGTGGACGGAATTGTTGGCCTACGTCGTCCAGGTTGAATGGTGCAATTTGCATGGTAGCGGAATTCGGTTCGTCATCGCCGTTATACAATTTGCAGAAATGATTTTTCCATATCCTCAGCACCGACTGCGATTCCACCACGATGTTCCCCTGATCGTCCTTGCAGGCTTCGGTTCGGGGTTTGTAACCTTGGGAGGTTCTTTTTACTTTTTGGTAAAACTTCCGAACTTCATTCCTGCAGTGGCATCCCTCTAATTCCTCGATCGCGCGCTTCTCATGCTCTTTCTTTTTCTTTCTAAGAAGCTTGTGTTCCTCTTTCCTCTTCTGCTCGTAGAGCTCGCGAGCAGCTCTGGTCCTTCTATGCAGCGCCGCTTTGTATGCCTGTTGTTTGGCTGCATGTACTTGCCGACATTCCTCGTCGAACCAGGGGTTTCGCTGTGGTGGTCGTGCGAAGCCCAGCACGTCAGAGGCGGCATCTCTGATGGCTTCCTGGCAGTTTTTCCACTGGTTCTCGATGTTTGCAGTTGGCGGCAAAGGACTAGTTAAGAGGGCGCGAGAGACTCGATCGGAAAAGGACCTGGCGATTTCTTGCGACTGTAGCCGTCCGACGTTGAACTTCCTGACAGTATTTCCCTGTTTTGGCTTTGGTCTGGATATCCGTAGCATTACCTTTGCTACAACGAGGTAGTGGTCCGAGTCAACGTTGGCTCCTCGGAACGTTCGGACATCCTTGATACTGGAGGAGTGCCTTGCGTCGATCGCAATGTGGTCAATTTGGTTGGCGGTTGATTGACCAGGAATTCGCCATGTCCCCTTATGTATATCGAGATGCGGGAACTGCGTAAGCTACCACAACGTTTCGCCCCGCAGCAAAGTCGATTAGCCTGAGTCCGTTATCGGAGGTGGTGTCGTGCAGGCTGTATCTTCCGATTGTGCCACCAAAGACGTCTTCTCTTCCTAGTTTGGCATTAAAATCACCCAAGACAATTTTAATGTCATAGCTAGGGCATTGCTCATATGTCTTGTCCAGGAGCTCGTAGAACTCGTCCTTGGTGTCGTCATCTTTCTCCTCTGTGGGGGCATGCGCGCATATCAGGCTGATGTTGGCGAATTTAGCCTTGATGCGAATTGTCGTGAGGCGTTCGTTCACATAATTGAAACTCAAGACCTCTTGCCTCAGTCTGCCTCTAACAACAAATCCACATCCAAAAAGACGCTGCCCTTGTGGTCGGTAACAGTCACCGTAGTATATATCGCAGTCTTTCAGTTTTCTTTTGCAAAATAATTAAATACAACGAAATGTAGGAAATCAGGTGATCTACAAAAAGCTGTTTTGTAAAAATTTTTTCGTTCAGATGAACAAAAAGTGATATAAACGCTAAACACCATTTTAACATTTTTTGACAACAATTTTTCAAGATCTCGAAAATATTTGGAATCAAAAAATTTATAAGATATTTTAACCTACAAGATCAAATAAAACAATGTCACCCTCAGTTCTCCGAGAAAATTGGATTTACCATTTTCAACACCCTTTTTCAAAATGGCGGGTAATACAAAATTTCCGACCAGCCAGACCTGCTCTCACGCGTATCAAAGAACCAACCAATGGCTTGTATTTTGACCTTGCTTAGCTCTCGTACTATTAAGGTTTGAAATTGTGTATGTCAATTTCATTGAAATCGTTCAAGGAACATCGAAGTTATATGTTGACATTTTTTGAAAAATCCTGTTGTGAAATATTTTTTTCTGTTACAATTCTGTATCAGCTATCACCTATGTAAATTTCATTGCAATCTCTCAAGGAAGAACGATGTTGCTAAAATTGACATATTTTTGAAACATTCTATTTTGAAAATATTTTTTTCAGCTATAACTCTGTCTCAGCTATCACATCAGTAAATTTCATTGAAATCGCTCAAGGAACAACGAAGTCCCGAGGGTTCAAAATTTTTTTCGGAGCTTTGTGCTTCGATACTTTATCTTGCGTAATATTGGATTTTCGAAATTGTGTCCTTTCGTAAAATTACATTTTCCTTTCTTATTTAAACGGTTCGTGAATGGATCTTCAATAGTTCGCCCATTATAAATTCAGGAACGAACAATATTTTGCAGATCCTTGCAGATTTGATTCGAATGAAAACTAATTTTATTAGGAACCAAAAAATAAGATTCGTAGTCGAATCAAAAATGCAATTCTTTGGAATTGTTCACGAGAGAACGAATCATATTATATCGTTCTATGAATCTAATCTTGGTTGTGGATCGTGTTTGTTTAGCCATTGTCAATTTTCTTGTCTATAGTAAAAAGTTGCTGAATAGGTATGGGCTGCACATGCATTAAAAAATCCAACCAAGTAGTTATTTGATTCTTTTCATTTTTATCAAAAATGGCAGGGGCGCCAAAATCAAGTTTTTGCCCCGGTTCGAAAAAATCGTAGATCCGGGCCTGTGTAGGATACAATATTTCCGCCTTTGAAAATGTAATTAATTTAAACACTGCCAAAATGCTGCCCTCTCTCACCCAGAAATTGTACATAATTAAGCCTGCCCCGAGAAAATTTATTAAATAAAAAATCACTTCCCTCACTTTATAGCGAATTTAATTACTGTGGCTATGATTGGACATCATCTGCAGATATACCTTCTAATCTAAAAGAAATGGGCCTACTCAAAGCACTGAAGGTATATAAAGAAATTATCTATGGTCAATCAATTTTCAGAAATTGGTATAAGGTTTGGGGGGATTATATTAATCAAAGCTCAAAACAGAGGAAGTTTGTATATACGATATATCCTTCCATCATAACTCTTAAAATAATTAAGGTTCTTATTGTCCTTTCAATTAATGACGGCACAATTTTTCTCGATTTGAATCAGTGGTGAATTCCGAAACCTAATTGGAACGTCGTCGTTGTTGTCGCCTCCCCTTTGGTAATATATTCACAAGATAAGAGCCGAATGCGGAAAGAAATATTGGCAGGCAATAAAATCCACGTACGATGTAGTACGAAGGAGGCGAGAAGTAGGATATGGGCTATATAAAAACTCGCGAGATATCCTTGAAGCAAACAAGGGATATACGGTAGAGTAAAGACCATTTGAATTGATTCATTCCCAAGGGAAGTGGACGGGAGTTAGGAACTGTTATTTAGGGAAGCAAGAAAGAGGTTGCTTTAGAAGTCGGTTAGACCGGGAATCCTGTTGAGGGTAAATCCGTTCCTGATTTATCGTGCTTCGTATTCATTTGGAGATTGCTATTGTAACCTCAGTCACTCTCAACAACACAGCGCGTTAAATTGATTCGAAATTGATTACTCAGTTAGATTGGGGTGCAATATTTTCAAGAATCGCATTAATTGTATTGGAGATTTAAAATAATAAAGCTATACGTATTAATTTTCTAAGCTTAATTATTAGTTAACTAGATTAAAAGATTATGAGGTGGAACACTAGTTAAATTTGGTCATAAGTCCTCAACATTTGGGGTTGGAAAAAAATCTATATAAAAGAAGTGTGAATGTTTCCGAAATTGGAGAAGTTAAGTTTGGCTTTCTTCAAGGTTTCACCGCACTCTCTTTGGCAACGATATTACAATAGGACTGATGGGAAAGCTTTGACTTTTATCCCATAGATCAAGTATAAAATAAGTTTTTTTCTAAAATGTTGAACTCCACAACTTTTTAACTGAATAACTTTGAATGTCGCCATATTTTTATCAAACGCAAAATAAATTCTGAGTTGAGGTATGTAGACATATGAACATAACAAACGTTAATATATAATGTATGTATGTACCTTTATGAAACACGGTAAGTAAAAAAACCTACATGGAAACATTTACTTAACATACCTATAGGATATGATATAAACTATATATGAGAACATGAATGAATGAAAAAGAAAAACATCCTCCGAAAGGACTTTCTTATATGTCTTCCCTTAGAATGAGCGTTGACGTTGAGATAATTTTCTCTCATAAATACTATTATGACAACTTTGATAGGTCTTCAATACTTAAAGATAAATACTTGTATTTCAAAACACTTGATAAAATGTATCTAAAGCAGTTCTCAAAACGTATAATGTATCTTATCTTTTGAGGTAGTTGAACTCTGAGTTTATTTATGTTGTTTCGAGAAGTAGGTATTTATTATTTCTGACAAAATTTATTGCTCATAAACAAATTTTTGTTATAAAAATGTTAAAGAATTTTTCAAGATAACCAATGAAGTTGATAGCTAATAGTAGTTAAATAATTTACCAATTGTCAAATTAAGGAAGCTATTATTCGTAAAATATGTTTTCGATATGAATATTCAGTGGTTGCCTTACGTTGAATTTTTACTTTAACGAGTAGGTACCTACTTGAAGACCACCTAATATTTGCACTCTTTTGAGAAGGTACATGGTTCTTATATAAACCAAATAGAAATTTTTATTTAAAATCACAAGAAATCAAGAACATTTTACAACACAGAACCAATCATCTTAGTTTTTTTTGATGAGGAACTAGAAAATCTACATTTTACATTTTTGTTTGCGATGGTGCAACTAGTTTTGGTGGTTCCGATGAAAAAAATTTCTAAATTAATCTATTTGGTATTCGTATTTCTATATTATTCTTATAAAGGACTAGGTATAAACCTTTAATGAATTTTCTAGTGGGCCTTCCTGAAGGTAGGTAGGTAGGTAGAAATGGTGGCAAGAGCGTAACACTCGCTTTTTGCCCAATTAGCACTGGATTACGTCGTTTTGATACCATAACTCGTTTGACCTGTGTATGAAAGCAGATTAAAGCGTTCCTTGCTTTGAAATAGGACGGTTGTGAGGTATGGTTGAGGTGCCTTGTGAGTCAGTACAAAAGCCAGGAGTTGGGTCATGGGACACTCACTGCATCGCATCTCGACAGAGCTTGGTACATTATGCCCAGCTCGGCAGGTTGTAGAATAGCAACGAAGTGCGATCGATCCGACCGTGTGAAAATCATTGCCATTGAGCACCATGAAACCCCGCAGAAACTCGGGATCCGATTAATACAAAAGTATTAATAGCCCAGACTATCCTTTCTTTTGTTATAACGGTATTGATATGCTCTACACGAGCTAGAGGTAAGTTATAAGTTTTATGCGTTTCGGGGTTGCTATTCTCGCAGCCCGGAAAGTGTGTCGGTCGTCATCAGCAGTTCTAAGGACTCCATCGGAGAAACTGTCATAGATCCATCAGGCTTTTTAAAGAACGAAGGAATACAATGCTCCTAGAAAGAACTTTGCTAAGCCTTGCGGAATCTTTTAAGCTCTCAATAGAATGGCAGTATTCTCTCAAACCTCGTTTCTTCGCTGATGCGAGAGCATGCTTCTCGACTTTCAAACAGTCTTTACAAGGTTGGTAAAACTTGTGTCTGTGGCAGATATTGAAGATCTTCCTAGTTATTTTTCTCAAACTAGACAGGTCTTCATTCCACCATGTAGGAAGGGTTTTACGGCTATATTTAATTGGGCAAGAGACCTTTAAGGTAGTGTTCATAGACACTTCAATGGTTTTCACCATTATTGATTCTAGATCTATAACTAATTCTGGACTCAGATTCGGTATGTTACGCAGTTTGGAATTTACGATTTGGCTGAACATCGTCCAGTCAATTCTTTTCGGGTTTATATAGGGCGCAGAGGTTTTAAACTCGAAATTAATATTTAAGAGGATCCATCTGTGATCCGAAAAGGAATTAAGAAGGGATACTCTCCAATTCTCCACTGATAGCTTAAAGTTATTGTTAATGACGGTAATATCAAGTATGTCCCTACCTACGTAACCTTCCGAGCTCGGAAAGACAAAAATAGGAGTAATACCTCTGTTACATACAGTAAAGTTGTTTTCAATAATAAAATCAAAAAGAGACTAACCTCGTTCATTAATCTCCCAACTACCCCAGAGAGTATGTCGTGCGTTAGCATCACATCCAATTATGAGGTTTGTCCCTTTCGTGTTGACCTCGGATGAAAGCGTGCGCCACTCTTCCCGCGGTGACAGCCTGTCACGCGCCGAGTATGCTGAGGCCACCAGTAAGCCGTCTGCATTTTTATCCTCTAATCTGACGACTGTCAGATCGGAGGTGCTAATGTTAGGACACAAAAAAGCTTTTAAGCGTTTTTTAGCTAAAATACAAGTTCTAAGCTTACCTTGGTCTTGGTTTGCGGCTTTTTAGAACAGATCATACTGACTGTCTTGGAGACCTCTCACTCTACGGCCATTAACCCACGGTTCTTGTATGATGCCGACGTCGATGTTTTCCTCACACAGGAAAACCCTCAGATTATCTGATGCACATTTCGAGTGCTTCAGATTAATCTGAATGACCCTCAGCATCGCGTTTTTAATTTTGATTGCTTTCTGCACAATCAGGGCCCGGCCGGCGGCTCGCTGGGGACCTCGACTCCAGCAATGACATCGTCGAACTCGACACTGTCATCAACTTTGTCGGGGTGTGTTCCCTGACTGGGCTGAATTTTGACTTTGGCAAACCTGATGCCAAAGCAGAGTTTGAAGTCAGCCTTCTCATTCCCAAGTTCTCCTCCACTTTCTTCGCTAATCTTCAGAAGATAAGAAGCGCTGTTATTCTGCGGTTCCTCAGTCTTGATAGCTGGCCAGTCCCGCATCGGAATCTACGGATTTTGTCTCTGAAGACCGCGGATCAGCTCCTGTCCGCTTGGCTTGATACTCATGAGGGGCAACCAGACCTTCTTGAAACTATCTATAGTCGTCGTATATAGTCGTGCGTTAAGGTGTAGGACACAAGAATCCGCTATGAGTTCAATAAGCAAAATAATTTTTTTTTTTTTAGTCACGATTCCAGTATAACCCACGTTTTATTTCGAAATTCATAGTCTAAGATAAAGAGTTGCAAATTTTAAATATGTTTTCAGCATTTTCAGAGCAATGACAAGCATTATTTTAGTCCTCCTAAATATTGGTATTTTTCTACATTGAAAGTGTTCTTTTTGTTGAATTTTTGAAACAAAATTATATATAGGGCCAGTTGTGCGCAATCGTCGTTTATCCTTGGATGCTTTGATCAAGATCTAACTTCAATTTCATGAGTAATGATTATGAATTAGAAAGAACTATCTATGCACATCAAGAACATTCCTTCTAAGTAAGAGGCAAAATTAGGTTAGGTTAGGAGGGGTGATGAGAGGGAAGCCGTATCACCTCACTTGTATCTCAATGAATCTATTGTGCTCCCCAGAGTATGGGCAATGTAGGATTTAGTGAAAGGTTTATGTATGGGTGCTTCCCTGAACCATTTTGATTTCTGAATCAAGTTAAAGTAAGTTGCAAAAATGAAACATCACACAGTTTGTTTAATAAGTATTTTCCGAAGGCGTCTTTTCTAGTTCTGGCTAAGCTGGAGCATTCACAAAGGAAGTGAGATTGGCCCTCTTCCACATCTTCGTCCTAGCACCTTTTTTTTATAAGTTTGATCTGCAGATGCTCATTCTGCTCTATCCTACTCCACGGGCCTCTTTCTAAGTGGATGGGGAACAGCGTTTGTCCAGCCAGTCCCTAAATGCATGCTTTTGGTATCGATGAATCTCTTAGTCGTTGAATTAGAAATTACCTGTCGGACCGTTAATTCTGATTTGTTTTGGACGGTTCCAGTTTGATATTCACCAAATAAATGCTGGTGTGCCCCAAGGCTCCGTTTTGTCTCCGACTCTCTTAATTAAGGATCTCTCCTCTAAAACTTCTAATCAACTTAATTGTTTCGCAGACGACAGTACCCTCAGCTTTTCATATTCGTTTCTAGACTCACACCCTTGTGCTTCGGATGTAGAGCTGCAACGGCAGCGTATGATAAGTTCATTATATTCCGATCTTAGCTAGCAGCATCGTTGATTGGAGAATTAATAACCACTTGGAATTAACCCAGTGCTGTATCTTATCGTTAAAACGTCCCCGTTGTAACAATTCCACCATAGCACTCGCATCGCAATAAATGCCTATCATTTAACCCCAGAGCCTAACTTTGGACGTACTGCAAAGTACAGAGATTCTTTCTTTAGCCGCACTAACCAATCCGGGTAAAGCATTCCGCATTCGTGAAATGCTTTACGCGGCTTGGTTTTTCCCTCCCATTTCGATATACAGAAATTCAAAGCACTACCGCTTGGAAACCACTTCAAAAGCTTAGAAGCTTTAATGATCAATTTATGGATGGATTGTCTTAGAAAATATCAGACCCTACCCCAGCGTCCTTTTCAGAACCGTCTGTAAAGACCAATATATGGCTTGCGCTTAGGACCCGGTTTTCCTTCCTTAATTCCCTTGTGGGATATCTATAGTTAGCGCGGCTTCGTTAAACTATGTTCGGTGATGTAGTCTGTTTGAATATTCTATATGTCAGTGAAGTATATTATAGTTTTGTGGCAACAGTGGCCCTTTTTACAATTTTTACATTCTTAAATACTTTTGTTCGCCAACTCCTTCGTGAACAGATTGAGTAAGGCAAGTGAGAAAAAAGTTTCTAGAGCTGCGGCTGGTGTGGTTCTTATTTTGCACTAGTTGTATCGATACATGCCAGTCTCTGAATTTTGACCATGGTTGAGTGATTGCCTTTTCCTTGTAAGTATAATCTATAATAAGCGATAGTACCATACAGCACAAAATTAGGTTTCTAGTATTAGGACTTATTTAATAAAAAAAAACCTAGCCCAGTGCTTGACTCTAAGATTTTATGAAGCAATCTCAGGGTCAGTTTTTCAGTGCGAGATAGTCCTGGTCACTGGGCTAAGCTTGAGTTAACTCACCTTATTTAGCGAGTTAACTCAGGGACCAAATTGAGGGCCTTTTCAGTTAAGGTGCCATCTCGATTTTGAAAGTGAAAGTTATTCACAGTGCAGTTCCGTTGTGGGGCCTTCTCTATTTTGATGCGTTAAAAACGTAGAAGCGTGGTATGCGTAGTGTCACACATCGATGACAATAGATTTTTAACAAATGAAAGATAAAGTTTATCCTCAACTGAAAAACTGTTTCTGAGTTAACTCGGGGTTAGTTTATTTTCAAGATTAGCTAATTCGGATTTAAGTCAGAGTCTGAAGAACCCTGATCTGTTCCCAGTTTCCTATTGAGTGGAAAGTAGGAAAAAAAAAATTGTCTCGATTCCAAAAAAAAAAAAAAAAATAAACCCAAGTGTCCCAGCTGATTTCACCATTGTGTTTATCATATCTTTCAAAAGTTATTAAGAGACTCATATACAACCAAATGATAACCTTCTTAAACACGCATCAAAAACTCTCTAAATGGCAGTCAGGGCTTAGGATCAAATACAGTTGTGAATCTGCAGTAAGTAAAGTTACCTCCTATATTCTTTTTGCTTTAGATGAGGACAACATCGGTCTTATGGTGGTATTGGACTTTTAATCAAAAACATTTAGGTACGTTCTGAGATGAAATAAAATATTTTGATTTAATTTTGGAGAAGGATTCAAAAATTCCACAGTAGTATTTTTTTTATGTAAAAAAGCAGTTGATTGGGAACACATGAGGTCTACAAAACCGCATTACTCTTTGGCTATACAAATAAATAAAATAAATTGGGTGGCGCAACAGCTCGTGGAGAACCAGGGCCTAGTGACTTACAACTCGCAACCATTCCTCTGTGCGTTTTTGTTGGCAGGAATGGCGTGGAGGGGACCTACAGTTTTTTGCCGAATCCGAACGGCTAAATGAGAAGCACTTTTTCATGACAAGTATACTCTTGGAGGATTTGTCAGTTCCTCGCAAGAGGCAGTACCTCGAATAAAACATTTCTGTTCTTAGATGGCACGGCTGGGAATCGAACCCACACCTTCGGCATGACAGTCCTACGCACTAACCATCATACCACGAGGTACTTTGGCTATACACTTTGGTTATTAGATTGATTCTTACAAACGGTGTGGCAAGCTTAGCTAAGTCCAATCGATTAACTTATCTGTATACAATTCAAGCTCATCAATCAACTCTTCCCTCTTCATTCCTCCCGATATTTTTAGTCATGAGTGCTGCCATGTACATACCTCAAAGCCTCTTTGAAAAAGCTTTTCTGAATTCATTCACTTTCAAGTAACAATGACTTCGCTGCACCATTTCACTTTTAGTCTCCTATTTTACGTTGATTTTCACGTCTGACTCTTTTCGAATTTTCATGAGTTAAAATTAAATAATTTGGTGGTGCAACAGCTCGTGGAGAATCAGGGCCTATTGACTTACAAATGGAGAGGACCTATATTCATGTGATATCACAACAACCCATTTTATGAAGTACATAAATTTGTCTGCTTTTATTGCAGCTTCCTATCCTTTCTACGAAAAAAAATTCAGCTTGGATGCGAGATAGGGATTTATAAAAATACAACGCTAATACCTTGACTATTGTAGGAAACGTTTTTCGAACTAACATTTTTCTGGTCGCAAAAAGAAACAACCAAATAGTTTGATTAATCAAAAAGTCTATAAGTGGTTCCCTCTCTCTCACTCCATACCAAAGGCTCTAATATAGAAGTTGTTCAATGAAAAGAAGGAAATTAAGTCTCGCTTGTTAATAAAAATGGCAGTATGCATGCAATAAAAGATTCTCAATTGACATTGGCGCTTATAACCAAATAAACTTTCGTATTCCAACCACGTTTAAGCACCTTCATCGATTTTTGTCATCTAAATTTATGTGACGGTACACCATAACACCACAATTCATACAATTCATTTGCTTGACATGCAAAAGTAATATCAAAGATAAATAATAATTTCTGATCAATATTTGGATTCAATCAATTTTATTGCTTTTACCTAGTTACGGGCTTGACTTAAATGAATGTATTTTCAGTACACAAACAAAGCAAACAAAAAAATGCAACCAAATTGCATTGACCGATTAGACGATAATATTTTCAAAATCATGACCAATATACTTTGATGAAATATTTGACACTTCATAAAAAAGCAATTAACCTACATTTGCAGCTCCTCATGGTCTTTACATCAAAGAGATGGACTACACACTGCTGGCATTCAAGCATCCCTTATAGTTGGCTTATTTTATTGAGAAAGAAAACATCATTAATCGTCCTAGCACTTATTTTGAGATTTTCATTTTAAGTCAATTACCATTAAACAGTATTTTTGTTGATAATAAATTATTTAGTGTTTACTCTTGATGCGCACCTGAACGCGTGAAGAGCAATAAAGTTGAAGTTTTTTTTTGTTATTTGCTTTAATGGATATTGATGAATTAACTGTTGGTGTGAGCTTGTGAGAGCCTTCTTACTTTGTTGTGATTTGATTCACTCGCGACAGGTTTATGATTGATGGGTGGATGAAATAAACATAAAACCATCTTATGTTGCAATATTTAAGGTTCTTAAATTTCGTTAAATGATACTTTTTGTTCGGAAGGCATATCTGCAATGATTGATAATGGGGGGACTTTATTTAAATGGCGTGTCTTTTAAATAATGTTCGTTTTAAGAGTTTCGTAATTGGCTTGTATTCAACAAAATGTGGATAGAATAACAAGCAGAAATACTTACATCTTAAACGGTTCATATTCGTTATGTGGTGTTGAGTACACTAAAGTTATGATAAGGTAAATGTATATAGCTTTTTAGTTGAAATTCCCAAAGATTGACACTTTCGGAAGTATGTAATTGCAATTTCTTACACCCATACAAAAGGATTCTTAAAGTTCCCTTTGAATGTCATATTATGGGTCAGTCTATATTGATTTACAACGACTTTGCATTTTATAATTAATTAATTTCTTTTGAACCCAACTGTTAAATGGAAATATATGTAAGTAAACTGAAAAAGCAAAATTGGAATAGGTAAAGTCTCCAATTAAGTTCTCCTACCTGTCATTATAGGTTATGAATTGGGTTCAAGGAAAAATTGTTAAGTTAACAAAAATGGAGACAACATTTAATATTAAAAAAAAATAATTCTCTGAAGGCCAGCTCATGTTTATAAAGATTTCCATAAATTTCCTTTTATCTGAGTTGAGGATCTCTGAGTTACTTGACGTTTTAAAACCAAAGGGTATAGTTTTTTTTTTTTTTAAACACAACCATTAAGGAAAAATAAGTATCCTTAGGTCTATCACCCGCAAGTCAGAGATCAAATTCCAGCTTATGCCTGTTGTCAGGGGGTAGGGAAAGAAATTCCATATGTCAAAAATCCCAATAACCAAAAAAATCCTGAATGCCTAAATCCCTAACAGTAGAAATCCCTAGTTGGTATAATCCCGATTGGACGAAATTCCGTAAGGCTAAAATCTCAAATGCCAGAATCCAGAAAGAGAAAATCCTGAATGTCAAAATTCCGAATGCCAAATATGGAAGGGCTTGACCCAGATACAGATTTTAGGTTTCACAATGTACTTTTTTGAATTGTAATATTTGTTTTTGTTCGTATTGGTAGATACTAGAACTCTTGATTTCGAGTGGGTGATGAATTACACTGGTGCACGTGTATTAACGAGTTGATATCCGTGTACCCGTGTACGTTTTAAATAAATGTGTAAATAAATATAAAATTTTGTACTCCAAAGTTGATAAATTTCAAGTATTTTGAAGAAAATATTGAGCTAACGACAACTTTTACTGTTATATGATTCTCCTGCCTTTTTTTTTGTTAATTTTTCTCTTCTGAGCATTTAAAAATAAATTTAATTAAAAAAAAAAACTGTAAAATTTTTTGCGTGAATTTTAAAATTCGTACCTTTTTTTAAGTCAAATAAAAAATTCAACAAAGAAAAAGTTAATTTTCCCTGCTGTTCCCCGGTCGGACTTATAGTATAGTATAGAATACAAAACAAATTAGCTGCTAATACCTCCGAACCGATTTTATGTATTAAGACCACTGAAAATAAAATATTCTTGAATAACATTTTTTAATGAGATTTCAAATCTTTGGCCTATGTTATGGTAAAATCTGTTATTTGTGGGACTAAATTTTTGCGTCAGTATCATTTTCAAAACCACCTTGTTATGAACATTTTTAAGGGGCCATCAAAAATCCAATTTATGATTTCCTTAACACCCTATAGACCATCGTTTACGAAGAACAGTGTTTATTGCTTCTCTCCATGAGAAGCGTGGTAAAAGCTTGGTATGACCCAATTATTAAAAAAGGCACTTCTTACACATTTTATCCTATGTAACTTTTTTGACATTTTTTTTAGAAAACGCTTAAAAAGGAGAAATTTTGTCAAAAACGCTCTCAAAAGTGGGCGGGGCAAACATTTAGCATTATTTTTTATTCTTAGCATATTATTATTACAATTAGCCCGAAATGTAATTTTTTGTCAAAAACGCCCCCAAAAGTGTGTGGACAATATTTTTGTATGGAAGAGTTTTATAGATTACATTATCTGCAACTTTTCTAGGGAACACATCCTTCATTTACATCAACTTTTGACGATTACGTGACCTACTTTAAAAACTGGGCATGTCAGTAGGCGGAAATTTAGTCTGATGATTTCTTATGATATTCCTTATAATTCCTGAAAATTTCATCTTAATCGGTTAGCTGCTTCAGATTTTATAGATTTAAGATCGCCTCTCCATAAAACTTGAACCACTTTGCGGCGTGGTCGATTCGCTGTAGTCTCACCGTGTCCTTTTGCACGGGAATTTGTTCGTGGTTCTATCGCTATGGTTTAGCTTTTGTCTGGCCTCAAAGTTCACCCGTGGATTTTGGTCTCACTATAATCTCGCTAAAGTCCTCCTTTTCAAAATTAATTTTTTTTAAAAAGGGTAAAATAAGCTAGAACCATGGTTAAAAAGTACAAACGTTGTGGATGTGGTTATTTTATTCGTTTCACTGTAGACTAGCCATACCCATTTACACGGCTATCTACACGTTATTTTTATCACTGTGCACTTATCTTCATCGTATCACTTTGTTTCGCTTTAGTCTCGCTAAGGTTTGACTGTTATAGTAGTTAAAGTTCATTTTTGCTCAGAAGCAACATCATTCAAGCTGCTGCCATCGGTGCCTGACTGTCCCAAAAAAACTGTTGGCATTGACATCTGCCTGACGACTAAATATACTCTAAGCGGGTCGATGGAGTTGCGTGAGTGAACAGAGGTTCCAAAAAAAAAGTAAAAGTATCTTGTAAATTTCTAGAGCAAGACCCCGACAAGATGAACACCAGTTTTCCAAATGAGAAAATCACGTGTAAACGGTCACGGCGAGACGAACGCCATGGAAACAAATGACAAACCACGTGTGAACTCCCTTTATTCTGAATATGTATATAAAATTTGATGAGGAGCCGTAATTGACATAACACTGCGAATTACTCTTTTAAATTTAGATTAATGTGGGCATGGCAGTGGGCGGAATGTAATTTTCATCAAAATCGTTTGAGCGGCTTCCGAAAAATGGAGCATTTCAGCGAAACAAAGGACAGGGGGCGTGGCAGAAAACAGTTTTTTAACTATTCAAACTATTTTAACTAGAAAACGTTTTCCATAATAATTACACGTGTACCTATTGGCAAATTCCCGAATAATTATTATAGAAAAACGTGTATATATAAGGACACGGGTTCATGCATGCATAATTAAATGTATTTAAGTACACGTGCAACAGGAGACTCTAGAGATACTCTTCTTGTTGATTCTAAATTTGAGGCAGTTTCTGCCTAAGCCTCAATCAAAATAATAAAATAATAAATATTTTAGTGTTTTATGTTTCTTTGTTTTAGTTTTTTTCTTATTTGGCCTGTTTTATTTGTTTCGAAACTATGCTGGCATTTCTCAAATTACTCTCTACATAAAATGAAACACGAATTGTTTCCACGTTTTTTTTTTGCAGAGATAATGTCTTTTATGATTTTGAACATTCTAGATCTTTATACGTTCGAGGTTTTTGCATTTGAGACTTTTATTACAAAATTTTTTGCATTCGATATTTGTTTTTGCATTCCACGATCCCAAAATAGAGAGAAGTCAATAAGCCATACAGAATAGTTTGGTTTCTTTTCAAAGTTCTGAAATTGTACTAAAAAAGTATTTAAATTTGGAATCTAATGTTGCTATTCGGGATTTTGCGGCATTCGGGTTTTCGTTAATTCAAGATTTTGGCATTGTTAGGAATTTTTTCCATTCGCTCTACTCATCTTAGTCGTTTGAACTGAATGGAAATTAAAATTACCATCCAATGGTTGAGAGTCACATATCCCTTAGCCATGGAAAATTCGAATTTACAAAACAAAAACATAAGCTTCAATATATTAAAAGAAGTACGCATACGTCCCAGTGCACCAATGCATTGATTCAAAAAATCACTTTCTTGGTTGGAATTTTTTTTAAATAAAACTTATCATTGACAAAAAAAGGTTGGCATCAGTAATTAAAAAAACCAAGCGATGCTGGGATGGTGGATGGTTTGAAGCCCCCAAAATGCCGAAGCACTGCTGGTGGCGCTCCACGGCATGATAGTCTGGTGGCGGAAGGGCCTATCTTGAAAGGCCAACGGCAGCAGCAAGTAGCGTCTGTAATCTCAAATTGGCCAGCTAAAAAAGGCGTCTGTTTTTCCATAGTGGGCGGACTTGATCAGTTATGTGTTAGACCATACAAAGGGCAGGTGTGCTTGTCAAATCTAAGCTTACATATATTAATCGCATTTCGGAAATCACCATAGTGGAAGGAAATATGCAAATACATTTATGTAAACTTTGACAACAATTGAAAATGAGTCCCCAAAAGGTATTCTTAAATGGGGAATCCTTATGCAGCTTCGGCTACGGAATCTTTCATGTACGAGTGTCAATCAAGACGTCTTAATAATAAATGAATCGTCAACAAATATAAAAAGTCTTTCAAGAAGCGCAAATGTTACTGTTGGCTACCGCATGCCTACGTAATAAAATCAGAGCATGGAACGTTTGATCCCTGTATAGTGAACAGGCGCGGATCCAGGATTTCATTAAGGAGGGGGGGCAATTTTCGGGAGTTTCCAAAATCTTTATGAGGTCTACAGAAAATTTGAGTTAATTTCTTACCGCTCGACACACCTCGTCACACAAAGCAATGTGAGTTGATGATTTTGAAGAATGTAATTAACTCTTTCATAACTGCCGCAGTGTCTCGAACAGCAGGTACTTTGAACTTTATGAAATGAAGTTTTGCAGTTTTTAGCTATAGCATGGTGTCTTTACAGCGTTTTTGAGATCCCTCTGGATCTCCGTGACTCCACAATATTATGCTCGAAGCACATAATGGCATAGTGGTATGTTCCTTTTCAGACACATGACGTTCGAGTTCGAGTGAAATTTCCAGCCTCTTCTTTAGCTAGGTCAACCTAACCTAACCTTGCTAGTCAAAAGCCGTTTTCGAGAACGTCATCAGCGTTAAAAATGCATTTTGCAGAATTTTCTCAAACGCAAACTGCAAAAGTCTTCTGTTTAAAAAGGCAAATAGAAGTTTTACTGCATAAGCATCATTGTGTTCGATAATGCAGTTTGCTAAAGTCACATGTTTGAAAACATCATATGTTTGGTTCAATTCTAAATCGAGTTGTTAAAAATCGAGTTGGCAACAAAAATATTGAGAAGCCGGAGAACGTGTTCATAAACCTCAAATGCGTTTGCAAGAAAATTGAAGGACGTTGATAATAAGGATTTTGTGCAAACAAAACCATTGCATTAATTCGACAACAGCAGTATTTTAGCTAAACTTAAGTTATAGATGAAAACCGAGATCTCAGATGCCTTCGTCCATCGTTACAAAACCAAACTTGCCGACATTGAAATAAAACACAATGATTATAGTGGAAAATAAAAAGAAAAAACTTTCGTTATACATTTCAAAAACAATATACTTAGCCTTCGTTAAATTTTAACATATGTAAATGTTTCATATTAGCTCAAGACATCGACTGCAGAGTTGCCAGACTCATGCAATTCGATACAAAAGCAATATTCGCATCGAAAAATGACGATCACTTGACAATCGAATTGACGTTGACTTGACGTTTTCAAAAATGGCCAAAAACAACTATCCTTAGGTGTAAAAATTCCGTCCAACTTCTCTTCGGTAGTGACTGCTGTAGTCGTTTCCTGGTTTCTCTCCAATCATCTTTGTTGGATTCGGTCTCTTCGCCAGTTTAATAATATATGCAACATGGAAGTTCTTAAAACGCATCCATAAAAGTGACAAAATCCTCACATCAAAAATGTATCTTATGGCTAAAACAGATGTGCAGCACGTCTGCACGTATCGCTGCGTACAGCGCCGAACTCGAAACACATGTGCATATTGTGCATACTCTTAAGGTGCTTATCCATTTCAAAGTAAAAGACGGCGAACAGCTCTGAAGAAGTTTTCGAGAGTAAAACTCGAAAGTGGACACAGACACAGGCATGAAATAAGCTCACCAGAAGGGAAGACAGATATCCGAGAGTTTTCTAGTGAAAGTACTCCCTCAACGCAAATTTAAATATTTATCATAAAAAGAGCTCAATCACCCTTTTAGTATGAATTTTTTTTGGTATTTTTCAATAATTTTTATACAAAAATGTAGTTTGAAGCAAAGTTAGAAATTTTTAAAGCCAATTAGATCGACGAAGATTTTTTTTTTTAAATTAAAATCAACTTTAAGGTTGAAAATTTAGATAAGTACCTCTCCCGAAACATTTAACTATAAAAAGCTAGTAACAAATTTGTGCAGGAGGGTTGGAGGTGGAGCAATAACTTTTTAAAACATTATTTTTCTAATTGTGAAATTTTTCTTTCACAGCATTCAAATCAAATCGAATTGGTATTCAATCTGCTCCCCAGTATGAAATAAGTTGACGTTTCTGATAAAATGTTATACAATGTAGCCTGATTGATCTTTTAATTAAAGACCTCAACTTTTTAGATCAGACAACTAAAACCGAATAAGTTATAAGGTTTCCACTCAATCGATTTGGAGGCTATTTGTTCATAGCGGAACTTTTCTTCACTTAACCTGGTCAGCCAGCACGCTCAACACACAACCACTCATTGCTGAAACGCTGCGCTGCCAAGAAAAAATTTTATAAATGTATAACGAAATAACCTTTTTCTGATTACATTTTATTAAATTCATATTTTATGCTTCACTCGTTCATACCCAGGGGGGGGGGGGGGTATTGCACCCATTGCCTCCGCGCCTGACAATGAAGGTATAGATACGAGCAGGTTGAGCGTGAGATGCTTCGCCTAAAGATCAGTATCCTGGGTATAAGCGAAACAAAGTAGAGAGGAAGAGCTGAATACAGATCACACATACAGGACAAACAAGAATGCTGTATTTCGGGGAGGATAAAAGAGAGAGTGGCCAAAGACTGCATGGTGTTTGAGTTAGGTTGAAAGAAGAGACAAGGCGTAGTCTTATTTCCTGGGAGCCCATTTCTGTGAGATTAATGACAGCAAGGTTTCGTTCGAAGATCCGTAA
Source organism: Dasysyrphus tricinctus (assembly GCA_963921185.1). Lineage (NCBI taxonomy): Eukaryota > Metazoa > Arthropoda > Insecta > Diptera > Syrphidae > Dasysyrphus > Dasysyrphus tricinctus. The sequence goes on along the minus strand of OY992530.1, from coordinate 18,887,523 downwards.
CATAACAATTATTTAGTACTACGCCTCCACAAATGAAGCGATCGAGGAAGACAAAACCGCGTTCTACACTCATCTTATCTTGGCTTACAGGAGTGTTTCGAGAGCTGATATCATAGTCGTCATGGGAGACCTCAATGCCCCAGTCGGATCAGACAATTTAGGTCTGGAACACATGTTGGGAAAAAATGGTTTGGGTTCACAGAATGAAAATGGCGATTTGCTGGTCGATTTTTGTAACGCTTATCGTCTTGTACTGGGTGGCAGTATGTTTAAAGATAAGACTTGCAAAAAAGTCACCTGGGTACATCCGGATGGACATACTGGAAACCCAATTGACAATATCATGATTCAGTATCGATGGAGGAAGTCAATGTGTGATATTCGAAATATAACAACTGCCGACATGGGCAGCGACCACTATTTTGGCTCTCATGAGACTCAAGCTACGAACCGCAGCTGTACAACGAGAATCACAGGGTGCAGCAAAGAGTTAAAAGTTAAATATGAATGCTTTAAGTGATCCAAACATATGTCGTAGCTATGTCACAAACCTTAACGGCAGAGCTTTGTCATTAAACGGAATTCAACATTCAACAATTGATGAGATGTGGGGTGATATTTATAAAAAATAATTTCATGGAGGCTGGATCCGAAACTGTACCCAAGCGGACAAGAGTTAGAGACTCTTGGATATCCCAAGATACCTGGGGTAAAATCGAGCTTCGCAAATCGTTGAAAATGCAAATAAATGCCGATAATAAATATTGTATTTTCAGACCAAGAGGGGGCAGGGGGTATATTTTAAAAACTTTTGATTTGTTGTACCATTTATTTATTTCTATTCTTTTTTATGGCGAGTCTTATTTTGGTTCCCCTAAATAAGAAAATATGGTTAAAAATCATTTAACCATCTACTCTCTGCACTATGTACCTAAACGGGCTGACTGCATTCTAAAAATATTACTGGTGCTTTTTGCACCTGCCTTTTCCAAACACGACCTAAATTTTGTGTATGAAGCAACCACACATAGCAATCGCGATTTTAAAAACATTGATTACTCTCAACTTGAAGCAGATGCTAGAAATATAGCTTGGGATAATTTATTCAACTTGTCCTCATCTATACTGAGCAGGTTCGATTTTTTAATGATAATGTAGCTCAGCTATTTAACAGACATGTTGTATTAAAAACAAAGCAAAGAACAATCCCAAGAAATACCCGTCTTAATGCAGCAGCGAGATCGAGTTTACAACTTGTGGAACCATTATCGTCTTCCTGAGCTCAGACAAATGTGAATTTCCCTTCGCAATAAAGTTGTGGTGGAAATTCGTTCAGCTTAGACTCGATTGTTCTCTAGCAAACTTAATATTTCCTTTAATACTCGACAGCTTCGGAATAACTTGCGTAGTATTGGGCTAGTTAAAGCCAAACACAATCATATTGAGAATGTTGACGGCAATTAATTAAATAGTAAATTTGTCTCCACTCTTTCAAAACCTTCTCCCTCTAACCCTGAGATTCCAGTTAATTTCTCATCGAATTTTTGTTTTACAGGGGTTAGCAGTGCTGAAGTCGTTGAAAGCATACTTTCAGTTTTAAAGCATACTTTCAGTTTTAAAGATAATACTTCCGATTGTTCTGCCGTATATCATTCATATTTTCAACACAGTACTTACAACAGGGGAATTTACTTTCGATTGGAAATTTGCGAAAGTCCTACCCATACCCAAAAATGCCAAATGTAATGAGTTAAGGCCAATTTCAATTTTAGCTTTTCTTTCAAAAGTTTTTGAAAGGGTCTTGAAAAAACGAATTGATCATTTTCTTAATCTTCTAAGTGCAAGTCAGAGTGGTATTTGAGAGAAGCACAGCTGTGTCACCGCTCTGCTTAATGTAATTGAGGACCTTCGTCAAGCCTTGGATGCGGATAAAGTAAATATTTTAGTTCTCTTAGATTTTTCAAAGGCATTCTATACAGTTGTACACGGAAAACTTGCAGATAAACTTCGCCAGCTTTATAATTTTTCATCTGATGCTGTATATCTTCATATTTTTCCGATAGAATGCAAGATGTGGAAATCGGTAACAGATTTTCTTCCTACGACTAGTGGCGTTCCACAAGGATCCATTCTTGGTCCAGTAATTTTTCCCTTTACATCAATGATATTCCCTCCGTCATTGATAACCGCTACGGTCTTGGTCTTATTGAATATGGTGCTTGGCACTTGAATGAGGACCTCGAAATACTAGCACTTTGGGCTATGACTAACGGACTGGCCTTAAACCCATCAAAATCTAAGTGCGTGGTTATATTTAAAAGAATCATGAATTTAACCTTTTTTCCCCAAATAACATTAAATAACTGTTGAATATGTGAATTCTGCTCGAAATCTCGGAATAACCTTTACTCGCAATCTAACATGGGATAAGCACATTGATGGCACAATCGGCAAGGCATACGGAACGTTACGCACGCTCTGGGTTTCCCAGTCATATACGCCGAAGGAGATAGGAGATTCGTGCAATGCTTGCGAAAAGTTTAATTCTTCCCATTTTAGTCTATGGTTGCGAAATTTTCTGCAGTTGTAATTATGCCTGCAAAAGAAAGCTCAATGTCGTCTTCAATAACAAAATTAGAAATATCTTTGGACTTCGTAGGTATGACAGAGTATAGAAACTTTCGAATTTTTTACTTCACATGCCACTCGAGAATCACTTTCAATTTCGCACCTTATCCTTGCTATCGGATATCATGTTCACAACTCAACCTCAACATCGGACCATTGTGTCATATCTGCTAATTTCTCGAGCCAAATCAATCCAGTTAGAGAGATAACGCCTATGAGAACTGTTTGGCAATACGAGAAAGCCAATTGGGATGGTCTCAGTAATTTCTTCAGGAACTTTAACTGGTCACTATGCTTCCTCGGTAGTGACGTTGACTCCAGCGCAGATATGATTGCAAATTAAAATCTTCTTGGTATGAGAAATTTTATTCCGAACAGGACAAAATCCATCAAACCGAAAGAGAATTCATAGTTCGATTCGAGCTGTATCGAGGTTATCAGGGTTAGAGAAGTAAGTTTCCGAAGATACAAAACCAACCCCACTGAGGAAAACAAACGAAACGAAAAGGCAAAAAATACTACAATGTGCCAAAGGTAGTACAAATTTCTGGTAATTTGTAAAAAACGTACGTAATTCTACCTCATCTTCGGTACCAACGCTCGTTTTCAATGATACTCCTGCTGTCAGCTCACTAGAAAAAGCCAATTTGCTTGCAGCACAGTTTGCTGTTAGTTCGACGCTACCAGAGAGTGTCATGACTCTGCCTGTACTTGGGAGCGGTAATGATCTTATGGGACAAATCTTCTTTCGCACTCGTACAGTAGCTAGAGTTCTAAAAAATCTTGATGTACACAAATCCACTGGCCCGGATAGTATCCCTCCAATTGTTCTGAAGAGGTGTTCTTCAACGCTGGCAAAGCCACTGCGTAAGCTTTTCCATCTATCCTACTTTACTGGTCTCTTTCCGAGTGGATGGAAAACAGCATTTGTCCAGCCTGTCCCTAAAAAACGTTAATCTTCGTCTCCCTCCAACTATCGACCAATTGCACTTACGTCCCTTGTTTCTTAGGTCATGAAAACGCTGATTAGTTATCAGCTTAAGAAATATCTTGAAGAACGGAAGCTTCTTAATGACCGGCAGTGCGGCTTTCGTAGCAATAGGTCCACTGGTGATTTGATGGTATATCTCACCGAGCAGTGGAACAAATCTTTACATCGTTTTGGAGAAAGTAAGATTGTAGCACTTGATATTTCAAAAGCGTTTTATATAGTTTGGCACCAAGCTCTCTTATCGAAAATGCGTGCATTTGGTTTTGATGAATCACTTCTTCGTTGGATTAAAAATTACCTTATGGACCGTTCAATACAAGTTGTGCTGGATGGTTTCAAGTCTGATATTCATAAAATAAATGCTAGTGTGCCCCAGGGCTCCGTTTTGTCTCCGACTCTCTTTCTCATTTTCATAAATGATCTCTTGTCTGAAACTTCTAATCCATTAAACTGTTTTGCTGATGACAGCACCCTCGGTTTTTTATATTCGTTTCTTGATTCACATCCTTGTCCTTCGGATGTGGAACTTGAACGGCAGCGTATGATAAGCTCATTATATTCTGCTCTTGACAGAATTGTTCAGTGGGGAATCAGAAATCGTGTAGAATTTAGTGCTTCAAAAACACAATGCTGTTTGCTGTCTCTAAAGCAGAACCCACCCCCAATGCCACTATCCTTGAGCGGTACTTGCATCGATGAAACTGAACAGCTTTCAGTTCTGGGTATGTGCATCTCAGATCACCTTCTGTGGAATGAACACATATTCAAAGTCGCCAAAAACGCTGCGAAGTGTTTAGGTTTTCTTCGAAGATGCAAGAAAAATTTTCTCCCCTTCTGATCTGGCTGTAATCTACTAAGCCTTCATTCGTCCAAAGCTTGAATATAATTCTCATATTTGGACAGGTGCTCCAATAACTCATTTAAGCCTTTAAGATAGAATCAAAAATGAGCTCTTAAAATGATAGGTGACTGTAATATAAAGGAAACATTCGCATCTCTTGAACACCGTCGTAATGTTTCATGTCTCTCCTTATTCTATCGCTATTTTAATAAACAGTGTTCAAGTGAAATAGCCAGCTGCATCCCTCCCCTAAAACAATTCCACCGTAATACTCGCGCTTCCAGGAATGCACATCAGTTTACTCTTGAGCCCAATTTCGGACGTACTGTAAAGTACAGAGATTCTTTTTTCAGCCGAACAGCACGAATATGGAATGCTTTACCCGGCTCTATTTTTCCCTTCCATTTTGATATTCAGTACTTCAAAACTAAAGTGCATCGGTATCTCCTTTCAAATCCTTCTCTATTTTCCTAACGCTCGCACTGTTTTCAATCATTTAAAGGGTAGTCGCAACCCCTTTAGTGCGCGTATATTATAAAAAAAAAAACACCCTATCTTTTTGAGAGAATTACAGGGGCCTCTTCAACCAGGTCTGACCAACTGATTCAACCCCGCTACGCCTCCCTTACATCTGAGCACCAATTTAAAAAAATTTCTCAACTCTCTTCATTAGATACAGCATTTTCTTTACTTCTTTTTTCTCTTTCTATCTCTTTCCTTTCCGTCTTTATTTCTATCTCTTCTTTTATTACTTTTCTATTCTTATTGAATAAATTTTGCCAAAAATGTTGTTTAATTTTTTTATGTATATCCTAATGTGTATAGCCTTTCGATATAAATAAATAAATAAAAAAAAAAATAGAAATAAAAAAACATACAAACCCGTGACCACATTTACTATCATACTTCCTTCCAAGTCATCACTCCGTTATCGCGATTCTTCAAACTTCATTAAAATACTTATCATGCTTGAAGGCTATTTTCCAAAAATAAATAAAAAAGAGCAAACCATAAATCAATAAACCACAAAAATGCAAAAATACCAATATTGTTTTATATTCACACTCATTTCTATTTTTTTCTTTTTCTTCAATTAAGGTATATTTAGCTAAAAAAAATCTTACATTTATTGTATTCTTCTTAATGATAATTCTATGTATATTCTCATAGCCAGCCATTCAAATGAATTCATTAAAAATATATAATTAAATTTTCATAAAATGTTATTTTTTTCTATGATGTACTCGTATTCGCAAGCTTCACAATTATTTTTAGTTTTGAGTCCTTTTTCCTTCAGTCTTAGATATTCGCACAACATTTTATTTTGCTTCAGCACATTCCTTTTAGTTTTGGGGAGAACACATGAGGTCAATTTATTTATGCTCCAATAGTGTAGTTATAACCTGTATTGTGATTGAATATAAAATGAAAAAAAAATCAAATTATTATTTTTACAATATAATTTCGAACATGAATATAGCAAGAGTAGATTATACTCTCGTACAAAATAAACCACCCAGTAATTTTTGCTTATGTTTTAATACTGAAAAAAAAAACATGACATACATTTTGGATATTTAATCTTTTTTTTATATAAATAGCACCCATCTCTCCTATGGCTAGGATACCTGTTTTGAATTAGTAAATATTTTTAAAAACAAAAATTTGAATACATTTTTCTCGTATTAAACCATTTTCAGAAGATTACACTTCTGAACCACTGTAAAGTGCAACCATTGCTATTTAATTTGATAACATTTCTATTTGAGAGGCTTTTCGACAGTAATATTGACATCTAAAAGAATCAATAACGGGAAAAATGATAAAGCATCTTAACAATAATTAGTCATTATACCTATCTACCTCAAAAAGACTGACCTCTATTCACCGTTTCTTTCATCTAAGAGATTTACTTCTTCTAGACTCCTTCTCGACCTTCAACAGATAACAAATTCCCTCGATTCTAATTTTTTTAACAAATTAAAATAAACGTGGGTGGTTTATTTTGCACCTAAGGGTACTATTACCTTCCATTTATTGTTGATGGTTACCCATATCATCCGGATAGCAACGATCTCAATCACAAAACAAGACTATTATGCCCTTCTTTCAACAGGCATCACATGCAGATTGGGTACTTGTGATGGCTTCTTCAATCTCCTCCAGCTCATCGATATCATCGAAGCTCCTTTGCCTTCGTGCAGTCTTCTTCTTAACGACAACGACGATACCGGTGATAGCTGAATCCTCGCAGACATTCATTTGAATTCCATTACAAGAACTATTGTCCCGCGTAACCTCGACTTCTCCTTCGAAGGACCCAGTTAAAGTTTCACCACGCGATCGAACACTACTCACTCGCAATGCCTCTCGTCGTCGCACACTCGTCGAGCTGGAAGTACTGAGATTCGTGGAGTTGGTATGGAAAGTACCTTTCCGCATGCCATCAAGTGATTTGAGGGTCACCCTTCTGCTGCTGCGGCATCCTAGTAATCTTAGAAAACCATTACGGAATTTTGATGACATCAAATTGTAGAGAATCGGATTCAGTGCCGAATTCAAGTACAACATAATTCGGCAAAAATATAAAAGATTGTAATACCCTTCGATACCCAAGGCGACAATGCTTTCCGGTGGCATTAGGATTATCCAGAGTGTAAAGGCGCGAAACGGCAGCAGACAGAGGAAGAAGCTTAACACAACGGCGACAAGCATGAAGATAACTTGTTTGCGGTATTTCAGGACGTTGGTTCGATGGGAGGGGGGTTGATGTGGTGGGTGATGGTGTTGATTTTGGTGTTGATGTTGATGCGGATGTGGTTTCTTTGATGTTGATGGTGGCGGTGGTGGCTGAATGTGGTGTTGTATTATTACTCCGGGATTACCCATAAGATTCCAAGCAATAATGGTATAGAGCACCAGTAGTATGATAAATGGCAGTAAAAAAAACAACGTAATGCTTCCGATGAAATAAAATGCTGTCCAAAAAGTGTCGGCAGATGTGAGGCAAACGGCGACTTCCGATCCATCAATATAAGTTTCCATTTGGTATGAGGCTATTATCAATATTGGGCTGTTTTTCGAGTTTTTGTGTGAAATTTTGGTTTGATGGTTTTTTATAATTTGTATTAAATCAATAATTTGAATGGAAAATAATATTGTGTGTACACTCTCTTCGCATAGTAAAAAATGTGCCAAAGTCGGCATCATATAAATGAGCTTACAGCTTTATTTTCTTTTTTTTTACTGGAAAAAAATAGGTAGGTACTTAAGTATGCAATCAATCAATTGATGCTATTAACTTACTTTATTTGGTTTATATTTATAGGTTTTATAGAATCCTGTAAAAAATGCTTTTTTCAAAAATCATAAAACGGCAATACGAATAAAATGATTCCGTCATACTAAATTAGTGGCTGCACAGCTTGTGTGGCTATAGTAGGTCATAAGCTGTTTTTAGGGGTATTCTTGGTCATGATTCAAAAATTATGACTTATGACATTCAAAAATACAATATATTTATTTTTAATCCATTCTGTGGAAGCTACACCAAGACTGTTGAGACTGTTGGTAAATTTCATTGGAAAAAATATGATCTCGTTAAGAATTTATAAAATGAAATCGGAACGAGATCAAGTGTCTTCTAGTCTCATGGCCAGGCCAATTAAAAACCGCATCCGCAGGAACTTAGTGTAAGAGGTTTGCGTTTGGTTTTGTTAAAAACTATGAAGTATTTTATAACATTTATTTATAATTAAGTTAAGCCACTTAAGGGTTTTTCGATATCAAGAGCACGCTCTTGTGAAGAACATGAATAATTAAATTTTACTTTCCATATACATACATAGCTATGATATCTAACTATAATTAAGAAATTTAAGAAATCCGAAAAATGAAAAAAAAGGTTAAATAGGAAAGAAACAAAATTTAACTTTCGAAACAAAATTTTCTGAAAGAATTAAATTTCATCTTTTTATTTCCTATGCCACTTTGCTTCTCCGAAAAGTCTTAAGTTGAGGTCTGTCAAAGATCTTGGTTCCTTGTCTTTATTTCTGAAGAGGTCTATGTAATTGAGATATCTCACCTATTTTCCTTTTGAGGTGCACTGGTAGTTTAATCAGCCCTCTTTATATTAAATACGATTTTTCTTATCTAATGGCATTTTTTTTAACTCATGAAAAAATTCTTTTATATTTCTATCATAAATCTGGGTCTAAACATATGAGTGTCAAGTTATCAAAGCAACTTTGACAAATCGAAAAATGGGTAGGTAGATAATTTGCCGTTAATAAGTTGTTAATTAGTTGTGACAATTTCAAAGTTGTCGTTCAATATTTTCTATATTTTTTTGGGTGCTTTACTTACTTGAAATAACTCGAAAAGCGGTAAAAACTTTCAATACTAAGTGTCTTATGGCTTGATTATTAGCCATTAGTAAGGCTTTAATTAGTTGTGAAAAACTGAGTTCAATCATGCAATGTCTTCTATGTTCTTTTGGGTCATTTACTAGCTAGATATCAAGTTAGCGAAGCACCACCTAAAAATGGGGTAAAACTGCTTAGACCGAATGGCTTATGGCTAAACATTCAATCGTTAATTAGGCATTAATAAGTTTTGGCAATTTCGAATTTTTCATTCTATGTTTTCTTCGATTTTTTCTAAAATGTTTAAAACTTATAAAAATTAACATTTTACTGCTTAGTAATTTTCCATTAATTAGTCGTTAATTAGTTGTGACAAATTCAATTTTTTCGTGCGATAAATTTTTAAGATTGGTAGCTCCATGTCATACTTTAAGAACTTTTTGCATTTAGGGGCTACCAACAAGAAAATTCACAGCTTGAGTGCTAGAGTGGCCTATCTGATCAGTTATAACGGTATTTTGAAGAATCATTGATACCAAATCAAAAACCTTTTATTTTTTTTCATTGCAAATAAAAATCTAAACTATGTTCATATATCTATTTAAAAAACTACAATTTTTTAAGACTACAAATGTTTAAAAATTATTTGCTCCTTATTTTTGCTCCACTGAAAATAATGAAAAATTTAGTTAGGCCACTATGGCCCTCACTGCCTCACATAAATTTCGTTCTCTAGTGAAAAATTCAATTAAATTTGATCGCAAATCTAACTTTTTCTTTTAAAATAAAATTTGTTTTCACGATCAAATAAAAGCTAATGCGATCCGTAAAATATGGTTCGTTCCCGAATTTATCACGTGGAAACTATTGAATATCCATTCACTCTCTATTCAAATAAAAATAAAATAGATTTTATTTTTTTATAAATCCACCATTTTACTTCGTTTGTTAAAAATTTAGATTTTATCGCCTTTCGACTACTCGATTGTCATCATCAGAAAAAATAAAATATAAAAAAAAAAAATAAAAAATGTTATCACAGATTTTACATTATCGCGGTGCGGAGACGTTTTAAAGTGCGGTTGTAAGGCTACTGGTTGAAGTTTTTATTTCTAGCTTAAGGTTTATGTGTATTTTTTGATCTATTATACCTTTCATAGCAGTGTCGTACAAAATTTTCACCTTGAACTAGATTTTATCGTTGAATGTGTTATTTTTGTTGCTTTTTAAGTTTTGTGTTTAAATTTTTGTGAATATTGTTGGTGGTGCGGAAGCAATTTGTAGATATTACTGTGTTTTTTTAATTTAAACAAAAAACCTAACAAACAAGAAAAAGTTGACACAGGTGTTTATAAAATGATAAATGCAATGACTGCCGTATTTTCTATATGGGACAAAAAGGAAGATCTTTAAAAAACACAATCAAGCTACGCTCTACATCTCATGCTACACAATCACTCTTTTACTGATTTCGAGACAAATCTGAAGCCTCTTTTACATCGATGTAAAAAAAGTTATTTTATTTTATTTTATTTTATTCTATTTAATTTTTTTATTTTATTTTATTTTATTTTATTTTATTTTATTTTATTTTATTTTATTTTATTTTATTTTATTTTATTTTATTTTATTTTATTTTATTTTATTTTATTTTATTTTATTTCATTTTATTTTATTTTATTTTATTTTATTTTATTTTATTTTATTTTATTTTATTTTATTTTATTTTATTTTATTTTATTTTATTTCATTTTATTTTATTTTATTTTATTTTATTTTATTTTGTTTTATTTTATTTTATTTTATTTTATTTTATTTTATTTTATTTTATTTTATTTTATTTTATTTTATTTTATTTTATTTTATTTTATTTTATTTTATTTTATTTTATTTTATTTTATTTTATTTTATTTCATTTTATTTTATTTTATTTTATTTTATTTTATTTTATTTTATTTTATTTTATTTTGTTTTATTTTATTTTATTTTATTTTATTTTATTTTATTTTATTTTATTTTATTTTATTTTATTTTATTTTATTTTATTTTATTTTATTTTATTATATTTTATTTTATTTTATTTTATATTATTTTATTTTATTTTATTTTTTTATTTTATTTTATTTTATTTTATTTTATTTTGTTTTATTTTATTTTATTTTATTTTATTTTATTTTATTTTATTTTATTTTATTTTATTTTATTTTATTTTATTTTATTTTATTTTATTTTATTTTATTTTATTTTATTTTATTTTATTTTATTTTATTTTATTTTATTTTATTTTATTTTATTTTATTTCATTTTATTTTATTTTATTTTATTTTATTTTATTTTATTTTATTTTATTTTATTTTATTTTATTTTATTTTATTTTATTTTATTTTATTTTATTTTATTTTATTTTATTTTATTTTATTTTATTTTATTTTATTTTATTTTATTTTATTTTATTTTATTTTATTTTATTTTATTTTATTTTATTTTATTTTATTTTATTTTATTTTATTTTATTTTATTTTATTTTATTTTATTTTGTTTTATTTTATTTTATTTTATTTTATTTTATTTTATTTTATTTTATTTTATTTTATTTTATTTTATTTTATTTTATTTTATTTTATTATATTTTATTTTATTTTATTTTATATTATTTTATTTTATTTTATTTTTTTATTTTATTTTATTTTATTTTATTTTATTTTGTTTTATTTTATTTTATTTTATTTTATTTTATTTTATTTTATTTTATTTTATTTTATTTTATTTTATTTTATTTTATTTTATTTTATTTTATTTTATTTTATTTTATTTTATTTTATTTTATTTTATTTCATTTTATTTTATTTTATTTTATTTTATTTTATTTTATTTTATTTTATTTTATTTTATTTTATTTTATTTTATTTTATTTTATTTTATTTTATTTTATCGGAAAAAAACATGTCTGTTTTTAGGTATCAGTGGCTGGGAATCGAACCCAGACTTTCGGCATGACAGTCCAACGCACTAACTATTATGCCACGCGATACTACTGTTTGAAAAATATCCTATATTATTAGCAAATTGCACCAAAGCAAACATCTATGAAGTTAGCAGGGCAACTTTCATCCACGCAAAACGTCACAGTGAAGTTAGCAGGTCAGTATAAATTTTTTTCAAACTAGGCACTTCAAATTTTGAACCTAGCCTATCGTTGAAATGCAAAAAATCTGCAAATTTGGAGTCTTACTACAAGTTCCTGGCATGCTTGGTTCCTGAGATATACGATGTTACCCGCTAACTTCACAGTGAAATCACTCGATTACAATCTTACATACAGGGTGTCCCGTAATGAGTGGATAATACTGCAACTGGTGATAGCAGGCCTTATGACTGCTCAGAAAAAAAATATAAAAAAATATTTTTCTTGTGGTCTCCATGGTATAATTTATTTTCGAAAAATGTTAAAAAATTCAGGGTCTCCTAAAATACCTAATTACAACGGCCACCCATAAAGGATTCTTATTATTTTTGTATTTTTATAATATTCTTGAATAACAGTTCTAAATGATAGGTTGCAAATTTTAACACCAGCTGATGCATTTTTTGTGTTTTAATAATACCAACCATCACCGGCATTTTAATTTTCCTAGATCCTAATTGTGCCTAACTCCGACCCCGCTTTCGTATAAATTTATCCCCACGACTACATCATTAATATTTTATTCATACGCCTTCTTTTTTAATGTATCTACCAGTAGGAATCATCCAACTCCATTTTTATATATATGTTGTTTGGCACTTTTCCTCCTATGGTTGCCAACCTAAAACCCAAGCTACAGTATAGTGCCCTCCATTTTCATAGTTTGGTGAATCGTAGTTATCCGTTTAAAATTTTCGCACTTACGAGTATGGTACGTTCTGGTATAGTCCCGCATAGTTTCGGTTTTTGTATTTGCGTCAGTCTCCCTTTTTTTCACCAAAGTTTGAAAAATAATAAAGGGAAAAAAATGTATGAGAACATAAGTGGCAAATTAGCTAAAAATTGGCCTGTTTAATGTACTTTCCAAAATGGTATAACACATATTGTTTTTTTAATTTGTATTGCATGTAAAAATGACCGTTCTTAAATAAAGGCAGTAACATTTAACACTAGTTGCTGGATTTTTTTTTTAATAATTTTTTTTAATTAATTTTTTAATACAAAAATGATTAAATATTTATTTTCATCAAAGTTTGTAAGTTAATAAAAAAGACAAAAAACTGAAAACTTTCGTTGCAAATAATGATAAAAAAATCTCCTTTTAATGTACTTTGCCAAATGGTAAATCACAAGCTTCTATGTACAGCAATAACACATTAAATTGGCTTTTAATCTACAAGAGAAGATTTTTAACACTTTCTCAAATCAAAATTGACTTGTAATAAAATAGGCATTAAAATGCTTAAAAAAGTATTAGGTATTTGCAAATATTGTCAATTCTCTGTCATTACATAACGTATAACGTTGTTATACGGGCTTCGTCAATTAAACGAATTTTTGAATTTGATTAAATTAATACTGATTAAGAATGTCACAGTATACGCCGCTGGATTATGCAAATATGCATTTAATATACGGGGAATGCAGAGGAAGCGCTAACGCAGCTGCAGCACTCTATAGAGAGCGATATCCAAATGCGCGACATCCGGACTATCGCGTGTTCATCAGGGTCCACCAATGTTTTTCAGAAGGACGAATGCCTGGTAATGGACTGGGCACTGGACGTTTACCGCGAGAAGAAATTGATGGTATTGTGCTGAATGAAATTGAGAGGTCCTTCATTAGAAGATGCAGAGCCTGTATCACAATGAATGGGGGACAGTTTGAACACTTGATATAAATTTATTTAAAAATACAAATCAATCATAATTTCTAATACTGTTGTTTTTATTTATCGCATTTCCCATACCTAAATGAAAACCGTTTTGAAAGTGCATACTATTATTTTAGTTAGTAAATTTAGCAGACATAATAGTGACACCGGTATATCTATTGACTTTTCCTTACAACTCAATTTTTGCTGCCATCAAACTTTGATGAAAATAAATATTTAATCATTTTTTTTATTAAAAATTAATTTAAAAAATTATAAAAAAAAAATCCAGCAACTAGTGTTAAATGTTACTGCCTTTATTTAAAAACGGTTATTTTTAAATGCAATTAAAAATAAAAAACAATATGAGTCATTCATTCGTCGTCGTAGTGTTTATTTAATTTAGTAACTTAATTTCATCTGATAAAATGTTAAAAAACTACTATAGTAGATCAAATGCCAATTTTATTGGTTATGGTTGTAGACACAAACATGTGTTATATCATTTTGGAAAGTACATTAAACAGGCCAATTTTTATCAAATTTGCCACCTATGTTCTCATACATTATTTTCCCTTTATGATTTTTCAAACTTTGGTGAAAAAAAATATTGAATTATTTTTGAATAAAAAAATAATTTAAAAAAATTATACCACAAAAAAAGCATCAGCTGGTGTTAAAATTTACTACACATCATTTAGAACGGTTATTCAAGAATATTATAAAAATACAAAAATAATAAGAATAATTTATGGGTGGCCGTTGTAATTAGGTATTTTAGGAGACCCCGAATTTTTTAACATTTTTCGAAAATAAATTATACCATGGAGACCACAAGAAAAATATTTTTTTATATTTTTTTTCTGAGCAGACATAAGGCCTGCTATCACCAGTTGCAGTATTATCCACTCATTACGGGACACCCTGTATATAATAAATTCAAAGTTCTTTACATCCAGATTCTTAAATGCAAAAGAAAGTTTGCATACACCCAGCCTCGCACCTACCCCAAATTCTATAGTGAGCCCAAGCATATACCTCGTTTTTTCGTTGCTCTTCATATTTCAAAATGTGTACTTAGTTCTCTTAAGAAGTGGACTACTTTCGCAGCTGCCAGGGAACTAAGTCCACTTCATTAAAGTGGATTTAGTTCCCTTTAAATGAGAACTAAGTCCCTCGGTTGACTTGGTTCCTGGGGACTTAGTTCCCTGCACCTAAAAAATTCTTTGCAAAAACTTGTATGCCAGTTAGGGCTTCAAAGCCCAGTTTATAAGCCAATGGGTTCATCTCTTGAATATTGGATTCAAACTGTTTCGTGATAATAATAGTCGGAGAGCTACCAGCCACTTTGACTAACCTACAAGACACGTGTATGCTTGATTTGGGACTAGTTAAGTATGAAAACCACGGTCTGGCAGGGTTGCCGCGGTCGAAAGGTTGCCATCTGATTTTTTCAAAATGCAAAAAAAGGGTCAAAATTAACCTACTCGCACAAGGCTGACACTTATTTATAATTTAGTTTATACATTCTTATGCATGAAAAAATTTATGCCAGACGGGTTTGGCGGTCGAAAGTGCTTGCCAGACGAGCCTAAAGCCCTTAAAGAGCCTAAAGCTCTTAAAGATTAATAAAAGATATTGGATAACTTGAGAAATTTGTTACGTACAAGGCTAAAACTTAGTGTATTAGATTAGTCAAAAAATAAAGATCTGAGAAAATTTCCGCAATTCTAGGGTTGCCACCTATTTTTTTCGAAATGTTAAATAACTTCCAAATGCAACATATCTACTTTCATAATGCTGATTTTTGATATTATAATAATTTATGTCTTTTTGTACATGAAAAAAAAGATGCCACACCAGTTTTGGTAGACGAAAATAGCTTGCCACACGTGTTTTTAAAGTTGGTATTAGAAAATGTCATTGATTAGTCAGATGTAGGTATTAAATATAACACGTTAACTGCGTATAGTCCTAATACATATTAAATCAAGTCACCAAATTATGATATGGTTATTTTACTGTAGACGCAGGGTTGCCATATATTTTTTTTCAAAATTTAATAAAATTGACAAAACTGAAACACCAACCTACCTAAAGTTTTCACACGTATGTAAGCTTATACCATCTTGTATATAAAAACAAAATATTGATAGACGGTCGAAAGCTTCTGTCAGACAAGCCTAAGATTTAAAAAATTGGTACTATAAGAAATATCCTTTCTTGATTTTTTCTTAAATTAAAAAAAAAAAACTGCCAAATTGCAAACCTACCCGCACAAAGCTGATTTTTACATATATGTTAGCTGATATATTCTTGAATATGAAAAAAAATATGTCATACCAGACGGACGGTCAAAAGGTCCTGCCAGACGGGCCTAAAGTCTTAAAAGATGGTATTACAAGAAATATCCATTTTTAATTAAATTTCAAAAAACTATCAAAATCGCAAACCTACTCGCAAAAAGCTGATTTTTACATATATGTTAGCTGATATCTTTTTAAATATGAAAAAAATATGTCATATCAGACGGACGGTCGAAAGGTCCTGCCAGACGGGCCTAAAGTCTTAAAGAAATATCCTTTTTTATTAAATTTCAAAAAACTGTCAAAACTGCAAACCTACTCGCACAAAGCTGATTTTTACATATATGTTAGCTGATATATTCTTGAATATGAAAAAAAATATATCACACCGGACGGCCGGTCGAAAGTTCCTGCCAGACGGGCCTAAAGTCTTAAAAGATGGTATTACAAGAAATATTTTTTTTATTAAATTTCAAAAAACTGTCAAAATTGCAAACCTACTCGCACAAAGCTGATTTTTACATATATGTTAGCTGATATATTCTTAAATATGAAAAAAAAATATGTCATACCAGACGGATGGTCGAAAGGTCCTGCCATACGGGCCTAAGGTCTTAAAAGATGGTATTACAAGAAATATCCTTTTTTTATTAAATTTCAAAAAACTGTCAAAATTGCAAACCTACTCGCACAAAGCTAATTTTTACAGATATGTTAGCTGATATATTCTTAAATATTTTTTTTTTTTGACCGTGGGTAGGCGCAAAACCTGCATCAGGCTCTATGAGGACCGGAAAACGCGTGCTCATAGAAGTGTGAGATTCTTACTACACTAAAACCACCTCCACTTCCCGATTGCAACTAAGTTGAAACTTATCTAGCAATTTATTTTTAACGAAGTTAAGTAACGTGTTGCAGGTAACTTTCCGGTGAAAGTTTCTGCTTATTCCGCGATTTTAAAGCGGTTTTGTGCTCACCGCACCAAGTCGGAAGGTTTTGATCTTTGCAGACGGCGTACTAAATTCGACTCGTCAAGAATGTCAATAATCGTTGGATTAGCGTGATCGAATAGCCGATTTCTATGTTTTCGCGCGAAACTCTTAATTTCGTCTCGAACCGTAGGAATCCCGAGATCCCTGTGAAGATCTTCGTTTCTTATATACCATGGTGCATTTACAAATGACCTAAGCAATTTATTTTCAAACGTTTGTAAGTTATTTAAATTTGTATCGCAGGTACAACCCCAGAGTTGTATACCGTAAGTCCAGACAGGTTTAAGTACCTGCCTGTATAAAATCAACTTATTATCAATACTAAGCTTGGAATATTTACCGAGTAGCCAGTTCATATCTCTTAATTTACTTTTTAATTCTTCGCATTTCTTTTTTACGTGCGGCTTCCATTTTAATTTCGCGTCTAGAGTCATTCCCAGATATTTTGCTTCATTCGCAAATGGTACACGACCGGTATTAAGAAAGACGGGCAATCTATTTATTTTTTTATACGTAAAGTCCACGTGGA
Organism: Dasysyrphus tricinctus; assembly: GCA_963921185.1. Lineage (NCBI taxonomy): Eukaryota > Metazoa > Arthropoda > Insecta > Diptera > Syrphidae > Dasysyrphus > Dasysyrphus tricinctus. The sequence goes on along the minus strand of OY992530.1, from coordinate 18,870,034 downwards.
CTGACTTTTGTTCATTTAGCGCTATTCGCCATGTTTTTGTCCACTCATTAACATTATTAAGAGCATTTTGTAATTTAATCGTAGCTTCGTTAATCGTTTTGCCTACTGCTAGTATTGCAGTATCATCAGCAAACGTTGCTACGAAAGTGTCTTCTGTTTGAGGTATATCACGTGTAAATAGAAGGTACAGAACTGGACCTAAAACACTACCTTGTGGTACCCCAGCCACTATTTCTTTGAAATTAGAATATTCATTTCCGTGTCTTACACGAAAAAGTCTGTTTTCTAGATATTCGTTAAGAATTTTATAAAGTCCTTCAGGCAGAACTTGTCGTAATTTGAATTTGAGGCCTTCGTGCCACACCTTGTCAAACGCTTGCGACACATCCAAAAAGACCGTCGAACAGATTTTCTTTTCTTCAAGAGCTCTCTCAATTACGTCAGTTATTCTATGCACTTGATCAATTGTTGAATGCTTGCTTCTAAATCCGAACTGATGTTCAGGTATTAATCGTTTCTCTTCTATTATAGGCTGCAGGCGCAGGAGTAGTATTCTTTCAAAAACTTTCGATATTATTGGAAGAAGCGAAATCGGTCTGTAAGAATTCTTTTCGTGAGATGGTTTGCCAGGTTTCAAAACCATTATGACTTCCGCAACTTTCCATTGGCTTGGAACATATTCTAGCCTTAGAGCGGCATTTATTATATAAAGGAGGTTAATTAATCCTTTATTAGGAAGCATTTTTAATATTTCCGCTGTTATTAAGTTCTTAAATATGAAAAAAAATATATCAAACCGGACGGACGGTCGAAAGTTCCTGCCAGACGAGCCTAAAGTCTTAAAAGATGGTATTACAAGAAATATCCTTTTTTTATTAAATTTCAAAAAACTGTCAAAATTGCAAACCTACTCGCACAAATCTAATTTTTACATATATGTTAGCTGAAATATTCTTGAATATTAAAAAAAATATATCACACCGGACGGACGGTCGAAAGTTCCTGCCAGACGGGCCTAAAGTCTTTAAAGATGGTATTGTAAGAAATATTTCTTATAGTACCAATTTTTTAAATCTTAGGCTTGTCTGACAGAAGCTTTCGACCGTCTATCAATATTTTGTTTTTATATACAAGATGGTATAAGCTTACATACGTGTGAAAACTTTAGGTAGGTTGGTGTTTCAGTTTTGTCAACTTTATTAAATTTTTAAAAAAAAATATATGGCAACCCTGCGTCTACAGTAAAATAACCATATCATAATTTGGTGACTTGATTTAATATGTATTAGGACTATACGCAGTTAACGTGTTATATTTAATACCTACATCTGACTAATCAATGACATTTTCTAATACCAACTTTAAAAACACGTCTGGCAAGCTATTTTCGTCCACCAAAACCGGTCTGGCATCTTTTTTTTCATGTACAAAAAGACATAAGTTATTATAATATCAAAAATCAGCATTCTAAAAGTAGATATGTTGCATTTGGAAGTTATTTTACATTTCGAAAAAAAATAGGTGGCAACCCTAGAATTGCGGAAATTTTCTCAGATCTTTATTTTTTGACTAATCTAATACACTAAGTTTTAGCCTTGTACGTAACAAATTTCTCAAGTTATCCAATATCTTTTATTAATCTTTAAGAGCTTTAGGCTCGTCTGGCAAGCACTTTCGACCGCCAAACCCGTCTGGCATAAATTTAAATATAAGTGTCAGCCTTGTGCGAGTAGGTTAATTTTGACCCTTTTTTTGCATTTTGAAAAAAATCAGATGGCAACCTTTTGACCGCGGCAACCCTGCCAGACCGTGGTTTTCATACTTAACTAGTCCCAAATCAAGCATACACAAAGTTGTAGCCTTGTGTCTAGTAGGTTAGTCAAAGTGGCTGGTAGCTCTTAGACTATAAGCCAAGTAGTTTCGTAGGGCTTGGTTTTGGGACTTAATTGCTTACACTTCATGCATTACCTGATGGATGTTCAAACGTATATTGTATCTTTTAAATGTCTAAAATTCAAGGCAATCTTGGTTCTATAATGTATCAATGCGGTCTGAAAAAGTAACTTAAAACCAGAATCCAAAGGCATTGAATTATGCAATTTGGTTATGCATAGAAAGTGCAGCATTATGCATTCATGGAGCTATTTAATTTTAAACTGTAGTTTAATTAAACATGATTTGAACAAATTATGAACATGCCATAAGTAAGCTAATCTTTAGTCTGAATTTAAGAGGTATTTTCCTTTAAACAAAATCTTCAAAACTAAGATGAACCAATATAACTAAAAAGTTCCGAAGTTTGTTTCAAATAAAACCTACACCTAACCTACACTATCTTCTTTAAAGATTAATATTTTTCTAACAAAATGAAGGTCAATAGATATAAAGTTCAAACAAAACATTTTTAGGTTGCATCATTGAACGTTTTTTTCAGAATGATAAATTAAGCCAAAGATTTTACTTTTATATCTTCTCCACACCACTTCTGCACCATATAAGATAGTTTGTCTTACAATAAGAGATATTTTTCACCCTCTATACTACCTACATAGCTAACACTCTCGAGTTTCAATTTGACCATAAGTTTCTTTATCACACAAGTGTTACCGTGTAAAAGTTCTTTAATTTTGAAGTCGCCTCAAAAAAAAAAAAAAAAAAAAAAAACACACTTGCTTGCTCTGTTTTTTTCCTTCCTTCCTTTTATCTTATTTGTATTTTCGAAGTTCGATTGCATTAATTTTTAAAATATTAAATGTGCCTTTTGGCACTGCTTCAACAAAAAAAAAACAAAAAATTAAAGAAAAACAATTTCACTTGGTCAATAAAGGAGAATTTATGGATTTAAAATTAAATTTTTTTAAGTAATTGCAAAAGGTCCTTTTTGTCGGAATGAAAATTGCTTAAACCAACAAAAAATGAAGTATTTATCTTATCTCAGCTACGTGTATATCATCGCGGGTAAGTAATCTGTCTTTAAATTATTCAGAATAAGGGTTTTGAGATGTGTATAGGCTCACAATTTAATTTGTTCCTTTTGTCCAAGGAACTTGTCCTTTTTTTTATATAATTTATTGAAACAAAGTTGTATAACACAAATGATTTAAAAATGTTTTAACACAATTTCAAATGTAGGAAACCTTAAAAGTCAATAAATTATTATGTTCAAGGATTCATTATTTCTTGACGATTAATGAGTCTTCCATCTTGGTATTTTTTTTTTTGAAATTCCACTCACAGTTACGATAAGATAAACTGCCAAAATTCTTCAGATTCTAAAATGAAACAAAATGTGATTAGAAAGGCTATTTCTTAAATTAGGACCATTCGTTGGATTTTGTGAGGAAGCTGTTTATGTGTTTCTTGTAAGTTTTTATTTATTTTTTTTCATCTGACAAGTTAAAGGTCAAAAGTGTTTACAAATTGTTTTTCCCATTTCCAATTTTAAAACAAAACGAGTATACAAAACGATAGAAAATGCCATCAAATCAAAAATAAATTTGAAACAGTTCACTGCCTTCTCATTTTGGGTAAAGATATTATTCGTCCGCATTTCATGTTTTTTTTTGTTTTTGTCTTGAATTACTATGCGAGGAGTGAGCACACACACGTATCATACACAACATAACATATGCTAAACATATAAATCATTTACGAGTCTATTAATCAAAATGTACATAAAAAATCATTCTAAAAAATTTTATTAGCCATGATTTTCTTTTGTTTTTAGAATTTTTATATTTACAAAATAGCATAAATCCTTTTTTATTTTGTTTTGTTTTAATTTATTTTATTTGGGTTTTGTTAAACAACCATCATTACTACAACACTACTTTTGCATGCAGTCATCACATTCTCATGTTGTTTTATATATTTATATTTTTAAAGAGCAAAGTCGTTATTTTTAACATAATAATTTGGTTTAATATAATTTATCATTTACAATTTACAATTTGCAGGGCTAAAAACGAATTTGTACACTACGTTTTAATATTAAATTTTTATATACATAACATACATATAAATAATATGTGCAGGATAAGCAGAATAAGGATTTTTTATTTTTTTTTATTTACAATACAGAATCTCCCATCTAAGGATTCCAGAATTCAAATCGTTTTATGAGAGTGTGACATATGTTGTGTTCAATGTCTGATTTTAAGAACGTATAATTTGTCTTTTATAGAAAAAAAATAATTTACTTTGTTTTTTTGTTTTTATGTTGCATATCAATAATTTATATATCCTTTAGCAATATATGATGACGATAATATACAAGGCTGGATCTACAAACTCAGAGGCCTGAACAGATCGACCCAAGGTGAAATATTATGGTTGAAGGTTTTTAAAAAATAAGACTTGAATGTGCTCATTCTTATCAATTTATTCCAAAAAATAGAAAAAATATGAATTATGAATATTTATTATAAATTTATTTTTATTTAAATAAATAAATATTAATGCAGCTACATTATGTTTGTTATATGATTTTCAATTTTGTCCATACAAATTCTGATAGTTTTAAACTTGGTTGTGTATAATAAAGAGATCTCAAACAAATTATATAAATAAATATTTTTAAAAATTACAAGTTTATTGTATTACACTATATCACCAACTTTGAATTTTATTAAATATTGTTTAATAATAATAAAAATTAAGAATGATATATGTAATGAATGAATTATGCCACTTTGATATGTATGAAAAACAGACGCGGATCCAGGATTTCATTCAGGGGGGCAATTTTCGGGAGTTTCCAAAAATGTTGATGAGGCCTACAGAAAATTGGAATACACCTCATCCCGCTCTATACAACTGGGGCCCAATTCCCCAAGTGTGAATTATTTTCGTGTACGCACTCTATTCACGCACAAAGCAAATTTGAATAAATCTGACTAATAGTGTACACGCTATCTATTCTCGCGGAATCGCAAAAATCGATGTACACACGATTTTCTGTGTACATAGAAAAAACTCACTCCTGCGGTATTGGGCCCCTGTTCACACAAACCAATGTGTGTGAAGTTTGAAATTTGAAGAAAGCAATTACGCCTTTCATAGCTGTTACAGTGTCTCGCACAGTGGGTACTTTGGAACTTTGTTCAATGAAGTTATGTGGCTGTTGGATGGTGTCTTTACAGCCTTTACCTCGAATTTCGGAAAGCATATTTCCACATCGGTAAGTTCCTATTCTCACACAAGACGTCCGAGTTCGAGTGAAAGTTTCAACCTCTTCTTTGGCTGAGACAAGATAATTTGTCCAATGGCCTTCTCAGTTAAGGGTCGTTTTCGAAAACGTCATCTGGTTCAAACCTGCATTTGCAGAATGTTCTTAAACGCAAACTGCAACAGTCCTTAGTTCGAAAAGGCAAATACAAGTACATAAGCATTTTGTTCGATAATGCAGTTTGTTAAGGTCACATGTTTGAAAACATCATCTGCGGTGCAATTCTGTAGTAATAAAAATTGAGTTGAAGACAAGAACATTGAGGGGACAGAGAACGCGAAATCCGCCAGAAAATTGAGTGACGTTGATAAAAAAGATGTTGTGCAAACAGATTGCCTATATTTTGACAATAGCAAATATCAAAAAACTACGATGGAATTGTTGTTGACTTGCCATTTTCAAAAACGGCCAAAAACAATTATTCTTAGTTGTACGAGCTCCATCCGCCTTTTCTACGGAAGTGACTGTTGTAGTCGTTTCCTGGTTTTCCTCCAATCTTCTTCATCGGATTTGTGCTCTTTGCCAGTTTAACAATGCGGAACACGGAAGTTCCTAAGACACATCCACGAAAGCGACAAAATCCTCAAGAGTACGACCATCTGAAACGTATCTTATGGCTAAATCAGATATGAATGTGCATACTCTTAAGGTGCGTATCCATTTGTAACAAGACGGCAAGGAGCTCTGAAGAAGCCCTCGAGAATAAAACTCATAAGTGAACACAGCCTCAAACTAGCTCACCAGAGGAGAAGACAGATACCCGAGAGTCACTCTAGAGAGTTTTCTAGGGAAAGTACTCTCTTAAATGTAAAAGCACATTTAAATATTTATCATAAAAAGGACTCAATCATCCTTGAAGTATGAAATTTTTTGGTTTATTATTTTATTATATATATATATATATATTGTTTTAGTTTTATTTAAATATTTTAGTCCTGTCGATCCAAGCATTTGAAAAAAAGTTAGAATTTTTTGAAGTTAATTGAATCGACGTACTTTAAAGATTTTGTTATTTTTTAAAATTTAGAATCAATTTTAAGGTGGAAAATCTAGATAAGTGCCCCTTTCACCTCTCCCATTTCATTAAACTATAAAAAAGCCATTTCCAAATTTGTAGAGGTGGGTTGGGGAACTAACTGTTTAAAACATTATTTTTCAAAATTGTGAAATTTTTCATTCACATTTGCATTTTGAAAAGTGAAAATCAAATCGATCTGGGACTTAATCTGCTCTCTAGTATGAAATAATTTGCTATTCTCAAAAAATGGTTATACAGTAATAAAGCCTTTTAATTAAAGACCTTAACTTAGAAGATTAGACACATAAAACCGAAGTTAAAAGATTTACAATCGGTCGATTTGAAGGCTATTTTTGCATAGCAGAAATTTTCTCCAATGAATCAGGTCAACGACAACACTCATTGCTGCGCAGAAAATTTAGAAGTATAGACAGACATCGTGCAACTCTGGGCTGCATGCAGCTCTGGAGTTTGTCTGCTCCCATAAGAACCTGCATTATTCACTTTCCCTGCATGACCATTAAGGCTCAGCTGGGAGGTGAGACACATCGGTTGTTTCATCAAAAACTATTAAATTATTTCGTAAAATGAAAAATCAGGAGAATGGAAATGTGTAGTCCTCTTTTGGCTGCTAAGAATATATTTTATAAACGTAAGACGAAAAAACATTTTTTGATAACATTTGATTAAATTCATATTTTATGCTACGTTCGTTCTTGCCCAGGGGGGGGATATCCGCGCCTGATGAAAAGGTTTGGAACACAGGGGTTAAAGTTTTGTTCAATTTATACAATTAATCTATTAAATCAATTTTCATTTTATTTCTTCACGAACATACCTTATAAAATCCTTGAACTCATTGTGAGAATGAAATAAAATACACGACTTGATTGCACGAATCTACTCTTGTGATCGATGGACTAAGATTATATATTGGGCGCTATCGCGGATAAAATCTCACACGGAATTTCTCCCATCTCCCAGCGGGAAAAATTAAAAAAATCATTGAGGAAAAACCTGCTTTTTCCTTGAGGAATGGAAGCTGTACCTGCCACTTTTCTGCTTATTCCTTTGATGAATTTAACATGGGCGTGTCATTGGCGGGAAGCACATACCCCTTCTCGATGAAAATTCACTAACGAATTCACTACTTCAATGGAAGTTGTTTATTCACCGACCCAGGTGATGAAAAACATTGTGATTGCATAATCTGTGAATTCACTACACACGGGTATTTAGCTTATTCATCAGTTCAATAATTTCGATGAAAAATCTAATGAAAATTCAGTTATTAAATCACCAGGTTAGTGGTAGTTACTTTTTCATCAATTAAATCCTCCCATTTGTATTGTTTACTAAATCCCATCGGTAATGCACCCTTTATTTTAAAATGAAAACAAACCAAAATGTTGTTTCCATTTTAAATCAAAAATGTTTGGCGTTTCGACAAAAGCAATTTTTATTGACTTCAGCTCGCCTTACATGGACTTTTTTTTACAGAAAGTCACTGTGAACTGTATCCAACAAAATGAGAATTTATAGTTGCCAACAAATTATAAACTACTTTGTGCATTACTATTCATCATTGGAATCATCGATTACAATTCACCATGAGTTTCACTCACATTTGTTTTTTTTTTTTTTTTTTTTTTTCTCGCCATGAACACTTTACAAAGCAGATGAGTGGATTCAAACAATGAACTGATGATCTTGTACATTACTTTTCCACAAATTTTTCATCACATACTTTTCCCTTTTAAATTCACCGAAATAAAGGGTCGTTTCATAAACACAAAGCAGAAAGTGGAATCAAAGCTACGAACTGAGGAAACTTGGCATTACTCTTCACCTACTAAATCATTGCATGTCGTTTCTCTTATGATTTGGCAAGTGAATTCATTGATTATTTTAGCAATAAATTTCATTGAGGACGATATTTCCCGCTAGGCTTCTAAAATAAGAATTGCCAACAATTTTCCACTGTTCCTGGCAGGTTCAAATTTCGTCGATCAAAATCGTAGCCCAGTGGCCAAGGAATATTAATTTTCGATGCCAATAAATTTCGAGAGAAACTGCGACCAGTTTTCGACGATGGGAAAAATTCCGTGGGAAATTTTATTCACGATAGCCCCCATTATATGGTTACCAATATCTATTACAATAATGTTTTGTACTGAAAAGAGTGGAGAAGTACTAACTTAAAGATCGAAGATTTACAAACATTTTTAATAAATAAAGATAAGTTTTCCTAAAAGGGGGTTCAGGGGATGGATAAAAAAGGTTTGCAAATATCAGTTAACTTTTTGACACGGCAAGTGAAGAATATTTTTTAAACATACTTTTGGCCCTTAGCTAAAATCCGTTTTTCATTGTTTGCTATCAGCTCGAATTTTTCGAGATATTCCCATTAGAAAATTTAGGAATAATTATCGTTTTTCGTCATTTTTGAGGTTATTTAAAAATTAGAGGAAATTTTCGTCAATAAAGTTGGTGATCATTCCTAAAAGCACTATTCTTTTTCTTCAAAATTTGGTTAAAATCTTTTCAATATCCTTGTTGATCTCCAAGATATCCTAAGGTAGATGTTAGTCTACACCGTTTTTCACTTTTTTTTGGGTTATGTAACAATTTATTTCTGAAAATCAAAGGGCACGGTAGTGCCCAGCCAAGTTCGCGGCACTACACCCTTTTTACAGGAACAAACTCAGGCGATTTTCAACCCCCCTCTAACTTCAGTACCAATAAAGTCAGAAACTTCAAATTCGGAGTATTTGCTGAACTGATCAAGCACAGGTGGCTCACCAAATTTCAACTCTTTAGCATTAGTAGTTCCCAAGATATAGGACTTCAAAAATCGCAAAAACCGTAACTGACTGACTCACTGACTCACTGACTGACTCACTGACAGATCATCAAAATTATGGAGCACTTCCCGACATCGTAGAAACTTGAAATTTCGCACAACGGTAGGCCTTGTGGTACATACAAAGGAAAAAATCGAAAATCTGCAATTTTCTATTCAGGGGGCGTGGCATCCACCCACTTTCTTAAATATTTTATAAATTATATGGAGCCTTTCCGATTGCTGTAGAACAATGAAAATTGGTAAGTTGGTAGGGTTTGAGGTACTTAGAAAGAAAAAAATTGAAAAATTGGAATTTTCCATACAGGGGGCGTGGCATCCACCCACATTCTTAAAAATTCTTATAAATTATATGGAGCACTTCCGATTGTTGTAGAACGATGCAAATTGGTAGATTGGTAGGGCTTAAGGTACTTAAAAAGAAAAAAATTGAAAAATTGGAATTTTGCATTCAGGGGGCGTGGTATCCACCCACATTCTTAAAAATTCTTATAAATTATATGGAGCACTTCCGATTGTTGTAGAACGATGAAAATTGGTAGGTCGGTAGGCCTTGAAGTAATTAGAAGAACAAAAATCGAAAAATTGGGAGTTTCTGTTCAGGAGGCGTGGCATCCACCCACATTCTCAAAAATTCTTATAAATTATATGAAGCACTTCCGATTGTTGTAGAACGATGAAAATTGGTAGGTCGGTAGGACTTGAAGTACTTAGAAAGGAAAAAAATCGAAAATTTGGAGTTGTCCATTCAGGGGGGGGGAGGTGGGGGGGGGTGCCATCCACCCACTTTATCAGAATTGCTATTATTTGTATGGAGCACTTTCGGTTATCGTAGAATTATGAAACTTTGTAGAGCGGTAGGGCTTGACTTTCACCTGGCAAAATAAATCTTTGCAAAAAGGAGTGAAATCACAACAAAAACATAAATGTTAAAAAAGGAGCCAAGTTCTTATGTGTACAAGAAAAGTGTGCGTAAAAAGTCAGCCAAAAAAAGTAATGAGATCTAAAATTTATGCCAAGTTTTAAGTTCATGAAGTTTAATATCAAATATCTTAAGTAGAGTAATATCGAAACAATTCCAAATCATGACAGAAATTTGGTAATTAATGATTACTGATTAAAATTTGGTGGATTTACTTGGCAAGTTTTCTGTTAAATACTTACTTAATCACAAATTTAAAATGTATGAAAACTTGACCAGTGAACCCACCAAATTTTAATCAGTAATCATTAATTACCAAATTTCTGTCATGATTTGGAATTGTTTCGATATTACTCTACTTAAGATATTTGATATTAAACTTCATGAACTTAAAACTTGGCATAAATTTTAGATCTCATTACTTTTTTTGGCTGACTTTTTACGCACACTTTTCTTGTACACATAAGAACTTGGCTCCTTTTTTAACATTTATGTTTTTGTTGTGATAAAATATCACTTCATCCAAAATATTTTGTATTCTCTGAGAAAACCCTTCATGAAATGCATGTATGTAAATTGCACATATTTAGCATGTTAAACAGCATTATTTTCGCCATCTTATTAAATAATGTAAGGGCTGGTGAGGACTTCCAACTTACCAAGGATTTCTCGAAGACCAAAACAGATACAGATGTATTGGAATGACTTAAACTGAATTTCGAAAAAAAATTTAATTCTCAAAAATAACGAAAAACTGCGTTTTTTAAATTTTATAATATGAATATCGCAAAAAACAGAGCTGATGGCGAAAAACGGATGGCGGATTTGGATTCAGCGAGTCTTACCTGTCTTATGTCAAAAACCGTGTAGCATGTTTGCCTGTGAACATAATTAGTATTTTTATCATTTTTATAGTGTGTGTTTCGGTTTAAAATTTACATTTTTCAATATTTTTGAATGAATCCTTGCGAAACAATTTTGATTTATATTGAAGAATTTTTAATGAACTACAACAACTTGCGTGTGTTACCACCAAGTATATAGGCTGGAGTTATAGCTATTTCACGAGAGCCACCTCGATCATCAGACTCCTTTAGTGGTGCTTAGTCTGGTTATGCTCGTATTAATTGAAAAACTCTTTGCCGTCATCTGATTGATTTACGCCATTTGGCACTTGGAACAAGTCATAGGTTTTCAATTTTGGAATAAGGAGGCAGGAGGAGATTTTTTTTTTAAGTTTTAATATTTAAAGTCAATTCATAGAAACGAAAGCTCAGAACAATTTACCCTGCGACGAGCGAGTAATCGCTAGCAACTTACTAACTAGCCTTGGCCAAAAGTTTTAGGCACCCCTAAAAAGTTGCCATAGGGGGGTAGCTAGTTTGGTGGCGTGGCGTGACAAGAGGGAGGGGGGGGGGGGGCACCCCGTCACGCGATCACTCCCCAAACTTTTGAAAAATAATTAAAAAAGTTTTAGTTAGCTGAATTTAAAAAAAATCATTGCAAAATAAATGCAAAACCGCATTTTTTGCTTTTTTTTTTACTTAGAAAGTGTTAAGCTCGTCTGGCAAGGACTTTCAGCCGTAAAACTGGTGTGACACTATTTAATTCATGTTCGGGAAGGTGTACGCTAACAAGTGCTCAAAACCTGGCTTTGTAAGAGCAAGTGTGTTGATTTTAAATTTTGAAAAAAAATAGATGGCAACCCTTAAACTGCGAAAAAATTGAAACTTGACTTTTATTTTTCACTTAACATGACTCACTAATACACCCAGTTTGAGCGGATAAGTAAAAATTGATTTAAGAAACAATTATTAATATCTGTCACACTTGAAAATTGTATAAAAATACAATTTTGAGTGATTTCGAATTTTTAATTCAAATTTTCAAATATTGCTTTAAATTTCTCTCTTAAATCAGCTCAGATCAACTATAACCATACCCAAGCAATAGACAGAAAAAGTACTAAAAACACAGTTTTCGAAAATAAACCTTGTTGTTTAGCGAGCCAAAACACCATCTAATTTCAAAAATTTTTCATATATTCTTATTCCTACGATTCTAATGCAACTTTTGGCAGGTATTAGATTTTCAATCTGAACAGTATTTTTTTCGCCATACCAAAGTGACACACCATAATGCAAAGTCTCTTTTGCATTTTAAAATTGTGGATTAAGAGAAACTTTGAATGTAGAATTGAATTCGGGACTTATGCCCCAGTAAAGTGGGACATACTTCTTCAAACAAAAAATCGGGACTTATGTTCCGGGGACTTATGTCTCTGTGTCTGTCCCTGCGCCGGCAAGGTGGATTGAAACTAAGGTAGGTATCTATTTATATTCCAGTAAAGTTGGGGGAATATATGTATAGAAAAGAATGATAAGAATGGGACACGAGCCCACACCTTTAAGTTAGTTGTTAAGCACTACATCCACAATCAGCTCTATCATTTCCACATTGTAGCCTAAACTGCATTATAAGGAAATCGACAACATGTGGTTCCAACAGGATAGCACGGCACGGTACTTCTTTTGAAATTGTGAGCATCAGTATCGAAAGAGCTTTTACTTCGCTCTAGTATTGTTTTGTCAGTTGATAGAATTTTCTTGTATGTGGGGATGAGAGATTTGTAAGTTATTTGTGGTAACACATACATTTTCTCAAAAATCAAAGAACAATTCCTACGAAGTTCTCCAGTGTACACAATACACATTTTGTTTGATAAACTATTTTGTTCTTCTTATGGTTTCCTGTTTCCTGTTCCTTGTTCATTGTCTATGGGGTGTGAATAAGTATTCCTATTTATTCTTGTTATAAAAATCTTGTCATCTATAGCCTTTTTTCCATTTTCCGGCTTCCACTTATTTTTACAAATTTTTTGAATTTGAATTGAAAAAACTCTTGCGCCACAAAATTTGAAGGCTTTGTCATTTTATTTAATCCGCTTTTGACGCTGATTATTATTATTGGCCTAAAATCATCTAACTCAAAAGGCTTCTTAAATTTTATTTCACAAAAATTAACTTTCTTTTATGACAACCATAACATGACCACACCGCACCATCACTTAAGCTAAACACAAACGTTGTATATTTGTATATTTTATGTCTTGTTCGACTTGTAACGAATAAATGGAACAATAAATAACCACGACAGAACAAACTGTGTTGAGAATTATGCTGTATCCCTCGACGAGTCCTTGATATTTTTTTTTATGAGAAATCATCAAAACAGTTGTCAGTCATTATATTTATATGGATGTTCTTTTCGATTTTTCTCGACTTTGAATAAGAAAAAATAAAATAACAAAAAAATAACAAAAAACAAAAAAAAAATGAAACAAAATCAGCAGCATGTAAACACTAAGAAGGAATTTCAATTATTTTTTAATTAAATTCTAGTCCCAAACATAAAATATTGATGGTTTTAAATTGATGTTGGCCGGAAACGTCAACTTGAATCAGGAGTAGCCATAATAATTGATATCCTTTTAATTAGATTTTGTACATCGGCTTCGGCTGCTGTGGGTCATTTATATTTTATGTGATGATGTGATGGTTTTGGGTATAAATATAGGCCATTGCTTTATCTGTAGGATGACATGCCAAGGACCACATCTTCGATGAATTTTTAATTTCGTAAAACAATTAATCGTGGGCAGCTTCTCACTCATGCGATTATATTTTATTTTTATTTAATACTCATGTCTCAGTTGTTATAATGCAATAAAAAAATATTTAACAATTCTGTGAGTTTGAAAATATAACCTTAAAACGCTCCCGGAAGTATTTCAGCCATGACGAGTTCTTTCCAATTAAATGTATGTAGATAAAAAGGACGAAGAATTCTTTGGTTGATTTTCAAAGGATGTATAGATGGACCGTTGAGTTTATTCACACAAACATAAAACGAAAACAATGTCTGCAGAGTGAAGATAATTTTTTCAATAATGTCAGTGCTTATGGAAAAGGGTTCCTAGTTTTTGCTCGTATATCCTATCCTTAAGTGTATTTTTCGCGCTGCGGGTTTCAATTTCAATGCGGACGAACGACACAAAATGAAAATGTTTTCAATACCGATTCGCCATTCCCTTCGCGCTGTAAAATGAAAGTGTGTCATGATGTGTTAAATTTCATGTCATTTGGGGATATGAACTTTTCGAAATATATGTTTCATAAGTATATAAGGTTTGAGTACATATTTGTATGCAATTCGGTATAAATAGAATTTTGCTGTACCCTTCTTGTATAATATTAGGTGCTGTAGAACGTAAATTATAATTATTTTTGTTTTAAAGTTCATTGAACTGCGATGGAATATGAATTGCTCCAAAAGAGACGATAAAGCAAGTCATCCGAATAAGTGATAAAATTAGGCGTAAAACAATAACACCCAAGGATATAACAACCAAACTTATTTGCATGAGTAAAAAAATGTACTTAGTGCCAGTCCCAGATTCCGGATTTAGCTTGTGTCCTTGGTTTTCATAGTCAACAAACGTATCGTGGTCTTCTTTCTTTTTATAAGATAATATTCAATTTCAATGATTTATTTATAAGGAAACAAAAAAAAAAGGAGAAAAAGGAAGTAATTGCATGAAACACAAGGAAATATTTTTGCTGGTTTTATATTAAAAATAAAATTACTATAGGCATTTTTTTAATGTGTATTTGTACTCGTAGGTACTAAGGTGGTGAACAAAATGTTTTTTATAGTTTTTTTTTATAACTTTGATGACATCGTCAAAATTGATTTTACGTTGCAAATATGGATTTAAAAGTTAAAAAAAGTAAAAAATTGATGATTTCTTCGTCATCAAAACATCAACAAAGACATTTTTATCGCTTTAATAAATTCTGTAATTAACAATTTGTCACCATAAATAAAAAAAAACAATTCTTCAGATTTAATAAGAAATTTCTTATTTTTATTGAAATCATATCAAACCCAAATACATACATACTTACTTACTTAAGGTGGCGGTACAGTCCGGGGTAGACCAGGGACTCAACCAACAAGCTTCTTCCTGTCGGTTTAGCTTCTAGCTAGCTGTCTTCAGTTTCGCACGCCAAATTGGTCGAGGTCTTACGCTGTCCTCCTCCACTACACCGCCAAGCTGTCTTACGGGATTGGATTCAAAAACTTTCCCGACCGGAGAAATGTCGCTGTACAGTACAGTCCATACGATTCGTTGTTGTATCTTCTTCCCCATTCCTCATCTATGCAGACGGGACCAAAAATCACCCAGAGAATTTTCCACTCAAAACAGCCTAAAGCATTCTCATCCACCGTTGATAGTGTCCATGCCTCCATTCACTGAAATGAAAGCGGAGGCTAGGTAGACAAAGGCTATGTCACCTCAAAATTATAGCTGTCTATAGTGACGTTCTGCTTGAGATGTCAGTGTTGTGTGTCCTTTCTTTTGGACAGCATATGTTTATTTGTTCTTACCTTCATTCACCGTCACACCTTCTTCTTGGCTTCCTCCTCAATAGTCAAGAAAGCGCCACTGACCACACGATTTGTTCGTCCGATTGTGTCAATATTGTTGGCGTAAGTGATTAATTTGACGGCCAGTTGAAAGATTGTGTCTCCAGTGTTGACGTGAGAGATTATTTGCACTTTTCCTTTAGGAACTATGATGAAGAAGTCACCAGAAGACAGCTCGTAGCCTTGTCTAAAATCTTTTTTGGACATCAAAAGGTATCGGTGATTTCCTTGTTGACCTTGATGGAACAGCGTGCATTCTCCATTATCATCCTACACAAACGGACGAGCTTGGGAAGGATACCAAAACTAGACATGGCTCTATATAGCTCGTCTCTATAGATTCCGTCATACGGGGCCTTGAATTTGATGAAAAGATGGTCGGTATCGATTTGAAGCGCCTGGGTTTTTTCCAAGAGCTGCCGTAGTGCGAATATTTGGCCTAAAGCCACACTGGTATGGATATATCGGGTTGTTGACGAATGGCTTCAGGCGTTCACAAAGTACCGCAGAGAAGATCTTGTAGGTGATATTAAGAAGACTTATGCCTCTGTAGTTGGTACAGTCTAGAGGATCGCCTTTCTTGAGGATCGGGCAAACAATGTTGAGTTTCCATTTATCGGGCATGCTCTCCTCCGACTAACCAATTCATCGCCAGCCGCTTTGAATAGCTCAGCCGCAAGGTCATCAGCGCCATTAGCCTTATTAGACTTAAGTTAAGATAACACTTTTTCGACGAGATCGGTCGGATGGAATTGTTGGCCAGCGTCGTCCACCATGTTATAAAATTTGCAGAAATGATTTTTCCATATCCTCAGCAATGACTGCGTTACTACCACAATGTTCTCATGGTCGTCCTTGTAAGCTTCGGTTCGGGCCTTCTTGGGAGGTTCTATTTACTTTTTGGTGAAACTTCCGAACTTCATTCCTGGCATCCCTCTTTTCCCTCGATCCCTTGATTCCCATGTTCTTTCTTTTTCTTAGTAAGAAGCTTGTGTTCCTCTATTCTCTTCTGCTGGTAAAGCTCGCGAGCAACTCTGGTCCTTCTATGCAAGTGTCATGTACGGCATTCTTCGTCAAACCAGGGGCTTCACTGTGGTGGTCCTGCAAGGCCCAGCACATCAGAGGCAGCATCTCAGTTGGCTTCCTGGCAATTCTTTCACTGGGTCTCGATGCTTGCAGTTGGCGGCATAGGACTATTTAAGGGGGTGCGAGAGATTCGATCGGAAAAGGACCTGGCGATTTCTTATGACTGTAGCCGTCCGACGCACGTCGAGCTTCCTCACAGTATTTCTCTGTTTTGGTTTTGGTTTGGGTATCCGTAATATCACCTTGGCAACAATGAGGTAGTGGTCCGAGAGCTCTTAGAACTTGTTCTTGGTATCATCATATTTTTCCTCTGTGGGTGCCTGCATATGAGCCTGGTGTTGACGAATTTAGCCTTGATGCGAATTGGCGTGAGGCGCTTGTTCACATGGTTGAAACTCAAAACTTCATCCCTAAGTCTGCCTCTAACCATTCGTCGTTAGAAGCTGCCTTTGTTGTCAGCAGTAGTCGCAGAGTAAATATAGCTGTCTCACATTATTTTTTACCCGGCCAATCCGGCCCCTTGCACTTTTGGGATGGCCGTGATATGCCATTATTGTATAGAATATGGCTTATTTCACATGGCAGCATGGATTCAAGAGATCCAATTTTCAATAATTGCTGCGTAGATCAGGCTGAAGAGCTAATAGCTATGCCATGTTTACTTTGAGGCAGCGGTCGTTTGCAGCTTATTTGAATAAACCTGGGACTTAAGAAATTCCCATCAACGTAAGAGAGTCTAATGGGATCGATTCGCATCTTCTCGGTGGCAAACTCACGTCAGATAAGCCTGCCTTCAATTCACACGATATTAGTGGTCAATTCATGTCGCTTTTTTTAATCAGTTTGAGCAGAAATTGATCTAAACTGGTATCTCGAAAACCAAGATCTTGAAAGACAAAATGTCAAAAGACAAAATATTCAAAACATATATCTTAAACCAAAAGAATCTCGAAAACCAAAATTTTTAAATCCTCTTCAAGGATCCTCTTAGGGTATGTTCAGTCGCCAGGCAGGCACCAATGTCAACAGATTCTCTGGGCAGCAGTATTTTGGGTGGCACCCTTAGTATGGGTTCTCAGAATTTTAGTTCCATTTATGGGTCCTCTGTAACTACCACTCACGTAAATCCAAATCATTGTTGTAATACTGTATATTGGACACCATTTTCAAAAATGGCGCCCAAATTGTGGAAAATGTTAGATTAAAAAAAATGGTAAATTAATTTTCAAGTAATTTACGATATTTTTATTTTACCAAATTTCAAAGATTGGGCAACATTTGTGAAAATGGCATCCAAGCGATAGGATTACAACAATAATTCCAAAAATTAATTACATCCTTAGCATTTCACAAAAAAATTACAAAAATAAAAATAAAGCCCTCCCCCCTCAAAAGGTGCAGGGATTTCGGTATGTCCTGACTGGACTATAGAATCGGGTGCCATGGGATTCGATTTCCTGACCGGATTATAGTTAGTTTTTTTTTTTAAGTTTAAGTCTCGTATTAATTTAATTTAAGAAGTTCGAGACTAAAAAATTTTCAAGATTCTGAGGTACGTTCGAAATTTTGTCAGTCGATATTTTGGAAGTCCATTCGACGTTTTTGTCATTATAGATAATGTCATGATCCCAGGCAATAGTAATCTCCGTCAACTCAATCAACGGAATTGACTGTCCCGGTGATATTTTTGACAGATCCTGCATTTTGTTGACTAACGGGTGCAGGCTGATTGTTCACTGGAACATTCGATTTGAATTTGGGCCCCAAACTTTGAACGTCAACTGATGGGAAAGTGGCAAGGGCGACCACGTAATCCATCAAATGAGTGAGCATCGTTGCCACGAGAGAACAACCAGCATGTGTTTTCAAATCCTGTACCCCGTTATACTGGTTAGACATCGGTTCCTGAATTATAAGAAACAAATTTGACAGACGCCTTCAAAACCACATAAACCCACAGACTGTCGACATTGACCCATTCTTATCGGAAAACGACATTCTCACGCTTCTTGGTTTTCAATGCAGCTGTTGCAATATAGTTACAATAATAAAAGAGTGATTTGCTTAATCCATTTTTGTGTACAGAGAATTTTAATTAATATTGAACGACAAAAAGCTTCCCTTCGATTAAAATAAAACGAAGTCGAAAACTCCTGATCGTAAAAACGAATCCATCTCAGCGATTTTAGGTAGGTATATGTACAGTACATACATATATTCGCTTGCAGTGAGGTTTTTGACATTTCGATTTAGATTTCAATTTCTCTTTTTTTATTTTAAAATTTTTATTCAGCAGAGATCGAAAATAACCTTTACATATAATTGGTTTCTCAGTGAAAATATTTAATTTGACAAATTTCATTTTGATCTCGGTCTGAGATTTATTTTTAAAAATTTATTTAGGTCTTTTGGTGAGATTTATCATTTAACTTCCAGAATAAATCTTATCTGTTGACTTATTTTCTTAAAAAATAAACGGGAACAATCAACCAAAATCTGTTTCTATAGAAAATAAAAATGGTATTATCTCTCTAAGAAAAAGTAGATATAAAATCTGTGCTGTTTGAAATATTTCAGATAGTTCAGAACTCAGTGGACCCAAGTTGTCATCATCATTTATTAAAATTGATTTTCAGTTTTGGATAGGAAGAGGTATATTGACAACGACGCGGCTGCCACCGACGACGACCACGGTTACGACGACCACAATTACGACGACGATGATGACGGTGACAACGATCATTTCGACGACCACAACGACGTGTCATCTCTTTAGTCTCGCCATGCACGCTTAAGGCTTGGTCAAACAGAGCGCGGTCCGACGGGACGGTCAATACTTTACTGGGAAAGTAAGAACGCGACCGTGGTTTTTGGTATTTAGAATGCTTTTTATCATCTCGATTTGGTCTCGCTATAGTTTCACCAAAACTCTTTTTTCAAAACTATTTTTTTTTTCCAAAAAAGGTTCCAGTAAGCTAAAACGTGGTTAAAAACTCCAAACGTGGTTTTCAGTTTCATGGTCATTCTGTTACGCCATCGTGTAGTCGTCGGTCGTCGTCGTCGTTGTTGTGGCAGTCATCATCGTTGACGTGGTATCTTGACTTACGCGATTTTGATGTGCGAGATTTTGACCACAACCCACACAGACGTGGTCAGACCAAAAGAGAGTTATTTACGATCAGCTTCAGCACTTCCACTAAACTTTGCTCGAAGAGTATTAAACAATGAAAGACCAAACAATTATTTGAAAATCCAAAAGCAGAGCTTTTTAATAGACAAAACAGAATAAAAGTCTTCAAATGTGATTTATTTTTGTTCTCTCAGCAAAGTCAGTGGTTAACCGAAACCTAAAAAATCTAAATCAAAATAAAAATTTCCCAATGAGAGAAACTGAAAAAAGTTCTTTTTAAGTTAAATGGTTATTAAGTGATCATTTTTGAAAATCGCGGCAGATAAGCGAAATTTTAAAGACTTTTCAAAAGGTTGAGTTTTATTTTCAACCTCTGGTATTCGTCATCAAATATTTTATGCCACAAGCTGCAACAATTGAGGCATTAGAAGAAACAACTGCCTCGATGAGTTTCATCCTATTGAAATATTCTTGAACACCTTTCAAGCAACTTTCATTTTAGACAAAAAATTGTTATTTCACTCGGAAATAAAATTGAAAATTTAGAAGTAAATCAAAAACAGACTTGAAAAAAGCATTACCTTTCTGCGAAAAGCAGAATAATTAGAAGTTTGTAATATATACCTATTTAAAATAAAAGTATATTGAATAATTTTGAATGAACAACAACAACTTGCGTGTGTTACCACCAAGTATATAGGCTGGAGTTATAGCTATTGCACCCAAAACCCAACCTAAAAAAATAAAAATATAGTCAAGTAGTTGCTTAAAAAAATTTCATTATCAATTAATTGATTCTTTAAATTTACAACTCATGCAGTTTTAATGTTCATCCTTGAAAACAAACAGCATAAAACTATCTAAAAGAATTTTGAAAATCAATTAAAAAATCACTTATTTTTAGCATAAAATCACACACTGTGAATCCAAATAAAAAATATTTATCTTGTCCGCCCATAAAGTTTGCTAACCTGCCAATCAAATATATATGCCTTTGATGTAAGCCGTGGTCGTTGATGTTGACATTTACAGGGGGCACTCAGTCAACTGAAAAAATCCAATCAGTCTTCGACCATAACCATTTCATTTCATTCCACAGAGAGAGTGAGAAAGAGTGAAAAAAAAAACAAGTTCAAATGTTTTTTTTTTGTTTTTTTTATTGACTATTTCAAAAATGTTTTATTTTTAAGTCTTTTTTTAATTTATGTTTTTCAATTATCAACAATTAAAGCTACAATAAATATTCTGTACATGTATAATAAATAAAGCTAACATTATATGTATTTATGTTTGTTTTGTTTTGTTTTTGTTTATAAATAAATATATATGTTTGAGCACATTGATATCTGGCAACAACAATCATTAGTTTCTTAAATTAATTTTGAGTTCTTGTGTTTATTTTATTTTTTATTATTATTATTTGAACTAACATGTCTCATGTTTTATTTTACTAATTTAATTATATAAAATCTTTTAATTTTTTTTAATGTTCTAAAAAATATAACAGGTGTATATATATAAAATGGAATAAAAATGACGACAAAGATTACTATTTAAAGTAGTTCTAATCCATCTTGTGTTTGATTTGTTTTTCTTGTTTTTTTCTTAACAATATGTATATCGTATACATTAACTACGAGTACTACAATAACTTTGAGTTGTATTTTATATAGATTTATTGTATCGCTACCTTCACATTTGTCTGTTTTGTTTTAAATTTCTTATCCCTAAGGCCACTGTACTTAACAGGTATCCTATTATTAGTGCTGGAGTTTATATCATTTGAAAAAGATCTTTACTGAATTTGGTATAGCTTTATAGATTATAATATAGAATTATACTACAAATTAAAACGTTCATACTAATTATTTCAAGAGAATGATCAGAATTAGTTATAAAATAATTAAAGTTCCATTTTCTGATTTTCGGTCTTACAGTGCAGTCAAATGTTGTTCATAAAGGACTTGAAGTGGAAAGTTCTGGTGTAATTCAGGAGTTTAGGAACAAAAGGTGACATTTACAGTTTTGGCGTTTTTTTTTTGAACTAGCTCCAGAATCCTGAATTCTATCAAATGCCAAGGAGATTAATTTAGTCCAGAATAATAGCTGTATTTTATTTTCCCCCAGATCTGAACTGGATTGGATTTGCATACGAAAATACATGTATTACAAAAACAACGCAAAATCCAACTTTGATTTTGGATTTCGATTTACAAATCCATTCTGACCACACACCCTTAGCATTTTCTTGCAAAAATTAGTTTTTTCTCTGACGTGTAGATGGCTTTTTTGTGTTGAAATAAGGGAGAAAATAGGGAATAGAGTAGACAAAAAATACAAAAGCAAAATGATAAACAGAGATATGTAGGTATATAATACTCTCGTCGCACTGGGATCCTGTTTGTTTTATTATGATAATCTAATCCGGATCAGATTTGGGATATAATAAAATGCAGCTAATATCATGCATCAATAAAAATTAAACTTTAAAAAGAACTTTTGTAATGAAAGGTGACTTTTTTCATACAACTATAAGTAAACTTAAATTTATTTTTTATCAATTTCACCTTTTGTTCCTTTACTCTTCAATTAATTTTAGTGGCTCCTTTTATGTTTTCGGGTTCGCTGAATAGTAATTTAAAGTTGTCCAAAATTTTTGGCAGAAATGGAGGGAACCTAGAATTTTTTGCCGAGTCCGAACGAACGATGGACAAAAGGATATTTCTTGGCATTATAAATATGAGTGTCAAGTTAGCAAAGCAATTTTGATAAATCGAAAAATGGTTTGTTGGATAATTTGCCGTTAATTAGTTGTGACAATTTCGAATTTGTCGTTCAGTGTTTTCTATGTTTTTTTGGGTGCTTTGCTAACTTGGTATCAAGTAAGCAAAGCAACTCTCACGGATTGAAATATGGATAGGTGAAAGTTTGTCGTTAATTGTTCGTTAATTAGTTGTGACAATTTTGAATTAGTCGTTCTATGTTTTCTATGTTTTTGTTTTGAAAAGTGGTAAAAACTTCTAAAATTTAATATTTAAGTGCTTAATAATTTTCCGTTAATTAGTCATTAACGAGTTGTTATAAATCAATTTTGTCGTGCGATGTTTTCTATGTGTTTTTGGGTTATTTATTTTCTATGATTGTAAAGTTAGCAAAGCAACTTTGACGAATCGAAAAATGGGTAGGTGGATAATTTGCCATTAATTGGTCATTAAATAGTTGTGACAATTTTGAATTTGTCATTCAATGTTTTCTATGTGTTTTTGAGTGCTTTGCTTACTTAACATAACTCCAAAAGCGCAAAAAACTCTTTATACTAAATGTCTTATGGCTTGATAATTTGCCATTAGTAATTCTTGAATTAGTTGTGAAAAATTGAATTCAATCGTGCAATGTTTTCTATGTTTTTTTCGGTCCTTTACTAGCTTGATTTCGAGTTAGCGAAGCATTACCTAAAAAATGGTAAAAACTGCTAATACTGAACGGTTAATGGCTTAATAATTTGTCATTAACTAGTCTTAAATTAGTTGTGACAGTTTCGAGTTTGCCGTCCAATGTTTTCCACGTTTTTTGGCTTCCTTGCTAACTTGACATCGAGTTAGCATAGCACCACCTCGAAAAGGGATAAAAACTGCTTAGACCGAATAGTTTATGGCTAAATATTCAATGGTTAATTAGTCATTAATATGACTTTAATACGGCTATTTCGAATCTTTCGTTCGATGTTTTTTTTCTTCAAAAATGGTAAAAACTTCTAAGACCTAACATTTTACTGCTTAATAATTTGCAATTAATTAATCGTTAATTAGTTGTTACCAATTAAATTTTTTGTGTGATGTTTTCTATGTTTTTTCTACGAAATTACCTCATTTGACCCACTGAAAACGTAATAAACCAATAAATAGTTCAATTGTAAACTCTTTTTGAATCTTTATTTCATTATGAATTAAGGAATCAAAACAAAAAACATAGAAAACATTGCACGACACTGTTGAAATTGTCACATACAATCAATGGTTCAATCAATTGGTTCTAAGAACTTTTCCGGAGCACTTTGCTGATTTCAAATGAATTCAGGGAAATCAAACAATTAATTGATGATTAATTAATGTCAAATTAAGCAGTTAAATGTGAAGTTTTAGAAGTTTTTGCTATTTTTTGAAAGAAAAAAAACATAGAAAATATAGAGCGAGTCGTTTTACTCTCAAATGGATACGCTTCATATTACTAACGTAAATTTTTTATCAAAATCGTGTCAGCCTTTTAAGTAAAGATTGAAACGGCCGGCCAGTGGAGCTAACACTTGAGAGAAATTTCGCTAATAAATCTTGAGAGTTACTCTCGGGTGCCTGTCCATTTGAAAGTAATATTTTTGAGACCTTCATACCGAGAATTGTCTATTAGAATTTGGAGCGCTGATTTCCTGAGAGTACTTTTATTATCATGTCCACTTGATAGCTTTATTTGTTCTGCTGGTTTCAGTTGGAAGTAGTAAAAGTGAAATATAAATAAATAAATAAATTGGGTGGCGCAATGGCTCGTGGAGAACCAGGGCCTAGTGACTTACAACTCTCAACCATCAGCCCCGGATCTTCAGTTTTTCCTAACCGGGGCAAAAACTTCATTTGCCGCCCCTTCAGTTATTGAATTAAATGAAAAAAAAAATAATATACATACCTACTTAGTTTGATTTTTTGTAACCGGGAGAATAATACTTTTTAATTAATTTTGTATTCGATATTACCTACTCAGCAACTTTCTAACTTTATTTATGTTAAGTTATTCAATAGACAATGCTTGACACTTTTTACTAAGACTATAATCATTATGTTTCGTCATAGGCGTAGGAAGGAATTTTTTCTAAGGTAGGCAGCCAATCAGTGTTTGAAACCATCAAACAATTCTCGTTTAAAAAAATCGCGTTCTCTTCTTCTTTAATAACTTTATATTTGGACTTGTGCATTTATTTAATTAACAACTTTGTTCAAAAGTGAACTAATAAATGAAGCGACGGCGACGTTTAAAACTCAACTTTGCAACAATGTCTTACAATATATGTTAATTATAAACTTTGACGGAAAAAAAACATATAATTCGATTCAAATGTCACCCAATTGCCCTACAATCAGTTTTTTCCAGAGCAGTAAAAAAAACTTCAAAAATGTTTGATCTTTAAACGTTTTTAATTCGTCGGCATCGGAGCCACTCAATAGAGTTTGACAGTTGTTGATGGATCGGCAAATGGGGACTAACGATATTTTGACGTAGAAAGTGTAGGTATTTATTTTGATCCGAAAGTCAACCAATTTACCTAAAATCACCTTTTTCCGAAGCAGTTAAATTTCTGATTTTTTTAATCCATCCGCATTAGATATATTAAACCCCATCAAACATGTGGTGACTAATCGCTAAACAGACGGTTTGAAATTTCGAAAATCCGTTCCCCAAAAAAGGCGAGTTTTTTTTAGGTTTTGGCGATTCAATTTTGTTTAGTTAAGATGTAAATATAAGAAGCTTCACGGACACTAGTGTAATTTTTAAATACAAACAATATGAAAAGGGGGCAAAAATTGGTTTAATGTGAAGACCTCCAGCAACTGTAGACAAAATATAAATTTTTGTGTCTGAATCTTCCAAAGAAGTTCAATCTTCTTCGGTGGAATCAGAAAAGTCTTACTGTCGATTTTTCTAAGGTGAGCAATTCATTTTCTAAGATGGGTTGGGTATTTTCCACCTTTGCCCCCTTCCTACGCCTATTAGTTTTGTCATTTTTTCTAGATTTTTTATAGAAAGGAAACCCCAATTAGAAAAAACTCAGTAGCCGCAAATAGAACCAAATTAAAGATGTTGCAAAAAAAAGAGCAAATAGGAATTATTCTGAGTGCTTCCTGAAATAATTTTTAGTTCAAATGGTGAAATGGTAGAAAAAACTACACAACTCAACAATATTAAAGGAACAAATTTTTTTTCAATTTTTGTTAGCGTTTTTTGAAGAGCTGTATCTTTGTGACGAGTGGTCGTATTGAGTTGAAATAAAAAGCATTTTACAGCTTTATGTTTTTTGTTTTGAGATTTGTTTGCAAACAAATTTTTTTGAAGTACCGTTATTGCGTTATTGCAAAAAATGAGACGAGACAACTAAATTATTTTTTTTTTTATTTTTTTTGAATGTCCTCATTTCTATGGATAATTTTTTTTGAGTCAATTAAATGTCATGATTAGATACCTTGTTTATTCAGCTTCAATTCAGTTTTTTTGTTGTTGCCGTACGATTTTTTTTGACATGGTTTATCTGACTTTGAATGAAAAGAGATACTTTTAGCCTTGATTACCAATATCTCAGCAAATAATGACGTTATAAAAATTTCAAAGACAGTTTTGGAAATTTGAAAAAGCGTTTTACAAGATTTTTTTATGATTTTGTAGAAATTATTTTTTTTTACCGTTCACCGTTAGTTTAAAAAAAGTACTAAAAACTGACGTTTTGTGGTCTTTTCGTAAATCTTTTTTTTCGTTGCAAATATTGATTGCATGGCTTGCGTTGGTATGCAAATTTATAGACTTTTAAATCATCAATATTCTTGTAAATTTTCAAATTGATTCATCCAACCGTTTTTCCTCACCAAAACTTCAAAGTCTTACAAACCAGGTAAAGGAACAAATTGTGTTATTCCTAAACAGTGCGTAGTCGTCATCAAAATGACAAGAAAACTGTAATTCCAGTGGATTTTTTTCACAGTTTTGCATTAGTTAGATATTTTTTTGAATTGAAATGATATAAAAAGTACATTTTTCCAAAAAAAAAATTTTAAAAAAAAATCAAGTTTTTTTGTTTGAAAATTTTTTGAAATTATTTTTTTTTTTTTTTGGAAAAATGTACTTTTTATTTCATTTCAATTCAAAAAAAATATCTAACTAATGCAAAACTGTGAAAAAAATCCACTGGAATTACAGTTTTCTTGTCATTTTGATGACGACTACGCACTGTTTAGGAATAACACAATTTGTTCCTTTACCTGGTTTGTAAGACTTTGAAGTTTTGGTGAGGAAAAACGGTTGGATGAATCAATTTGAAAATTTACAAGAATATTGATGATTTAAAAGTCTATAAATTTGCATACCAACGCAAGCCATGCAATCAATATTTGCAACGAAAAAAAAGATTTACGAAAAGACCACAAAACGTCAGTTTTTAGTACTTTTTTTAAACTAACGGTGAACGGTAAAAAAAAATAATTTCTACAAAATCATAAAAAAATCTTGTAAAACGCTTTTTCAAATTTCCAAAACTGTCTTTGAAATTTTTATAACGTCATTATTTGCTGAGATATTGGTAATCAAGGCTAAAAGTATCTCTTTTCATTCAAAGTCAGATAAACCATGTCAAAAAAAATCGTACGGCAACAACAAAAAAACTGAATTGAAGCTGAATAAACAAGGTATCTAATCATGACATTTAATTGACTCAAAAAAAATTATCCATAGAAATGAGGACATTCAAAAAAAATAAAAAAAAAATAATTTAGTTGTCTCGTCTCATTTTTTGCAATAACGCAATAACGGTACTTCAAAAAAATTTGTTTGCAAACAAATCTCAAAACAAAAAACATAAAGCTGTAAAATGCTTTTTATTTCAACTCAATACGACCACTCATCACAAAGATAGAGCTCTTCAAAAAACGCTAACAAAAATTGAAAAAAAATTTGTTCCTTTAATATTGTTGAGTAGTGTAGCTAAGGGCAGACGGAGAAATATAATTTGAAATTCCATTTCCTCATTTCATTAAGTGTCGACAATTCTTTATACCTATTGTTTTTATGGCACATGGATTTGGCGCCCCTGGAAGCTGCCGCCCGGGGCACAGGCCCCGGTTTGCCCCCCCATAGATCCGGGGCTGTCAACCATTCCTGTGTGCGTGTTGTTGAAATATATTGTTACAAGTTAAAGTCTGAAGATGGTTTATTTAAAAAAAAAAGTAAAAACAAATAATGTGCTAAGCCATGGATAGACTGTCATTGTGAGTTCAGTGTGGGTTTTACTTATAAGGTGCATAATCGGTTGAGAGTAAAGAGACTGTGAGCAACTCTCTAGCAGCTCTTTAGAGTAAAACTCGTAAGTGGACACCGCCATGAAATTAGCTCACAGAGGAGTACACTGTATGCAGCTATAGCCATAGGCAGTTATAGTTTATAGAGGCACTCTGGAGAGCTTTGTAGTCAGAGAATATCAAATAAAGAAGCCAAACTTATGCTATCCTTATCCTTCGTACGTTTCACCCTCCAAAACCCATTTGCTTACATTGTTGTATTTGTAATTCCATTACGTGTCGAAGAATAGATGTGAATCTTAATAACAACAAGACCTGTGCTGAATGATGTGCTGCATGACTAGTTGATTCTATGTGTGCGTTTTTCCACAGCTTTTCACTAATACTTTGCAAATCTAATCATCACAGCTGTTCGTTTCAGCTTGTAGGCAAATCAAATTGACAGCTGAGGATTGGCTTCTTTACTTTATATTCTCTGTTTGTAGTGAAAGTAATCTCAAATAGAAACGCATATTCAAGGTGCGTGTCCATCGCTTATAAACATTTGACAGTTACTCTCGTGTGGCTGTCCGAATGAGAGTAATATTCTTCAGATTTTAATATCGAGAATTATTTTTGTTTAATAAGGTGCTTTACCTGAGAGTTGTTTAACTACAAAACTCTCGACAGTGACTCTTGTTGGATAGTTGTCTAACCCTCTGTGTGGTTATTTCATGACTGTGTTCACTAGGGAGTTTTGTTTTCAAGAACAGCTTGAGAGTTTTCTGCAATATTTTTACTCTCAAATGGATGCGCACCCATAGAATTTTGAGAGCTAATTTCCTGAGAGTTCTTTCAAAGCCGTACATTTTGTACACTTGAAAGCTATTTATCTTTTTCTTGTTTTTAGTTGGAAGTAAAGAAAGTCATATGTATTCTTACAAGTGAAAGGTTGTAGGTCCAAATGCCTTAATATTACTTAAGGTGCCGTCACACCGTGCAAGTAAAGTACTTGCAGCAATTGTTTCAAACATTTTTATTTTGAAATATTCAAAAATGGAAAAACCCCGTTGAATTAATTTTTCTTGAAGTATGACAAACGGTTTATAAACCAAAGAGAAAATAAAATGCAAAGTTATAAACCTGTTAACATACAAAATGCAAAAATGGTTGAAATGAGTTTACATGCCCTGGAAATATATTTAATAAATTATAAAGAAAATATATTATAACCTACATATACGTGTTATAATGGCTTCTTATCGTGAAAGGGGCACTAATTTTAAATAATAAAATTGAAGATGTTACCTCTTCTTTTGCTGTAAGGCTCATTCCTTTGCGTTTTTAACATCAACACCTACTCTTACATTATTTTAATTACCTAATTAAGAAAGAAAGAAATTATGTATAACATTTTGTTCACACTTTACCAGCGCAGATGGTGTATGTAAATTTAAGAAAATATTCCCTTTATTTCAATAATGAATCTTTAAGAATTATTTACTCCAAACTGTTTGTATAGGCCTTTTCGGCTTACGTCTTTTTGTTGTAATAGTGTTTTTTGAAATGCATCACTCAAAAAACTAATAGCTCTTCATGTTTAAACTTTCAAAGTAATTTTGAAGTTATTGTATTGCTTGTGTAGACGTCTGTCTTGATTGTGTCGTGAACACGTGAACGAAACGCTTCAGTTTCGAAGCAGTCCCCATACTGCATAAACAATATTCTCTTATTGATTTTCTTATAGAGAATGTAATGGGACGAACTCTAAACACTTTTATTTATGACCTTTTACTCCACTCACTGAAAAAATTCTTTCATCTAAATTGAAAATAAATACAAATTAATTAATATGTCTGAATTTTTCAAACAATGATAACTCCAGCACCCGTTCTCTGTATCTCTAAAGTCTCAATATCTTTATCGAAACGAATTTTCTTTAAAAAGTAATCGTGGTCGTCTTATTGTTGGTTGTATAATATCTATGATGCATCAACTGGCAGTTGTGGTTTTCTTATTTTTGTAAACTATTTCGTAGGCTTTGGGTTGGTAGAAAATTAATAACACTTGTGTCCTTTTTGCCACTTCCACAAATCTTATCTTCGAGGCTTGTTTGATAAACAATCCTCTCTCCATTGACACCACGTTCACTATTCACAATGACATTTTCATCGAAGCTTATTTGTCTCTTGCACTTCTTGCGACAATTTAATAATAATTTTCTCTTTGCCTCTTCCTGAAGGTCCTTGATGTTACTGTTGTCATCTGGAATTGCCGTCACTCCAATAGCAATGACTTCTTCTTCTTCATCTTCGTTATCTACGGAACTCAACTTCCGCCGGTTGTTTGCTGCTAGCGAAAGCTTTCTGCACTCATTGATAACAGTTGAGGAGTCACACTTCGACAGCATTCCCACTTCGCACTCTTTCTGTTGTAAATCAATTTTAAGGGCAACTCGATTCTTCAGGTCGTCGGAGGGACGACGATTGGAGCTCCGCGATAGGAAACTCGACGATGTGGTGTTGGTGTTGAGGGTGGTTGTACGATGACGGAATTGAAATGTCTCAGCAAATGGCTTGCAGCAGATGCACAACTTCAAGAAACCCTTACGAAACTTTGTTGACATTAAATTATAGAGAATTGGATTAATAGCTGAGTTAAGGTAGAGCATGATGCGAGAAAAGTACAACAAGTTGTAATAGCGCTCGACACCAACAGCTACGACAGCTTGATCCGAACTGAGGATAATCCACAGTGTGAGTACGCGAAATGGCAGCAAACAGAGGAAAAATGATAAAACTACAGCTCCCAGCATCATGACAACTTGCTTGCGAGCTTTGTAACTGAACTCGGGCTTAGTTGGTCGTATCTTCATCATTGGTCCGTCCTTGGATATGAGGTTCTTAGCGATGATGCCATACAAGATGATTAGGATTCCTAAGGGAATGACGAAGAATATTGATATTGTCATTATAAAGAATGCAATTGTCCATGTGGTCACGGCTTGTGTCAGGCAGGCGGCAACATAAGATCCGTCAAAGTATTCCACGTATTTGTATTCGGCCACCCAGAGAATTGGACTACAAAAAGGAAACACAGTCAGTGTAAATAGAAGGCATCGAATGTTGGCCCAGGAGGCATTTTGGGCTATTTAAATTTATAAAACACCACTGATCCCAGAAGTATATGAATAATGAGAAAGAAGCTACCTATGTATATTTGATAAAATGAATTATGGTTAAAGAGGTCGTAAACGTTTTTGAAATGTGATTTTAGCAAAGCAAATTTTTGGATTTTTGTAGCTTTGCTCTTTGTGAAAGAAATCAATACAGAACCATGGTAAAAAAGGATTGTAAATAAGTCTGGTTTACTTAAAGTAGTAGAAAGTATATTTACATATATAGTTGTTACAAAACCCAGGGCTAAATTATAAAGGTAAGTCGAATATAACTTACCTGTGTACCCCTAACAGACCTATAGAGGAAGATAAATTAGTGTGTTTTCTGTTAGGTTATTCGCGACCTGTTCTTAAATGTTTCACAAAGGGTTATTGAATACCTTCGAAAACCAAGGAAGAGTAGATCCGACCTGAGATACAGTATTTGAGATCAGCTTTTAAGCACAAACAATTCACATTGTTTCGAGTGAGTCTTTTTTTAAATTTTCAATTCAGGCTAAAGCCTTTCCATATGGAAAGCTTTCACGCTTTTACTATGACTTCTACGATGATAAGCTCTCAAATCCGCCTTGTGACCAACTGGCATCGAAGTATCCATCCTGGTGAAATGAACAAATACCTGATGGCCTTCTGAACTTGGGGGTTATACCGTTGGATTGAAACGACACACACCTACCGCGTGAAAAATTTTTGATTATGAAAGAGACACAATGAGTCTCGCAGATAAGATCCTATCAAAAAGTTAAGCCCGGCAGGTCATATACGAAATCTTCAGACTGAGTCATATCCTGAAAAAGACTAATGCATCTTACTCACCGCCTGATTACAAAATCAAATTTGCATTTGGGCTTAAATCTGCCTAACTAGCTATTCTTGGGTATGTGGATGATATTGACATCATTGGCCGTTTCCACAGTTCCGTAATAGATTATTTCACAGCCATTGAAAAACAAACGACACTCTAGTTATTTGGTAAGCAAATAAGTTCAAAACTCTAAGGGCCAGGTTTCCAGTACTGGGTTAACTCTAAAAAAAATCAGAGTTATCAAAAATCTATTGAACTCAATCGGTGATAGTATGGATATCATCCTTTTTGTTGTTTTTTCAATGACTGAATATCTCTTAGTTCATGAACACTTTGTTCTGTTTTTATTAATCAGTTCTGGACAATTGCAGCCAAATCATATTATGGTGGTCAAAGGATTATGGGGTTGCATCGAGAATGAACAGGAAGCAACAGCTACGGCGGCGTGGTGAAACAACTTATCATTGTTCTAAAGGCGAAGTCTGAATTAATTTTGTTGCTGCAAACACAGAATTATTCATATGTAGCAGACTCAACCTCGGCTAAAAGTGCTTGAGATAGTATATCGAATGCATTTGAAGATACTGGTCTTTGTAGAAAGGTGGATTTGATGAAACAACTTGTGCAATTGAAGCTGATTCAGTGTGAATCCATGGAGGACTACGTAAACAAGATAGTAATGACGTCAATAAAAAAGAGCTGATCTCAAGATAGTCGACGAAATAGTTGCCTCACTGATGTTGGCAGGGCTGCTTGAAAATTTCAAAGCACTAGTAATGGCTTTTGAAAATTCATTAAAGGTGTTAACAAGTGATACCGTTAAGACTCTTCTTCTTAAACAAGTTGAATACGATACGAAATTAACTGAAAGTGCTGTGTTTGTAAAACCGAAGTCTAAATCTCTAAAAAATAAAAATTCAGATGTCACAACTGTGGAGAAATTGGTCACTTCACAAGAAAGTAAGCAATAAATGCTATGTTTTCATCTTTTTTAGCCAAAAGTGAAGTCCCAGAACGTGCTTGGTATGTAGATTCTGGACCATCGGCACATATGACGATGTGCCAGTCATTCCTGAAAAATCTAAGATCACCAATACTCAAGGAGATTATTGTTGCTTATATGTTAAATGTGATGATAGTTTGACACTTTTGTGGATGATAAGAAGAAAATGAGTGCTGCAGTTTACAATGTGCAATATATTTCAAATTTTTGCGCACATTCAATTTTCATAAGCAAATTAGTTAAAACTGGTAAAACAGTACGTTTTGAAAAAGAATGCTGCACAATTTCGAATGAACAGAAGGAGGTTATAGCATCGGCACCCCTGATGTACCGTTAAAATTGCGTTATGCCTAAGGCATCAGTTATGAATTGATTGGTCTCTTCAGCTGAACCTCAAACCGAAGACAGTGAAAGCAGTTCTTATGAAATGGATGAATGCGACAACAGTTCGACAAACTTTCAAGAGCAACACGAGATCGGAGATGAAAATGTTGATGCCACAACAGCAAGAAGCTACTACTGTTCGTAGATCCAAACGAGTTCCGAAGCCAAATCCAAAATACCAGCCAAGTTATAGTGTGAAGATGCCATGTCACGACCTTCACTCATGTGGCAAAAAGTAATGGAGGCTGAATTTGAATTATACATGGGATTTGGTAGATCTTCCCAAAGGCAAACAATCTATCAAATGCAAGTGGGTCTATAAAACAGAGCGAGGTGTAGGTAAATGGAGAAAGTTTAAGGTACAAGGTCCGATTGGTGGTAAAAGGCTGTTCCCAAAAACAAGGCATAGGCTACTATGAAACTTTTTCACTTGTTTCCAGATACTCTTCAACTCGTTTTTTAACTGTGATTGCATCCAAATTCGATCTTAACATTCGTCAGATGGATGCTGATACTGAGTTTCTGAATGGAGAAATAAAGGAAAACTTCTTCATGGTACCGGGTACAGCCAAAAAATTTCAGTGATGGACCAAATAAGGTATGTAAGCTGAATGAATCTTTATATGGCTTAAAGCAGTCGAGTAGAGTATGGAAAGAAAAGCTGAACGATGTTTTACGGGTGGCTGGTCTTATGCGTTCGGATGCTGATCAATGCATTTATTATAAGGTTACCGAAAGCAACATGACCTTCGTCGCTGTTTACGTAGATGACGTTTTAATTTTCTCCAACGATGAAAGCCAAGATATGTTTTAAAAATATGGCTTAGTGAAGAACTTTGAAATGAAAGTCTTAGGTGATGCATCATCAGTTTTAGGAATCCGCATCACTCGAAATAGGTCAGCTGGCACAATTGCAATTGCGAATAATCTCAATAAATGTTTATCGGAGATTCTAGTTTGATTTGGAATGATGGATTGTAACCCAGTTTCTATGCCACTGGATTTAAATCAGAAAACTTCCCTGAAAATGTCTCCAACTACATAAGAAGAGAAGCAATTGATGTCCATAGGTCCCATACATGAAAGTTGTTGGATCCCTGCTGTTCGCTGCTCAAACTACTAGGCAAAATATAAGTTATGCTGTAAATTTGTTAAAGCCGCTAATCTAGCAACCCAGGGAAAGCTCATTGGACAGCCATAAAGCGAATATTAAGCTATTTGAAGGGCACAATCAACAAGAAACTTATTTACTATAAGTAATTGGGCACAGAGCGAGTGTTACGCTCATAACACCATTTCTACCTACCTATAATGATTCGGCCCAGGTTCAAGGATTATGCGATGCTGATCGGGCAAGTGATGTCGATCAGTGCAAGTTAACAACTGGTTACGTTTTTTCGATGCAATGTGCTGCAATTACTTGGTCATCAAAACGCCAGCCCACTGTTGCGCTTTCAACGAGTGACTGGCAGAACAGAATGGAGACGGAACCGCAACTGGAATAGCTGTCAAAATGTTGAACACACACAAATTCAATGATGCGAACAGAACACGACGCAGCTGCAGACGGAGCTGCAGATTCAGCTGGACAAGTTGGCCAACTTTTAACTTTTGCTTGCAGCTTTTTTGACGTTTCAAAACTCCGAGCAAAAACACGAGTATATTTACAAGAAGGTTGAAGTGAGTTTCAAACTCTTTTCAAACTCTGATAAAGACGTAAAATCCATTTTTATTTTTGTTTTAATTTTTATTTTCGACACTAAAATGTCAGAAAGCTGTACAGTTACATTGTGGTCGCGTAAAAAAAAATCAAGTATGACACTTTTTGACAGCTATTCCAGTTGCAGCTCAATATTCAGATAGTGTTGCAACATATGAGATGCAACGCCCATTCTCCTTTTTCAAAGTTGTTCTTATTGTTTGGTTAAAATCTAATAGTATAAATTAAAATGTACGTTGTGTGAATATGCACAGTGTTTTTAATAAAACCAAAGGATGTCTACAAAGACGAAAAAAGTATAAAGCTTTGTTTTTAAAGATCGCTATTTTAATTTTGTTTGTATTGAAAATCTCCTCAAATACAACAAGGCAGCTGGACTGGACGGAATACCAGCTGAATTCCTGAAAGCCGATCCCGTAACAGCGGCTAGTATTTTACATCCGCTGATACAAAGCATTTGGGAAAACGAAAGCTATCTCAGGGACTGGAAGGATGGTGTGATTGTAAAGTTGCCAAAGAAAGGTGACTTAAAGAATTGCAACGATTGGCATGGTACATATCACCGTTTTGTCCATTTTCCCAAAACTAACGGCAACCATCATTCTCGAGCGAATAATGGATAGAATCGAGTCTACACTCAAGAGGCATCAAGCTGGCTTCCGAAGTGGTCGATCGTGTGTCGACCATATCAACACCCTGCGTATCGTCCTCGAGTAGTCGATGGAATTTCAATCACCGCTTTACCTCATGTTCTTGAATTTTGAGATGGCCTTTGATCGAGTCAACCGAGAATGTATATGGAGATCGTTGCTTGGTACAGGAATTCCACCAAAAATTGTTGCCATTATTAAAGAGTCCTACAACAACGCAAGGTGTTTTGTTTTGCACAATGGGCAGCTATCCGACTCCTTCGTAGTGCAACAGGGTGTGAGACAAGGGGATATGTTCTATCGCCAATTCTCTTCCTGCTGGCGATGGACGACGTATTGACGGCCAGTGTTGGTACAGTTGAGCGACAGGGCATTCAATGGAGACCGTTCAAAAGGGTCAGTCATTTAGACTATGCCGATGACATATGTCTACTGGCAAATAACATCAGTGGGCTGAACGGGATGTGCCAAACACTGCAAGTAAAGGGGGAGTCGAGTGGTCTAAGAATAAACAGCAAAAAGACAAAAGTAATGCTCACAGGCCGCTCCACACAGCAGCGTATTATTCTACAGGAGACGCCTGTTGAAGTAGTGGAACAGTTCAACTACCTTGGCAGTATTGTTTCTGCAAACGGTGGAACGGATCTGGAATTCTGGACGTTAAAAGTAGAATAAATAAAGCTCGTGCTGCCTTCGGTACTCTGTCCCCAATCTGGAAATCAAGTCAAATCTCCTTACGCACTTAGTCAAATCCGTGCTGTTAAATGCGCGTGAAACCTGGAAAGTCACGTCTATTTTTTCGAAGAAATTGCAGGCTTTTGTGAATCGCTGTCTTCGCCACATCCTAAAAATTCGCTGGCCACAAATAATATCAAATGAGGAATTGTAGCGCAGGACAAGTCAAGAGCGGCTAGACGTCAACATAAGAAAGCGTGAATGGCGTTGGATTGGTCCCACACTGAGGAAACCAAACGATGAAATTGCAAAGCAGTCCTTTGAATGGAATCCTCAGGGTGCACGGCGGGTTGGAAGACCAAGAACAACATGGAAATCAACTGTCATAGCGGAAGCAGAATCCCAGAGAAAGACGTGGCCACAGCTAAAGTACCTTGCAGCAGACCGTGAAGGATGGAGGCGTTTTGTTGACGCCCTCTATGCCCCAGCCGGGGTTACAGGACACGTTTTAAATTCATTAACTTTTTTTTTAAATTCTATTGAAAGAGGCTTCCTAAAGTTGCAAATATAAAATGGATTTAAGTCCTCCCTTATGTTTCACCAAAATTGGATTTTTCTTAGGTCTAATCAAAAACACCCACATCAATTACTAACTTAACGAAATCTTAACTTATTTTTCCTTTTCCCCACAAAACAACTGATTTATGGTGAATTTTGTTTTCCAAGCTCAAATTAAGGAAAAAAAATTATTAATTTCATTTGATAAATGACATTTCAAAAACGTTTACCAGTTCTTCAACTTTTTATGAATTGCGTTATGTGAGAAGAACGGAACATATACATTACATAAACAAATGTCTTATGGTACTATGATAAAATGGGTTGCCAAGAAGTGATTTAATGATATGATGATAAAACTTTTACTGCTCGATTAGGATAAAATAAAAGCCCTCCCTTTTGTGGTTCATTCAAGTTCTTCGGCCTATTCATGCGAAGGACATCGCATCAGGATATCAGAAAACAACATTATTGCTTACCAGCTACATAAAAGGATGCTCTCTGATGATGGTACATTTGCATGAACTTAAGTGTAAGATTATATATTTTTTAACAAGTGTTTTTTTCTTTTTGTGTGTTTCTTCGATTTTTACTGCCCAAACATAGTACATATCACACCACTTGAATTTCAAAGGATCATTAGTTTACCACAACAGAAAAATACACAATATGGAACACCACATTTAGACAGAAACACACAATAAGGACAAGGAGCACACTTTTCTACTGCCAATATATAAATTTATAATAATAAATCAAATGAAAGACAATCATGTTTGCATTAGGGTTTTGTATTTACGAGTATTGAGATGAAAAATGTTGTTGTTGTTTTTTTTCTCTCGCTTTGAAAATGATACAGGAAATGAATTATATCCTTTTGGTGGGAAGGTATTATCAAATTAGGACAGAAGCACACATATACACAAATATAACAGTAAAAAGAAGCATAATCAACTATGTAGCTGTGGAGAATAGGCGACATGCAAAACTATATTACAGAGGGACTTGAAAGCATTGGATATACATAAATAAAATCAGATTTAATTGAATTTCAATGTAATTGATGATGATACCAGAAAGATAAATCTCTTCAAGGATCATTATAGAAAGAAAAGGAAATTATATAATATTGAAGGCTGATTCTAGATGCGAAATGAAGATGGAAATTTAATTTTTGTAAACCTTTCTCAATGCTAATGTGTTTATAAGAGGATTTTTTTTCTTTCTAGAGAAGTGAAGGACTAAGAACTATAACTGAGAAAGGACAAAAGTAACATGGGTTTATATGAATTCGTTTTCAATTCTTATTTATGGATTATGTGTCGCTAACAATCTCAAGTTCCTGTTTGAAAAGAAATCAGGTCAAATTGACACCTATGAAAGATGGGAAAAGGCTAACCTAAAATTCATTTTATTTAATAAAAAGGGATGAACAAATCTGCAGAAAACATAATAGTTTACCAAGGAAGTCAGCGAAATTCAATGGAAACATTTATTGGTCTTCCTTCTGGAATCTGGATTTCGAATTAATCCTTATAGGAAAGTGAGTAATTTATCTATGAGGGTATAGATCCCAGACACCAGCGCCCACAAGTTTTTTTCAAAACTAACCTTGTCTTATCATCTCCTACTCCCACCTCTCAGTGGTAAACACCTTTGAGAATGTCTATTGTTTGGGCTAGCAAAAAAAGATAGGGAATAGGGGACATCGGACGTCTACAGTCGCAAGAAATCGACCACCACGCAAGTACATGAATCTGAGCAACATGCATAAAAAGCGGCGCTGCATGGAAGGACCAGTGATGTTTGCGAATTCTACGAGCAGAGAAGGAGACAAGAATACCACTGGCTTCTCAGAAGGAAAAAGAAAGAGCATGACAAGCAAGCGTTAGAGGAAGTAGAGGGATGGCATTGCAGGAATGAAGTTTGGAAGTTTTACCGAAAAGTTAAAAGAATCTTCCAAGGCTACAAGGCCCGAACCGAAGAATGAAAGGATGATCAGGGGAAGATCGTGCTAGAACCACTGAGGATATCGAAAAATCATTCATGCCATGCAGATTGCACCATTCAACCTAGATGACCGACGATGAAGCCCAACAATACCATTCCATCGATCTCGAAAAAAAGAAGAAAGCTTTATCTGTCTATTAAGTATAATAAAGCTGCTAGAGCTGATGGCCATGCAGCGGAGCTATTCAAAACGACTGATGAATTGGTTAGGAGTATGCACCAGCTCATCTGCAAAATATGGTCGAAGAAAAGCATATATGAACCTCAGCATTCTTTGCCCGATCCTCAAGAAAGTGCTTTGTGAATGCCTTGAAGCCATTCGTCAACAACCTGAAAGGTCCATATCAGTGTGGCCTTAGGCTAGGAAAAACCACCATCAACCAAATATTCCCACTACAACAGATCTAGGAAAAAACTCAAAGCCGCGTATATCAGCATCGTAAGAGCTATATAGAGCAATGTCTAGTTTTGGCATCCTTCCCAAACTCGTCCGTTTGTGCAGGATGATGATGGATAATCCACTATGCTCCATCAAGGCCGGCAGAGACTTCACAGTAATTCCGCTTACAGTATTAGTACAAAAAAATTAAATTTTGCAAATCAAATAAAAGAACCTCAAAAACGTAAATCGGTATCGGTATCGGTATCGGTATCGGTATTGGTTCGGTAATGGTATCGGTATCGGTATCGTAATCGGTAACGTTATCGATATCGGTCTCGGTCACGGTGTCGGTTTTGTTATTGGTATCGCTATCGATATCGGTCTATGTAACGGTATCGGTATTGTTATCGGTATCAGTATCGGTATCGATATTTAATTTAGTGATACAATGCACCTAGTACCTGAAACCACTTTATTTACACAATAATTTGAAATAAAACGGAAAACTGCTACGCACATCTGTTCGGGACAAACTTTTTACCTAAAATTGCAATTATGCCAACTGTTATAACGCATTCAACCATGT
The DNA here is from genome assembly GCA_963921185.1 of Dasysyrphus tricinctus. Taxonomy (NCBI): domain Eukaryota; kingdom Metazoa; phylum Arthropoda; class Insecta; order Diptera; family Syrphidae; genus Dasysyrphus; species Dasysyrphus tricinctus. Next base: position 18,830,320 of record OY992530.1, on the reverse strand, counting down.
TCCAGACATTTTTCAGGCAATATAGTGATGTAGAAATATGCAATCAAGTTAACCTAGCACATACATATATGCCCTTCGGTGATGAGGGACGATATGCATATTGGACATTGGGTCGTTGTGAAGACCAGGCAGCTTTCACGCCTTCATTGTTGGTTGCCATATCCCTAGATGAGTACATTGAAAGGAGCGTAAGCTAATGTGAGCCCTGTCAACAGAACAGCAGTTGCCCGAAACAGTTATTCATCAGCATGTGCATGTGGCCTTTTTGTGGATCCATTCTTGAATCACATGCACTTTATTTAGGCTGAAGCCCTCGGTAACTTTCCGTATGTATAGTCAAAATGAGCTTTACAACTTCCGAGGCAATAATTTAAATCTCCAACATTTATTTAGACCAGCCATACTCAACCTTTTTTTCATAAGGGCCAAAAAAACGTTTTAGCTATGTTGCCGCGGGCCGCAACATAAACTATATTTTGGACTTTATGGAACATTATCTATTACTTGAAGTAGAAGAGGGAAAATTTATATTGTGGGCACTCATTTCACAGTCTTTTTGTTTTTTTTTTATTTTGTGTCTTCACTTTTGAGAGCAAAACCGGTGAAACTTCTCAAAATTACTTACAATTTGAGTTTCAACTGCAAAATCTGTGTTCTCACACGTTAGCAAAATATTTGCTTTTGTCATAGCATTTTCATTTGGTAATCCGGAAGGACCATAGGCGTAGGAAGGGGGGAGCGGAGGTGGGCAGTGCCCACCTTAAAAAATGAACTGCCCACCTTAGAAAAATTGACATTAAAACTTTTCTGGTTCTACAACCCACCCAAGAAGCAAGATTGAACAACTGTGAATGAAATTTCAGACACGAAAACTAAAATTTTTTGTTGGTCGTCACATAAAAGCAATTTTTGTCCACCTTAATTTTGTTTGTGTTTACACATTGCATCACTGTCTGGGAAGCCTCAACACGCACAAACCTAGTTTAACCGGTATAAATTTGTCTCAAACCGAGTTAGCTTGAACCTTGAAGATGAGTAGGTTGGAGTGCGTTCAGATTTAGTACTGCGATGGCTCCATCTAGCAAAATATTAAATTATAAAACGAATGTTAAGTTTAAGTAAAAACTTGGAAAAAATAAAAAGATTTGAATTCAAAAAATTTAAATCACCAAAAGTTAAAAATATTGCTTGTTTTGTGTACGTCACCAAATCGATTTTCATGCCACCAAATGAAATTTCAAACCGTGTCTGTTTGGCGATAAATCGCTTCATCTGACAAATTTGGAACATGAACCGAAACGTAATTCGATTTGGTTTGTTTAAAATTAAAGCTTACGGTTATGTTTCGGTGTCATCGACTCAGACTTAACGTAGTATTTAAAATAAAGCTTACTGTTCTGTTTCGGTATGTATCAACTCGTTTGTCATCAACTCAGACTTAACGTAGTATTTGCTCTGTGACAAACGAATCAAACCGAATAATTGGAATTTTATAAAAAATCTAAACCGAGTTGCTTCTACTTAATGCCTGCGAAACAGTAAAATGTCGATGAATTAAAAAACCCCAACAAAATCAGAATTTTTTTTTGTTTTTTACTGATCCGGGAAAAAATGATTTTAGGGCAATTGGGTGACATTTGGATCAAAATAAACTTTTTCTGTGCCAGTACCTACACTCTACAGACGTACAGTCCATACCTTTGAAACATTAAGGAATGATTTTAACATTTGGTTTGAAATACACTAGTCAACAAAATTAAAGGAACAAATTTTTTTTCAATTTTTTTAGCGTTTTTTGAAGAGCTGTATCTTTGTGACGAGTGGTCGTATTGAGTTGAAATAAAAAGCATTTTACAGCTTTATGTTTTTTGTTTCGAGATTTGTTTGCAAACAATTTTTTTTTGAAGTACCGTTATTGCGTTATTGCAAAAAATGAGACGAGTTAACAAAATTATTTTTTTTTATTTTTTTTGAAGGTCCTCATTTCTATGGGTAAATTTTTTTGAGTCAATTAAATGTCATGATCAGATACCTTGTTTATTCAGCTTGAATTAATTTTTTTTTTGTTGTCGTACGATTTTTTTTGACATGGTTTATCTGACTTTGAATGAAAAAAGATACTTTTAGCCTTGATTACCAATATCTCAGCAAATAATGTTGTTATAAAAAATTCAAATACAGTTTTGGAAATTTGAGAAAGCGTTTTACAAGATTTTTTTAAAATTTTGTAGGAATTATTTTTTTTTTACCCTTCACCTTGAAATGAAATAAAAACTACATTAAACAAAAAAAAAAGTTTTTATTTCAAAAATTTTTCAAACATGATTGATTGATTGATTGATTCAAAAAATTTTTTTTTTTTTTGGAAAAATGTATTTTTATTTCATTTCAATTCAAAAAAGTATCTAACTAATGCAAAACTGTGAAAAAAATCCGGTGGAATTGCGGTTTTCTTGTCATTTTGATGACGACTACGCATTGCTTAGGAACAACACAATTTGTTCCATTACCTGGTTTGTAAGACTTTGAAGTTTTGGTGAGGAAAAACGGTTCGATGAATCAACTTGAAAATTTACGAGAATATTGATGATTTAAAAGTCTATAAATTTGCATACCAACGCAAGCCATGCAATCAATATTTGCAAAGAAAAAAAAGATTTACGAAAAGACCACAAAACATCGGTTTTTAGTACTTTTTTTAAACTAACGGTGAAGGGTAAAAATAAAATAATTTCTACAAAATTTTAAAAAAATCTTGTAAAACGCTTTTTCAAATTTCCAAAACTGTCTTTGAATTTTTTATAACAACATTATTTGCTGAGATATTTGTAATCAAGGCTAAAAGTATCCTTTTTCATTCAAAGTCAGATAAACCATGTCAAAAAAAATCGTACGACAACAAAAAAAAAATTAATTCAAGCTGAATAAACAAGGTATCTGATCATGACATTTAATTGACTCAAAAAAATTTACCCATAGAAATGAGGACCTTCAAAAAAAATAAAAAAAAATAATTTTGTTAACTCGTCTCATTTTTTGCAATAACGCAATAACGGTACTTCAAAAAAAATTGTTTGCAAACAAATTTCGAAACAAAAAACATAAAGCTGTAAAATGCTTTTTATTTCAACTCAATACGACTACTCGTAACAATGATACAGCTCTTCAAAAAACGCTAAAAAAATTGAAAAAAATTTGTTCTTTAATTTTGTTGACTAGTGTAGAAAAATTTTCACAAAAGTATGAGATTTAAAACCTATACGAGTATCAAAAAGGAGACGTCAGGAAAAACAGTTGTGGCAAAAGCACTACACTTGATCCCATATCGAAACCGAAGACTGTTGAAGAGTTTTTTTAATTTTTTTTAATGCAGCTTTGATTTGTTTTTAATGATCTTGTATTTAAATTCATATTTTGAAGTTTTTTTTTTCAAAATGTGATCAAAGTTTTAGTGGAAAAATTTATTTTTCTTTCCAATAAATGACTCAAAAGACAAGTTCTGTTTTAAAGAAAAATCAAATTGAATAATGTTTATACTCTGAATTTAAATTTATTTTACGGTTGAGAAGTTAGACAGTTTCTAAAAGTTCTTGATAGTTGGAAATATGCTCTGTTTAATTAAATAAAATGCAAAGTTCGTAAAATATTAGAAAACCGATGCCGTTGTCCATGTACGTATACGTATAACTCTTTTTTCGACTAAGGTGATGGATAACATATTATTTCAACTTCAAAAGGTGGTTTGAAAATATTCTATTGGCCCATTCATTAGTGCCGAAGTCTATAGATTATGAAAAAATAATGTGTTCGAATTAAAGTGCTATGAAATAAATCTTGACAATTAAAAAAAAAAACATATTGGAAATTTTCAAATGTATATACAAACTGCAAAAGGCCACACTACCGCTTCCGGTTAGTTGCACCAATTGTGAAAGAAGCTTATCGGCAGTGCGGCGGATAAAAACTTGGCTGAGAACTTATTTTACCCAAAACCATTCATTTTTAATAAAGATGCATTGTAAGACATAATTGCAGAGTTGAGTTTGGTGGCACTTCTAATGACTGGTAATTTTCTTTACTGTTGACGTCGTTGTCGGCTTCATTCATTAGATCTCTTTTGAAAAATTTCGGGAATAAATTAAATGCTCAAGCCCAAATAAATACATAGTTATTGAGGAATCATTTGCACCGAAAAATTGTTTAATGATAAGGTTTGGTTTGGACTGGTTGCCCACCTTAGAACAAAATCCTTCCTACGCCAATGGGAAGGACCCTCCGAAGCTCTCCGATCCCGATTCCAGAATGCCAAACCAACAAGTTGCAACCCTTTTCTTGATTCTGAAGTTTGGGTTTGGTTGCATTTATGCTCTTAGTTGTTGCATTTGGGTGATGAAACGTTCACACAGCTGTTCTCTGAATATTGGTATTCCTCAATAACAGCAGCGAATTGCTGTGTTCCTTGCCGAGTTTCAAGCTGTTTCAGACCGCCACATTTAGTGCAGACCCGTTCCACAAGTGAAAAATTGTACTGGTCCGCACTAAATCTGGCGGTCTGAAACTGTTTGCGACTAACTAAGAAACAGGTGTAATATCTCCACCTTGGGTTGGGTTGGGCGCTTCAATTATGCGCATGTATATTGCATGCGTGCTTCTGGTTGTGATTCTTTCTATACAAATCCAGAATCTTCAGAAGAAGAACTGTCATCTAGTGCCAAATGAACTTTTTCAGAAGCATTTGAAATGTTACCGGACACTACAGGAGGACCAAACGAAAACACTATCAGACATTCGTGAAAACGAAAAAACAAAGTGACATTTCGTTCGTTGATTGAGTTCTTTCCACTTGTCTTTCACTGACAACACTCTTTATTTTATATTTTGGGCACTGTTTCATTTTGTAAAAAAAGCTAAGAAATCAGGAAATATCATCCAAAATGTTCAGTCTTCTTTTGGGTGTTATTTCCAAATCGATTTAGGCACTTTTTCCAAACGAATGTAAACTTTGATTTATGGTATTCAGTTTTTCTATTAAATCGCATATTTATGCAAGTATGCCAAGTGGGCCACTTAGAACAGCTCGACGGGCCACATGCGGCCCGCGGGCCGCAGGTTGAGTATAGCTGATTTAGACCGTTGAAGATTTGCCAGAGACTCTCGTTTCGGATAACGGTAGCCAATTTTCTTCAACGTTGTTTGCGGGATTTTGTAATAAATTGGGTATCGTTCACATTCTGGAGGTGCCAATGAAAGACATGTCTTAATAACTTTTTTTTGACTTCTTAACCGAAAACATAACAACATAACGTCAACCTGCTCAGGTAATAAGAGATCAACAAGTTCTTTTTTGATCGATTATCTGACAACCACCATCAAGTATTGAGAACTAGAAGAAAAGTGATAAGAGTACCACTTCTAAAGCGCTGAGACTAACTTAACCACAAAAATGAAACCACAGCTTTGAAAATGAAATACCAGCAAGCACATATAGACCGAGAGCCCACAGCAGATTTTGGGTGTGAACGATAGCAAAAAAAGAAGTATAAGCGTCGAAAGCTTCATTAAAAGCTATTCAAAAAATCAAAGTCTTGCAGTCCACAGCCGGGGCCTTTGCGAGAAACAGTGCATCGAAAAAAAAATTTGAATGCAACTTCGGGATAATCGTGTTAGCCGAAATTGGTTTTCACTCCTCCCTAGAGAAGGTCCTCGGATCACATACCACGGAATCTGAGACCATTTGATTGTATAGTTCGCTCTACTAGACCGTTTAAAAAAATCAAAATTCTAAGTGAAAAACGGTTTTTTTTAAACAGTTTGGCAGGGCGAATTAAACACTCAAATGATCTCAAATTCCGTGTTATGGGATCCGCGGAGCTTATCTAGGGAGGGGTGAAAACCAATTTCGGCTAACACGATAATCCTCGAAGTTGCATTCATATTTTTTTTTCGATTCAATATTTCTCGCAAAGGCCCCAGTTGTGGACTGCAAGACTTTGATTTTTTGAATAGCCCTTAATGAAGCTTTCGACGCCTATACTTCTTTTTTTGCTATCGTTCACACCCAAAATCTGCTGTGGGCTCTTAGTCTAATACATAAAGAGGTCTAGAAAGCGGCGGTACATGGAAATGCCAAATCTGCTCTGAGCTCTTTGAGCCGAAGAGAAGATGGTCCCACTGGCTTCACAGAAGGAAAAGGAAGGAGCACCAGAAGCACGTGAACGAGAATATAGAGAAACGTCAGATAAGAGTAGAAATGAAGTTTGGAAGTCTTGTCTTACAATAAAAACTAAATAGAACTTCCTTGGCTTTCAACGCCTGAACCGAAGCAGGGGAGGGCCTTACGAGTTCTTGATGGATGGCCCTATGAATTGTTGAGAAAATTTATATTTCATTTACAATTGATTTTTGCCCTTTGCCTCCTCTGTCAATGTGACATTTGTGGGGTCAGATTTTTAATTGGACTACTCACAATCAGAATATTTTTCGTGAGTTCTTGAGTATGCTTTGAAAATGATCTCAAGGATATAAGAAACACAAGTTAAAAGATTTAAGGGCTTTGAGATAAGAAATAAAAAACACTTTCTCAGGAGTTCATGGTAGCTAGACAGTCTTACCAAAGTATTATTTTATGGAAACAACATATTCTGCCTTAAAGAAGCAATACTCGAGTAAAAACAAAATGATTCAAAATGAGTAGGTATGCTGAGTGTTTTTAAGAATCAAGAATGTCTCAAACAAAAACAATAAGAAGCTGAGTTAAGATATCTATCAATCTGCTTGGCTGGCTGTCAAAATGAAGGACATCATTTGTCACCCAATCTAAGAAAACCTTTATAAACTTCTTAAAAACAGAACAATCAAACTGTTTTACATACAGGAAGAATGAAACAGTTAAAATACTTCTTATTTAAATTTATGTATATCATTCTGAAAATTATGCTTATCTTGTTTATTTCCAACTATTTAGTCTCATAACAATTTGAACGAATCAAAACTTCTTATCTATGACTTCCAGCAAACTTCTGTATTAAAACTTAAAGCAAACTTCCTAATAATCTTATGAGAACTAGCCAACAAAATATATGTACCCAATTCAATTCAGAAAACAATGTCCTCAATGATGACCAGTTCCTTGATTTCTTTCTAAATTGAACTCCCACAGCCTATGCGAAGGATTTTCTCTGAACATTTTTATTGCTTAGGAGATTTCTTCTACATCCCTTGGAGACACCATTAAACGGGCTATCAAAAATGTTCTCGATAGTCGTATAGTTATCTCTTAGGAGAACTATATAAATGTTTACTATCAAACACCAACGATTGATTTATTATTCATAGCAACATCAACAACAAAAAAAAAAATAAAAACAAATTCAAATCTTTTGTGTGCGAACTAAAATTTAAAGATTTTCAAGCTAAAAGTTGAAGGACGAATTTATTATAAGGAACAAACTTTGAACTTGCGAATAAATGAAAAGCACAAACACAAGAGCATTTACATAAGATATGACACACATCACAATCACACACAAAAACGAGTACGACAAAAGTAAAAAAAAAAAAAAACACTTCTAAAGCAAAACACAACATAAAAATGTATTAAGCTACGACAACATGGACACATATCCTTACCTGGTAAAGAGAGCAGCCACCCCCCAGGCGAAAACACATATGAGAAGGGCACGCGTCTTTGTGCATACATATCCGGCCTTGAGTGGCTCACAAATGGCATAATACCTTTCAAAGGATATCGCCAAAATGGTAAGGACACTGGCATGGGCGACAGTCAATTCAACAAATGGCACCGCTTTACCTGTAAATAGACACAAATCGACATATTATACACGAGGTCCTTGCATAAGATTTATAACAGCAACTTTATGAACAGAGTCTTGAATTCCTGAGAATGATTCGTGAGAGAGCAGTAAACTGGCATAAATCAGGGATATGGTGAAGATGTCAACCTCTGGCCACCCACCCGCACCCGCATAGAACTCATATAGCACATTTACCGGCATATATTTATACGTTACATGAGTGCGGACCGAACACTTGTAACAAGGATAAGAGGGATGATCCAAAAATAGACGATAACGATGTAGCTGACGATTATTTTAGGATAATAGTCCTGGCGGTGATTGTAGGCTGTGATTGCAGAAGGGAATTTCAAGTATCTGGGTTAATATGGGCAGAATTCTTGGCTTGTAATTTTGTGACGTTGACAATTGGAAAAATGTGCAAACTGAAATAATAATAACAGGGCCGGATTTAATTTTCTTGTAAGATAAAATACCTGCAGTGTATGCTGTAGAGCATAAGTTGTATCAATTAGCATAACATCAGGATTTAACTACTAACTCCAAGTTGTTCAAGGGGGACTTACTGCATTCAAAGTAAGATTTTAATTATGGCAGCTGATGAAAGGATGATTTTGAACATTTCGTAGTCTTGTGAAAACACTTGCTATCCGCAATTTTAATTTCATCGGTATGAGATAATATAAGAGTTTATGTCCAAAAAAATTCCTGGGATACTTTTCAGGTTAAAAAACAAATGTTTAGCAAGAAATTTCAAACATTTTCCTCGAAACTTCAAAATTCAAATCTCGGTAGAATGTTTAATTTGGACGGAAGAAGTGTGGAATTTTGGAACTATTGCTGACTTGGTAGATATAATTATTTGTCTCATAGCTATCTGTGGAAATACGTTAATTTTCATAAAAATTATGTGCATATTGTTCATTACGCCAAAATGTCACACAACACAAGTGATTTTAATATAAATGTTTTTTCTCTTGAATTATTGATTTCTAGACTTCACCTTAGGTTAGGTTAGGCTGAAGTGGCTGTCAGTCATAAAAACTGACACACTTAGACCATAAGTTGGCCCATTGTGATACCACAAGAATCTGGGAAGCCTTTTTCCCTACTCGATGAACCATTTGGAGCTTCTTATGAAGCGTAACAGACTACCTATGTCAACATTTACTAAATCACTAGGATCATTGAAGTAGAAATCTCCAAGATGGAGTCTTCGCCTATGAGATAAAGCAGGACAAGTGCATAGAAGATGAGGAATCGATTCTACCTCTTCCTCGTCCATACAGCTTCTGCAAAAATCGTTAGAGAATACGCCAAGACGCGTTGCGTGCTTGCCTATAAAACAGTGTCCGGTTATGACACCTATCATGGAGCTAATGTGCAATCTGCTTAGAGATATCAAACATTTAGACCGCTTAAAGTCCATTACTGGCCAGATTTGTTTTGTTGCCCAGCAAGTGGTGATATTGTTCCACCTAACGTTTGTTTTCTCTAAAGCATCTTGCTTCAACATAAGTTTACATGTAGCGATGGGAATACCAATATCTGCCTTACTAGGTAGAAGAAGTAGAGTTGTTCCATATATAGCGAGTTCGTCGGCCTTACAATTACCTGGAATGTCTCTATGCCCCGGCACCCAACACAGGTGAATGTTAAACTGCTGCGCCATCTCCAGCAGAGATGAACGACAATTTAGGACTGTTAAAGAGTTGGTAGAGACCGATTCCAGAGATTTGATAGCTGCTTGACTATCCGAGAAGATGCGGATATCTGTAGTTGATAACACGTTTTCTTTCAGCCAAGATAAGGCTTCTTTGATCGCCATAAGTTCCGCCTGGAACACGCTACAATGATTAGGAAGACGGAAGGAGAGACTTAATTTTAGTCTATCTGAGTACACACCACCACCCACCCCATCATCAGTTTTCGATCCGTCGGTGTAAATATGGATTGATTCATCTTCCAAGAGAGCCGTATCCTCCCAGAGAACTCTAGAAGGAATGCTGACTTCAAAGTTTTTGCCAAACTGAAGTTTTGGGATGGTGTAATCAGTGCGACTTGTGATTGATCCGAATGAATTCAGAATGATGGAATGGCCAAAGTTGTTGTTGATCCATTGTGAGGAAGCTTTAAGGCGAATGGCTGTATTTGCAGCCACTTGTTTGCTGAAAATATTGAGGGGTGTCAGATGGAGCAGAACGTCTAGAGCAGCGGAAGGTGTCGTACGAAGTGCTCCACTTATGCACAAACAAGCAGAGCGTTGGACTTTGCTCAATTTGTCGCAATTTACCGCTTTATCCAGAGCAGTCCACCATACTGTCACTCCGTAAGTGAGGATCAGTCTAATCACCGAAGTATATAGCCAGTGAGTGATTCGAGGTTGAAGGCCCCATTTGCTCCCAACGGCTTTTTTGCAAGAGAAAAGTGCCACTGTGGCTTTTTTGACTCTTTCTTGTATATTAGGTTTCCAGCTTAACTTTTTGTCCAAAATAAGACCCAAATATTTTGCTTGATCAGTGAATGTTAGTGGAGTACCTTTGATAGAAGGAGGATCAATATGAGGGATTTTATATTTCCTTGAGAATAGAACAAGTTCTATTTTATGAGGGTTGACACCCAGACCACACCGGTCAGCCCAGTTGGTAAGCTTATTTAAAGCATTTTGTAAGAGTTCTTTTAAGACAGTAGGATGCTTTCCTGATACGGCAATAGCAACATCGTCCGCATATGCAATCACTCTGTAACCCTCTGCTTCCAGGCATGTCAGCAGCTCATTTACTACCAAGTTCCAGAGAAGGGGAGATAGGACACCACCTTGCGGCGTACCTCTACTGACAGACCTTCTAGCGGAAAAGCTGCCCAGTTTTGAATTGATAACCCTGCTAGTCAGCATTTGATTAATCAATTCACCAAGCGTACCATCTACCTTCAGGGATGTCAGAGCAGATGCGATCGCATAAGTGTCGACATTGTTAAAAGCGCCCTCTATATCCAAGAAAGCGACCATGGTGTACTCTTTATGATGGAGGGAATATTCTATAGTTCGAACTAGAACCGATTTCCCTTTGCAATAAGCGTGTTGAGCAGTAGACAAAAGTCGTAGACTTCACCTTACTTTACGAACCTTTCAAAGCACTTTGACTTTTGGGCAGTTTTGAATGGAAATATTGAAGTTTTTGTTTCCAAATCTTATTTAAGTATATTTGAATGTCTCGTTTTGGTTTAGCTTTCCAAAAAAAAAATAACAAACAAGTTTCTAACAACTACTTCCTAGTGCACGGTTCAGCTTCGTATTCTTTGTAATTTAAGAAACACAACATTAAAGTTCTAAATGTCTAATGTCTAATTATTGGGATTTCTCTTTGGGTGAAGAATTCAAGTCATTATGTAGAAATAGAAACTTCTATGATACTTTATGGTTAAATGCATTCTAAAACTCTTAACGATCCGAAACTTTTTTAGAAATCTATTAACATCAAGAGAAATTCTGGCAGTTATCCATCTACAAAATGTAATACTTGTTGGAAACATAGAGCATCAGTCCTTTTGTTATTTGCAGTACTAACATTATGTTTTCTAACTTTTTGTGTTTGGTTTTTTTTTTTTGTGGTGACTATTTTGTACTTTGTTCATTTGAATAGGTTTTCTTAAAGCTCAGTGAATAACATGTATTGTTATCATTAAATATTTGCAAATGTGAAAGACCATATTGGTGATTATTGATAATGACACATCCTGATGAAGTTGATGCTTTTGTTTAAAAAAAATTCTCTATTACTCTTGCGGTTGGAATGGAATTGTTGTTGCAGGCATCACTTTTTACTTGCGATATAGGTACTATAGGGCAAGTTTTGGATTCGTGCAAAACAAAAATTTCGAGATAACAATCAAACATGACATTACGATGATAGAGAACACGAAAAAAGTGGGTGGCAAAATTCTGTCTGTCCGTCTGTCTGTCTGTCCGTACCTCAACCTACAGCCTAAACCACTGAAGCGATTTTCTTCAAATTTTGAACTTAAGATTTTTTTGTAACTCTCCAGAGGGGAAATTGAAATTTTTTTTTTAGCTCAAAAAATAACGGTACTTGCCATACAACCGTAAAAGAAAAGCCAATTTATCTCAAGAACGGCTCCAACGATTTTGATAAAAAAATCAGTGTATTATTGTAGATATGATGTACCTTTTAGTAAGAAAAAAAAATCACCAAAAACATTTATTAACGGTACCTGCCATATAACGGTTTTTTTGATTTTTGATTTTCTCATTAACCGCTCATTCGATTTCAATGAAATTTTTTTCACAAAAGCTTTGTTAGAATATAAATAATACTGCATACCAAAATATGTAATTGAAAAAATAAATTTTGGATTTTTAAAAAAAGATTAAAATTTTTTTTTTGAAAATTCAATATTTCAAAAACGGGTTGATGAATTGTTTTGAAATTTCAGTTTTAAATGTATATTAATATATACTCAAAATTGGCATACCAAATTTTTTTTTGAAAAATGTAACAAAAAATTTTATATATACAAAATTAATTTTTAAGAAAACGGCTCAAACAATTTTAAATTTTTTTTTGCATATATTCATATTTTTTCCAGTAATCAGATGGCATACTTTTTTTTGAGCTCTAAGTTATTTATCAGACTGTTTATAGAATGAAAAGAACGATTTAAGTGCTTTTTACACTTTTTCTATAATTACTAGAATATTTTTTAAAGTTCTTAAGCCCCACACAACTTGAGCATAAGAGCAAGTACGTGCGATCCAGTCGTGCATTTTATTTTATTTTTTCTTGCATAAAAAGGGAAACAAGAAATATGGTGAAATGTACTTAAACTGGAATAGACAATACCTTTTAACTTGCGATTATAGGTACTATAAGGCAAGTTTTGGATTCGTGCAAGAAAAAAATTTTGAGATAACAATCAAACATGATATTACGATGATAGAGAACACCAAAAAAGTGGGTGGCACAATTCTGTCTGTCTGTTCGTCTACCACCTAAACGGCTCGTATTTTTCTCAAAAACGGCTCGACAACTTTTCTTAAAAAAATTCAGGAAATTTATTTTAGTAAGGGCTTTCTTTGGGTGGAAAACCATTTTTCAAAAATGGTTTTTAATGGTACCTCCCAAGGAACCATTTTTTTAATTTTTGATTTTCTTCAAAATGGTATGACCGATTTCAATTATTTTTTTAAACAAAAGCTTCCAAAATATGTTAATAGTTTTGTGTACCAACATTTTTGAAAAAATATTTTTTGGATTTTTAAAAAATATTTCAAATTTTTTTTTGGAAAATCAAATATTTCGAAAACGGCATCGTAGATTTTTTTGAAACTCGATATTTAAGACTTTTTTAGTACTCTCTAAAATATTTTTAGAAAAAATTTTACATTTATGAAAAAATAACGGTACCTTCCATACAAAAGTGAAAAACCGCAAAGGAAAATATTTTTTTGCTTGAAAACGACTCCTACGATTTTGATTAAACTTTTTTCATATACTAAAATTAGTACGATCTACCATCAAAAATTATAAAATTTTACACATAGCAACTATTAGTAGTACCTGTCATAGAACGTATTTTTTTATTTTGAGTTTTCTCGTTATCAGCTTAACGGTAAATCCGTGATTTTTTTTACATACAAATTTCAAATAAGATTAAATAATATTGCATATCAAAATTTTCAAAAAAAAGTTTTTGGATTTTTAAAAAAAGTTTCAAACTTTTTTTTTGAAAACTCGATATCTCAAAAACGGATTGACAATTTTTTTCAAATTTTGTTTTTATATACACATAAATATATAGTTAAAATCTGCATACCGAAATTTGTTCTTAAAAATGTTTTAAGAATCTTATATATACAAAATTAATTAAAAAAAAAAACCGCTCCAACGATTTTAAATTTTTTTCCCATACAATCATATTCCATCATGAACTAAGATGGCATACTTTTTTTTCAACTCAAACTGTCAAAAGACTTGTTTTAGCTTATTTAAATGTCGTAATTAATGCTTCTCTACATTTTTCTCTCATAATTTCCATGTTTGTATATACAATTTTCTTAAACTCGCAGTGTCTTGAACATAAGAGCAAGTACGTGCGACCCAGTCGTGCATTTTATTTTTATCAAAATCGTTGGAGCCGTTTTTGAGATAAATAAGCTTGGCATGGCTAGTACCGTTATTTTTTAGCTAAAAAAAAAATTCAATTTCCCCTCTGGAGAGTTACAAAAAAACCTTAAGTTCAAAATTTGAATAAAATCGCTTCAGTGGTTTAGGCTGTAGGTTGAGGTACGGACAGACAGACAGACAGAATTGTGCCACCCACTTTTTTCGTGTTCTCTATCCTCGCAATGTCATGTTTGATTGTTATCTCGAAATTTTTTTTTTTGAGCGAATACAAAACTTGCCCTATAGTACCTTTATCGCAAGTAAAAAGCACTGGACGCAAGGAATCACAGTTGGTACGGAATCACCCATATAGTAATTTCAAACTTAATTTCTTATAATTTTTTGAAGTTTTTTCCCACAGCCCTGTAGGGAATCCCCCTGCTCGGCCCAGTGTTAAGCATTTAAAAACAACCGGAAAACAAAATTGGGGGGTTACCTAGTTTTTTATTTTTTTTTTTTGTTTTTATTAAAATCATTAGAAACGTTTTTGAAATATTTTTAGAGATAAAAACAATTTCTGAGGTTTGCGACTAAGAACAATTCTGACGCAACTTAGAAAAAAAGGAAAAAACTGATGCAAAAATTCTTCTCTGGAAGTTTTGTACTTATGGCTCGAAAACTATCAATTTTTCGTAAATTTCATTAAAATACAACTAAGAAACATAATTTCCAACAAACCTCTTTTAAGGCTTGTCCTGCGACAACCCGTTTGGACTTCAAGAGTGCTAGTTGAAAATTGACACATTTTTACTGTTTCCGAAAATAAAATCGAAAACATTAATTAATTGCTTTGCTTGACAAAATTTTAATTTGTGTCTCTAACATAAACTAAGATATACTTTTCTGATGCTATTTGATGCGCTGAACTCGAATTTGTCACGTATTTGAGATAAACGAATTTTAAGTTTAAAAAGAATGCGTTTCTCATGCAAATCCAAATAAATGTTTATGATCATTTTGAAGTATGATCTGATCATTTTCCTACGAATTTTTTTCTTAAATCTTTCAAATACCTTAGTTTTTCTTTGAGAAACCATTCATAAGCTGTTAGCCTCTGAAACTACCTAATTTGAATTGAAAATAAGCAAAAAAAACCTTGAAATTTGTTGAAAGTCGTTGCTGTAATATTAATGAAAAACCAACAGTTTTCAATATTAAGTAAAAACTGCAAAAAAATTAATTTATTTCCACTTTTTGCAAATTTTTGCATGTTAGGTCACGAAAGTTTTATTCGCAAACCTCAGATTCGGAGTCAACACACATAGGGCGTACGCAGAATTTCGATTAAGGGGAGGCAAACTCATTCAAAATAATTGTGGTATAGAAATTTTATACTAAGGTCCGCAAAATAACTTCTTTTTTTGAAAATGCTATAAAAAAAAACTACTGAATACTTTCACAAATTTCTTTTTACTTGCGATTATAGGTACTATAAGGCAAGTTTTGATTCGTGCAAAAAAAAATTTTGAGATAACAATCAAACATGAAATTACGATGATAGAGAACACCAAAAAAATGGGTGGCAAAATTTTGTCTGTCTGTCTGTCTGTTCGTCTACAGCCTAAGCCGCTCAATCGATTTTCTTCAAAATTGGTACATAGTGGTTTTTGGTGATTATGCCGACACGTTTTTTTCATTTTTTTTGTGAATCAAAAATAACGGTACCTGCCATACAATTTTTTTTGGCAATTTTACATAATCGTATTTTTCTCAAAAACGGCTCGACAACTTTTTAAAAAAAAAATTCAGTAAATTTTTTTTAGTAAAGGCTTTCTTTTGGTGGAATACCATTTTTCAAAAATGGTTATTAATGGTACCTCCCAAGGAACAATTTTTTTTATTTTTGATTTTCTTCAAAACGGTACGACCGATTTCAATTATTTTTTTACACAAAAGCTTCCAAAAAATATAAATAGTTTTGTGTACCAAAATTTTTGAAAAAATATTTTTTAGATTTTTAAAAAATGTTTCAAAATTTTTTTTGAAAAATCAAATATTTCGAAAACGACATAATCGATTTTTTTTAAACTCGGTATTTAAGACTTTTTTAGTACTCTCTAAAATATTTTTAGAAAAACTTTTACATTTATGAAAAAATAACGGTACCTTCCATACAAAAGTTAAAAAACCGCACAGGAAAATATTTGTTTGCTTAAAAACGGCTCCTACGATTTTGATTAAACTTTTTTCATATACTAAAATTAGTACGATCTACTACCAAAAATTATAAAATTTTACACTTAGCAACTATTAATAGTACCTGTCATAGAACGTTTTTTTTATTTTGAATTTTCTCGTTATCGGCTAAACGGATTTAGATAAATTTTTTTATGTACAAAATGCAGATAAGATCAAATAATATTGCATATCAAAATTTTCAAAAAAAAAGTTTTTTGATTTTTAAAAAAAGTTTCAATATTTTTTTTGAAAATTCGATATCTCAAAAACGGGTTGACAATTTTTTTTCAAATTTTGTTTTTATATACACATAAATATATACTTTAGATTTGCATACCAAGATTTGTTCTTAAAAATGTTTTGAGAATTTTATATATAAAAAATTATTTTTTTTAAAAACCGCTCCAACCATTTTATTTTTTTTTTCCCCATACAATCATATTCAATCAAGAATTCAGATGGCATTCTTTTTTTCCACATCAAACTGTCAAAAGAGTTGTTTTATCCAATTTAAAAGTCGTATTTCATGCCTCTCTACATTTTTCTCTCATATTTTCTATGTTTTTACATACAATTTTCTTAAGCCCACAGTGTCTTGAACATAAGAGCAAGTACGTGCGACCCAGTCATGCATCTAATTTTATTTGAAAGTACAATCTTTCCGGTTAATAATGAAAAATAGTTTCATTCAAATGGCTGCTTCGCTAAGTGGGCCTGCGATCGACTTAGAGAAGATGCCGATTTTGCCAAAAAAATCATCTTTTCCGACGAAGCTCATTTTGATCTTGGCGGGTATGTAAACAAGCAAAGCTGTCGCATTTGGGGCACAGAAAACCCGCACGCCATTGAAAATCTGATACACACAAAACGAGTCACTGTTTGGTGCGGATTTTGGTCCAGAGGCATAATTGGGCCATTTTTCTTCGAGTGGCCGTTACAGTCAATGGCGATCGTTATCGGGCCATGTTGAACGAATTTTTGTTCACAAAAATTGAAGAGGAGGATATTGGCAACATTTGGTTTCAACAGGACGGCACCACATGCCACACAGCCGAAGCTACACTCCATGTAGTAGAAGCATTTTCAATTTTTATTTGGCGGACCCTTATTAATATGCATTGAAAAGAACAAAATTGCCTTATATATGAAATATATTGTAATTAGGGAGGGGGGACAGGTGTCCCTACCTTCCCCCCTCACATACGCCCTTGTTCAGCACCCCTGAAAAAATAAAGCAGGAAAAAAAATCAAAACTACCCAAAAAAAATGTTTGATAAGGGTCCTTTGAGCTCAAATGACCATTTTTTTTATAAATGCTTCAAAGTATTGCAACATTTCTTAATTAAAGCATTCATCAATTTGTACTTGATTTAAACAACGTGTGATCTTGACCTAATAGCCTGATAAATGTTTAAAGAACCTTTCATATTATTTTACATTGGCAGCACTTTCTGGTATCATTTACTATCGATAAGTAATATTATTATTTGAATAATATTCATAGATGTTGTCTAAGCTGTTGCTAGCAAAAACTGTAGTTTTTCTAATGGAATTCCCATAGGATAAACTCCAGTTTTTCTTAGCAACAGCTTAGCCAACATCTATGAATATGCCCCATTAGGTAAGATAGCTACATATGTCTAAACTTAAATCCAATGAAGCTGCTGGAGCTGATGGCCTTGCTGGCGAACTATTTAAAGCGGCTGGCGATGAATTGGTTAGGAGTATGCACCAGCTAATCTGCAAAATATGGCTGGAGGAAAGCATGCCCGAAGAATTGAACCTCAGCACTGTTTGCCCGATCCTCTGGGCTGCACCAACTACCAGAGGAATAATTCTTCTTAATATCACCTACAAGATCTTCTCTGCTGTACTTTGTGAATGCCTGAAGCCATTCGTCAATAACCTGATAGGTCCATATCAATATGGCTTAACGCCTGTAAAGTCCACCATCGACAGAATATTCGCACTACGGCAGATCTTGGAAAAAGCCCACGAGTTTCAGATCATCACCTTTTCATCGAGTTCAAGGCCGCGTATGACAGCATCTATACATACGAGCTATATAGAGCAATGTCTAGTTTTGGCAGTCCTCCCAAACTCATCTGTTTTTGCAGGATGATGATGGAGAATGCACGCTGCTCCATCAATTTTGGCAAAGACCTTTGATGTAAAAAAAAAAGGTTTTAGGCAAGCTGACGCGTGTTCATGCGACTTCTTCAACATCGTTCTTGAAATAATAATGAAAAACTCTCACGTGAACACTAGAGGCACAATCTTTCAAAAGTTTGTCCAATTACTCGCTTACGCTGACGAAATTGAATAACCGGACGAACAAAGTGTGATGTCAGTGGTGCTATCGTGAGTATTGAGGAGGAAGCCTATAGATGGGTTTAACGAGGAATGAATGCAAGTCTAATTATATGCTGTCAACAAGAAAGGACACCCAACACCAACGTCTCGGACAGAGGTGGTCAGATACTTTGTCGACCTAGGCTCCACTATCAACCCAGCGAACGATATCAGTGCTGAGATCAAACGAAGAATTACTCTTGCCAATCGCTATTTCTTTGGGTTAAGAAGGCAATTGAGAAGCAAAACCCTCTTACGAGCAACTAAAGCGTCCCTGTATAAGACGATTCGCATCCGGTCCTGTTGAATAGTGCAGAGGCATGAACACTATTAACGGTGGATGATAACGGCTTAGGGCGCTTTGACTGCATAGATGGGGAACATAGAAGAAGCTACAACAACGAACTGTACGGGCTGTGCAGTAACACTGACCTAGCCACAAAAGTGAAAAGTCAACGACTGAGATGGCTGAGTCACCTAGAGTGAATGGACATTAATGCTCCAGCCCGGAAAGTCTTTGAATCGAACCCCATGGGACGGTGCAAGAGGAGCATATCGTAAAAGGTGGTCCACGCAAGTGGGAGAGGACCTTAACCAACTTGGCGTGTGAAACTTGAAAAAAGCTAGCTTGAAATCGAGCCGCCTGAAAAAAGCTTATTGGGTGAGGCCCTGATGATCCACCTTGGACTGTAGCGCTATCTTAAGTAAATAAAGTAAATGGGTTGCTTGACTAGCTCCAATTTAAAATCACTATTACTGAACCGTGACCAAATTTCATGTAGTCCCTAAACATTTTCATTGTGCATTCATTATTTCCACTTAAGTAACGAAGACTGTGTCTGTTAAGAGTAAATATTAGTTACGCTTCGCATTTAGTGATTTAAACTAAAATATGGCCACATCATCTTCTTCCATAAGGCAAAGGCAATTAACTTCTTTTCTAAAACGTGAATTCTCTAGAAAAACATCGTTATATTTTAACACCACTTCTGGTTTGTTCCAATCAATCATCAGTTCCTTAACGATATTGATTGTTAGAATCCACAGTTCACGGAACTCTGATAAATTTTCATCTTGACTTCCATTGTACTGATTATGGTCTCAATGAGCCAGAGCCATAGAATCGTATGAAACATGAGGCGAATAAAAACCATAATATTTTCAACTTGAGTTACTCTTATTTGTTCAGACGGTAGAATTGTGTGCGGCTTCATTTATATTATTATACTGAAAACTTACACGGGGCTTTTTGATTAATGGTGACATATTGGTATTTATCTAAAAAAAACAAAAATGAATAACAAAGTGCTAACAATTTAATAAAATAAAAAAAGTACGTATACGCCCAAGTGTACACTAAAGCTCTTCTATATACAGAAAGTTTTCAATTGTGTATCAAAATGTTAGAGGGTGTAGGCTGGGCCTAAAAGAAAAAAAATCTGATTTTTACTGAAATATAAATTGAAAAAATAAAACGATATACTGGGTCGCATGAACTTGCTCTTATGCTCAAGAGGCTTTGAACTTTGAAAATTGTAACACTCGTATGAAAGTGCCTTAAAAAAGATGGACATCATGAGAGAAAGATAACTTGTCTATAATAGTTTCAGTTGGGAAAAAGGACTCTCAATTTTTAAACAAATATGAGTTCATGCCAAAAAAGCCTTAGGAGTGATTTGAAATAAAATATTTAATTTTTTCGACTAGAACCAATTTTTTCTGACACCAGTTATCACTGATCTACACATTTTTGAGCTGAAAAATTTACACAATCATTCATTCAAGTGCCTAAGAAGTATTAACTTTTCTTTAACTAATTGCCAAAAGCTTTCAAGCTTGTGTGTGCCTTTAAACAGCTAGTTTGGTAATACCAATTTTACTACCTAAATTTACACAAGCAATAAATAAATCTTAAAAAGAAAAACGTTTTAAAGTATGAGCAAATTATGATAATCGCCAATTGGTTCAACCTTGAACAGTTGTGCGAAGGCCCTCAGCCTAAGTACTTGGGCCGAAAGCTGTGCCAAATGGATCAAACGGCACCGGATAGAATCCCTCCATTAGTTAGGTAGGTTGTAGGCAGCCTAATAAAATGAAACCCATTATGGTGTACATAGGTATGTATGTGTTTTGTTTTCGAGAAAGGAATTTATCTGTTTTATCAACCGGAAAGGATTTATAGTTTGTAACGCTTTTCTTTCGGGTAAAGACCATTAAGTCACTTGTTATCGTTTTTTTGCAAACTACGGGTATGTACAATGTACGTACTACATATAGTTTGGTTGATATCTTATGAGTTATAAAATTAGAAAATTGAACGTAGCGATTTATATGTACATATTTTGTGTAAAGAGAAAAATGCCCTCCTTAACATCTTGTGTGCTCCTTATGATGTAAAAGGATGAAGAGAAGGTATAACATCAAGTTGTTGTCGTTCAAAACGTTTTTCAGTTGGTATCTCTCAGTTTTCAATGGTAGGTTTTTTCTATTTTAAAATAAATATCCCCATTTAAAGGGTTTATTTCAATAATGAGCTTGGGGAAAGTTGAGTTTATGTATTAGGAGGTCATTAAAACGTATCGCCCGAGATATTCTGAAGTCTCAATAAATGTCCTTGTTGGCTTAAGAAGGATTTTGTTATCGATGAAAGATATGGTTTTACTATACTTCAGACATTTCATGTCTCTATCATGGACTGAGAAAGATGGACAAGGGCAGTTGAAAGAGTGGAAAATGTCCATCCAACAGATTATACTTTGGTCGTGCTTTAGTTTTTTTTTTGTTTGCTATGTGAAAATCGATTTGCGGTATTAATAGATGACATTTATTTTGAAATATATGGATTTAGTTTTGTGAGAAAAATTTGTTGTTGTTAAATATACATACGCATACATACATATAGGCTTATCAATTAAGTCAATTGAAGAAGGCTGTCATAAGGTTTATTTCGATTGTCAAATTTATTTCCGGATCAAATTTTTAATGCCTACTCGAAAACTGTCAAATTGTTTTGACACGATATATTGCATGCAGGAAAATATTTTGAGCATTTGAGCATAACAAGTTTAGGAAGTTTGAAATATTGAATTAGTTTATTCATTAATAAAATAAATATAATGAATTATTACTAGCAGTGGAGACAGCTTGTAGGGTACCAACAATGTCTAGTGATTTATACTCTCAACCATTTCTGTAAGGGGGTTTGTCAATCAGCCGGAATAAAGGCAAACAATAATATTCTATAGAATCCAAATGTCTTAGATGAGATAACCAGTGGTATTTGGGGATTTATAGACTACAGAAGGGGAAATAGAAATATTCAGAAGAGAATTTTATTTTGAATTCGATGGGGAATCTTATTTTTTTAATTCCTTTAAAATAAAAATTTGTTTTTACGATCGAATCAAATTTGTAAAATATGGTTCTTTCCCGAATTTTAATCATGAGGGAACTATTGAAGAACCATTCACGAACCGATCAAATAAGAAAGAAAAAAATTTATTTTTCATTATTTATTTAAGCACATACCAAAGCAATGTAACGAACATTTTCAATATTTTTAAAATTGGGTTTAATCCAAATGTCACCCAGCTGTCCTAAAATAATTTTTTTCTGGAGCAGTAGAGGTTTCTTAATCCATCGACATTTCATTTGACAGTTTATGTTAGGTAAGGTTAGAAGGGGGATATGATACAGCAAGTCCTATCACCTCACTTGGAACTCAGTGGATCCATTGTGCTCTCATGGATGTGGGTAATGTAGTAGTAGGAAGGGGTAAGAGAAGGGATTTAGTGGAAGTTTTGGGAATGGGGTGCCTCCCTGAACCATTATGTGCTCTGAATGAATTTCAGGATGTTTCTTATGGCAAAAAAAAACTCTTCGTCTTGACACCCTCTGCAAAAGCCAGATGTGCTGATGCCCATTTTGCATATGTGGGCTCTTATTGAGTAGCGACCCGTAACGATTTCATCCAAGAGAGGCAATTGAGGTCTGCTATTTTCCGTAGTTGGCCAGCCATAGGTCAGAAAAAAATTTTTGGCACCTCATTTAAAAAAAGAATTATGCCATTTCATAGGCCATTTCACGTTCATAAAACGTCACTTATTTTCATAAATTGGTTAGCCATAGATGGTTTTTAATGAATTTAAAAAAAATCTGAGTCATAGTGATTTTTGACACCTCATTTATGGGAAATTACCATCTGAAAAATCTCTTGAGCTATGTAAGGCTTAGAACTCACTTGCGCAGGATTATTAATTCGCAAAAAAATAGAACACATGAGCCACAACACAACTTGAATGAACGCACATGCGACCAAGGAATTGTATTGAGCTGCGACAGTATTTTTTTGTCGCGGCGACAGAAAATCGCAAGTGCGTTTCTAGCCTAATGGTCAACATGTTTCAGTGATAAGTCGGCCATAGTTTTTAATGAATTTTTGAAGCTTTTCTTCAAGCTGAAAAAATGTTTGGCACCTCAATTTTAAAAAATCGTAAAAGTGATATACATTTTTTGCAAATTTCCCACATATGAGGTGCCAAAAATCGCTCGTGACCTTGAGAATCTTCAGGGCTGACCTATTTTTAGGACTACCTGACCTTTTCTGACCAATTATAAGGCTCTGGCACCTCTTATGGAGGAAATTTGATAAAAAATGCCATCTAATTGGTCAGTAATTGGTCAAAAAAGGTCAACTGGTCCCAGAAATTGCTCAGCCCTAGATAATTTATTATCTAGGTTCTAGCTTGCTCAAGGTCGCACGATTTTTGGCACCTCATTTATGGGAAATTTGCAAAAACTGTATACCATCCGAAAGATTTCTAGATCGTGATAAAAAGCAACTATTTTCTGTAATTGGTCAGCCATAGTTTTTTGATTTAATTTTTAAAAAATTTCAAGGTTACACGCAAATTTTGGCATCTCATTTATGAGAAATTTGCAAAAATTTAATACCATCAGAAAGGCCCTGAGAACTTTATGAAAGGTCAGCTAGTTTTAGTAATTTTTCAGCTATAGTTTCCTTTATACGATTTTTTTTCAAGGTCAAGAACGAGTTTTGGCACCTCATTTGGGCAATTTTACAAAAAAAATTATACTATCTGATAGATAACTAGATCGTCATATAAGGTCAGTTAGTTTCAGTTATTGGTCAGCCATAGATTGCTTTAATGAATTTTTATCCTTATGCCAAAAATCGTTCGTGACCTTGAAAAAAAAACTTTAAAATCGTTAAAATCGTTAAAAGAATCTATAGCTGACCAATTACTGAAACTAGTTGACCTTTTATAAATTTCCAATAAATGAGGTGCCAAAAATCGCGTGTGACTTTGAGTGACCTTAAAAAAGTTTAAGCCTTGATTACAAGTTATCTAGGGCTGACCAGTTTCTTGGACCAGTTGACCAATTACTGACCATTTACTGGCATTTTTTTTAAATCAAATTTCCTTTATATGAGGTGTCAAATATCCAGAGCCCTTCTTAGCTTAAGTAAATGCTCTGGTTATCCTTGAAATATCTGGCCAAAGATTCCTTGGTGAATTCTACTCTCTTCCTGCTCTAGTGACATAAGTATCCAGGCCCACAGCTTGGCTCAGTTCATGTAATTAACCCTTTTTGGCCAACCAATCGGCAGTTTCATTTCCATTAATCACACGGTGACCCGGGACCCATCGAAGGGTGATTGTATTTATTTCGCTGAGAAATCTCAATTCACTACGGAAACGATCGACCAGCTTTGACTTCGTCACAATTGATGAAATGGCTCTGATTGCCACCTTTCTATCTATGATGATGTCAATGTTTTTGATCCTCATTTTATGCGTTGACAAATATTTTGCGTTCTCGAAAACTGCAAGTATTTCCGCTGGGAAAACACTGCAAAAGTTTGGAAGCTTCAATGATCTATTTTTATTCATCGTGAGAGAACTATATTCTACTTGAAATATATTTTTCCAATTTCTCATCAACAAGAGAAACAGTAAAAAAAGTATATGTAAGTACTATTTTTTTTCATTAAATAACTATGTATAAATTGGATCGAAAATTTTATCATTTTTAAACTACATATATTATTTATGGTTCTCAAGTTGATCAATAAAGAATGATAAAGATTTAGATTTTATAATTCGCCAACGATAAAATAGCCCTGATTTAAGCATCGACAAATATATATGATTAATCCACAAGAGGTGGGGTGTGATGCACAATTGAAAAGGGTTTTTTTTTTAGCTTTATCGACAAAGTACAGCTTACAAATTTTAAAGTATTAAATTCTACGAAGCAAAGTTTCTGTATTAGACCAAGATCCCAGGGCCGCCAGACATACGTCATTTTATCATAGCTGAATTTTTTTCTGTGAATGCACAGTAGGGTAGGTATGAATGGATAATACGAACCTTGAACCCGGGTGCGTTTCGGAGGTATTAAGTGCTAAAAGTGCATAAAATTGATGCAAAATTACAAAATTTGTCTACAGAGGGACAAAATGTCAGTCAGACACCTTTGACGTTTTCAAACAAATATTTTAGTTTACGTTTTAGTGTCAAAGCAAACGTTTCATGCACTTCGGAAAACTATTTCACAATATTTTTGAAGCAACCAGACACCTACAATGGGGCTTAACATTCACTCACCTCAAAGTTGTCAACATAATCGTATATTGTACGTTATAATATCATAGTTATGTTTTATATTGTATATTATGTTCCTTGGGCAGCTTGGGAAATATATTGTAAAAGTTTCCCGAAGAACATACCTACATATAAAATTCAGCTTTGATATTATAATGAAAATTTCACGATTTTTTTTGACACCTTTATGGTGTCTCGCTGGCATAGTGCCTCCATGTAGGTGTCTGGTAATTTTCAGAATAAGTTTATCATAACTTTCTTTAAAACATATAAAAAAACCAGCTTTGATAAAATAACGTAATTTTGCATCAATTCTATGCACTTTTAGCACTTAATACCTCTGAAACGCACCCGGGTTCAAGGTTCGTATTATCCATTCGTTCATACCTACCCTAGTGTGCATTCACAGAAAAAAATTCAGCTATGATAAAATGACGTATGTCTGGCGGCCCTGGGATCTTACTCTATATCAATGACAAGTGAACGTAGAAAAAATCAGGAATCAGAAAACTTCTACAGTTATGTGGTATAAAATCTAAGCCAGCACTCATAATTTTCGATCTCTTAACCGAAGCCAATTTTAACATCCTGATGGCTGGACTTTTTGCTAATAACATTAATAAGTAAATTTATAAATGTGGTTGCGAAACAGCTTGTGGAGAACCAGGGCCTAATGACTTACAACTCTCAACTATTTCTGTTTGCTTGTGTTTGGAAGGAATGAAGGGGAACATAAATTTTTTATGGTCCGATTAGAAGAACTTGTTCATCACAAGTTTACTCTTGGAGGGTTTGTCAGTTCCTCGCAAGAGGCCGCACGTCGGGAAAAACATTTCTGTTTTTAGGTAGCAGCGGCTAAGAATCGAGCCCACACCTTCGGCATGACAGTCTAACACACTAACTATTATGCCACGAGGTACTTCTTCCTGCTATTATAAAACTTCAATAACATTGTTCTTGAACAGTGGAACTGTGCTGGAATCTAGGAAGAGATGGACACCATGAACCAGTGGAGCTTCACATCAAACTGGGCAATACGGAGCAATGGTGCTCAAAATAACCAACACCTTAGATTAGATGAACAACTTCAAGTTACACATACTAGCATAAGCATGGCAATTCAGAAAGGATTATCTTTTTATATCGTTCAGTAAAAAAGTTGGAGCATGGCAAACAGAAACTGCCAAATGTTGTAGAGGGAACTCCAATGTACGCCCATTTATCAAACTTTTAACAACAACTAATTCCAAGAAAGGCTGAACCCCATTAAACCTTGACCCTGGTGCGTTCAAAGAAATCAATAGAATCACATACAAATGAAGGCAACAAGAAATCACTACTCAGATAAACGAATAGGTTAAGGGTGTGTCCAATATTTTGAAGCAAATTTCGTACCACACCTACCCAGCGTTCCAACATTCTTCAATGATCTAAGGTCAACAATAGAGAACTACTTCAATCGACAGACACAGAAGTTATCATCTTTCCGCCCCGGATCTATGGGGGGGCAAACCGGGGCCGGTGCCCCGGGCGGCAGCTTACAGGGGCGCCAAATCCATGTGACTGAAAAAATGGAATACCAAATTGCATTTCTCCGTCAACCTTTAGCAGTTTTTTCTATCATTATTTCACCATTTTTTCCAAAAACTATTGACAACTATAACTTGATTGAAAAAAATAAATAAAAAAAACGAGCTATAATATATTGTTGAAAGTTTTCTGTTGTTTTTTAACAATTGTTTTTTTCATTGTACCTATGTAAGTGCATTTTTACAAAACTTCCCCTCCTCCCTCTACAAGCGTCGCACCCAGCCGTACAAATCTTAGGCTGGAAACGCACTTGCGATTTTCTGTCGCCGCCGCGACTAAAAACAACAGCCGTAACTTAATACAATTTCTTGGTCGCATGTGCGTTCATTCAAATTGTGACTCATGTACAGGGCCCGATCTATGGGTGGGCGAGCCGGGCATTTTTCCACGGGCGGCAAAAGTTAAGGGCGTCAAAATTGAAAATTTAGGCTGGTTGCCAGCTACTAAAAAATAATTTTATGATTTCTGTAACTGACCAAGGAATAAATAATTATTCCGATACAGCTATTAATAAAGAAAAGTCCTTTCAGTAAACTATTCATTGAAAAAACTCTTCAGTAGTTAAGAAGCTCATGAAGCTTAAAAATAAAATACAAACATTTAAGAACTTACTTTGAACGAGTGCGATAAAACATCAATGTCAATACTACAAACTCTGTATTTGGATTTTAACAATGTTCCGTTTCCTCCTTGAATTGTCATAAGCTTAAATTATTGTATACTTTGTTATAATTTGGTATTAATTATAGCATTAGCGTTGTCAAACGGGGACTGTTAACTGTCCCCGGTTACGACCTTAATTAAAAAAAAAAATACTGAAGGGAACATCTTGTTCAATTCACATATTTTTAAAATTTCAATCAATCCAGCCAAACTACATGTAGAATATAATTTTTGCAGTATAGTATCATTGTATATCCAATCTATAGTATTCTCATGAAACACGATTTTGTAGGTAGACATTTGGTCGATAGTTTCGCTGTGATCGCCTTACCGAGATCCCTTAACAAAAATTTGTATTACATTTGGACGCATAGATGGCCACGAGCTTTTTTTCTTCATGAGAATACTATAGAATTTATATACAAAGATAGTATTATAAGAAAAACATTTGCCAATTTGTTTCTAGATTCCGAAGAATGTAGTTTTTAAGACATTTACTTCAAGCATGTTTGTATACAGCTATAAGTAATAGCATAAGAAATGATCAGATTATTGAAAAAAAAAAAAACAAAAATTAAACAAAATATCGAACAAAATTTGTTTAGAAAGCAAAATGTGAGGTTTAAAATTTTTTGTTTGCAAATTATTTCTTTATTTAAATAAATCCACAAGTACTTAACCAACTTTGAAATATTAAAATAAAAACATTTTTTTTCTTTAAAAAGTGTGTTTTAAAATATCTTTTTTTTTTTTTCAAAAAAGCATAACTAAACAACTTTATTAAAAAAAAATTAGAAGATATATTTTGGGATTAAAAAATGGGGAGGACATACGGTTTTTCAGTTTGTTTCATGAACTGGTTTATTTTTTATTTTTTTAAGGCTTATGCTATGTTCCCACCAAAATGAAATCCGAAATTTCAGCTAAAAAATGTTGAGATTTCAAATTGGATGAGCAGAATTTCCTTGAGTTTTCGTTGAAATTCCGAGTTTTTACTGAGAATTTTATTCATTGAAATTTCTATGAAACCTTGTTCCAGCGGCTCAAAATATCAAAAATTTTCAACCGAAATCTCGGATTTCATTTTGGTGGGAACAAGGCATTGTTCATGCACATGCACTCATTAAATTTGATATACTCGTTTAGAAGCCCTAGTAGACTCACATATTGATGTGAATATTACACAATTCCAACCACATCACATTCATACCGCTCGAAATGATTACCTCCTTTTTTTTTAATTTGGTTAAAAATCGCTCCATCCATGCAGTGACATATGGCTTATAAGGTGTCTTTACAAAGGGCGGCAAATATAATTTTTGTCCAGGGCGGTGAAAAAGCTGAGTCGGGCCCTACTCATGTGTTCTAGTTTTTGCGACTTAATAATCGTGCGATTAAAGAATTATTTGCTGGATAAGTGGATACTGGCAACTTTATTACACTATATTTGAGATATTTTTTACCTCACAAAAAATCTAAATATAAAACAAATGTAGGAAATCAGGTGCTTTATAAGAAACTGCTTGGAAAAATTTTTTTCGTTCAGATGAACAAAAAGTGAGATAAACGCTAAAAACCATTTTTGCAGTTAATATATTAGTAAACAAAAAATTTAAAAGATATTTTAACCTACAAAATAAAATAAAAAAATTTACTCTCAGTTCTATAGGAGCCAAGAACTAGCCAATCTAAAATAACTTGTGTTTTGACGTTGCTTACCTCTCGTTCTATTAAGAATCAAAATTTTGTGTGTCATTTCATTGAAATCGTTCAAGAAACAACGAAGTTAAGCCTAGTATATACTTGTGAATCATGAATCCATACAAAATTTGCATTTTTGTTCATCCGTGAACGTGCTCAAGAAGCTATGTGGAGAATTTTCTTTCACGAGCAATTCTCTAGCAAAATGTACAGGAAATCTAGGTGAACAGTTGACAGCATAGAAGAAGAAGTAAAGGAACTGGTGTATATCACATATACAGTGTACGTGAATGAAGCAGAAAACTGTATACCCGAAATGTCAAATCGGTGACTGAATGGAAGAAAAAAAGTAAACAAAAAGTGATACAAGACTAAAAACATTAATAAATCATTAATTGTTAGAAAAAACAAATAGTTTGGAGTGATTTGCCTAGAAATGTATGTATACTTACTAATAACAATACAAAAATATGAAGTGCAGTGTTAAATTGTGTATATAAAGCAAGAATAAGGCGGACAAGAATCATTTCCTTTCACATGTGAGTTTTATCATATTTTTCTCAAAAAAAGCGATGTGAATTGATCATAATTTAATTAATCATCAATCAAGTAACACATTTTAAATGATTAAACTTTAAATAAACTAAGAAAATTAATAAATTAATTGAAAAATTGCACATGGTTTTTCGGTTTTAATTTGGGATACTAGTAATGTCAAACTGCGATTCTGTGAAACAGGGACGTATTTTTTTGTTATTGGTGGTTGTAAGGCGCAACTATTTGCTAAGCGCCCTATATATTTGATTTTGTACCTTTGGAGTTTGTATAATTATGTTAACATGTGCATCTTCAGAATATTGCTCAATTTTCTCTGTAGTGAAGTTATTAGTGCATTTTTTTAATGTTAATTAATTTGTCTATTCAAAATTAAAATATTTAAAATAATTTAATAAAAAATTTAAAAGGTTTCCGAAAGTCGAGTGGTAAAAGGATGACCATTCTGAAAGTGGATGAAGTAAAGCCATTGTATATCCAATCTATAGTATTCTCATGAAACACGATTTTGTAGGTAGACATTTGGTCGATAGGTTCGCTGTGATCGCCTTACCGAGATCCCTTAACAAAAATTAGTATTACATTTGGACGCATAGATGGCCACGAGCTTTTTTTCTTCATGAGAATACTATAGAATTTATATACAATGGTAAAGCCACATTTGGGGTGCCAATTTTTTATCGATGCGAATGATTTGCTATGATTCACGTTGGTTTTGGACAGCCTTCTTTCATGACAATGCGTAAATTAAACTAAATAAATCTATAATGTTCCACTGAAACAACACAATTTTAAAGAAAGTAGATACTAAAACATTTTATCGGTGCCTTAGAGGGTTATCATAAAAAAGTAAGTATTTTTTTAAACATACCACTGAAAAGAAAAATAAATTCAGAAAATAACAAATGATTGTTATGGCGCCCTAGTAAGTTGCCATTAAAATCACTCCATCCCTTTTGGAATGTATTTGTGTTTGTGAGAGCAAACACTATTATGAAAAATGCTTCACTTTTTTCCACAAATGGCGCTTCCTTATATTTTTTATTCTAAGGTTGACAGTTAGATTACAAAAGAAGCATTGGAGGCATTGGTATTTCAAACGTCAAATGTTCACAACACATTTGCTAGTCTCAATCACTTTATCCACTGATGATTGTTCACTCCATGAGGAAGAAGGTATGTACTAGGCTTTATAATATGTTGACATTTTTGAAAAATCCTCTTTAGTAATATATTTTGTCTGTTAAAATTATGATAAGCTATCACCTGTGTACATTTCATTGTAATCGCTCAAGGAAGAACGAAGTTGCAAAATGTCGACATATTTTTGAAAAACCCTATTTTGAAAATACTTTTTCCTGCTATAACTTTGTCTCAGCTATCACCTCTGTCAATTTCATTGAAATCGCTCAAAGAAGAACGAAGCCCAGAGGATTTAAAAACTTTTTCGGAACTTTATACTTCGATACTTTATCTTGTGTAACTTCGGCTTTTCGAAATTTTGTCCTTCCGTAAAATTACATTTTTCTTTCTTATTTGAACAGTTCATGAATGGATCTTCAATAGTTCTCCAATGATAAATTCAGCAACGAACCATATTTTACAGAACCTTGCAGATTTGATTCGAGTGGAAACGAATTTTAATAGGAACCAAAAAATAAGTTTCGCGATCGAATCAAAAATAAAATTCTCTTTTGAATTGTTCACGAGTGAACGAATCATATTTAATCGTTCCACAAACCTTGATTGTGTATCGTCTTTGTTTAGGCATTATCAATTTTCTTATCTATAATAAAAAGTTGCTGAATAGGTATGGACTGCACATCCATTAAAAAGTTTTGTTCTTTGTTTTTTTTTTCACTTTTATCAAAAACGGCAGGGGCGCCAAAATCAAGTTTTTGCCCCGGTTTGGGAAAATCGTAGATCCGGGGCTGCGATCTTTAACGATGATAACCAGGCTCGAAGTGATTTTGAGCCAATTAAAAGTTTTACCAACCCCTAAGATGAAGTCTTATTTATTCATAGTGGACTACCCACAAAATCATCTAGGCCAGATCTTGAGGAAGTTTTTTTCACTTTGTCCCGCTAAGCCACTGCATCAAGAATTGCTTTTTTTCAAAGAGATATAGAACAGCTAACATTTTAATTTTGAAAGAAGGATGTTTTCTGGATATCAACACACCTCCCGACTAATTAGAAGTAGCAGGAAGATCCTGTATAGACTCTTTTCTTCGGAAAATCGAGACATTTTTCGACCAAACATCATCCCCAATATTCAGCTTGGATTTCAGCAGAACTATTTTACGCTTCATCAGATCTTATAAGATTCCGAAAAGACATTATAAATAAATAAATAAGGTAGCTCAACAGCTCGTGGAGATCCAGAGTCTAGTGACTAAAAACTCTTAACAATTCTTGTGTGCGTGTTGTTGGCAGGAATGGAGGGGACCTACAATTTTTTGCTGAGTCAAAATGGCTAGATGAGAAGCACTTATTCATGACACGCATACTCTTGGAGGATCTGTCAGTTCCTCACAAAAGGCAGTAGCTCGGGAAAAAACATTCCTGTTTTTAGGTGGCAGCGGCTGGTAATCGAACCCAGACGTTCGGGATGACAGTCAAACGCACTAAACGTTATGCCACGAGGTACTTCACCGAAAAGACATTGGTAGCACCCTTTATAATTGCACTAGTTCAATGTTGGACGATATGCTGTAATGTAAGCTAAAGCTTCAGGTTTTCACCAACCTCAATCTAACAATACAATGAGTTTGCTGTATTTTTATGTTGAAGACTCATACTTTGCCCTGTGCTGCAATTATCATCAAACCAATCATTACGGCCCGAAGAGTACTTTTGATGGAAATAAGTACTACGGCAGATGCCTAATCTGAGAACCGAACCAAAAAGAGGACAGAATATGAACAACCAGCGATGAACCAGCAATTCCTATGAAATGCCAGCTTATAATTTTCCTCTCGGATTAACTTTCTGAAGAGATCCGATTCCTTCGACTTTCCCTTGCTTGCACCTACTTAGTGATATTTTACATCATGGTATACATAAGTAGGAATGTATATTTTTTTTCCGAAGCATGCCATCATATTCCTTCCGTCTCCCTCCTTGTCCCTGCCGAGTGAGGTGGACTGTCGGTCAGTCCAATATTAAGTGTTGCAATGGTGAAAGCAGCATCAATAACATAGGCATCATTTTTGACCATGTGAAATTACCTCATGTATTTTGATCGTGCTCTAGGCAAGTGACCCAAATGTTCTTTGGCAGCTGCAATACCAACTACACACATTATGTACATATGCTCCCTTGAGAGCAAACATTTTTTGTAAATAAATTGAATTATTGCTTTCAAATTCTAAAAATGTTCATATGGCAACCCTATGAATAACTCTATTCATATGTGAATAAAAAAGTATTTAACTTTTATGCGACTTTAATGAATTCCATTTAAAGGCAAACTCGAACGGCGGCGAGCGATTGACATTGTGTTACACATTTTAATCCTCTTCATGCTCTGCTTGCCAATTCTATTAGTGACAGAGTCTTAGAAAAAATCAATTTTATCTAATCCACTCCACAGTATATTATACTGTGCAATGGCTTCCAACTGCAATGTCACTCAGGGCGAACAATATATACGTATAAACTGTGCAGTATATGCCCTGCACGTACGAACAATATTTTAACATCTTCTCAGTTGCCAGTGTGCATCTCCCTTCAAAAACATTTTCAATTTACAAATATTTTACTGTCATCTAAAGAGATTCTGATCTCTGAAATGCAGAGCAAATTGGCACATACACTTATACAAAAAAAAAAAAAGAATAAAGAGCTCAAACTCAAGCACACACACACACTGCCAAACAAACATACACATCCTAAAATGTATCTATGGTCGTAATCTTGTTGCGATGATGCCTTAGCTCTGATTATGAAGTTGTTCGCTGCATATTAAGTAGCAATAGGACAATTTGTTTTTACGTTGCTCCTTGCTTCCTTTTTACTTACTTCCTTCCAGGGCTTACAGTTTGCGGAATAGAGTGAAAAAATAGAAATTTCAAGCAGCAGAAGTCCTATCATTAGGTTGATTGCGATAAAAAAGTGAATCTTTGAACTTACAAGCATTATTTGTAACTTCCAGCACCAGAACCAAAACCAGAACCACATACAAAACGCCACATGACTAAAGTTAACTTATATAAATCTAAGCCCGAAAAACGGGCATTCATACTTACACATTTCCTGACCAAGAACCCATGTTTCGGGACGTGTGTTCACTTCGACTAATACTGTTGGTGTACATACAAGCAGCACAAGCAAGTCGGCTATGCTGAGATTTGTGAGGAATATGTTTGTCGAATTCCGCATGTCCTTCGTCTTTAAGATTACAATTGGAACCTAAAACGAGGGAATGATAAGATTTAATTTATTCATCAACTTTAATCGAATATAGAAAGGTGAATTTTACAAGCTTGTTATGATAAAATTTTGATTAAGTTTTGAAACAGTTATAGAGTGCTACGAATATTTTCCAGTAATTTTTAGAACCACTGGACTTATTTCATTAAAATAAAAACAAATCAGTTTCTAAATGAAATCTTATACACTAGTCAACAATATTAAAGGAACAAATTTTTTTTCAATTTTTATTAGCGTTTTTTGAAGAGCTGTATCTTTGTGACGAGTGGTCGTATTGAGTTAAAATAAAAAGCATTTTACAGCTTTATATTTTTTGTTTCGAGATTTGTTTGCAAACAAATTTTTTTGAAGTACCGTTATTGCGTTTTTGCAAAAAATGAGACGAGACAACAAAATTATTTTGTTTTTATTTTTTTTGAAGGTCCTCATTTCTATGGATAAATTTTTTTGAGTCAATTAAATGTCATGATCAGATACCTTGTTTATTCAGCTTAAATTCAGTTTTTTTGTTGTTTTCGTACGATTTTTTTTGACATGGTTTATCTGACTTTGAATGAAAAAAGATACTTTTAGCCTTGATTACCAATATCTCAGCAAATAATGACGTTACAAAAAATTCAAAGACAGTTTTGGAAATTTGAAAAAGCGTTTTACAAGATTTTTTTATGATTTTGTAGAAATTATTTTTTTTAACCGTTCACCGTTAGTTTAAAAAAAGTACTAAAAACCGACGTTTTGTGATCTTTTCGTATATCTTTTTTTGTCGCTGCAAATATTGATTGCATGGCTTGCGTTGGTATGCAAATTTATAGACTTTTAAATCATCAATATTCTTGTAAATTTTCAAATTGATTCATCGAACCATTTTTCCTCACCAAAACTTCAAAGTCTTACAAACCAGGTAAAGGAACAAATTGTGGTGTTCCTAAACAATGCGAAGTTGTCATCAAAATGACAAGGAAACCGCAATTCCAGTGGATTTTTTTCACAGTTTTGCATTTGTTAGATACTTTTTTGAATGGAAATGAAAAAAAATACATTTTTCAAAAAAAATAAAAAAATCAAGCTTTTTTGTTTGAAATTTTTTTTAAATTAATTTTTTTTATTTTTTTGTTTAATGTACTTTTTATTTCATTTCAATTCAAAAAAGTATCTAACAAATGCAAAACTGTGAAAAAAATCCACTGGAATTGCGGTTTCCTTGTCATTTTGATGACAACTTCGCATTGTTTAGGAACACCACAATTTGTTCCTTTACCTGGTTTGTAAGACTTTGAAGTTTTGGTGAGGAAAAATGGTTCGATGAATCAATTTGAAAATTTACAAGAATATTGATGATTTAAAAGTCTATAAATTTGCATACCAACGCAAGCCATGCAATCAATATTTGCAGCGAAAAAAAAGATTTACGAAAAGATCACAAAACGTCGGTTTTTAGTACTTTTTTTAAACTAACGGTGAACGGTAAAAAAAATAATTTCTACAAAATCATAAAAAAATCTTGTAAAACGCTTTTTCAAATTTCCAAAACTGTCTTTGAATTTTTTATAACATCATTATTTGCTGAGATATTGGTAATCAAGGCTAAAAGTTTCTATTTTCATTCAAAGTCAGATAAACCATGTTAAAAAAAATCGTACGAAAACAACAAAAAAACTGAATTGAAGCTGAATAAACAAGGTATCTGATCATGACATTTAATTGACTCAAAAAAATTTATCCATAGAAATGAGGACCTTCAAAAAAATAAAAACAAAATAATTTTGTTGTCTCGTCTCATTTTTTGCAAAAACGCAATAACGGTACTTCAAAAAAATTTGTTTGCAAACAAATCTCGAAACAAAAAACATAAAGCTGTAAAATGCTTTTTATTTCAACTCAATACGACCACTCGTCACAAAGATACAGCTCTTCAAAAAACGCTAACAAAAATTGAAAAAAATTTGTTCCTTTAATATTGTTGACTAGTGTATTTAGGATTTTAAACAATTTTTATTTAAAATGAGAAGCTACTTCAATCAAATGAAACCCATTCAAATGAAAACAAAGATTCCTACCTAAGCTAAATGTATGTATGTATAATTGATTCAGAAATGATTTAACCAAGTCCACAATGCTGATATTACATAGCTGAATGTAGTAATCTGTTTACCCTTCAAATTCATGTTTCATTTATTCTAAAAACTACTGTCTGGTCGACAGTTCTTCTAATTTATAAAAAGCATGGGCTTTTGCGCCCACCATTAAATAGGGTTTCAATTTTTAAAATGGTAGCATATGATACTGGCAACCCCATTTGAAAAATCTTTTTTTTTTTCATAATAAGAAGTATATTATTTTGGTCTAGTATGTTTTTTTTGTAATGTCGAGACAAAACAATTTGCATATACATTGCCCAGCGAAAATGTGGTCAAGTTAGGAATATGTTTTTTTTTAATCTTGAAAACTTTCAAAACAAGTGGCGAATAAAAGTAAAACACTGCCATTTAGAACCATTTGCTGAATTGAAGCTTAAATATTTATGTTGACCTGAAATGCTTGTTCTACTTTTGTGTCGTGGTAAACTCTGACGCATAGGCTGTTAAGTAGGTATGTTGAACTTAAATAATTGAGTTTCATTTCAGAAAATAGGTTTTAGAAATATTGAGATTTATTGGTTGTTTTTCTACCATTTGCAAAGCTTTTTAATATCAAAAATGTAAGGTCATCTATACATCATGTAGGTACATGTGTCATTTATCATAACGTCCCTCTTCTCCATGAACTGACGTATCTACTTTTTCAATATTTTACAGGAGAGCAATTTTTAGTTTTGTGACTGCCTTCTATAGGCGTTACTTTTGTGTCTTACAATAGTTTTGGTATTTTTTTTTTGTAAAATTACAAGAATTTGCTAAAGTTTAAATTAATGAGATTCAGTGTTTACTTTACTAACAATACCTTGTTAAAAATAATCGATCAGCCAGATACGTCAGTTGGTCAGTTCGTCAGAAATGACAATATACACAGGCACCACTGTTTTGAAAAACGCTTATTAGTGAGAAATTTTTGTGTCGTGACAGTATGCACAGGTATCACTGTTTTGAAAAAATCTCGCCCATAAGCTTTTTACTGAAAATTTTTGTTTGACAAAGTATAGTAAACAGGAACAACCGGATTGCCATTTAAATTTAATTTAGTGATGGGTGCGAGTATACAAAAATGGGCTTACATCTTAGCATAAACTTACGGCGTTTTTATTTCTACTCACCGATAAATGCACCTTACTTGAAACCACTGTATTTAAACAATAATTATCAATATAACGGAAAACTCCTACCCACATAATTGCATCTACGTCTGTTCGTGAGAAACTTTGAATCAAAAATTGCAGCAATGCCAACTATGTCATAACGCATTGAACCATGTTGCAGACATTTTTCAGGGAATCTAATGATGCCCAAATCCCAAAAACGACAATTTGCGAGTTACGTCACTTCGTGAGATGAGAGACGATAGTAAAATAAACAAGAGCAAGTTCTAAACGTGCATTTTATTTTATTCCTAATTTCATGAGTTTGAAGCTTTGACGAATCCGAAAATGATTAGGTGGATAATTTCGTTAATTAGTTGTGACAGTTTCAAATTTGTCATTCTATGTTTTCTATGTTTTTTTTTTTTAAACTTCTTAAATTAAATACATATATTTGTGCGAAGTAATTTGTCATTATTAAGTCCTTAATTATATACCTATGAAAAATTCTATTTAATCGTATGCAATATTTCCTATATTTTGTTGGGCTTTATATCAAGTTAGCAAAGCGTCACCTAAAAAGGGGTTTAGAACTGCTAAAGCCGAATGGTTTATGGATTAAAAACTTGTCGTTAACTAATTTTTAATTAATTGTGACAATTTCGAATAGCACGTGCAATGTTTTATACGTTATCTGGGTTCTTTGCTAACTTAACATGAAGTGAGCATATCACCACCTCGAAAAAAGGTGAAAACGGCTTAAATCAAATGGTTTTATGGCTAAATGATTCATGGTTTGTCGTTAATAAGTTTTGACAATTTCGAATTTGTTGGTCTATGTTTTTTATTTTTTTTACATGGTAAACCACTTCTTAACCTTATATTTTACTGCTTAATAATTTGCAGTAATAGTCGCTAGTTAGTTGTGAAAAATTGGATTAAACCATGCAATGCTTTCTATGTTTTTGTCTTATTTTCATGAATTCGTATGAAATCAGCAAAGAGCTCTGGAGAAGTCCTAAGAAACCTATTATATTGAAATTCTAAGTTGTTATAACCTAGCTATTGATTGAATGTGATAATTTAAATATTGCCATGCAATGTTTTTTGTTTTATTTCCTTAATTCATATGAAGAACCTATCATTCAAAAATGGTTTCAAATAAATTATATTGAGTTGTTTATTGCTTTATTACTTTTTCATTGGGTCTAATGAGATTATATTTCGTGTGAAAATACATAGACAACATCGCACATAAAAATTGAATTTGTGACAGCTAACTAACAACTAATTAATAGCAAATTATTAGCAAATATCATGTTAAATCTTTGAAGTTTTCACCGCTTTTCGAAAAATACATAGAACGAAAAATTCGAAACTGTCCCAATTAATTAAAGGCTTTTTACTGACAAATTATTGAGCCAAAAATTATTCGGTATCCCTGTTTAAGGTGGTGCTTTGTTAACTTAATATCAAAGGTGCCAATAAAACATAGAAAACATTGAACGATTAAATTCAATATTTCACAACTAATTAGGACTAACAAACGGCTAATTACACTAGTTTACAAAATTTGGGGTCATGGTAGGGTCCTTAGAAAAAATATATTTTCTAGACTAATTTTGGGTCACTGAACACCAAAATCAAAATTATTTTTTTTTTCCAAAGAAGCGTTTTCTTCAACTTTTTGTTCAGATATTCCCATGAATCTCGCTAACAGCTTAGCTTATTTACATAAAATGTATATTTTCTGAATGATGTGATCTGTCTCCTTCCGACGATGTACTCCTTGTATAAGTCGGACTGAAATTTTATAAGTTACAGGCATTCAAAGTTTCAAAAATGAGTATTTTTGAAAAATTTCTAGTTTTTGGTTGCCCCATATGGATCGAAAGAAAAATATTTAAAATAATTTTAGACACTCAAGTGAAAAACAATATTTTTAAAAAAGATTTGAGCCAAAGTTTTTTAAAATCGGACGATAAATGTAGAAGTTATTAAATAATTAGTGAAAGGAGGCAAATTAATTTTTTTCAATAAAAGTCATATAAATGTAGATTAGGGTGTCTGTTATTTCCCAAAATCATTTTTTAAAATCAGAAACCCTTAAAATCAAAATTGTATGCCCTAAAATAAAGTTTTTGACCAAAAAATGTTTGTCTAAGGTGATAAATCGGTGCCTCTTAGGCCATTCTCTTTTCCATACAAAGGAGAATTGGACACACCAAACTCCAAGACCAATATTGACGTGATGTATATCGTTGGAAAGATATTTTTATGAGCTACAATAGTTACTCTGAGAGTTCATTTCAAATCTCTATGTGAAAAAAGTTATTCGCTAGGTAAGGATAGTTTGTTTCACACCAAAATGCGTTGAAACACAATTTTGACCAGCGAATAACTTTTTTCACATAGAGATTTGAAATGAACTCTTAGAGTAACTATTGTAGTTCATAAAAATATCTTTCCAACGATATATATCACGTCAATATTGGTCTTGGAGTTTGGTGTGTCCAATTCTCCTTTGTATGGAAAAGAGAATGTTTTTCACTCTCTAAAATTATTTTAATTTTTTTTTTTCGTTCCATATGGGGCAACCAAAAACTAGAAATTTTTCAAAAATACTCGTTTTTGAAACTTTGAATGCCTGTAACTTATAAAATTTCAGTCCGACTTATACAAGCAGTACATCGTCGGAAGGAGACAGATCACATCATTCAGAAAATACACATTTTATGTAAATTAGCTAAGCCGTTAGCGAGATTTATGGGAATATCTGAACAAAAAGTTGAGAAAATGATTTTTGCGCATATCTCGAAAACGCTTCTTTGAAAAAAAAAAAGAATAATTTTGATTTTCGTGTTCAGTGACCCAAGATTTGTCTAGAAAATATATTCTTTCTAAGGACTAGTGTTATAAAGCCATAAGACATTATAAGTATAAGAAGTTTTTACCACGTTTCAAGTTATGTCATGTTAGAATCGCACCAAAAAAAAAAAACCCAGAAAACATTGAACGACAAATTTGATATTGTCACAACGAATTAACGACTAATAAATGACAAATTATCCACCTATCCATGTTTAGATTCATCAAATTTGCTTAGCTAACATGCCAACACTCATTCTAATTTCGGTAGGTTGTTCTTTGATTGAAATTTTCGAAAGTATATTTTAATAGTTTGATTGGCATTCACGGCTTAACGCATCAAGAGGCTGATATTATTTTCGAATGGACCATTCAAGTTATGTATGAATTCGTAAGGACACAGTTGATTGGAAATAATTTGAGTGGCAAAACGTACACATTTGATTTTTTACCATTGTCTTCGTATAAAAAATCGATGTTTTTATCAAACTTAATTTTGCAACAAAGGAGAAGTTCAAAAAAGGGTTTTTGTCATATTGCCCCTCTATCTTTAATTTTGATGTTTTTTTACTATAAGAACTGTATGTATTTACATTTCAGGTCTTTGGCGAAAAGATCACACACGGAAATAGGGCCTTAACAATTTTTGAAAAAAAAAAAATGTTTTTGGAATATATCCGTAGGGTAAAGTCGGGTATTACGCGGACTATGCGGCTAAGCTTTCCTCGAAAGCCAGAAATACAATCATCGGGAAAACTGTTTGCAATAATGCTCAAAAACGTTAAAATAACCATAGAATATGAATATGAAGAACATTTGAAAAGAAATACTTCTGATTAAGTGGAGTGACTGAATAGGGTACGATAGTCATATGGAGTTGAGCGTACTTGAACTTTTAACTTGAATTAGGAACGGTTAAAAAACTAACGATTTATTTCCGCTACTGGAACTCGGAACTTCGCGAAATAAAGTTATACGGTTTTTGCTTTTGCATGGGGTCTATATAGCGTTTTTCAATTCCCTCTGGTTCTTCTTAACACCACCTCATTTTCCTATTTAACACAAGACGTTTGAGCTCGAGTGAAAGTTTCAACCTCCTCTTTAGCTGGGTAAAGATAATTACTAAAACGTCATCTGCGTCAAAAATGCATTTGCAGAAGCTATAGTTTATCAACAAAGTGGACGAACAGACGCACAGATGCAAAGAAGCAAACGACACGGTATAAAGAAAACTACTTTTTAAGAGCTCATCATCGTAATATTTTGTTGGTAAGTTAAGCCATTTTTAGGCGATCATTTCAGTTTCAGTTTCAGTTGAGTTCTCAGTCAAGCTTTCAGTTAAACTTATGTTTGTCTAAATGCAAAAATTGAAGCGTTAAACTGAAACTGAAGCTGTAACTGAGCCTGATGGGATTCCCATAAGTTGTCAGTTCAGTGATCAGATTAGATTATGTGTAAATACGTTTCAGTTCAGTTGTCATTTCAATTGCAGTTGGCAGTGAATCAACGTCTTCTTCGAGTTCCTATTTTTCTGTTTCAATATGTCAGAACCGAGTGATAATTTGTTCGATTTCAGTGAAGTTTATTTCGCGTGTCCATGTTTGTGGAGGAAAAGGGATAAGTTTAACTGAAAGCTTACTGATAGCTCGATTGAAACTGAATTTCCACTAATTTTTCGAAAGTTTTTTTTATTTTGTTGCTAGGTATAAATTTGTATTCTTATTTTTATTAATGATTTTAAATAAAATCGTAATCGTTTAAGTTTTGTCTATAACCTTCTAAACTATTGAAGTTTATCAAATGTTTATTGTATATTCTATTCTCAGTTATGTTTTGCATCAAATATTGCACTTTTTTAAATTGTAGGATGAACTACTCTCGAACAAAAAATAGTCTTAATTTATAGAGTGCTCTTTTGTACCTACAATACTGAAATAATTGTTTTTGTTTCAATATTTTTTTTTTCAGTTATTTTTTTTTTCTTTTAAATTCAAAGCATCCATTTTTTGTTCAACTTCTTATCATTATCTTTATTCATCTTTTGTTCATTTTTTTTTGTAAAAATATACAAAGTTTTTAAGATGTATACTTTGACGAAATGGGACTGTAGACGGTTTATTGAAATTTTTAAAACTAAAGGTGGTAAGCCCATTCGAAAATCCTTTTTTTTGGATTCAAAGAACATTAACTGTATACATATATGTAGATACTTACATATACATGCATTTATGTTAGTCCAATAGAGAAAATAAATGTTTATAGTAGTATTAAATAGTTTATTTTAGAAAAATAGAGTTTATGAAGTAGGTGCCTATAAATAAAAATTTCAAAACAATTCTCCACCTTTTCCTGTGCATAATATTGTGGAATATTCAAGGCGAAAAATGTTTGCCTTTGCCTTAGCCACACATTGAGTCGTTAATTTACCTCAAATTAAAAAATTATATTCCTAAAATTTAAAAACAATTATTTTTGCATGCAAAAACAATTTGCATGCAAATAATGCTGTGAGGTGAATATATTTTTTTTTTTTGGAAGTGGAAACCGACCTTACAACAAAATATTTTTTACTCATCGCACTATTTTCTCGCATGCAATAAATTGCCAATCAATTGTTTTGTATGACATTCCATGACAACAATATTTTTTTTTATGCACGAAGCTAAACAAATCGTGCAGTAAAATATTTTTGAGTTTCACCTCAATAATTTTTGACTTGCGAAAATATTTGCATAGATTTTTTTTTTCGCACAGGAACTAGGTTTTATCAAATAAATAAAGATGAAATGAGAATAAATCAAATTTTGCAGTTTTTGCTGGAGTTCCTATAATTTTCTGCGGGAGTGTTTTTATGAGAGACTCATATCGTTCTTATTTAAAATTTCTACGAACTGTTTCAATTCAATTGCATCAACAAATCTTACAAATAACCCTGTTTTCAAAATTTATTAAAGAGCATTTGTATCATAAATCAATTTTTTTCAATGCACTGATGAACTTTATCCAACTGGCAAAGTTCACCTCATTGCTCTATACAAGTTTTACTCACCATTACGTTGCCAATGACCCCTAAGATCATAATTGAGATGCATACAAACATCGACGTTGTCCGTATGTATGATGGAATTTGTGGCATCTCACTGGTGCTATTGAAGTGATTCTCCGACGATGTGGTTGCGTTTGAGGTGACATTGGAAGATCCACCTTCGACGGCAGTGGCCGCAACGCCACCCCCGGAAATACCCATCCCGCCGCCATCGGAGGAGGAGGAATATCCGGGAATTATCGCAGTCGACGTAATGCTGCTGCCGCCGGCGATGATGATACTCTCCGTCTCCACCACCGCAACACCTTGCTGTCGGGGGAAACTAGAATAATT
This sequence comes from Dasysyrphus tricinctus, assembly GCA_963921185.1. NCBI lineage: Eukaryota > Metazoa > Arthropoda > Insecta > Diptera > Syrphidae > Dasysyrphus > Dasysyrphus tricinctus. The sequence goes on along the minus strand of OY992530.1, from coordinate 18,786,740 downwards.
CGATGTCGATGTTAGTATTCTGGTCGAAGTCACTGTTGCATTGAACAAGGTCGTTGTAGCGATGAGTAATTTAACCCAACTGGCATTCTCTACTCGATATGGCAGTTGTCTTCGGTGGTGGCGGCGGCGGCAGTGATGATGGCGTCTATGTTGTTGCAATTGTGGATCCGAAACCACCCCAGGCTTGGGGGCTATTAACACTAAATATCCGGAATAGGGGTGGTCAATTACAACATCCGAAACATTATTGTGTAACTTTGTTATCCTGAAAGCTAACGACTTGCGCCTGCTGTTGCTCTGTGCTCCTGCAGCTGATAGAGTGTACTCCTCCTTTCAGGATAATAATTGGGTTATGACTGTATGTTGATGGAGTTCCTGTGTGTAGTGAGTGGCAGTAGCGTTTTGTTGTACAACACTTTCAGTGCCACCACGGGGGGTGGAAGTGGCAGTGGCAACACACTTAGTGTGGTACTGGGTTGCAGTAACTTTTTTTGTTTTACTTAAAGTTATTGTTGTTGTTGTGACAGCAAATCGTTTTACTTTTGAACTTCAATGATTTAAACTGCTCCAGTTCTGTGTTCAGTAGAAAGTGCAATTTTAATGGCAAAGCCCCGCACTAAACGATGTGGTTGCGGAATCTGTAAATACAAAAGGAAAATGGTCAGTTTGAATGCTTTTATTATTTAACACAAGAAAGCATCAGAAAGGATGTGGCATACAGAAGAGAGTCCGAGAGTTGTGTTGTAGTCGTAGCATGGTAATAATAAATTTCCCTGATGTTTATGTGACACACTTAATGCGATTTGGCAAGGAAAACAGTATTTTCTGTCAAGACAGTGTGGCTGTGGTGTGATGGATTTTTATGGCGCCTCTTAACGCGCTGACGGGTTTATTGCGAAAATCTAATTGAATTTTAAACACTTTGAGTTATTTAATTGCAGTGTGTTTTGCTATTTAATTTTTAATTGAATCTACTTGTGTATACGTCTCCTCCCGTCTGTTTGTCACGAGATTTTATTATGTTCCATTCGGAAGAAGATGTGGAATTTATTTACAAAACAGAATTACCAGGAGTTGATTTGAGAAGCAACGCAAAATGATGTTACATACTGTGCAAACATAGTGTAGGTACCTTTATTATACAGGATGATTTGTTTTATGTAGATACACATGTGTGATAAAAAGGCTTCGAACTTATAATTATGATAGAATTGAGGCATAAGATCTGAGAAAATTAAAATTGTTAGTTACATAATTGAACGCAGTTTTTTTTTATATCCTTAAAATTTTTCAATTTAAATATAATACATTTAAATTTGTATAATTTCACTGTTGGCAATGCCGTATTTGCTTAAAAATACACTTTTTATTCATTGGCAGTAATGTTTACTTTAAGCCTTATAATTCCGGAAACTAATTAAATTTAACTGCTGCTAAGCAATTAAAGTACTTTAAAAATAAATAAAACTCTATAAATTTCACCCCATTTTTAAGTTAATGGCCAAATTGATTAGCTATCGGCTTCTGGAAAATTCGAAATGACCAGCAGCCTTGTTGGCTGGCTTAATTAGGAATTATGTAAGCTGAAACAAATATCCAGGAAATCACCACAACACCCTTACTGTGGAATTTTGCACGGGATGAACTGCAAGAATATATAACTTCTTCAGGGGATGCTGTATTGGATTCGCTAATGATAGCATTATTACAGCCTAAGGGAATATATGTACAAAGAAAACCTTTTTGTGATAATATAAATAAGAAAACAATTACAAGGAAATTATGTTTATCTGTAAGGTTATCAACTAATCCTACTAAGACATGTATTATACAATTTACTTACAAAACACTTCTGCCAAGTGAATGAAACCTATCTGATTCTTAGTTGAAATAAAGGGGGTGGCAAAGTATCTATGAACCACACTAACATAGTAAACTTCTCTGGAGCAAGCACAAAGAAATAAAAAAAAGGGGAAATATATAAAGGCTCTTATTATATTCCATAATGTTTTACACCCATCATTAGATTTGATTGGTGTGGCACAAAAGAATTGAATTGGAATCACTATAAATGGGTCAAAAAGCTCGCTTGTAACGGGTGATTTTTTAAGAGGTTTAGAACTTAAAAAAAAAAAAAAAAACACAAAAAATTCGAAAAAATGAATGAAATATTTATTTGAATCGATAGTTTGAACCTTGCAATTTAATGTTTAAAGATAATTTCATGCAAATGTTGACCGCTTCACGTGAAGTAGTTAATAGAAATATCGATATCTTTATAGATAGTCAGGCGGCAATAAAAGCCATTTCCTCAATTACTACAAAGTCCAAACTGGTAGATAGTTGCCGTAATGTGCTGAGGATTCTCAGTGCATCGAACACAGTCACCCTAAGATAGGCCCCAGGACACCGTGATATATACACGGGAATGAAATGGCAGATGAGCTGGCCAAAAACGGATGATCTCTTGATCCGAGTTAAACCGATCACTCTGTACTCGTTCCACTGGAGCAAGAAAAAAGTAGAATTCACCAAAGCTTCCTCGAAGCTGCAGACGTCAGATGGTCAACCATCGACTCTTGCAGGGTTTCGAGGAATCTATGGCCGAATATCTCTAGGAAAAAGACAGAATATTTACTTAAGATAAGTAGGCCTCAACTTTCCACTCTAATTGGAGTCCTAACGGGTCACAACTCAATGGGAACCCACATGCACAGAATGGGCATTAGCTCATCGGACTTGTGTAGAGGGTGTCAGGATGTTGAGGTGGAGGAGGGCTCATATCACTTTCTTTTGTGAATGCCCCAGCCTAGCCAGAACCAGAAAAACAGCCCTCGGAGAATATTTTTTCGACGAATTGGGCGACATCTCTAACTTGCCACTAAGAAACATCCTTAAATTCATCCAGAATTCAGGGTGGTTCAGGGAGGCACCCCATACCTAAACTCCACCCAATCCATCTTATCCTTTTCCTCAAACCTTCCTTACCAAAATCCTATGGGGAGCGCAATGGATCCATTGAGATCCGAGTGAGATGCGACGGCTTGCCGTAACATCACCCCTTCTAACCCAACCTAACCTAGCAGGTCACATCGTTTATCTCACGAGCCAAGCATACTTGGAACTCGCAGTAAGGCTCCAAATTTGCGGTTTTTTTTATTTCAAGAATAGGCTAGGTCAAAATTTTTGAAGTCCTTTTTTTGAAAAAAATTTCATTCTGACCTGCTAACTTCACAGGGAAGTAAGCAGGTCACATGGTGTATCTCAGGAACCAGGTATGCTAGCAACTTGCAGTAAGGCTCCAAATTTGCAGTTTTTTTTGCATTTCAAGAATAGGCTAGGTCAACATTTTAAGTCCTTTTTTTGAAAAAAAATTCATACTGACCTGCTAACTTCACAGTGAAGTTAAAAGGTCACATATGGGGTATCTCAGGAACCAAGCGTGCTAGGAACTTGCAGTAAGGCTCCAAATTTGCAGTTGTTTTGCATTTCAAGAATAGGCTAGGTCAAAATTTTGAAGTCCTTTTTTTGAAAAAAATTTCATACTGGCCTACTAACTTCACAGGGAAGTAGTAGTGACTTCATTGTGACAGTGTGATTATCACATTATAATTATAAGAAAGTCACCAAGACCTCTCAATACTTAAAACAGCCCTAATTTTGTGCTTTTTTGTACTGGCTCTTATGTTCTAGAGGCTGAGGGTTTAAAAAAATTGTATATAAGGACTTGAAAATTATGAGAGAAAAATGTTTAAAGGCTAAAGAACTCCTTTAATATGTAGTTTGAGGTAGAAAAAGGAAATGCCATCTGAGTGCTTAATCATCATCATCAAGTCCTGTAACCCCGATTGGGCCATAGGGCGCCAACAAATCGTTTCCATCCTTCACAATCTGCAGCTAGATATTTTAACTGTGGCCACGTCTTTCTCTTGGAGTCTACAAACTTCTGCTAGATCTGTTGATTTCCATGTTCTTCTTGGTCCCGTGGTGCACCCTGAGGATTCCATTCAAATGACTGCTTTGTAATTTCATCGTTTGGTTTCCTTAGTGTGTGACCAATCCAATGCCATTTACGCTTTCTTATCTCAACGTCCAGCCGCTCTTGACTTGTCCTGCGCCAAAATTCTTCGTTTGATATGGGTTGGGTACCATTTTCCGATTTTCAAAATGTCGATTTAAAAAAATCGACCGTCATAATGCCGACTTTCGAAAAGTCGATTGGTGAATATAGCGAATGATCAAAATGTAGACTCGTATAAAGTCGATTTTGAAAATGTCGACTCGTAAAAGGTCGACAGTAGCATGAGCACATCATTCACTTTGCCACTGTCGATCAACTCTCAGATAACTGTTAATATTTACAACAATGTTTACATTGCCAGTCAGCCCTTTTCTGCTAAAAATTGTATTCTGCTATCCGCGCACCGCACATAGGAGTATTTGCCTACAAAACTCGGCCAAAAGTCGATTTTTCAAGTGTCAAAATTGAAAGGGGAACTTTTTCCAGACAATAGCTAAGATCCCATGGAGCAATAGGCTAAAATATTTTTTTTATTGCTCAACATATTTTGGCTATGATATTAGTTCAAAGTCTTCGATTAAGAATTTGTCACTTCTTTTTGTTATTAACCTTCAAAAAATTTGAAACATTTTATTAAATTATTTCCTAAAAATTTTGTGTAGTCTGATGAAATTTTTGGTACATAAAAATCATTTACAGATCTTCACTATTATATTGAGCCATTCTTACGACAAATATTTTAATATTTATATTTTTTTGAATTTTTGTTCTAAAAATGCAAAAAAAAAAAACACTATTTTTGTTGGTTCTTTTTCATTGGGAAGTAATTTTTTTATAGATGTAGGTGGAATTGGGTTCTCATTTGTATATGAGTGGATAAAATAAACCATGAAGCTTCATTTTCAAAAAGAATCGGCTGCGGATTTTTGCGGATGTAGTTGTTTTTTGTCATATCGTATTCCCACTTTTATGCCCATTCAAACTGACTATTTCTGCTGTTATTTTTCTTTGGGATTTCATTTTTTTTTATTTTTTGGAGTTATTTGGTAATTATTTGTATAAAATATCGTTTAGCAAAGCTCCCAGTATTGATTAAAAAAAAATATTGGCTGCAACTTTGATCCTTTTTATCTTTTTTGGTCATATCGTATATCCGATTGTATGCATTTTTTCTTGTTTCCAGTTGAAAAATTAAAAAAAAAACTTGATATTTTTTTTTTTTTTTTTAAAAGAGGGTAAATTTATTAAAAACGGTATTTATTACATGGTTTAAGATGAAAATATTGCAATCAAGACAAAAAATAATTTTGTCCAGTTTTTGCATACAAATACTCCTATGTGCGCCGGAGGGAACAAATTATTGCAAAATGTATATAAATTGCCATAAAAATTTAATTAAGTGAATAAGGTTCTCTTGATAATTCCCAAATGAAATATCGGTTAAAAATATAACTCCAAATATAAAAAACACAGAAAAATGTTTTTGCAATTTTATAAGAAACAATTTTTGGGGTTGGTTTTTGATAACGTTTGTACTTAATTATCAAATTAACTGTAAAATTATCAAACAAGAGTTAGTTTCTGAATTACAACAAATGCGTATTTTGAAAAGTTTCCAGTGATGCCATTATCTCAGAAACTCTTTTGTTTCTTCATTTTGTAACTTCATAAAACGTTTCTCCCAAGTTTCATGGGAGAACCATTTTCAGAGTATTTGCTGAACTGATCAAACACAGGTGGCTCACCAAATTTCACCTCTTTAGCATTAGTAGTTCCCAAGATATAGGACTTCAAAAATCGCAAAAACCGTAACTGACTGACTCACTGACTCACTGACTCACTGACAGATCATCAAAATTATGGAGCACTTCCCGACATCGTAGAAACTTGAAATTTCGCACAACGGTAGGCCTTGTGGTACATACAAAGGAAAAAGTCGAAAATCTGCAATTTTCTATTCAGGGGGTGTGGCATCAACCCACTTTCTTAAATATTCTAAAAATTATATGGAGCCTTTCCGATTGTTGTAGAACAATGAAAATTGGTAAGTTAGTAGGGTTTGAGGTACTTAGAAAAAAAAAATTAAAACTTGGAATTTTATGGAATTTTTAAGTACTTAGAAAGAAAAAATTGGAAAATTGGAATTTTGCATTCAGGGGGCGTGGTATCCACCCACATTCTTAAAAATTCTTATAAACTATATGAAGCACTTCCGATTGTTGTAGAACGATGAAAATTGGTAGGTCAGTAGGACTTGAAGTACCTTGAAAGGAAAAAATCGAAAATTTGGAATTGTCCATTCAGGGGGGTTTCCATGCACCCACTTTATCAGAATTGCTATTATTTGTATGGAGCACTTTCGGTTGTCGTAGAATTATGAAACTTTGTACAGCGGTAGAGCTTTACTTTCACCTGGCAAAATAAATCTTTGCAAAAAGGAGTGAAATCACAAAAAAAACATAAATGTTAAAAAAGGAGCCAATTTCTTATGTGTACAAGAAACCTGTGCGTAAAAATTCAGCCAAAAAAAGTGATGGGATCTAAAATATATGACAAGTTTTAAGTTCATGAAGTTTAATATCAAATATCTTAAGAAGAGTAATATCGAAACAATTCCAAATCATGACAGAAATTTGGTAATCAATGATTACTGATTAAAATTTGGTGGGTTCACTGGTCAAGTTTTCATACATTTTAAATTTGTGATTAAGTAAGTATTTAAGAGAAAACTTGCCAAGTAAATCCACCAAATTTTAATCAGTAATCATTAATTACCAAATTTCTGTCATGATTTGGAATTGTTTCGATAATACTCTTCTTAAGATATTTGATATTAAACTTCATGAACTTAAAACTTGGCATATATTTTAGATCTCATTACCTTTTTTGGCTGACTTTTTACGCACAGGTTTCTTGTGCACATAAGAACTTGGCTCCTTTTTTAACATTTATGTTTGTTGTGATTTCACTCCTTTTTGCAAAGACTAATTTTGCCAGGTGAAAGTCAAGCCCTACCGGTCTACAAAGTTTCATAACCGAACCGAAAATGCTCCATACAAATAATAGCAATTCTGATAAAGTGGGTGGATGGCACCCCCCCCCTGAATGGACAATTCCAAATTTTCGATTTTTTTCCTTTCTAAGTAGGTACTTCAAGTCCTACCAACCTACCAATTTTCATCGTTCTACAACAATCGGAAGTGCTCCATATAGTTTATAAGAACTTTTAAGAATGTGGGTGGATGCCACGCCCTCTGTATGGAAAATTCCTATTTTTCAATTCTTTTCTTTCTAAGTACCTCAAACCCTACCAACTTACCAATTTTCATTGTTCTACAACAATCGGAAAAGCTCCATATAACTTATAGAATATTTAAGAAAGTGGGTGGATGCCACGCCCCCTGAATGGAAAATTGCAGATTTTCGATTTTTTCCTTTGTATGTACCACAAGGCCTACCGTTGTGCGAAATTTCAAGTTTCTACGATGTCGGGAAGTGCTCCTTAATTTTGATGATCTGTCAGTGAGTCAGTGAGTCAGTCAGTTACGGTTTTTGCGATTTTTGAAGTCCTATATCTTGGGAACTACTAATGCTAAAGAGTTGAAATTTGGTGAGCCACCTGAGTTTGATCAGTTCAGCAAATACTGACTTTATTGGTACGGAAGTTAGAGGGGGGTTGAAAATCGCCTGAGTTTGTTCCTGTAAAAAGGGTGTAGTGCCGCGAACTTGGCTGGGCACTACCGTGCCCTTTGATATAAAAAATTAATTTAAAAGAAAACCGCTCCAACGATTTTAAAATTTTTTTCCCATACAATCATATTCCATCATGAATTAAGATGGCATACTTTTTTCACCTCAAACTGTCAAAAGAGTTGTTTTAGCTAATTTAAATGTCGTATTTCATGCTTCTCTACATTTTTCTCTCATAATTTCCATGTTTGTATATACAATTTTCTTAAACTCGCAGTGTCTTGAACATAAGAGCAAGTACGTGCGACCCAGTCGTGCATTTTATTTCTTCTTAACACGGCAGTGTAGTTGTCCAAGCATCAACATAATCGAACACTATACCAAGTAGTAGATACTTTACAAAACTCATTCCCTCAATTGACTTTTCCTATATTCTCGAATACTTAAGCTCAATGTTTTCTTTCTTTATTTTTAAACGTTAAAATGTTTGTTTAGGAATAAGTCATTAGATTTGTAACTGAAGTATCTGGTGTTTTTCTTAATATTATTAATAAAATTGAATTAAATGATATAATATTACTGATCATCTAGTTTTTGAAGTCTAAATTTAATACAAAATGTACATCAGATTTAAGAGAAAAGAACCATGCTTGATTTTATGGTGATGTTTTCTGCTATAGTAGCAGTAACAAAGTACGCCCAGCTTTTTGCCAAATCTTATCCGAAATACCATAATATATACATTGAGAGTAAGAAAGTTTCTTTTTATTACCACCGAGAGGATTGTTGTAATCTCTCCAGAGAGCCTTAAGCAAAGTATTTATGGAGTTGATTGTTGGGCGTTCGAATCAAGTCCGCATACATATCTTAATATATCAAAAAGACATAAAAATTAAATTAATAGATGAAATGATTTCCAAAAAAAAAGAAAGCCCAAAAGAGCTATGACCTTGTCATCAATGCTTAAGTCAGCAATATCCAATGACCATTCCATAAAGACAATTATTATTCCCAGAGGCCTGATATAATTTGACCTTTGTTGTGGAGTTCATATTTTTGGTCAACAAAAGAAAAAGCAATGTTTTTTGGTAAACAAAAAGATTTGTATTTGTATATTATAGGAACATCAATAAGAGTTTGGATTAGTGATGGCCCCATAGTTAGAATGACAACAAAATTTGTGAATTCATTATTTTGGACAAAATGCTGAATTTATTCTTCAATATCTCACCGATTAGATGAAAGTTCTGCCGTATTTACATGTTATCGGATTTTATGGGCAAGTAGTGTGTGTTTTTATTCTAATCAATAGAGAAGGCATTATACTGTAATCTTCTTTGAGTGTTAAATTGCCCAAAGAAGAAAACATACTTACTCAAGATCGAAAATCTCTGAATTTTTGGGTGGGTTTTGACAATTAGTATTAAATCCATATAATAGAACGTTAGACGCCAAAAACAGTAAGACATTGATCAATAATTTACTATTGAATTATTAAACAAGATAACATTAGGCGACCTGCATCGTGTCTGACCGGGAAACTATTGATTGCTCAGAACTTGGTCTGACCCATTGCCAGTACTAGTAGCACAACAATCAGTCAAGGTGAAGTGTTTGTTTTACCTCCTCGTGGTGTTCTCCGGGCAACTATCTGTGTATCTCTTACAAATTACAAGTGCAAAAGGCCTAACCCTAGTAACCCTCTATGATAGGTTGAGGAGGTAAGGATTTTTCGTAATTGAAGTCAATTCCGCTAAGGAAACCGACTCTAGGACTTGGACAAAAAATGGTAACACGTTGCGAACTTTTGGCGCTACAATACTCGGACAACAATTGGTTTCTGGAATGTGAAGACGCTTCTTGACAACGGAAGTAAAGGTCCAAAAAATGCCATATTCCTCTTATTATATAGAGATGCGGTATAAGATATGGACATCTTAGGGATAAGTGAAGTTAGATGGTTGGGGTAAGGGAAATTTAAGTCTCCAACTCAAACACTGTTCTAATTTACTCCGGGAATGCACTTGGAAAATATTGTGAATCTGGCGTGGATTGCTGCTTTCTAAAACAGGTCTTAAGAGCTCAATTTCTTGGGAAGCTCTAGATGATAGAACCCTGAAAGCTAGCTTCCGGACTATACCTAGTACGTGTCGCATAATCAAAATACAGTGCTACGCCCCAACGAAGCTCTCTTCTGTCGAGGAGAAGGGGGCCTTTTGTAACCAGCTGAGTACTGCTTATGATTGTACACCACGTGGAGATATCATAATGGTAATGGAAGGCTTGAATGTAATGATGGGCTCAAGCATTTAATGGGAAAGAATGGTGTTGACAATGGCGAAAGTTTTGTCGATTTGTGTAACCCCAAGTTCCCAGTTTCATAATGGTTAGTGCGTGGAGCTGTCATGCTGAAGGTCTGGGTTCGACTCCCAGTCATGGCCACCTAAAAAACAGAAATGTTTTTTCCGAGGTACTGCCTCTTGCGAGGAACTGACAAATCCTCTAACGTGTCATGAGTAAGTCCTTCTCATATAGCCGTTCGGGCTTGGAAAAAAATTATAAGTCCCCTCCATTCCTGCCAACAACATGCACACAGAAATGGTTGAGAGTTGTAAGCAACTAAGCCCTGGTTCTCCTCGAGCTGTTGCACCATTTTTTTAAGTTTTAACGCCAACCACCTTGTAATAGGACGAACCTATTTGAGCACAAGAGGTGCCACAAGGTCAGTAAGTTGTCGATAAGTAACTTCCAACCAAATTGATCACTTCGCAATCCGTCGGCGAATTATGTAGAAAGGTATCAGGACGTTCGAATCAGAAGAAGTGCTAACAAAGGAATGCTACCATAAAATCCCAAGAAAACACCCGAATTCCCAAGTTCAATACTGGTAGACTAAAGGATCCCGCAGTTCGCCAACAACTACGGGACCATCTTTCACTTTCGAAGAGCAATTCGAAGCACGGAACCCACCTCTATCGAAAACGATTTGTGTGTTGTGCTTATATCCCATGATGAAAGTGTAGTCGGTCACAAGGAAGAAATAGTGTATGGCTTCCCGAAGAAACTTGGGCTAAGATCGAAGATAGAAAACAGCTCAAGGTTTGCAATGCCTACTAGAGCAGTAGTGGGGCGGCTTAGCTATTCAATTGTGCACTTTGTGATAAAAGCAAATAATTTTAATCATTGTTGGCACATTATAAAAGAATGATTTTAAGATATTGGGCCACTTCGTATCTCCGCCCATTTAGGTGGGCGGGGCAATTTTGTTTTGAAAATTACTTGAAATGGAAAAAAAAATTATAAAAAAATAACGACAACACCTACAATATTTTGCTATATCATTTTTGAAAGCCAAAACGCCATTCTTTAATTCCGTTTTTAAATTAAGTTTTTTGAGTAAATAGTTTTCGAAAAAATCATTTTCAAACTCAAAGTTTTGAAAAAAAAATGTTGAAAAAAAATGTATACTGATTTTTTTTTTAACTTTGCGTAGTTATATAAAAATTAAATTTTTATTTTTCACTGCTCCTATCAATTTAAAACCAATTTCTTTTAAGTCCCTTAGTTTTTGAAAAAAATTGAAAATTATAAAACCATTTTTTTTTCGAAGACAAATTTTTTTTTGAGTATTTGTCTAATTCATAACGAAATTTTTGATCAAAAACACCCTGAATTTGTACCTATAGACAAAAACAACAATGTAGACCAGTACCTAACTGTCAAATCCCTTCCCTCGTCAAAAAAAAAATATATATATATAATAGTAAGAAACCTCATATGACAATTCTTTTTATTTAATGACTTAACACAAATAAAAAATAGAAAGCAAAAATTCAATTTAAAGATACTTTGCTACAAATTGGGTTAAAACATGCTAAATTATAATATATAATCCACTAAAAATAATATATTGTAAGACCGGTATGTATTGTATTATTTATAAATATCTAGTATAAATTTATAAATAATACATAATGTGCATACATGTTAACACTTGTGAGAAGTTTGCGAAGCCTTATCGAAATTCTACCCTTCCACAGGCATGTTTTTTAATCAATTATCTTCATATTAAACAATATCGTTGGGGTCGTATTCATCGGGGTCCTCTGGTCAAAGAACAGAAACCAAGAACAAAACAGATCAACAGATGAAAACCTTCATCGACCTTGAATTTGCCTGTGGCAAATAAGTTTGCCCACAGGCTGAAAACTTTTTTACAACAGTGAGATGAGTTGTTCTTGTACCTTTTCGCAGAACCGTACCATGAGAGAGAGTTTGGGGATTTGCAACTAATTCGTACCTCATGTAAGTAGAAGGCTCACCATTACTTCTCAAAACGCAAGCGAGACAGGGAAACAGTTGGTTTGGGTTTATTTGCACATTAGTGTTGATTTTTGTCGTCTTGGTCAAACTTACAAGTGCACGAACTTAATCTTTCCTCTTTAATGAACATCGCTGAAACGCTGACCAAAAATCGCTTTCATGGCTTTTAAACCTTCAGCGTTCCTAAGTTTGATCAGCTTTCATGAATCATGGGCAACCACACAAGTAGTCAAAGATACAAGAAGAGCAATTTCCTCAAACGGCTTGTAAAAATGTAGCCACTATTTCAAATTAAAAAAATCCCTATTATGTCCAATGGTACACAAGGATACTGAGCTCTTCGGAGATCACATTTTTCGTGGACAGCCAAGCTGCTATCAAAGCAAAAGCCAGTGAGACTATAAGATCCAAGACAGTAGAAAAATGCCGAGGAATACCGAATAATATTGGTAACAATAAGTCAAACTTTGCTGGGTTCTTGGACATAACAATAAAGAAAGGAATAGAAGATGAACTGGCAAGGAAAGGGTCAGTACTAAATAGAAATAGTAGTAGCCAATTAGAAAAGGGACCAGACGTCGTAATCGGCGTGATTAAAAGCAGAATAGACCTAATAACGAAAGGGCAAATCAATAACTCCTGTATGTCCAGGAACTAGTGAGTTATCTCTAGAAGTTTAAGGCCTAGAATTAAAGAAAAGAAAACTCAGTTTATTTGAGGCAGTGAGAGCCATAGTGGCCTAACTGCAATTTTATCGAAATTGAGTTTATAACGAAAACTGAATCTGTATATACTAAACAATATTCCTGCGTTTACATTTTTTGAATTGACAGCTCCATGCCATAGTTATAGGACTTTTTGCACCAAGAGGCCAACCACAAAAAAATTTAAAGCCTGATGGCAAGTGTGGCCTATCTGATCAGTTATAACGGTATTTTGAAAAATCATTAATGTAAAATCAAAAACCATTTATTTTTTGATTACATTGCAAAAGAAAATCAAAGCTATGTTTCTTAATTTTAAAACAGCAAAATATTTGAAATTTTTTCAAACTACAATTGTTTGAAAATAATTTCTTCCTTATTTTTGCGCTAGGTACTGAACAAAAATGAAAAATGCAGTTAGGCCACTATGGCTCTCACGGCCTCATTTTATCGCTGAGTAAAAAGAATATTAGAATCTTGATAGATGTACTAACGGGTCATTGCGCCATTGGCACAATGGCCACCAGACTGAGTGTTTTCACACCCAATTTCCAACCATAACCAACCATTAAACACCTACTTTGCGACTGTTCAAACCTCCACACAAATCGCCTCCGTTACTTTGGAAGCAGGGTTGTTGAAGAACAGGACTATCTAGCGCATGTCTGAATGGCAAACAGGAAAATTCATTGAAAGCACAGGCTGGATCGCAAACGAACCAGTCTGTGTGAACCAATAGTTTTTTTAAAGGGATCACAATGGACCAATAGGCCCCCTTGTACGCAACATCCTCTGTGCACGCCCCCCCTTACCTAACCTAACACAAGCTATGTCTGGTTGAAAATCTCGAAGTTCAACGTGTTACACTTTTTTCGGGGAAAACACCACTGAACAGCACTATGTGGTTATTGCGCCGATCACGGCTGTGCTCATTGACCAAAGGGCACCGATGAATACGACCCCAACGATATTGTTTAATATGAAGATAATTGATTACAAAACATGCCTGTGGTAGGGTAGAATTTCGATAAGGTTTCGCAAACTTGTACACAAGTGTTAACATGTATGCACATTATGTATTATTTATAAATATCTAGTATAAGCCGGTCTTACAATATATTATTTTTAGTGGATTATGTATTATAATTTATCATGTTTTAACCCAATTTGTAGCAAAGTATCTTTAAATTGAATTTTTGCCCTCTATTTTTTATTTGTGTTAAGTCATTAAATAAAAAGAATTGTCATATGAGGTTTCTTACTCTTATATATATTTTCTTTTTGACGAGGGAAGGGATTTGACAGTTACTGGTCTATATTGTTGTTTTTGTCAATAAGTACAAATTCAGGGTGTTTTTGATCAAAAATTACGTTATGAATTAGACAATAATACTCAAAAAAAAATTTGTCTTCGAAAAAAAAATGATTTTATAATTTTCAATTTTTTTCAAAAACTAAGGGACTTAAAAGAAATTGGTTTTCAAAATTCGACCTAAAATTGATAGGAGCAGTGAAAAATAAAAATTTAATTTTTATATAACTACGCAAAGTTAAAAAAAAAATCAGTATACATTTTTTTTCAACATTTTTTTTCAAAACTTTGAGTTTGAAAATGATTTTTTCGAAAACTATTTACTCAAAAAACTTAATTTAAAAACAGAATTTAAGAATGGCGTTTTGGCTTTCAAAAATGATATAGCAAAATATTGTAAGTATTGTCGTTATTTTTTTATAATTTTTTTTCCATTTCAAGTAATTTTCAAAACAAAATTGCCCCGCCCACCTAAATGGGCGGAGATACGAAGTGGCCCAATATCTTAAAATCATTCTTTTATAATGTGCCAACAATGATTAAAATTATTTGCTTTTATCACAAAGTGCACAATCATGCTTCATATGGGCGCTATGCCGCCTCACTACAGCAAGGAGAGACGAGCTAAGGTCTGCGTATTGTATGAAGATTAAAGGACTTCGCCGTACTGGCGACGTGATAAGCGTAACTTTACCAACACATTGATAACAGAAGCAGAAGAGGCCGCAAGTAGATGTGACAGTTGGGCCCTTCAACAGAATTACCAAAGAGCTTACAGGTGTCAAAAGCTCTAAACAACATCTGTTAAGGGAAATAGATGGATACTGCTAGTTTCGGATTAGGGCCAGCTTAAAAGGTGCACTTTTCTACAGTTTTAAATTATGTTTTCACCAGCGAGGTCAATCCAACACAAAATGGCCCGTCCGTAGTAACAAACTCCCGAATATGCACTGTATCCCCCAGTAGTGAAGAAATCTTAACTGCTATCAGAGCACTGACAAAGCAGTTGGCAGAGCTCTAGGTTAGGTTAGGTAGAAGGGCTGACAGTTGATCTCTTTACCGTCACACTTAGATCTATGTAGATCCGTTGTGATACCCTAGGAAAATGTTTTCCACTTAATGTAAAAACCTATGTGTTCTGTTAGCAATCAAGCCATTTAGAGGCGTTGGTGAAATTCAGAAGGCTATTAGCCGAAGTTCCAGAAAGTTCCTCTAGGTCGTCATAGAAATGATTTCCTGGATGTTTCTTTCACAAATGACAGAGAGCTGGGCAGTGGCAAAGGAAGTGTAGGGTATCCTCATGTTCTTCTTCGTCGCTGCACCCTCTGCAAAGGTCGTCAGTACTGAGCCTCATTTTCTTTTTATGGTATCTCAGTAGGTTGTGTCCGGTGATTATGCTGACAAGGGAACGGAGATGTTTCTTGTTCATTTGCATAATTTTGTCTGTTCTCTGCTTATTGAAATTTGGCTATAACTTTCTAGTTGTGGCGCATGTTTCAAGCAGATTCCATCTTTCATTGGTTTTTTCTAATATTTTGTTACCAATTTCCTGTTTGATGCTACAGGTTGGTACTTTGATATTTTGTTCGGCTTGACTTAGATCAAGCGACGAACCCGTTCTTGCCAGCTCATCAGCTCTCTCGTTTCCCTGTACATCACTGTGACCGGGAACCCAGCAGAGTCTAATGTTATGCTGCATTCCAAGAACCCTAAGCTCTTCGCGACAGCAAGTCACAAGCTTCGAATGTATCTCGGTGGCAGAAATTGCTTTTATTGCTGCTTGGCTATCAATAAAGAGGGTGATTTCAGCTCGTGGTATCGCCATCATTGATTTGCGTAGCTGCTTTTGTCACTGCCAAGACCTCGGCTTGGAAGACACGGCAAAAGTCCGGAAGTCTGAAGAAGCTAGCTAGTCCTAGAAGAGTTTCCGAGAAAATTCCTGCACCAACTCCAGTGTCCATCTTCGAACCATCAGTGAAGACAGTTATCGTAGATGCATTACTGAAAGGTTGGTTGTTTTCCCACTCCTCTCTATTAGGAAAGGCAGAGCTCTAACGGACAGCGCCAATAACATCGAGTGAGCTCCTGCACCTACTCATTGAGAGAGTTTGGGAAACAGAGATGTTGAATATCGATCACCACTTCACCTGCTGGTCATAGACTTTGAAGAGACTTTTGAGGGTGTCGATAGAGAATTTATCTGGCTTGCTTTGCGCGGGAAGGGCATCTCATATTAATTGATTGCTATTATAAGGGCTACATATGAAGGATCCTATTGTCACGTTCTGCATAAAGGAATGTTCTCAGAGGAGCTTGAAATCCAAAGTGGAGTTAGATAGATTTGTATACTGTCACCAATACTGTTTCTGTTGGTGATAAGTGATGGGCTGCATGCAGTTTGTTGACTGCAAATAGAGCATTTTAGTGGAATCTGTAATCATACCTCAAACATCTGGACTACGTGGACGATCTCCGTCAAAAGGCAACAAGTGAGAAACTGAAACCGTTGGCTTGAGATCAACACGGCAAAAACAAAACCGATCAGCCTTAGAACTTCCTCATCTACCCAAGTAGATATCTTTGGTCAACTGAACAACCAGGAGAGATGGTAGTATTTTAAAAGCTTGGGAGTTTTGTTCCTATAGATGGCACCAAAAATGGAGAAATAACTCTATAAGCCTAAGGACCAAGCTACGACTGTTCCGCTCTTATGTAGTATCCGTGCTTATTTATGGATGCAGCATTTGGAAAGTAACACCCGCTGTTACAGGAGAGCAGCAATTGTTCATGAATAGATGTCTGCGAAACATATTGAGGATTTTTGGGCTTAATCGTTCCAATGATGAACTTCAAGCGAGGACAGATCAGGCAACCATCGACTCTATAACGTAAGTGGAAATGGATTGGACTAACGCTTCGGAAAGCTCACGAGTGCTTAGTGAGTTAAGCGATGCAATTGAGCCCTCTCACGCAGCAAGGCAGAAAAGTGGGCGGATTTAGAAGTACTTGGTTAAGAACGGTCAAAGAGGAATCAGCACATCTGGGGAAGATTTGCAAAAAGCTTAGATACATCTTTACTTCTTCAGAAACCGTAAACGATGGTGCGTAGGAGTAGTGCAGGAACTTCACGGACGTAACATGTCCAAGGACCTTAACAAACATACAACAACATCGGGCCTCTAGCTACCGAGGGCAACAATGGGTAGTTATTAGAATGGGTCACGTTCAGCCTCTTTTTTTTCAATAAATTAAAAAGAAAGCTGTTAAGGAAAATTATGGTTTTTATGAGACAAAGTGGTTCAGTTCAGGGAGGATTTGCAAATACATACTTACATGAATTAACTATTATGTAATATAATTTCACATAAATGTATGTGGACAGTGCATGTTTTTTTGAATTAAAGCGTTAATTAGGCTTCTACCCTCACTTTATCATTTTACTAGTTGGTAAAGGAGGGTGGAACATAAGCTTGTGTAAATCATATTTTTTGTATAAAGCTTCCTACAAAATAATTAAAGTTAATTGACTTATAAATTTTTGAACCTTAATAACAGTCATTTTTTTTACTACACATAATTAAAATTTCAATTTCAGCATGACTCGTCAACCAGCAAACGATTTGTCTCTTATGCGTTCTTCAAAAATTTCCCACACTTCAAACGAAATTAAAATATTTTTTGTCAGAGTATGGCTTTAATTAGTTTTTATACTTAGCAACACAAATGATATTAAATCTTAAAAACTCTGACAAAGACAATAAAAAAATCAACAATTCCTTAAAATATTTTTTTATTTCAACACCATGAAGTGAAAATCTGTTTTTAATGTTTTTATT